>CM030906.1:19871539-20471539 GCA_018136845.1 Heterotis niloticus
CTATGCCTACGTATACTGTTTGGGAGGAAGAGGCGCCAGCCTTATAGCAAAGGCATGTGTTAAATCACACACTACTTTAAAACGAGTGTGTTTGTACGGCTTGTGTCCTCTGCACAATAATAAAAAAAAGTATTTCCTTTTTATTTTGGAGTGCGCACTGGTAAAGTTTTAGAATAACCAAGCAGTTAAAGTGGGGGCATCGGAGGTCAAATGAGTAGAATATACAGGTAAGTTTACCTAATATTTAAGAAAATAAAAATGGTCTGAATAGAGTAGACTCTTTAATTAGAAAGTTTACATTTCTTGTTTCTTTATGTCCTCTCAGCACGGTCACACATAGTATCTTGCATCTATTATGCTTTCTGTTACTGTTGGGACTGTAAGGGGTTCTGGGAAATCATATGCAGAGCCCCACTACCCTGTACTTATTCATTTGCCTGCTTCTGTATTGAGGAAGATTGAAAAATGACCTGTGATATGAATTTAGAGCATCTCTGCAAGTCTGGAGTGCACTGCTAAACCTAAAATCCATTTGCATTCTTTTTCATATACTGTTGTATGGTGTAACTTAATCTGTAAACTTGAGTTTAAATCCACAGTCAAAAAGATATAAAATCTCAAAATGATTTTTTTTTTTGCAGTCACTGGTAAATAAAACACTTGTAAATGGCTGTAATGTGAATTGAAGTTGTCTTTCAGGCTGTAAAATGTCTTTGATGTGTGTTATAGGTAGCATTATCTGGAGACAAGACCAGCTATCTTCCTGTTATCTCCTGCATGTCAGCCAAAATTAACCTGCTCCACATACCTGCACTCACAAGCCCAGCTGCCAAGCAAGATAATCAACATCAACGGTTTGTGAGTGGACTTCACCAAGACAGGTGAGTCCTTTTAGTTTTGCATCTCTATGATAGTTTTTCAGTGGTTCTACAACTAACAGTGTATAAAGAAATCTCTGGATTTGTTGGGGACTGTACTGGAGATGCTAGGTCCTACCATCTATTTGGACAAACTGTGAGTGGTATGGGCAGTTAATGTTGGTCCAAATTGGAAACTGAAGTAAGAATGTGTGAGAAGTAAAGCATCTAAGCAAAGCATACATTAATACAGCATAATCAGCCTGGTATGGCAAAAGGATCTGCTTGTGGTCCAGACCTTACTCTTGGATGTACTTTCCAGAGACCCTGTATAGGATGCAGAGGACCCGGCATTCCTATAGCCCCACTAGGGCACACTCCACTGGCCGCAGCCCTACCAGGGCACCCCCTGTCAAGGTGAAATTAGTACATCCATACTGCTATTCCTGCTGCCAATTCTTTACTGTTGTATATTACTTTGGAGAAATCTGTGAACCTAAAATTATGGCCTAAAACTGTTTTCCAACTCTCTGTTGCTTGTGGATATTTAGGGGGGTAGCTATGACTCTGAGCTAATGCGAGTCCTGAGGGAGCGTGATGAGATGCAGGCTATGCTGGACAGGTACGAGCGACACCTCTCAGAGATCCAGGCCAACGTAAAGGTCCTTAGTGCTGAACGGGACAAGACCAGCATGCAGTATCAACAAGTGAGCATATAGGCATGGCCCGTGGCAATAACCACCTTGCCACAAAGACCTTGACCTTCATTCAAACTGGTTCTGCATCCAAGTCAGTATCATTTAACCCTCCTCAGGCGCAGGAGGAGATAGCACAGCTCCGCTGGGAGATGATGAAAACAAAGCTGCCACGTTCTTCAAAAAGCAGCATAACTGTCCAGACCATCCTGAAACGTGTGGAGGCAGAACGGGATAATGCAGAGGCTGACCTAAGGCGCATGACCACAGAGAGAGACAGTTTGAGGGAACAGCTAAAGGTAGTTCTCCTACTTTGGTCAATTGAAACTCCTTCCCATAGAGCACCTCAGTACACATAGAATAACTAAACTATGTAATTGGGTATGACTCTGCATTTTCTCTTTTGTGTGTGTTTTTGTGATCAGATGGAACACCTGGGTAATGTGTATACTGTGTGAGATCATGGAAGGTAGTTTGTCTGAGTGTCCCTGAGGAAGGCTTATAATGAGGAGAAACCGCAGACTTAAAATTCCCAAAAGCAGAGGGTGACGTGCTTAGCTATAGCTAAGCCTTTCCTTAAATGTGTTGGTTCTCTGTGCTGCCCTTACAGATCTCTCAGGAGACAGCCATTAGCAATCGAGCACACCTGCAGCAGAGGGTGGAGGACCTCCAGACCACCGTTCTCCTGGTGAGGCTTATCCTGCAGTGCAGCAGAATGTACACAGAGGAATGTTGTGAGTTCTGTAGCTGTGTTTAAAATCAGATTCCTCCCTGTTGCATTGATGCGTTTGTGTCTGGGCACATTCCACAGCTGGAGCAGGAACGTGGAGAGCAGAAGAGTAGGCAGGGCTTGATGAAGGAGGCCATGTCGAGGCTGGAGGATGAAGTTCACAACTTGAGTTACAAGATTGCTGTCAATGAGGAGGAGCTGAGCAAAGCCAAGACGGAGTGCAGCATACTGAGGCAAGATGAGGGTTCTTGCGCACCGAACTAAAGAATTGATTCCATCAAGCTGAAAATGTAGCAGCTAGTCGCATTTTAAAGACTGGGGAAAACCATTTTCTAGTGCAGTAAAGGATGTTTCCTGCTCTTTTAGGAACATGTTAAATATTTGGAAACTTGGTCCCATTGTGATCGCCTTTTGATGAAATAGCTCTCTTATTGGGCATGCAGGTTGTCCAATAGCCAGATGGAGGGCTCTCTCAGTGAAAGTCAGCGCAAGCTCACTTCCAGGATTGCTGAGTTGCAGAGCACCCAGGAGAAGAACAAGGAAATGGAGGAGAAGAATGGTCAGAATCATTAGTACATATAACCGCTTATACTTAATTGTGTGTCAGACTCACAGTGATGGCTTGGTTTGGTTTTCATGGGTTCTCTTTACCCTAAAGAGAACCACTTTTCTGTGATCATCACTAACTCTGTGGCAGTAGCATTTCACAAAGTTGTTGTGGTGATCACAAGGTCCTAGCTTCTACCACAGCAGTCCTGGTCAGACCACCAGGATGTCAGCTTGCATGTTCCACAGTCTCACTGACTTGCGTGGGTCTGTGTGTTTCTTAGACTCCTTGAAGCAGATGCTTACAGGCCTCAAGGAGGAAGTCAATACCCTGCAGGTCACGATCAGCGAACTGGACCAATGTAGAAACACTTTGCAGGAGCAGCTGGAGGTCAAGAGTACTCAGCTCACCACAGCCAATGAACAATTGGAGAACAAGGTGGATTGTGCTCTCCTCAGCATGTTGTATGGATGCAAGATCTTGTTGCCCTGTAGTACCTTGTGGTTGATTGTGTACTAAAGTTGATGGGCTCAATATAGGGTGTTTTTCACTATTTTAAATTGAGGTAAATGTACGATTCATTTTAACAACCTAAGATCATGTCCATACAAGTTATTTGCTATTTACTGTGATATAGACCAGGTGTGATGTACAGGGAGATAAATTATATTACATTTATTATAGGAGAAAACCCAGAGAAGTCTAAAGGTCTTGGTGGAGGAGCTGGAGAAGTCCGTAAGGTGAGATATGGTCACTTTGCACACAGCTCAGGTTGGTGGCACAAAGTCTTTCATTCCTGTCCTGTGAATCTATGACCTTTAATGCTATTTTCTGTCCTAGGACTATACAGAAGACACTGAGTGAGCGGGAACAGGAGTTGGAGATCATACACACAAAGTTGAGAGAAGCGAGCAAAGAGCTGACAGCTACAGTGAAGGCAAAGGAGGCGGTGCTGCAGGAGAATAGCCAGCTCCAAGCTGCTTTGGAAAAAGCCCGGCTTGAAAGCCAGGTGGCAATCCAGACAGGAGTTAGTCCAGTGTTATGCTTCATGTTTATGGCAGTATACCCTGTTTAAGTAGACAGTTGCACTTGAGCTGGTAGCTGTTTGTGATGGTTACTAAAAATACAATTCTGTACATCTTGATCTTTGCAAAACATCGCCATGTATCTCAGTATCATTTTGTTTGCAGTTTGTCTCTGATTCTATCTGAAGTGATAGACTGATGGGCTAACTTGATTGTTTCTAGGCTCTGAAGCATGAGGCTAATGACACCACCATAGAGGTAGTTGAACTCAAGCAGAAGATGCAAGACTATGTTGCTGGCATCTCCAAAATGGAGGACCTTCTGGCATCTAAGGCAATGAAAGACATTTAAAAAATGAAAAAAATATGCAGTGAAACAGTTCAGTGTGATAAGTATACTTTCAGATAAATGATTCTGAAGCACTATGTGCCTTGTTAGAATTTTTGAATATTCATGAAAAGTTAAAAAAAAAAAAAAAAAAAAGCTCACACCCCTCATAGCTCTAAATTTTGCATGTGCGTGGTCAGGAGCGGGAGTGCCGGGAGCTGCAGGAGAGCCGTCGACGGCTGTCCATCCAGGCAGAGAGCTGGGAGGATCAGGCTCGACAAGCAGAGGGGACTGCTAGTGAGCTGCGTCTCGAACTGCTCACCTGCGAGACTGAGAGGCAGAAGCTTAAGGATAAGGTGGAGGGATTAGAGGCCAGCCTGCAAGAGGTCAATGATGGCATTATTTTATCCTTTTGCTGCACATAGTTGTACATTTGTTAAATTTTGTATTTGTCTTTTGATGTGTAAACCCTGCCATGTGGCATAAGGTAAAACATATTGCAGAGTGACTGGAATCTTGGTGAATTTTGTTCATTTGTTCTTAGAAAGCAGCAGTATTTGACTCTGTGCGTATATGTGGTCCTTGTCTGCAGGCTCTGTTGTCCGAGCGCAATGCCAACAGTCAGCTGTCACAGTTGAACCGTAGTCTGCTGCAGGCTGAGGAGGAGCTACGGCAGGCCCAGTCTAACCATTCTGCTATCCAAGGCGAGCTGGAGAAGACCCGTCAACTGTGCATCAAACTGGATAGCAGCAAGGAGCTGGTGCCCAGATGACCTCTTTCTCTCTCTCTCTGTGCGCGTGTCTCTTTCTCTCATTGTTATTGTACTTGTCTGCAGCCTTTTCATCAGCCTTACTTTCACAGGTGCTACAGGAGCTGGACTCCTCCCGTTCAGAAGTGGAGCTGCTGCGAAAGCAGCTGGCCACTGAGCGGTCTTCACTGCGAGATCTGGAGGCAATGCTGATGTCCATACGTGAGAAGGAGCATCAACAGCTCCTTAACTCCGAGGAGAGACAGGCTGAGCTGCAGCTACTGAGGGACAAGCTCAGCAGTGCAGAGAACACTGTGTGAGGCTGTCGCTGCTGGCCCTTTCTCCCAACAAAGCAAATGTCTTAAAAATATCACAGTAGGACCCTTCCTGGGGTTGGCGGCTGGAATTTTATGCCATTTATGTTTCCTCCTTGTGTTCTAGTAGTTCAAGTATTTTATCCACCATGCAACACAAACTCAGTGGTGTGCTAGCTTAAGGTAAGGTTCTCAGTCTCTCTGTCCTTTTGCCCCATCCAGGAGCTCCCAGAGCAGGGAGGTGGTACAGCTCACTAAGAGGTCTGCACAGCTGGAGGCTGACCTGGAGATGACCAAGAGGCAGCTCTCCACAGAGCGTTTTGAAAGGCAAGGCCCTTGTTCCATACAGCCCTTCCTGGTCTTGTAACACTGGTAGATCCTGCATGTGCAAGTTGCCCCCCCCCTTCCCCACAGAGCGTTCAGCTGAACTCAGTTTGTCAATGTGTTTTTTTTGTTGAAGGAGCTGGATTGTTAGGAGAGAGCTGGAAAACTTCTGAATGCTATGCCTCTCTGGGATGTATGTCTCTCCTTCACTGAAATGAATTGCCCCCCCCCCCACCAAGATGGAGCTTAGTATAATTTTGTTTATGAATGTAATGAGATGCTCTGCCCATTGCTTTGCAATACATGTTAGCTGAGTGTTGTCATTGGCAGGGAGCGGGCAGTCCAGGAGCTACGTCGACAGGGCCTGTCATCTGCTCTGCAGCCTTCTTCCCCCCTGGCACACCCCTCACACAGCCCACATGCTTCCTGGTCTCCCACACGGTCCCTGGAGAGGTCGGTTCGGCTTTCAAATGGTTTAACACTGGCAGAAAGCTGGTGCTGGGACCTAGAGTGTGTTTTATTGGTAGTATTTGGTTTGAAAGTTTGTCCCTACCCGGCTAGCTCAGTCGGTAGAACATGTGACTCGTAATCTCAGGGTCATGGGTTCAAGCCCCACGTTGGGGTTTGATGTAAATCCAGCCACAAGGGGGTGCACCTCTGTGCTGGTCCCAAGCCTGGACAAAATGGAGGGTTGTGTCAGGAAGGGCATCTGGCAGATTTTTTACGCCTTCAAACCAAATATGTGGACGAGTTGATCCGGTGTGGCGACCCCTAATGGGAGCAGCCGAAAGTCGGTTTATTTGATTTGAAAGTTTGTAGAAAATGTCCTGTCCCATGCTAGCTAGATGTTGTGAAATGGTGGTGAACCTAGTCATTCATCATTTCATTTTAAATGTGTAGATTTTAGTGTCAGGTGGCTAATTTCTACATCATTTGGAAACATCTTAAATGAATATTGCTTGAACTAATTTTTTTTTCATGTGCATCTGTGGGTCTCCATCCATCCCCTAACAGGAGTGTAATACTCAGGGATCCGTATGACTGAAACCATTACAAGGTGCTGCACCACTGCTGTCTCCTGTAGGATGTCAGGTTCCTTTGTGGAGATTTCTGAATCCTTGGAGGACTCTTGGACTGAAGACTGTCCTAACTATACATTGCTCATTGTTTGACCAAGTATTTGTGCTTTTTTTTTTTTTTTTTTTTTTTTTTTTTTTTTTTTTTGCTGTATTTGCATACAGGTCTTTCTTTATGAAAATCTACCGGGCTTCTGTGGTAACAATAAGCAACATTTCTTATCATGCCCAGTCAGTAGTTACATTTATAAGGTCTAGTTTTTCTTTCCATTTATCATTATATTTTTTGTTGCTAACGGTGTTTATCCTCTTAGTAAATGTAAGTGTATTGAAAGGTACCTTGTACTGTAAATCGACCTTACGAGATGTCACCTAAATACTACACACTTCACTTTAATTTGCTTTGAAAAGTGTCTGAATAAATGTAAAATATGTAATGTCTTAAACATTTGTCACATTACCTTTCTAATTATCTTGTAGCACTACTGTTAAATTATATTAAAAAAATGCTCGTGTGCTATTTTAGAAGCTCTTTTTAGTCATATATTATTCTATTAATTTTGCTAAAGGCAGTTATGATGACTCTTAAGCAAGGACGACATCCTCTGATCGGTTAGTGTTATTTAAGCTGATGCCTTGGTCCAAGCGTCAGATTGTCAACTTGCGCACATCTAGAGCTGGACGTTGACTGGAGAACTGGGACTCGAACCCATGCCGTGGCGCTTGTAGGCACCGCGCTACGCGCTGAATGTGGCGCGTGCGGAGTTTGCCCAGTTTTGCAATGTAAGCCCCCCCCCCCCGTCTCGCGAGCGCCGCCCCGTTCCCATTGGCTGCTAAGCGCTGCTGAGGCGCGTGGACGTCTCGCCCGCCGCGTCGCGAGGAGAGCAGAGGCACACCGAACCCGGCTGCGGAGGAGTCCGGAAGGTAAGATGCTCGTCAGTTAGTGTTCGCCAGCGGACGAGGAGGTTGCTGACGCTGTCGTTTCTTCGTACCAGTTTTGTGTGGAAAAGAAAAGGGGAAAAGAGCGTTTCGACAGTTCCTCAGGGGAACTTTTTAATAAGTGCGTGGTTTCTAAACGTGAAGCCTTTTTTTGGTTGGTTCTGGCGGTAATCTGCCTCGTTTTATCCAGACGCTCGGATGCAGGCAACATTTACGGTCAACGTTTGACGCGCATTGAATAGTTAATACTCTTCAAATTGTGCTTAAAGTGAAAGCAACATTTAAAGCGAATGCCTAAAAGTCCGTCCACATTCTGCATTGTGAAGTGTTTAATCCGCAAGGCGCCCATCTGAATAAAAATGTAGGCTACATTCAAATGTTACACTGAAAATGCCTTATAAAGAATAATAGCACAGACAAAGCAAAGAAAAAACATGTGATTGGTACAGATTACTCATTTTGTCAATGGACTGCCTTTTTCTAATATTGCAAACTATTTGTTTATCGTGGATAAAAATACCCATTCCCGGGGAATGGATTAAATGTGGTTATAATCGCCCTTAATCTCATACACTCTCTCCGTTCGGATTTTGTTTGCAGAAAATGAAGAAAACGGGCTTTCTTTCAAAAAACACATTAAGCAATTTCTTTTTCCTGTTGCAGAGACTTTTTCCTCCTAATGGCAACATAAATTGGCTAGATATTTGGTATAAAATATAGGGAAATAATATTTGTTTCAGTACAGGTATTTTTATGAAAATGGAAGACATTTATTTCCTTAAGAAACAATAACTGGCCAAGGTTGCTCGCTGAACTCCTGACTTCAGCAACTTTGCCCACAGAACGCTATAAGCGTGCTAAACTTTTATAAATGTATGTTTACGTCCTAAATCTAAACTTGATTAACATCAGACTCATACACAAATTGCCCATTTAAAGAGCATTTCCTTGTAGATAAGATGTGATGAAAATGTGTGTCTTTGAAAGGCAAGAAAAGACTGGCTCCACAGTGTAGGCAAATCTGCAGCTTCAGACCTAAACTGGACCTGACAAACAGACCCTAGTACAGTCTGGTATTTGGTACTAGTTTTTTTTTTTTTAACTAAATGATTCTCACTTTTTATAATGCAGACACTTCTCACCTTTTCCAAGGAAGGTAGAAACTGCTTCAATATTTCAGTTCCATAATTTGCAACAGTTAAAGTCCGCATTTTCATTTTACAGTGTTAAAATATTCTGTTGATCACCAATACAGAACAGTGCAGTTTGGTCTTTGGCCTGCATGGTGATGGGAATCATAAAAACAGGAAGTGATGATGTGTGTACATCTCTTGGGAATGTAAGAGTATTTCAGGTAAGCATAAAACAGAAAGATAGCTGCTCTGTTTTAGTTTGAATGCTAAGGTGTGTGTGTTCACATTTCCTGTCCAGAGTTGTTAAACAATAAATGGTTAAGGAGTTAAGTTTTTTTTCATTTTCTAATGTTCTTGTGTCCAGTGAAAGTAAAGCGCTGAACTACTCCACTTAAACAAAGATTCCAAACATCACTTTGCCCTTTAGAAAATGCCACCACTTTTTAACCCAATGACTGTAAACATTTCCAAAATGTTGCCTTGAGTTTGTCACAGGGTTCCAGTTTTATAATATCAAAGAGTCATATTGAGAAGGTATAGGACATGAGAAGCAGTACCTCAGTGTAAGAAAAGTAAATGCAAAAACAGACTACAAGAGGTTCCATTGCAGCATGCCTGCTGAAACAGGAGCTCTCAGGTGCAGCCACAGTTTAGGGCAGATGTGGAAAAGACGGCAACCGAGACTTGAAAACAGGGCAACCTTCAGTATCTAAAAATAGAAGAACACGACAAGTAATGGCTAGACTGGGGAAAATGAGCCCATCTTACTGGAGATCTGGGGCAGGTTCAACTCTGTTCTCAGTATTTGGAATAAGAGTGAAATAATGCCAGTTTGGATGAGGGTGTAGCATTAAAATGTACTGTTTTAATCATGGCCAAGCCACATGTTCAAAATATCATTTGTCTTTTAATGCTTCTTTGCACACGAGAAATGTACCAGACATTTCCGAGCATAGTCTGCTGCCCTGTAGAGTGTCTGTGCTCTTCCCACATGTGTTGTTGTTGTTGTTTGTTAAATCTCAACTCTCCTTATTTGACTTATCTCTTCTAAACCCTTTCAGTATTGCTAAGGGTGATAACGTTTCTTGGAGGGGGGGGGATATGTAGCTATGAATGTACAAGGGGTGCTGTTGTGAGAGTGTTTCAGAAAACCATGTATGGCATGTTTTTTTTTTTTTTTTTTAACTGCTTCAAGACAAAAGTATTACACTCTTTAGTTAATGGCAAAGTTTGTAGCCATGGAGATAGTAGGAGGGAAACAACCATAGACATGTGGGAGTGACATGTGAGGTGGGGTGCTCAGTCAGTTATTAGCCAGCACACAGTCATCTATTTGGATTTGCTTTACTCTCTGCTAGCCAATTAGAATTGTTTCATATGGGCTTTATGAGAATATATGACAAGTATAATTCATAGTTTACATACTTGTAAGCTTTCACATAACTGAAACCTAAATGCGATTATATGCTTTTTATATGCTGGGATGCTTTCCTGGATATTTAGGTGAGGACTAGCCTGATGCTGAAGGTCATACTGGATAGAAGATCATTTTTGCACTCGTGACAGTAGCAACAATAATCCATTGCATAACATTTTCCTTTTCTGATCTTTTCATCCTTTCAGATGCCAGAGAATACAGTAACATTGCATAGAGAGCAACTTCAAAGGTGACTTGGAGCTAAACAAACAGTCCTGCCTTGAATAGATGCCTTTTTTGTAATTTTGCTTCGTTGTACAGTGCCACTCCAGTGTCACAGTAACATTGTGAGGCTGTTTTATGTTGCTCTGGTTTGGAAGCTTTGAATGTTCAGAGTGATGACGCATGCGAATGGGTAATTCTGAAAGCGTACTTTGTTCAGGGAGCAAGAGAGGGCTGGAGGGAGACAAGGGGCAGGACTCAGTATTTGCAGGTAATACTGGAGATTACCTTTCCTGCTCAGAGCTCAGGACTTGCAAACCTTTGAATTGTATTTTTTGAACTTTTACAAAATCTTTGTATTGGACAGTTATTAATAACCACACAAAACTCTTATTTATTATTAGACATTTTCTGTATCTTATGCTGTGTTCCCATTACTTTTCACTACTTCCCAGTGGTCTTTCAGAGTAACAATGTGGAACACATATATAAACCAAGATGTAAATTTTCACCAAAGATGAAAAGGGTAGCTTTCATGATTTGGTGTGGTTTTTTCCAAAATGTACTCCACAAAGTACAAAACCTTTGAAAAAAAAAGGCGCAGTAATTTACAGTTTTGGTCAACATTATTGGCACCCTTCAATTTTAGGCTTATCATATACAATATCTCCTGAAAAAAGGGGGGTAGTGAAACAGCTTTGGTCTATAGACACTCTTTTTTTGATACAGAGCAGCACAGGATAAAACAATAGCAGTTTAAAAAGGACACGTTTGGGAATAGTATAAAAGCTGAAAAGTTGCCATGATTATTGATGACATCCTTGTGAACAATTCAACTAGATTCTCATTGCAGTGAAAACAGACCCACATATGTTAAATTTCCAGTATTTCCATGGCATGAATTAATCAGTAATCCAGCAATGAATGATGGCTTTTAATGGTTAAAAAGGTCACTTTTGTTCAAGATCAAAGAATTTATTTGTCACATACATGGTTACCAAGTATACCATGTAGTGAAATGTGCCCTGATTCAGGAGACTGTGTGTGGTTCCATTCCACGAGTAAAGCAAACAACGACCAAACATCAAGAAGTCAAACACAAATAGATAAATAAGTGGTAAGTAAGTAAGTAAATAAGTAAATAAATAAATAAATAAATAAATTAAAAAAAACCTTAAGTTGCATTATGGGTCCATTTCACAATGGTGAAGCTGAGAGCTGTCTGAGACCATCAGAAAAACTGTCAACAAACATAAAAATTCGAAAGGGTACAAGGCCATCTCCAGAGACCTTGGCATCCCTGTTTCCACAGTTCACAATGTTATGAAGAAAATTGTTGCTCATGGAACTGTTGAGAACCTCCCAGGATGTGGTGGGAAGTGGAAAGTTGATCAGAGTCTTTAAAAACACTATGTAAAACGTTCAAATAGCTTTAAGCTCTTTTGTAGTTATGCTGCACACTCAACTGGAAAGGGCTTTGTGGGTAAAAACCAAGGATGACCCCACTGCTGAAACCCAAGTATTAAAAGGCACAAATAATCTTTGCCCAAACCTGCCTGGAGACACCAACATCCTTCTAGGAAAATGTTCTGTGGACAGATGAAAGCAAAACAGAACTTTTTGGCAGTGCAGAGAAGTGATTTGCAATTTGGGCAATAAAATTTGGACACCTTAAGGGAATCATGAAGTCATAGGATTAACAATTTTAGAGAAAAATATTCTACCCTGTGTTGGAAAACTTGGTATGGGCCAAAGATCATGGTTACTTCAGCAGGAGAATAATAAAAAAACATCCAAAAGCATAAAAGGATGGTTATAAAGAAGAAAAAGGGCTGTATGAATCTGTATAGCAATGAGTCCTGATCTCAATCCCACTGAAAGCCTTTGGAAAGAACCGAGATCTACTATTGGTGAAAGGAATCCTGCAAACATTAAGGAGGAAGAACAAATCAAAATTGAAGAGTGGGAGAAACTACCAGAAGCTTACAGATGGTTACAAGAAATGTTTGGTTGCTGTTACCATTGCCAAGGGTTGTACAACCAAGTGTTAGGGAGGGGTGCTTTCAATACTGTCCAGGTCATATTTCACTTCACCTCTCTGTGGCCTCTAGTGGGAGTTTTTATATGAAGCTAAGAGCGAGCAGAGTCCAGTCCAGCTGGTTTTTGTGCATCTGGGACCCCTTCTGTGCCACGGAGCAGTTATGAATGGAAAAGATGGGGCTTTAGGGTGAAAGGGGGGTGGGGCAATGCAGCCACCCCATCAGTTCAGTGTTTTTTGGTGTTTTATTCACTGCTAGCTTAGGAGCAATTCCAGGTGGTCACCTGCAGTAATTAACTAGAGGGCCAGAACAATAGTGTGGTTGTAACACAGATAAAGACCTGGCCCACAGGGTGGTAGGGCCAGGGGGTAATTTCCACATAACATCTCCTGGATGAAGAGTCATGTGGAGTCACTGGGTTCACAGAGAAGGTGATTCACCCTGGGAGTAGAGCCACTCAGATTCACTTAGATTAGACAATAGTTTTTTCCCACTTTGCTGGCATGTAAACTGTCCTTACATAAAGAATCCAAAGTGGCTAACTGATCATCGAGAGGAAAAAAAAAGACTCCATAGCAAAGTTGTACCAAAAAAAAAACTAAACTTGGCTGAGAATTAAGTCCTCCAACTTCTCAAAGTTTCTTAGCAACACAGGCAAAGACCCCCAGACTGCTGGGATAAAAAACCTTATCCTGAGACACAAAGCTGTGCTTTCACACACAAATGCATAGTTAAAAATCTGCAATTGGCCCATGTCAGGGCATTGATGAATTTTTGGTGCTTTCTGTAACGAATCTATTGCATGGTTCAGAGAGACTATGTTTGACCTTGTCATCCAGATCACCATTCAACTGAGCGCTCGGTAAGGAACTTATGCCATCCAACTTATAGACCGTATTGTATCCTCCCTTCCCCCATGTCTTCCCTATTTCTCATTTCTCTTTCCTTCTGTATCTGGACCTTTCTCCCCCTAATACCTCAAGACACAAAATTTGTGTGAACTCTTGTCAGGTGTGAAGAAGCTCGGGGAGGTGAGAGGTGGAGGCTGTCAGGGTTCACGAGGGGTGACATGGGTAATGTACTGCTTCCTTTTGTGTCACGTTCTTGACCGTGTTGATATGAAATATAAAAAAGGTTCCTACAGGGTGGCTGGACTTGGAGAGAGAGATGCTGTTGTGACGTCAGTCATTGTTGCATCACCATGGATTGCTGTCCTGTTTACAGGATCACATTTTCATGTCTGTCTAAGGTTGTCATATTACAGCAGTTATTTTAGACTGCAACCTTTGAACTGCCTGTTTAATCTGCATGGAGATTAACAGATGTGAGATCTTCCAAAGCTCCATCTGCAGTGTTATTAAGCATGAGGATTACGCTCTTGATTTTCTTTCCTTTTTCTCTTTTTCATTGGTCTGCATCTGCAAGGATATTCTGATATGAAAACAAAGCTCCTGCTGTACCTTTTTGCACCGTTTAATGATGGATGATTTCAAAAGCTTTTGTCCTTTTGTCTTTCTTCTTTGTGCAACAAGCTGTAACTCACATGGCTCGTGGGATTTTATTTGGAGCAAATTAAAGCTGTGTTCACATCACAGAAGGCATAATCAGTTTGAGACCGGATTACACAGTGTCACGTACTGGAATACTCTGTCTAACACACAAGTTATATCATTATTAATAGTTACTGTGCGTGAATCTTGTATTCATGAATCTTGTATTTCTGTTAACCTAAAGCAAATTTTCGTTCTCTTCACATCTGGTATGCCATTGAATTATTGGCCTTGCTCTGATATATTTTCAGGTCTAAATCAAAGGCTCTTTAATTAATGTTAGTTTAAGCATTATGATCCCCCAACACTGGCTTGTGCAAATGTTGGTCTCCTAAAATATAATCATAATTGGCCCTACTCATGACAGAATGGAAATGCCTATTCCATTCATTTCTCAGACAAAGACCCAGGTCTCATGTTTCTCTGTGATCATGCATCGTGTTATTATTATATGAAAACTTTGAAGATGCAACACACCCATTGGCCTCTAAAGGAGCTGATCCCTGGGCCTGACTAGTCCTCTACTGCTATGGGTTAAAACTAACAATGGCACAATTTAATAAAATTAGCGGCCATCAATCTAAGTGTAAAGTAGTAACTAGGGAGAATACTCAGAATATCGTGGATGACACACCATTGTATCTTTGGCTCAAGGCACTGGAATTTTACTTCAGCTGTAGAAGTTACGTACCCTGACATTCACAACTACTATAAACTGTATAATAAATGCTGAATGAAAAGAATGGCAAAGAAAAAAATTTGATTGTTACCGAACTGGACTTCCAGAAGGCAGTGAGCTGAGCGAAGATAATTTCTGTCGCTCCTGTAATTGTGACATAGCAGTCAAGATTTGTTTGCCTACTTTTGGACCCTGCTGGGCAAGTCCCTTGCTAGCTGGGACTGTAGCCTTTAGTGACAGATCTGTCCCTGACTGAAAAGCAGCAGTCAGTGCTCTATACTTTGAGATGCTACCTCCTCAGTAGGTTTGGGGTTATTTTATAGTGAACTCAACTTCTATATTCTCCGCAATCAGATGGTTGTGGCATGGTGGCAGGGACTGTATGAGATACACAGTCTGTCCTCAGCAGAAAAGCTGTGTGAGAGGATTACAAATTCTTGCTGGGCCATTGCTGACTGTTTTTCCCACACTTATTTCCCATGTCACCATCCCTAGGCAACCGTGAAAAGTCAACAGAGGAGCTAAGACATGTAGTACGCATGGTAGTTTTTGTGCATTGGACATTGTTACCTGACTGGATGAAAGCAGATGAGGGAATGGAGATTTCTGTATGTTAAGCCTTGCACAGCTATGGCATATGGAGTAATAAAATCACATTTTATACTTGTTGAGCTGGACTTGCCCACTAGTGTACAACCCAAAATCAGAAAAAGTTGGGACAGTGTAGAAAATGCAAATAAAAAATGTAACTCCATATTGTAGTGCTTGACAAAGGTTTGACAAAGTAAACCCTTGCCAATGTGGTTATATCAGCTATTGATGAATGATGGTTCTTGATGCAATGCCGTCTAAGGGATCGGAGATCATGAGTGTTCAGCTTAGGCTTGCACCCTTTCTCTTTACTCACTGAAATTCCTCCAGATTCCTTGAATCATTTAATGATATTAGGCAAATCCCTTCCAATCTTTTTTGAGAAAAATTGTTCTGAAACATTTCAATAATTTTCTTACACATCTGTTGACAAACTGGAGATCCTCTGTTTATTTTTGCACCTTAAAGACTCAGCCTTTCGTGGATACTGCTTTTGTACCAACTCATGATTACAATCACCTGTTGACATCACCTGTTTGAAATCACATTATTATTTAATATTTTAATGTCATTACTAGCTCTGAATTGCCCCCGTTCCTACTTTTTTGGAATGTGCTGCAGGCCTGAAATGCAGGAATGGATGTATATTAACAAATGAAATGTTAGTTCACCAGACAAAACATGAAATATCTTGGGTTCATACTGTCTGCAGTGAAATAAAAGTCAAAGTAAATGTAAGAATCACTGTATTTTTTTTATTTGCATTTTCCATACTTTCCCAACTTTTTCTGATTTGGGGTTGTATAACCTGTGAGCACCATGAGAATAGCACAGGATGTTGGGGTGGTATTTACATATCGCAGTTATAGCGTCACAGTTGACTTACTGTATAAGCTAAGTTCTAAGTTTTGGAACACATAGAAATGGTGACGTGACATGTTTGTCAGCACTCTTTGTAGGGACCATGGAATGAGTGTGATGTGTGCTTTCTATAAGCTATACACTATACATGGCTCTTTCCAGTTCAAATAACCACATTCCATAGGTGAATGCCTCTCTGGCAGAGTGCAGAACTTTACATATTGCTCTTCAGCTGCCCTGCAGAACACTGTTTTGACTTTACAACTTCATGGACATTAAATGGCAGTCCTGAGGGTTGTGCATGACTCATGCTGTTGGGTGAAATCTGTGACGCTTGAGAGAACAGCCAGGTGAGATCACCTGAACTTAGGAACATCTTCATCTGAGTCAGTGCTAGCAGGGAGGCCAGTATTAGCGGTCAGTTCGAGACTGACATCAGTGTCCTAGGGCATACTTTACCTTTGTGTGTTGGGACCCACTTTAATTGTTAAATATGCAAGCAAGATATTGGGGTGCTATTTTTCAAGTTTAGGTGGAACAGAATACTTGAAGATCTCTTTCTCTGTTGGATTTGGAGCTAATTTCTAGTCAATGAATTTTGCTCTTTTCCTTTTTAATGTTTTGCATTTGTTCCATGTATATGTATATTATTGGAGAATGGCAGCAAAATTTCCCATGCATTTACCTTCAGTGTCTGTAAAAGGCAAATAAACTTAATGAAGGTTGTTGGCATACTGCTTTTCAGCAACTCATGTTCATATAAAAGTGATTGTGATTTTGCTAGTGTGGCATTTATGCATTTTATATCTTGGTGTTTGCAGATGTGTAAATAGTGTAGACACTATTTGTTCAGCTTCTATTACAGTCCTCTCTGAGGCAGAAAGAGGGAGACAGAAATATTGTACCACTCTTCCAGATCATGTGATGTATACATTCACAAATATGCACAGAGCTTGTCAGTTTGTCAACAACATGAAGTCAGGGAGATAAGGAGAGTTTTGATGGAGGCCAGCGAGAGAGACTTGGAGTCTGTCTTTCAGCATGATGGTGGGCAAGTAACCCACACCCACCTAGAGGGCAGGCCAGCATAGGTGCATCATCACAGTCCACTGTTCTGTGCCAAGACTCACATCACATTGTTGAACAGAGCCAGGACTTCCACTGGAAAATAGTCAGGATCTAGTTTCTGTTGGGGCTGTTGTCACAGTTCAGAGTTTCAGAAGATCTGAGCCTCTCAGGATGGATGTGTAATTCCCTAGGGACACATGCACACACAAACCCCTTTGGATGATGGGCATATCAACTTTAGTATGGATTGTGGTACTTTGGTTCTGACTTTTGACCCTTTTGCCAATAACCTTGTTGTATAGTTACAGAGCTGAATAGTTTAAGAAGTGTTTTGTGTTATTTTAATCTCCTGAGATCAAATTAGTACATCTATCTGTGGCAACATTTTCAGCATTTGTTCTTTCACGTTTATAGCATGGCTTCTTGTCCTACCTTTGTTGATGTCTTTGTTTGTCTGGCAGCTGACCATCCCAAGACTCACAGGATATAAGCCTGTTCTTCTGTGGTTCCATCTTTTGAAGGACAAATGGTCACATAATAGTACCAATTCTCTCTGAGATGCTTCCAGTGAAAAGGAACTGTAAGCATCCAAATAGGTCTCAAAACACTATACCTCAGAGCACAACAGTGGCAGAAATCAGATACAGTCTACAACATCTGTGACTCAATTCCACATGACGTTTTTTCTCCAAATATGGAACAGACAGTGTTAAAAGACATCAGAAACTGCTTTTGTGGGAGTGACTGTACAGAGCTAAAAGAGACCGGAGAGAAGATGGTTGATAGTGTGGCTCTGCCCTTGGTAAACACTGGTGAGCTGTTTAAATGGTTGCACTGTGTGTGTTATGGTTTGTGCTAAGCCTCAGATTGGACAGGTGTTTACTCCAATAGGTAGGACAGAGATAAGCCCTGTATATTCCAGAGTGATACGCTCAACGGTCAAGGTCATGCTTTTGAATGGAATGGTATCGGATCCCTGATCAAGGTTGATTTGCATTTGTACCTCTTGCTGTTTTTTTTTCCTTCTTCTTCAAACAAAGAATACTCCAATAATGCGGTGCAGATCTCAAGTCCCTGACTTTCTATGGCAGGACTGCCACTTCAGTAATGGGTGATTATGTGGCCCTGTTCTCCATATGTAGGACAATCAATGGATAACGAAAGGGCTTAAACATCTTCCTCTGCTGCTAAAACAAGTACACTGACTACAATGAAAGAGAGGGGCATGGAGCAAAAGACCAATGAGTATTGGGATCCAGTTGTGAAAAAGTCAATTTCCCCAGCACTTACTCACTCTTTCACCAGTTGTCAGGATAAGACTGCAACTCAAAAGATAAAGTTCTATTGCAGATCTGTAAAGTCCAGATCTTTTGTGATTTTCATTCTGGAATCAAAAAACAAGTAGGTTCAAAAGTTAGGGAGATACTAGAAAAATGGTAATGATTTAGTGGAAACTAGGCTGCTCCACTGTGGGACAACAAGTCGTGTTGTATTAACTGTTCATGTGTAATGAATACAACATGCCTACGTGTTTTTCCTCTGGTATTAAGGGATTTTATCTCTGGCTTTATCTGTTTCTATGGGGTTTCAGGTGATATAATATTTGTGGATTCAGTGTGACATTTCTGCATGACAACACTTTCTGTGCTTGACTTAATCTTCTTAATGACTGATTCAGAGAGCAGCTGGCTTCATGTAATCACACTAAACTAAAGAATACAGCCATTTTACTACATACCAGTGGCTGTGGAACCACTCTTAAATTGACAATGTTTGAGGATATTTCAACAGGAAACGCTGTCTGCACAGTAGGATGCGCTTGCTCACTTGAAATGGTTTTATATTATTTCGTTATTATACACCTGATCTCACTAGCTGGAGTGTCATTATCACCATGAAGCTAAGAGCTTGCAGTGGACAGTGTGGGTTAAGGGTGTGCGCTGGCTTTTTCCAAAATGTAAAGTTGTCTTGATGTAGGAAAGAGTGAAAGATGATTCACCATATCTGTATTTCCACTGCTTAGGAGTGAAAGTTTTATGATGATTATTCCAGGTCATAGTTTTGAACCACACAGTGATGGACTTGTCCCATCCTGGGGTTGTTTCATAGTCTAGTGCCCTCTAATTCTGAGAGAGCCTCTGGACCACTGCAACTTTCACAAGGATGAAGAGGTTATGGATGGATGGATGGATGGATGGAAAGAGTTATGGTTTTTAACATTGGAGCTGGATACAAACAGTTCCCAATTAAAGCTATAAATAACACATTTTTGAGGTTTGTGACCTAAACAGTGGTTGCTATTAGGTAATAGATGTATTGATGCAGTTCTGCAGTGTTTTCTGAGACTGTTTTTTGGGATTTTTCTTGATTATTGTTCTTCTGGTGAGCTTTGACTTGTGGTTATTGTTTGTTTTTCCTGTTATGGTTTTTCCTCGTTTGTCATTTGCTACAGTAATTTTCATAACTGTTCCCCTTTTCAGAATATCAGCACAATAAATTAACATTTTATGATTGAGCCTGTAATTCGGTCATCTACTATTTGGCCTCATTCGAGTTCTGTTAGCTGTGTCATTTTGCTTCATAAGCTAAAGTATTAAAATGCTGTTTGTGATGTTGTGGTTTTGTAGCTGACATCTCAAGGTAACCGATATTCAGCTGTTCAGATTACTTAACCTTTTAATGTAGAAACATACAGTTCTGCACATTTATTTAGCTGCATATTGTACTGACGCTCATAGCTCAGCAGGGAAACTTCTCATCTGTTTCCTTTACTGCTGTGACATGTAGCAGTGGTATGACACTGACGCTGTCTCTGTCTCCCACCTTGCAGTAGTCCCTGGCTGCCTGCAGCAGAGGTTATGGAGCCCACCATAGGGGACTCTCCAGGCAGCAGTGAAGACCTCACAGGTTATAACACCCCTAAATTCTCTCAGTGTTTTCAAACAGGCACAGGAGATCTATAGTTGTTCTACTTGTAAAGATCAAATGTCCCTCATTTACATACAGCTGGAGTCCAATATCTACAGCAGCTGTCTAACTATTTTACTGTTGGTGACCAATACTGAGTTGGAAATGGTCTCATTGCATTTATGGTAATTCATGCCAGGTTCATTTTTGCATTTCATTGACTTGTTTTCTTGTAGTCACTTGCAACTTCTGTATGGCATATAATGTGGAAAAATGACTTGCAATTATTGAACACAATGCAGGATTCTAGCAAAATTCAATTGATAATATGGCACATGTATAGAATAGGTAGGCTGGTAATAGTGATGGGAACTGGCAGGACTGACACCATAATATTATATTATCTATTTATAAAGTGACATTTCATTTTTAAAAATATTTCTGTTTATCCAGTGAAGAAGAAGTCAAAGTTTAAAATTTTAAAGACACGTCTGTTTGGGAGGATCAAATGGAAGGGCACTGGGATGTTAATTAAGCAGAGCCAGTCTGCCAGTGACATCACCGCCCCAGAGGCTGTGAAAACTGGTTACGACTCCGAGGAGGAATTCATGTAAGTGCTTCTCTCCAACTCTAATAATAATGTGGTAGCTATTCTGAGGTGAGCTGCATGATAACAAGCAGTGAAAATAAATTCATTCAGTCTTTCTTTGTAGTTATCAGAAAAATATAACAGTCCAGTGTCTTGCTGATTGCACCTAAGACTAAAAAAAGAAAGTACATGCTTTATACAATACTCTAGGAGATATTTTAGCAGCTTATTGTTTGCTCTCCAAATTGCAGCATGACACCTGCTTTCAGTATGAGAACATATGTACAATAGCTATAAAAGTCATATAAAAATGTTCTTAATGTTTCAGTAATAAGGAATTTTAATCATCTTATCGTTCATAGGCCATGTTTAATGCCCCATTCTGTCTGTCTGATCCACAAGCTACTCGCAAGGCACTCTGGGTTCCCGTGCGCTGTCACACGACAGCATCTTCTTCTCCAGCCAACCACAGGTGTCATCTGACCCAGAGCAGGTTGTTTCCCAGGAGAACGTGCATGGAAGGGTAAAGGCTCTGCAGGTGAGAGGATGGCACAATATCGAGTGTGTCTGTGTTATTGTGTGACGTGTGCAACGCCAGTTACAGTGACGCTACACTTTTCTTTCACTTGAGCAGACCAAGCTGCTGCAGCAGAATATGCGACTTGGCCCTCCTCCTCTCATAGTCCCCATTCATCGCACAGATGACACAGGGGCGAGCTCTGAGGATGATGGGTTACCTCACAGCCCCCCTGATATCTCACTTCATGAAGCTCTAAAGGTGACCACCAAAATATAGTTAATATATTCATCCTTACATGCTGTCCTTCTCCATGTTTTTCAAATCCACACATATACCCTGTTACACACACCGCAGGAATAATTCTACTCATTATACATGCACCATTTCCTGTTACGGATGCCCTCTGTATTTCATGCCTAAATTGCTGGTGTACAACAATTAGAATGCAACAGACAAAAGTGTGCAGGAACCTGGAGATGAATCACTAACTAGTGTTGGTCAGAGATATAACCTACCTTCCAGCTGGTCCGTGTTGTGCTGTGTATGTGGACACTCCCCATTTTTCCCATGAGCCTCTAGGTTTGTGACTGAAAGCTGTTCCCCATTTCCCCCACAGTACCCTGACCCTCACAGGCACCCTAGCTCTTTGAGTTTAGCGGGAACAGGAAGTGAAGAAGAGGAGCAGGTAAAACCCCCTCCCTCCCCATTCATTATTTATACACCTGGTAAAATTTCCTCTCAGATCCTTCTGTAAATTTCTGTGTCTCAGACACATTTTCTGACACATAAACAGTCTATTTACAAGACCTTTGACTTGTGGCTGTGGTGACTTTGCGGCATGTACAAGTTTCCCGTTAAAGGTTAATGATTAACGTCATAATGAGAGATTTCTGTCTTATTGTTCCCTGACTTCAATGGAATGCCCAACCTGAAATAACAGTGTGGATAGTTCATGTGTACAAACATTCACTGCAATTTACTCATAAAACATGAAGATTGCAAAGATAGCTGAACCTTGAACAACTGATGTTTTTGAATGCAAGTCTCTCTTCTGTTAGAGGGCGCTAAATCAGAATCTCATATACCGTGTATCTAAGGCCTTCCAAACGTGTCATTCCTAATTCTCATTGCATGTTGTGAGATGTTAGTTGTTTAGGGTCCGTAGCTGTTTATTCAATACTCTGGTGCAGGAGAGACTGGGCCAGTTTTTTTTGTGCAGGGAATCGATGAAAAATAGCAAAATAATAAGTTGAATTTCTAAGTATAATTCACCTGTTAAATAGCCCTCTGGAAAGAAAGCTGCTGTTGAAGTACACCTTGCTTTTATAAGTTTACTGAAACTCCAGATTTGCTTTTCCTCAGTCTGTTCTCTTTTTGCTCTGTCTCTTCAGGGTCCTGCCCCTCCTTTGTCTCACCCTGTCTCACCAGTAATCAGGTCACTCTTACAGCCCGACAGCCCGGCAGCCCTGCTTCCCACTCCCATGTCCTCCCCTACAGTGGACTTTGACACCCCCGCCCAGTTTGTTCCGTGTCTGGACAACTCGGCTGCACGGCACAGAATGTCCATCAAGCCCAGAAACCAACGTGCCAGTACCAAGGGCAGGAAGGTGAACTCAGTAAGAAACCTGCTCTAGAACAGGCCATCACCGTAGCTTTTCATAAGATTTTTCTGGGTCATAATTGCATTTTTTTCCTCATGTTCTCCTCTGTAAAAATCCCTGTGGAGAATTAGCCTATCCTGAGAGCCTTTGTCCTATATAACTGGAATTGAACATATAAAAATTTATGTTTGCAAAAAAATGTCTGCTTCCATGTCATTGGGCAGTACCTTTTTCTTTCTTAAGTTTTTTTTCCCTGTGTGTTTGCAGAGTGTCCATAGGCCCTGCTCTGAAAGTCTAAATGATGTGGCATGTCCTGTCTCAGAAAAAGAGGAGGAAGAGGAGGAGAGCCCAAACAAAGAGGAGATCCATGAAGAGATTCTCCACTGCCAGTCTTATTCCATGCAGGTTCTACAGTCAGTTGACAGGTCACATAGCTGTGAGATCAGAAATGTCTCCACGGTTCTGGCCTCAAGTGCCAAGCAGGAGGTCACTGAGTGGTCTGATACAGTGCTTCCCAAGAAAGACAGTGTTGTCACGGAGCAGCCCTACAATACTATAGGGCCTTTGGACCCCATGGGGCAGGCCACTACCAGCTCTCCCTTTCTTCAGCCCATGTCAGTGGTTTTTGAGCATTTACAGGCTGGAGAGTCAAACC
This sequence comes from Heterotis niloticus, assembly GCA_018136845.1. Taxonomy (NCBI): domain Eukaryota; kingdom Metazoa; phylum Chordata; class Actinopteri; order Osteoglossiformes; family Osteoglossidae; genus Heterotis; species Heterotis niloticus. The sequence goes on from CM030906.1 coordinate 19,894,954, forward strand.
CTGGAACTGTTACTACCGCTCATGTGTCTCCTTCTGAGCTACAGAAGCCACAGGCTGCAGTGCAGGAGGCAGTGGCAAATAAACCTCCGAGTCCAAATCAACAACGGGGTGCTAAAGACTTAATCAAAGAGATCCTGCAAAATTCCAGCCAGAAGCATCTTCCCATACCACCTAAGAGCCCCTTGGTGGAAACCACCTCTTCAAAAGATGCTGCTGCAAATCAGAACCAGGTGGGCTCTGGAGTATTAACACTTTCACATAACAGAGACAATCTTGGTAATGGTTTCTGGGGAATGCCTCGGGCAGTTCAACTGGATCCTCCACCAAACCATCAGTCACTTGCCTCACCTTCTACTCAAACAAACCTGCAGTCTGGGGACAGGACAAAGGCATTGCCTTTGGAAAAAAACACTCTGGTTACTGGGGAAGCAGGCACGCAAGAGTGTTCGAGCTCAGACGTAGTCCTGCACAGTATAGTGCTGCACAACAGTCCAGATGAACAACAGTCCACAGAACCTGTGAAAGTTAGACAACAAAGACCAACCTCTGGGTCATTTAAATTTTCTGTTTCCTCTGCCTGGGAACGACCCAGGGCAAGCAGTTTCACAGGCTGGGTTGAGCAAACTGGGCCAAAGACCAATCAGCTCCATTCCAGCCAAAAAGTCCAGGAGCAACATCCAGCCAAACTAGAAGTCAAATCTAAAGAGAATCCTACAAATCCAGTTGCAGGGTTAAAAAATGAGGAAAGTCCGGTAATCAAGATTCCTCCAAACCCCAAAATGCACCTACAGTCAACAGGAAATTTAGAGATGGCCAAACCAAAAGATCTGCTTTGGACACCAGAGAGAAGACCTACTCTGAGTAAAGATGATACCACCTCCAAAGTAGTGAAAAAAGAGACAAGTGATGGGATTGGTAAACTTGTGCAAATCTCAGGGAATTTAGGTGGAGGAGTTGGCGGAGGGAAGAGCATTCAGGAGAATGAACTAAGGAGTAAGCAAGAAAGCAGTCAGGAGGACACCGAATTGAAAAACTCCTTTGGAGTAAAACTCCGCTCCACCTCACTTTCTCTGAAGTACCGCTCTGATGTTGCTCAGACAGAGATGATAGCCAAGCGGAGCAGTGTGGAGGTTTGCCCTTCTGCTTCTGCACATGGCCTCCAGGCTTCCCCCTTGTCTCCAGCTCCAGTTAGGCCAGGAGGATCCAAGCCTCCTACAGATGAGGATGGGGAAAGTTTTCTTTTTGTGGAAAGCCCGTCTGCAAAGCCTCCTCTTCCAAGAAAGCCCCCATCACAGAACTCAGACTCCTTTGCTTCCTCTGCCCCACTTACCTTAACCTCATTCACTCCATCCTGTAAGGAAAGAGAGAAGAATGAGTTATTCAAAGCAGGAGGTAAGTCATCTTTGTAAAAATCACCCCAACACTACTTTTCTGAAGAAATTACAAATAGGACATGCCCACACAGCATGCACAAAATGTCACTTTGTAGAAGGGTTTAAAAGATTTGCTTTCTATTTTGAAATATGTGCCTCACAGTTGAAAAGAATAGAGACTAAATGGGAATGTGGTTTCATCTTATAAAGAAATCAACATCGCCGCACCAAAAACAGATTTTATCATAAATATCAGCCATTGAAAATGTTGTTCACAAAGCGTATCTCTTAGTGTCACGTCTGAACAATGCCACAATGTCCATGAATGTCCAAATGAATCCTTTAAAGATACTATCATCAAACATTATGGCTTTCCAGTTCTGAGACTTGCTGTTGCATTACAGCAGGAATTAAACTGAAAATGTTATAATATTTTTTACAACCTTAATTTTTTTTACTGGTGAGGATGTTATAAAAATACTTAAATCAGCCAATTTGACTCCAGGGGTCATGAAAACAAACATTATTATCAGTAAACAAACAGGACAATGTGTGTGCTTTATCCTTCAGATGACTTTGAGGCACCCACAGACCCAGGTAATTTACAGTCAAGGGGTAATGAGTTTTGAAATCAACAGCTAAGAAGGTGCAATAGCATGCAAGGAACTACGCTTGTGACCAAAGGTTGTAGAATCCAGTGTTTGAGGGTCCTTGCTGTTGTACCTTCAAGAAAAGCATTGTCTCAGCAAATTAAGCAGTGGGGTAAATGGATGATGGAGATCCATGTAATCGTAAGTGCTGCCTTTGTGCTTTCATTGATCAGAAAATCAATGCTTACGCTATTAAAATTTTCCTTTTTCTTCTGTATCAATCAAATAAATTAAGCAAAATTATTTGTTTGTATACTGTGATAAATTAATCACATTAAATGCTGATTTAAAATTTCCCTTTCATCTTCTGTACCTGGTGGGGTTACTTTTCAAATATTTGAAGAAATAATTGGAACAAAGGGAGGTTTTTAAGCTTAATTGCACCGTCACTCCTTCGGTTTGCCAACTGTGAAGTGACTGTAAGGATGGGGTTTTCTATATCTAATATATGTATATCATTAACCTAATACTTTGAACATCTTTCCTGTGACCTGACCTTGGCCTGAGTGCAGAACTGAGCAAATGGCTCTTAATGTCATCCGTCAGTATGAGTGGTTTTGAAGGTAAAGGACAGTGTGATGTTGCTTACATGAGATTTGTATTGATTCTTCTACATCACAAGCTCTGTGTTCTGCCCTTTTCCTGTCTGTGCCAGCCTAATGGGCACCTTTCAGTTTTTTCAAAGGGTTATAATGTATGCACAATATTGAAGTTGAGTTGGGTCAGGGACTTCTTTAGTGCTCCTGTGTTGCAGCCACAATCTGTTAAATTTAGAACACTTTTATTAAAATTCCTTACTCATGTGTAAAATCATTTTAAGATCTGGTTTTAAATGTTGAAAAGTCATCTTTTCCTTAATTTTCTCCAGACAGAGGAGTCACCCATAAGCCCACAGTGGCCCCTCCCAAGGAAGTGGAACCTGTGCCTTCAGAGCCTGCTTGGATGACCATGGCCCGGGAGAAGACCCGGAGTCTCCAGCAACTCTTCACAAGCAAACTGGTGCCCCTGGCCTCACAACAGGCCTCACCACAGCTTCCCCCTCAGGAGCGCAGGCCCATGTCCTGGTTGCTCCCGGACAAACTTATGGAGGGGAACGCAGATACGATGCCAGTAATGAAGAGCAAGTCTCCCCTCCTGCCTTTTCAGGCAGGAGAACCAGTGGACACCAAAACAACCCCAGTGGAGCAGGTAGCACAATGGTTACAGAGCAATTGTTACACAGTTTCCTTAACCTTAATAATTTTGGTTGCAATATCCATCTGGATTATTGAATAAAATTGTCAAACACCTACTGTATATCGATTACATTGAATAAGAGCTGTAAATTAGTGAAATGTATTCTAATGATGTACTGCCTTAATGACGATATGTCATATGAGTCTTCAGAATATTTCAGATTGCAAAGTCTCACATCTGCCACTTAAATAAATTGTCAAAAAACAGCAGAGATGTTTAGGAACCTATGAGAGCATCGGCAGGAATCCAAGATATGATCACAGTTACAAGATGACACTTTAATCCTGGCATTTTTTTAGTGCAGTTTGGATTGTGTGTAAATGCTATTTTTCAGATTACTTACTACACAAAGAGATACACATTTGCATTTTGGACACAGTGAAGTCTCTTTTTGCTAATAGATAGAGTCATCTACATCCATGATTCCACAAAAACCCCTGGAAGGTATGAGATGTGAGGTGAAGACAGATGGAAGATCTCCCATGAACATTCGTGCCCCAGGTAAAGCCACCTGGTCAGGTTGGAGGTGTGAGGTACCAGCAATGAGCTGGTTTGAGTCCTAAAAAGTGTTGTCTATAAAATGGTTTTAAAAACATTCCCAACAGGATTTTTTTTTGTCTATGTCAGAGTTTCTCTGAAGAAATATACTCTCAGGTACAAGAATTCTTAACCTTCTGTGTCTGTCTTTTCTAAAAGCATTGACCAGAACCATTCTTGCTTCAGAGACAGACAAAGAGGACCGGTGCCAGAAAAAATCGGAACCAGTGTCGTTGCTGTTATCATCATCAATTGCTGTACCACCCACCACTTCAGCAGAACAGCCCGTGTCCAGACATGGTCAGCCATCTTGGTTGGAACTGGCCAAGAGGAAGTCCCTGGCTTGGAGTGATAAGGCCATGGACTGAAAGAGCTGAAGATAGCAAAGGAAAAGCAATGAATGGGCATGGGACACGCAGAGAGCAGACCCTGAACTCTTCTCTGCTTTTAATAAGTGATTAGTTGTGGTATTGTGTACAGTCTGGAATTAGCACTACAGTAGAATTGTTAGAAAACTAACTTTTTAAAACAGACTGTGGGAGAACACTGACATGGCTCTGCTGAACTACGAACAGAGACCATGCTGCTGTCTGGTTGTATCGTCTTAGCCACCACATCAATACTCAAACCAAGCATGACCATTAAAATAGCACAAAGACAAAGCAGGGTGCATCTTGATGGACTGCAGGTAGACCAGAGTTGCACTGTCCAGTAGATTCATATGAAGTCACTTTTCTGTAAACTTCTTAAATCATGTAAAGGTTTGGCTTGTTTTCTGGCCACTGGGTCACATTTGCAGACCAGAGGTAACCCTGTATCACATCAGGACTGGAAATTTCCATGGATTTTGGTCATCTGCTTTATAACAGAGAGGCCAAACGAGTACAGATAAGAATGATTTTAGAAAATCTCAGCATGCCTTGGGGAATGTAGGTTTGACAGCAAAAAGGAAGCATAAAAAGAAACCATAACCTCTTAACCAAACTTTCATGTTTACCTGATTTTATGACCACATCTTTGTCCTGGGAATTGTAATTCCTAATAACTATTTTGTACACAATCTTTTAAATGTGAGCTTATTCTCTGTATTCAACATTTTCTGCATTCAACCAAAAATAAGCCTTAAGAACACATCTAGCTCATCGGAAAGAATATTGATCTATGTGAACCAGAAATGTAGTCACTGTTTAAAATGTTATTTATTGAATTTTGCTTAGTTAAATCAGTTGTGAGGTAATATTACAGTTACAGTGACTGCTGTAGCCACATGCAACAGTGAGATGTATAGTGAGGAAATGAGCTTTAAAGGTTGTAGGTTCAAGTCCTTGAGCAGTGTATTTAAAAAGTTCCAGTAAAACATGAAAATAAAGTTTAAAATATGATAGATTTACTGGGACAAAACCATCCCCTAAGCAAATAAACTATGTAATGTGTTGGTAAAGGTGAAGGCTGTCTGTTCAATTCCCAATCCCTGGTACCCTCAGCAGTGTGGCTTTCAGCCAAGAGAATTAGCAGATTAGCACTGACTGCTGTTTACATCGGATAGAACAGGACTGCAAATGATGCGACTCTTCCTCCCTTGGGAGAACCAGCACAGCTGTCACAAGGTTTGCTGCAGGGATCTTCATGCTGGAGATGCAACACCATAATATGGGATGAATGTGGATGCTGTCACAGTTGCTGAAATGGTACATGGATTACATCTGCATTATATTTATTCATGTAACATTTGCTTTTCTTCAGTGATGTACAACTCGTAGACAAAGTACAACAATAAGAGAAGTTTAGATACAGACACCTGATGGTTGAAGCAGTTAGCTTGTCCAATTCCACCGTTTTTGTCAGTGTACGTTACACAGGTAGCTATTTGTACAAAAGATTTGGATAGAGAATGCCAAGATGGTGGGATGCATATATATGATTCTGTAAGATCATCAGAGAATTGGGTCTGAAAGATGTACATTGTGATACCTTTCCTGAATGTTCTTAGGGATTCACCAAAAACCATTCAGAAAAGTGTATGAAGTTGAAAAGAAAATCAAACAGAAAATGGGACCTATTAACTCTGTTCATCTTAACGAGATCTGAGACCAGGGTTTTTCATCAACACGAGGACTATAGTTGCAGTGACCATGTCACCTTCACCAAGTGGATCTAGATGCCTCTGGTGGAGATCCAGGTGTGTCTTTCCACCTAACAGCACCAATCCTGAAAAAATCTGAAGTTTCCACCCAGACTTAACTGACAAAATAAAGTTTTAATAAAAGCACATTCACACTGGACACAGCATTTTTGCTTATTGAAGGAACGTGTTGCTGTTTTCTGAAAAGAAAAACATCGGATTGCTTCTTACAATGCAGCATTAAACACTTGTTTGATATATTTTTGACTGCTGCATTATTAGATTATTTTGTGATGCACTCCAGCACCAGGAAAAATAAGTTGGAATACACCAAAGCCTTAAACTTGATGGGATTTTGGTATATCTCATATACTGTAGTTGTACTTAAATAATAAAAGATCAGTTTAAGTTTAGGTACCATAACCACAGTGTTACTCTGTATTTATTTTAATTAACAACTAATATTTATCATTTTACTTATTTTATTAGGAGTGGAGATTAAAAGGAAGAAATGAAATGGACATTTGGGCATCATCTGTATAAAAAGTCCAAAAGGTGAAGGAGCAATCTAATGCACAGGAAGAATAGATGAGGCCCCAGTAGTGATCCCTGAGGTATACCTGGAAGAGATGATGAAAGGAGGGTGACTTTTTCTGAGACATAAGATGACTGAAAAGCAGCTTCTGTAGTGTCATCTATAAAAACCCGATTGAAGAGAATCCTAAAATTTATTTTCAGAGAAAAAAGACGAGAGGTGGGGACACTTGTTTCCAGTGTCTGGGATACAAAAGGACTGTAATTTTCAGAGACATCACGGTGAATTGGTTTCCTTAGGGAAGGTGGATGCTCACAGTGAGGAGCTGGAGCACGGATCACGTTTTCCTTTGTTGCTTGTAGGAAGCGTTGTTCGATATGCAAGCAGCTTTTTGGACTTTTAACAGCGCCGCGCGGTGAAGACCCCCCTCCTCGCCTCCGCATGCAGTACAGTAAATAGACATGTGTCGGCTGACCAGGAGGTGGCGCTATAGGCACGACTAGCTCACGCTGTGAGGCTCTCCTATGCAAAGAGAAACGCGCACCGCAGGGACCCGCAACCTCGTCCGTGCCCGTGTTTGCTACAATGTGTCGGGATGTGCGTGCCGCGTCCGTTAAGTGGCGCGTGCTGCTGTCCGCGGTGTCCGCCGTGCTGTGCCGCACCGACGGCTACGCCGTTCCCAACGCGGTCTCCTGGGCCGCCAAAGCGGAGGCGGAGGGGGAGCTCCACAGCACCTCCGGTGAAGAGGCGGCCTCGGCTCTTCTGGGGGACACGGGCGGGATTTGGAAACAGGCTTACCCGGCCTCCATCTACAGCAAGGACGCGGACCGGCGGTCAGCGCCCCTACTGGAAAGCGAGCACCTGGCGCGAGTCTCGTCCCCGTCCACGGTGTTCACGTACCGGATGGAGGGGGTGAAGGCGAGCGGGGGCGGGGGCGGGGCTGCCAGCGGCTGGGAGGTGGCAAGGGCGGCCCGTTACACGGCGCACCGCAGCGACTGGGGCTTCCTGTGCGCCCTGCCCTCTCGGGAGCAGGTGCGGTTTTCAGTCCACACCTCATGTGCCTGCCTGCTTGCTACCGTTTCTGTTATGAAAGCTGGTCATTCCTTGATCATCATGCAGCTGAATGTAATAGCTGACATTTAATTATCTGGTTGTCTACAGCCAAAAGACGTGTTTTAGGTGAAATGTGTGTGTGTGTGTGTGTGTGTGTGTGTGTGTGTGCGCGCGATGCTGGTGTAGGCGCCAGGCTACGGCGACCCTGCACTGCATTAGTAGTGGTGGAAACTGAAAAATAAACTGCAACCTTGGAAAAATAAGAACAACTTTGCTTAATAATAAACAGCTTTATTAGAAAACTGAAAACCTTATATTTTATGTAAACATCGTATAACATATGAATGTGTCCCTGAACTATTCATATGAATGAATATGCAGTATATATACTACAGTATATATTTTACATATTCATTTGTTTGCTTAACAAACTTTAGCCTTAAAAATAGGCTCAATTTTTGCTCACATTACTTAAAAATGTATATAAATTATTGTTCTGTTCATACACCATCGCATAGTGGCTGTCATAAAAACTATAGAAGAATATGATTTACAAATTCTGATTCTATTTCCCTCTGTGATCCTTAAGTATCTATCTCCAAGAATAAAAAATTTTAAGTAAAGTGTGTGTGTGTGTGTGTGTGTGTGTGTGTGTGTGTGTGTGTGTGTATCTTTACAGTATTTCTAGTAGAGCTAGAAGTCCTAGGAGTGCTTAACTGATTCTTCCAAAACCCTGGTGCCCAATCTGACTGTGAATGACCAACCAAAAAAGAATAATGTAATCAAGTTTTATAAGTTGGCTGGCAGGAAAATGTATTTCCAAGCAGGAATAAGAATCACTGGCTGAAATGAGCACGTGTGTGTCTGTTGTCTAGATTAAAGGTGTGCCTTTTGGGAATATATTCTCCCTAAGTGATGGGCCTCAGGACAACAGCACAGGAATCCCCTATTTCTACGTCACAGCAAAGGACTACACTGTGAGCGGCCTGCTGAGGTCTCCTGCTGCCTCGCTCTCCTTTCCTGAGGTGGGCGGGGACTTCTGCAGGTATGGCAATTGAAATGCACAGAAAATGAGAACTGAGGATTTAATAATATCCACTATGTTACATGACCACTGCAGAAAAGAGATTTATTAATAGGTACCAACTATGCATTTGCTCATAAAGTCACCGTTGATTGTGACCCCAGCAATTTCAACGAAACAAGTACACTTCCTGTTTATAGAGGCAGTGGTTCTTTGTTGGCAGGAAGAGCGTGTATAAGCCAGAGGATCCCAGGTGTGTCCGGCTCACTCTGATTGGCAGGATGGTGGAGGTCCATCCAGAGGAGGTGCCATTTGCAGAAGAAACCTTGTTCTCTAGGTGAGTTGTGTATGTCAGGCTGTTTTTGTCTCAGTTGTACTAAAATCTATCCCATCCTTATGATTTTAGAGAAAGTTGACACATTGAGGATGCGCTAACAGATCTGTTATAAAGTTTATCATATTTATCCCCTCCTGTGGTAAATATGATAAATACCTGCTTTGTTTATAGTGGATAAATTCCTTTTACCAATGAAAATGCTTCATTGTTTGCAAGCTCTTTGTTTTCCTTGCTAGGCAACCTGTGATGAAGAAATGGCCTGTGGAACATGATTGGTTTTTCATGAAACTGCTCGTGGATCAGGTGTGGCTGCAGGACTGGGTGGGTGGTTTGTCCCGGGTTCCCCTGGAAGAGTACCTGAAAGCCAGCCCCTACTGAGGCTCACCTGCATCCTTGAGGGACTCATCACTACTCATACCTGCCTGATTAAAAACTGTAAATAACAGAATTATTACAGAGCAAAATGAAGATGAAGCTTTACACTTGCAAGCACTTAAGTGTATGAATGCACCCCATATGTCCACTGTTAAATAATAAATGTGACATATTGACCCTGTTCATGACACAAGTAACAGGTACGAATATTACAGATACCCTGTTGCTCTATTGCAGCCCTGCACTCTGCTGTGTGTAACCCCTGGGACAACAACCCCCTCCTTCCCTTTTCTTTGTCCCTGTGCACCATAACTGTTTGTTAGCAAAAGTTGTGGGAATTAGGGCCCATGTTCTTTATTATTTGTATTTCAGGGTCCCTGCCCCCCTCCCTCTACATTGGATGCCAAGCCAAAGGACTACTTTAAACTTGTCTGCTATTCTTGTACTTCTGTATCATCTGTGCATTGATAAATCACTGAAATAATTTTCTGCTCAGAGTACTCTGTTAAGGGTGAAAGTGTCAGTGTGTGTTCTTATTGTCAGTTCAAACAGCAATTGATTGTTACACATTGGATGAATGCACCATTGATTTCTTTCCTTTTAACAATCAGATACACGAGATTGATATGTCACGGAGTATCCTCGTTTGCAGGCAAAATGTAGGGAGTGATAATTCAAAAAATAGCATTGAATTTCTCAAAAGTTTTTACATATATTTGGTTAAAAACTATGCAGTTGTAATTATTGAAATCTCATGAATAAAGATCAGTACAGAGTTCAACTACAGAGACTTATGTACTGGAAAAAAACTTTTCATACTGTAACATCAAAGCAAGAGTGCCTAAAAGAAAGGTTATTTGGTGATTTGATTCATATTTTTATTTTTTTTATTTTACTTAGTATGGCACTGCTAATAGTGCTGCTGCCTTACAGCACCTAGGCTTGTTGGTGTGCAGGTTCAGTCAGTGTGGAGTTGGCATGTTCTCACCATGTTTGTGTCAGTTTACTCTGGGTGCTCTAGTTTCCTCCCACAGTCCAAAGATGTGTTTCAGGTAAATCAATCACTCTCAGTTGCTCATATGTTGCTGGCATCCCATTTAGGGTGTTGTTTCCTAGCCCAGTGCCCCATGATTCCAGGATAGGCTCTGGACTACCCTGACCAGGATGTAGTGGTTAAAAATAATGGATGGATGTTTTACCTAAAGTGCCTATTTATTGTTAATTCTATTTGTCATTATCCAATAGCTTTTCCATATCTTGTTGTCCTCAAGGCCTTTACACAAAAACATAACACTGTAGATTTATTTGCACAAGAGAGAAGAGGAACATCAAACCCAAAAGGACCTCAGATATAAGATAGTGTGTTTTACTAATAAGTTTTCAGTGAGGTTTGGTGTGTGGTGTCTTATCCCTCACACTGGACATTCCCTGCACATGATATTTGCAAGTCAAAAATGTGTTATCTCAGGATGAGAATATTTGTGCCCTAGAGGTATAAATAATGTGAGCCTTGGGTGACTGTGCACGGTCCTGCAGCATTGAGACTTGTGATTGTTCCTTCTGCAGTTGTGAAGTTTAGGTTACTGAGGATTATATATGATGTATTCTGTCCACCCACACAATCAGCTGATTTTAACTCACCCACTTCATTTACAGCCTCATTCAGGAAATAGACTCTGCTGTCGCCATTCCCCACAGCACCCTGTTATTCGACTGTCATCTGACTGTATTGTCTGCATTCAGAGGATTTCACTGTACTGTACTTGACATAATGGCAGTTCTGTCACACATGACACTGAAGAGTGGCTGCTCGTCACCAGCTGCAATTCATACATGGGCCACAGAGCGGTCGAAGCGCTCAAGAATTCGTGCTATTTTTATTGTTTGTTAAATGGTTATACAAAAAGTCCTATATAGTTACTTGGCTGTCGAAAAACATTTACGCGAAATACTGTTTTTACAGAGGCCTCTGACGTATTCATCAGCCCAAAAAAGTTCAGATTGCTTATATAATCTTAAAACAACGGTACAGAGGTGGGAGGAGCTTAAGTTGGTCACATGACTCGTGAGTGACAAAGTTATTGAGCTGTGGTGAATTTTCGGGCCGTGATTGGCTGGCCGCACAAATGGCAGGCGGTGGGCGTGGGCTCCTGTTAAGGTTGCTTGAGAGTTCGCGCTTTGTAAGTGGAAGGAGCGCCAGCACGGGCCGAGCGGGAGCAGGTCTAGCTGGAAAATACAGTTAAAAACCCCGACTGGATAAACCAGCACTTGGATATTACTGCTCCGCCGTTCGCATTAGCTATGGACTAGGCAGGTAAGCGTGTTTTAAGGGGAAATTGAGGCCGCGGTCAGCAATTTCCTACACATTTTGGGAAATGAACCTCAGCTGTGCGTGACTTGCCTGAGGGACGGTTTCCTTGGCGCCGCCGCTGTCCTCGCGCCGGAGATGCGCGCATGGCAGTTCGCCGCGTGCGGTGGGGAAAGCGGACGCCTGGCTGTGTAGCCGCGCAGATGTGAGAGGAGCAGCGTCTTTGCGCTGGGCTGCGCGCCGTGCCGTGGCGTTGAAGGTTGCGTCGCCCACTCAGGGCTGCTTCTCCGACGCGGCGTCCGTTGAATGGCTCACAGACGGCGCACTTGCCTTCTGTAGGGCTGCAGCGGTTTTGAGGTGTTTTGCTCGCTTTCCTCTTGCCCGTGGCTACAGGACCGCCAAACGATGAGGGACGAGGTCCCGGTCCCGGTGCCGTGAGAGTGAGAGCCGTGTCCACCGCAGGAGCGCCGTGTGCCCGGAGCCGAGCCGCGTTGGACGAGCCGCTGAGATGAGATGAGATGAGGCTCAGGAATGGAACTGTCGCCACCGCGATCGTGTTCCTCACGTCGTTCCTCAGCTTGTCCTGGTACACCGCCTGGCAGAATGGGAAAGGTGAGGACGGCAGGGTTCGGAGCACATGGCGAGCGAGTGGTACGCGATTGAATGAACGGGTTAGTGTCAGCGAAGCATGGATTGCTTGATCCATGATGCACAGGAACATCTGCGGACGCAGGGTAAGTTACTATTAAGAGCATTTGTTTATCGACTTTACGGTGATATACCCAGTGCTTCAAGCGTGAAATAAGGTATTCCTCTTATTGCCATGCTTATGGGTCGGTGCCAAAAAAACATTATCACATTTTGAACTTTAGCAGTGAATTAGGTACTAGGAGATAGTGGTCACGTTGACAGCGTTTTTCTCCGATAAAGGGATCATTCATTTCAGTTGAATGGTAAGGAAGTTGTGCGTGAGCAGACATGCAGCATAACTTGGTGCACCTTGAAATGTAGTTATGAGGGTTGTTATGAATAATGGCCACTTCAAGCACTAGACCTACTCATGCATACAGCTGGGTGTTTTTTAACCATATTAAGTCACAATAATTCATAGAAGGGGTCTACTAAAGCAGAAGTGGGATTTGAATCAATAACTTTTACACTGTAAAGCGATAGCTCTAACCAGGGCACTACCTGCTTATTTTATCAGTGGATGCAATACTATTCAATGTTCAATAGCAGATTTTTTTTCCTGTTATGCTATTGAATAATTAAATATGTATATCTGTTTAGACCAGCTGTTCTTAACCTAGAATCGATGGCTTGTGAAGCACAAGCTAGCTCTGAAAATATTCAAATAATTTCTATGCTGTTCCTACCTGGTATAATTCTCTGTGAATGTAAACAGTTTTTAGTGCATTAAATGGATTATATCACCAGGATTTAATTTGGCTGACATTGTGTTCCAGTTTCAGCATAGATTTTATTCAGTTCAAAACAAAATAGTCAACAGTTTGTTGTTAAAGCATGTACATGTTAATCTTAATCAAAAACTTAAAATAATGGTTAGTGGTTTTTAGCTTGAAACTTGTAAGACTTGTAAGTCATGTTTCTCACTGTAATTTCTCACTTTAAGATGAACCTCCTTTCCTGTTCCTTTTTGGACCCTAGATTATAGAAAAGGTTAATTCTTCTCACTGCTTACTCAGCTTAAGGGATAAATTCAGTCTGGATTATGCTTCATTTAATATGCTTTATTTTTTGAAAGTCCTTGTAATACAGCTGTGGTAACTTTGGCTGGTATACATATGTACAAGGTTGCCTTAGGTGAGGCAAATGTAGACATCTGTAGTGTAGCTAGTGTTTTGTTCATTTCATATTCATTTTCATTCTGTGGGAAAATATGAAAGAAGTTGCAAGTATCCTAATAATATCTCACAGGAAGGAACTGGGTAATGGTGACAGCAGAGAAAATAGTCTAAAAATGGTGTAGTTATGGTATGGTTGCGATTATCTGAAAGCTGAAGTCCCCATGGTTGTGTGAAGTTTTATATGACTTTTTTCAGTTTTGGTCATGCTCATGGCACCTTGAGACTGCGTGGGATAGAAGTAGCTTTCCTTATAGTTCAGGACCTTAAAATACCCAAAGGTCATATCATGCTGAATAGAGGAGGAACACATTTTGCAATCATTTTGGCCCCTGTAAGCCAAGAAATTTAGCACTAATGGTGAAATAATAGATACTCCCAGAATTATGAAAAACCCTAGGTAAAGCTTGCCATTCCTGACTGCAAAATATGCACCTTGATGTGTGTGAAATTTTTTTTGAATGATTGTGGATGCATAAGGATGGTGCATTTAATTCATATAATAACCTGATGGCTTTTGTTAAAATCTTAAAACACTGAAGAGAGGCATAAATAAGAAATTGCACTCATTTCAAAGTAAATCTGAAGTTGTATCCATGCCTGATGGTCAGGGAATTGTTATTGTTTATGGTTGAAATAGCTTCTCAGTCAAGTCCACGTATTATGTTGTGAATATGAATAAAGATAACATTGGTGTTTCTGAAGTGTGCACAAGCTGTTTAACAAATGAGCAGGTTTGATCATGCTGTTCAATATGCAGCATCTTAATAAGCCTCTGAATTTATCTGCAAAATTGCTTTTGTTGGAGGATCTATTAATGAAATGGAATGAATGTAGTGGAATTATCAATTAAAGCAGTGCCTCTGCCTTGAATATTTGATTGATGCTGAGTAAGGTTTTGGACTGTTACTTCAATTGTTTAAAGGATAGAGCAGCAGATGTGGCCAGATAGAACTTTCCAAACCAAAGTACATATTTTAAAACATGTTCCTTCCTCTGTTTCCCACCTTGATTGGGTCTTTTTATAGTTTTGTATCAGGCTTTCATACCTGAAGTTCCTTGTGAAATAAGCACATTTTTTGAGGACCTTGGCACTCAACAAATTTATGAAAGGAACAAAGTGCTTGGCTTCTTGCTGACCCTCAAAGAAAACTGGCTGACTAAAAATAAATGTATCCTTCCGAATAGAGCTTACATGTAGTTGCCCTTTCTGGCACATCTCCCACATGAGTATTGGTGATGAACACCATTTCTTTTATTTGAAAAGGATGAGAAGTGGGTTCTTTTGAAAAAGGGTGTACTTGGCAGGAGTTTCACAGGTGGTGTCCTCCGTGTAAAATGAGCTTGCTGTGTGTGTGTGTGTGTGTGTGTGTGTGTGTGTGTGTGTGTGTGTGTGTGTGTGTGTGTGAGTGAGTGAGTGAGAGCGCTTTCAAGCACATGAGCATGTACCAGTCACTGTTCTTGGCCTCCTTTGAGGAATGCTGAAATTCCCTCAGCTGTTGAGAATTTACACACTTTGACTGTGAGGGAATCTCACAATGTGATCGTTGCTCCATGCTGCACTGGATGGCTAATAGCCGTCCTTACATAGATTGTTTTGGCTTGCTTGGTTGAAAATGTTACCAAGGTATTGGCCTTAGTTTGATCTTTGAAAACGTTACATTTTCAACCAGGAAGAAGCATCCTGTAAGTCCAGCTTTAGTGGGGAAATTTTCCATCATCCAATTATAGACTGGGAAGTGTGAAGCAAGATAGGAGGGAAGGAGCAGGCAGGGCACAACTTGCTTCAGAGCAGATAGGAACAAGCACCAGTACTACCTAACCAGGGCAAAGGACATGCCTGCCTGCATGGGCTCACTTGTGAAGGAATCTGAGGATTGGACTGGCAGCTGAGGTTTATGATGCGTCTTCCAGAGACCCTGATTTAATTTTTAGTTCATGTCTACCTTGCTGGGGCACCAAACAATTGGTTGAACAGGGCTGTTGGCAGCCTTCAGACCTGCTGTGTTCTTGTCCCTTCCCCCACTGGGTCGTACTGTATTCTGTCACACAGTCTGCGGACCTGTCACTTGAGCAGAACATCAGGACTTTCTACCCACTGGGCCTAGTGAGGGAGTCGCATTGGTGCAGGAGGTGTGCTGTTGTACTCTTTTGATGTATTTATCCAGCCATCTCTGGCTCACCAGCATCTTACTGTTGGCATAGAGACCAAGAAAGGAACTGTAGTACGAATTTCTTGTGATGAAGCCCAGATTCCCCTCTCCCTTAAACTTCTTTTTTGAAGTCTTCGAATGCGTGTATTTTTCTAGTTTTAATCACTTTGCCTTTCTTGGCAACAGGACAAGGTATTGGCCTTAGTTTGATCTTTGGAAGAGTGATCTTTGTGACAGTGGGATAGTTTTCAGCTGGAAGAATTAACCTGGGCAGTGAGCCATGTTCTCTGCACAACTTAGGTGAAGGCTGGACAAACTTCAGTTGGAGGGGAAAAGGCCCATAAACACGGATGTGATTTTGGCTGAGGCACAGAGGCTTGTGTTTATGATTTCAGAAGAATTATGAAAAAGATTAAAACTGATACATAAAAAGGACAAAAAATCGGTTCAAAGCTCTAGGTGACACAGTTCTCACTTATCAACCCAATTCTGCAGGCAACACGTCTTACTGGAGGAAAGAGTCGACAGTGGCTGTTTTCAGAATCACATTATTCCATGCTAATTGGCACAACAAACAAGAATACAAAAGGTTAGTTTGATCACAAACTTGGATGAGGAACTACATCTAGTCAGAAACTTAAGGGTGGGTCCATCATACTTTCACATTTCATAAGTTTGTGGTAGAAATTGAATGATGAAATGGTATAGGTCGTTACACGCAGGATGAATGTAGTAATTTGGCTGTCAGCCAGCAAACAAGAAGGTATATATTTATGGACCGAGTAATATTATATGTATAAATATATTTTGACTGGACTGATGTAACACCATTTTAAATTTTCTGGTACATTTTGTGACCAAAACTTCAGAGAGCACAAGTTCATACTGAGAACTAGTGACATAGTAGTATGTCCAACTATTTGTGAATACTGTTAGCTCTACCGGTGGGCACAAGTAGGCAGGATGTACTGTACATGATGAAACCTCACTAAGTTGTATAGTGTGCAGTTAAAACATGCAGATGGTCTCCAGTGGTTCCTGCTCCAGCCTTAACATGTGGAACATACAGTCCTAACTTCAGAGAGAATAAATTTGAATGGAGCTTCAGGTTTGTTCAAATATGGCAGCTGTTGGCAGGAGAGTGCATGGGAACATCAGCGGGAAGGAATCTGGATGTGATGTCATTGGATGACTTGATGGATTGAGTAAAGTAGAGCTGTTATTTTAAGACTGCAGGGTGGTCCTCATATGAAACATGTAAATGCCAAATGCTGATAAGAAGATGGAAAATCCCACTTCAGTATGTGCTCAACATCTAAAATTGTGTAGTTCCCCCACAGAATAGCACTCCTTCTAGTACTACATAAACATCAGTGAGGAATGTCAGTAATCTGTTCTGAGTACAGAAATTGATAATGTTTCTCATAGATGTACGTGTATACTGTACGCTTGTCATATTACAGTTGTTGCATCCTTTTTTGCTCATGACCCATCATGTTCTCTGCATAAGAATAGAAGCAGCACGTAATCTTCATTTTTGCCACAATGTGTGTTCAGGAAGTGCCAATGAATAGCAATGCTGTTTGACCACCGTAGCAACTGTATTAGGGTACAACAGAAGGAAGGCTTTGAGTCCACTTCCTGTGTCAGGCAGGGCAGGCATGACAGTTGGGAACCTCTGCCATTTAAGATGTTTTAGCACTTTTTTTTCTGGGCATTTTGGTTAGTAACACACATAAGAGGCTGACAAATGGTAGTTTGGCTTCTGACTGCAGACTTGTCTATTTATGGTGATCAGTTAAGGTCCTATAAAAGGAAATGGTAAAAACAAGAAATCTAGAGCACCACAGTGCTCACTGTGAACAATTGCTGTGGGTTTCTAAAAGGGTCCTGTCCAAAATGGCTCTTGTTGGTTTGTTCTTTTGCTAAATTACAGCAGTTGGTTCAAGTGAGGTTTCAAGCCTCACTTGTAAAGGACTGTGTAACTGCAGCAGCTGGCAGGGCTGCGAGATGTTGATGAAACCATTAGTTGAAGCAAAGTTTTTCATAGAAAAGCAGTGGTATGGGGTGGGTGGGGTGTAGATTAACCCTCGAGGAAAAGCAGTTTCACACAGCATCCTGCTTTGAAAGGGGCTCCTCCTCTTCATCCCTCTTCCTGTCAGACCTCTTGAAGGGAAGTAAGAACGACAGGATGTCTTTGCTGATGTGTCAGGGCCTACGTACTTTCCTTCCAATTCCCATGACTAAAGTGAAACGTCAAACTAGGACATTTGCTTGAAATTGTCTGTTTGCACTGTGCATTAAAGCACCCATATATTTATGCAGGTTTACATTGTGGTACAAGCCTAAACCAGCCAGGCCTTGAATCAGAAATTGGAGTATTTGCTCCAAAGAGCCACTTGAAAGAATTTGTTGTGACTTTTATCCTGTAGTCTCCACCATCATGTTTCTTGTCAGTATTCTTGTATTCAATATTCATAGTGGTGTATTTTGGATGCTGGATGTCCTTTTTTTTTTAAAATAAAACAATATTAGCAAAATTCCTGTAAACCACTTCAGTCCTTGACTTTGTACATCTTCGTTTAGTCTCCTGGCCCTTGTACAACTTTTTAGTGTTAGGCTAATGGGGATCTGTACAAACTGCCGGAGTTCTGGAAGAAGGTCCGAATACCTCAGTCCTTTCCTGCGTGTGTTTACTGTTTCTTGTGCCAAGCAGGCAAGCCTTGGCTGCTGGAGTTTGAAGAAGAGGCCCAATCATGCTGAGAACCCTTATTCAGGAACCAAAATCCCCTGCATGTTACACACCTTTTGCAAGTTAGCTTTGCAGAACTGCTTTTGGTCACAGAGCTAATACAGAGGTACGTTCGCAAACACCTGGAGTAGAACTGGTCATGAACACACTGCACAGCTGCAAGTCTGGAAGTATGTGGAGCAATGGCTGTCCATCTACATAGTGTTTCAGCCAAAATTGGAATATGTGACCCTTGACTTTGTTTCTCTTCTATGCATTGATCACGCAGCATCTTCACAGTTTGGTCACACACATGGTTCTTGGCAGAGTTTCTGCAAGGAAAGAATTATGTGGAGACAGCAGGTCCATAGTGTGAGGAGACTGTGACATCTCTGGTCCCACTTCTTCATGCCAGCAAAAAAAATCCACTGATTGCTGAGGTGTTTTTTGTGACTGTTCCCTGGAGCTCTTTGTGACTCAGTACCCTGCATTAGATGATTACATTCATTAGAATAAAGCTGAAAGGCAATGAAATGGTGTCACAGCTTAGTCCAGGGCTTATGGGATGGTTTTAATCAAAATATCCAGCAGTGACAGGAGCCAATAAGTCCCCATGCATCCCTCATCTGCATATTGCTCTTAACTGAATAATTTAAATTGAACAGAAAATCTATAAACCAGCTGCCTCTCATGGAAAGAAAATCTAACAAAATATTAGCATGGCAATGCCTTTTCCATCCATTCCCATGTGATAGTCCTCCTCTGAAGTGTCTCTGGAGTGACTTGATGGTATTGTGCTTCTGTGGGGTCCTCCCCATTCACGTATCCTTTCGTGTTTGTGGTGATTTTCAGTCTGCTTCCTGTTTCTTCCTGCTGAGTCAACCATTTGCACGTGTAAGTACAGGAGCTGAAGAGCACGAGATCAAGCATGCAAGAGAAAAGGAACGATCCAGGCAGAAATAACAAGATGGAGTAAAGACAGTTCAGATCAGGCCATAATCTCATTACCAGGTCAGAGGGACAACCAGAAAGAGGTAGCAGAGACAGCTGGCACCATGAGTGAAGGAGAGGGAGGAGGTCATGGAGTTATTGTGAAAGTGACCTTGGACAGCTGATCCTGATTTCAAATCCAATGTAGAGAGCAGCCATGCAGTGCACATTCACAAAGGAGAGAATGTGACATGGTTAACATGAGAATATCCAGGTGCTACCTTGTTTCCCCTTCCTCAAGTAAGTTGACATTTGTTCCATTTTATTTTTAGCAGAGGCGCTTACCGTTGCTGATTAGGGCCATGGTGGCAAAAGAGAATACAGAGTGTTAAGTGCTGGTGATTGCGTGCGTCACTCAATGCAGTGTCAGGTGACCAGTCAGTCAAGCAAAGTGGGTCTGGAGGCATGTTTTTCTGCCAGCAGGGTCAGCTGTGACAGCTCTGGGTATCGTTTCTTTGTGGATTTTGTCTGGGCTGCCATGTGCCACCCCCAACCCAACCTTTTGCATCTGCACAACAGACTTTGCAGGCTTTATAAATGGTGTCAAGGTAACAAAAATCAACAAATGTGGTCAGAGAGCGATGGTGGGAGGGTGTGGCACAAGGGGGGTGCCAGCCATCAGTCCCTCAGTGAACCTCCCTGGGCTTGAGGTTGGAGTGGCCCCTGCCACAGAGCACTGATTCATAGCCTTCACAACAACACTTCTGTGCCTGATACAAGGGAGGTAGCAGAGACCTGTTTTAATTTGGCAGATTTTTTTGAAAAACCATGCCACACTTCACAAACTTGTCTGACTTGAATAAATTCCTCCTTTTTCCTTGCAGCTCATTAGGTCACAAGGAGGTAGGCAGTGGAGGGTTATTTGTGCTGGAAGGTGGCCTGCATGTGTGAATGAGGCCTGCTGTTCATTGCTGTCTGGCGGTATGCTAACAAATCTGAGCATATACTATGTCACAGGAAAACATGATGGCTGTGTTTAGGAACCAACTTTATGTATTGTATATTCAAAAAAAAAAATACTGTACCTGAATGAGACCTCAATTGTAAGCAGGAAAATGACACCGTTCACAAAAAATTAAACGCAGATCTGTTGGCAATGTCTCAAAATTCCCATGTGGACAAGTTCCCAAATGTGTCTGTTGTGTTTCTCTTTCAGCCTAGTATTATGGTTTGTGCAGCTTTGCAGGAATTGACACCTTCTGAAGGCTACCTCCCATCCTGCTGCTTCTACCACCTCCTGCAGCCGTGATGTTTCAGTTCACTTTGCTGTCTCATTTTTACTTGACGTGTACAGGGATGAATGTGGAACTGAGTACATCTGAAAGTGGTTCAGGTGCTGAAAGTGGTTCAGGTGCTGAAAGTGGATGTCCACCGCTGTGCATACTTGTGTGTCTGGCTGTTATAAGCTTTGATTTAGAAAGATATTGCTTAAAGAGGTTGACTCATTTGCTACATAAACTGAAAAAATCTTTAAATTCTATCCTTGAGAAAGGTGCTGTGT
The DNA here is from genome assembly GCA_018136845.1 of Heterotis niloticus. NCBI lineage: Eukaryota > Metazoa > Chordata > Actinopteri > Osteoglossiformes > Osteoglossidae > Heterotis > Heterotis niloticus. The sequence continues at coordinate 19,915,744 of CM030906.1, forward strand.
CCTCCCACAAATAACTGGATGTTTAAATGAGTGCGGTTAGTCTGTAAAATGCTGATATAAAATTCTTATAACCTAATAAAGGTTTCTGAGTTAAATCTGAAAACTGGGTTGGTTTAGGGCTTCCTTAGCTTGCAAAGTATTCTGGATTTTAGCTGATAGTAGTGAGGGCTTTAAGACAAAACAAAGACCAGATGATAAGTTTATGGAATGGCTGTCTGACAAATGGCCTGGGGTCAGAAAGATTTCTCTAAGTATGGAATCGGCATTAATGGTATTGCAAATATTTTGGATTTTGGTCATTTGTGTTTCAGCATGAACCAGACACACCAACTGATGAGTGATGTGAAGTGATACAAATAGTGTTTGTGACCAGCAGTAGTAACAACTTGATTTGATTGATAAAGATGTGCAGCAGGTTAGGGTGATAAAGGACAACAATGGAAACGTACTCACAAGTGAGGAGAGTGTGTTGAGCAGATGGAGTACTTTGAGGGGCTAATGAATGAAGAGAATAAGAGAGGGAGAAGGTTTGATGATGTAGGGATTATGAATAGGGGAGTGCAATGGATTAGCAAGGAGGAAGTTAGGACAGCTATGAAGAGGATGAAGAACGGAAAGGCTGTTGGTCCAGATGGCATACCTGTGGAAGCATGGAAGTGTTTAGGAGAGATGGCAGTGGAGTTTTTAACCAGATTGTTTAATGTAATCTTAGAAAGTGAGATGATGCCTGAGGAGTGGAAAAGAAGTGCACTGGTACCAATTTTTAAGAATAAGGGTGATGTGCACAGCTGTAGTAACTACAGAGGGATCAAACTGATCAGCCACAGCATGAAGTTATGGGAAAGAGTAGTGGAAGCTAGGTTAAGAAGGGAGGTAATGATTAGTGAGCAGCAGTATGGCTTCATGCTGAGAAGGAGCACTACAGATGCGATGTTTGCTCTGAGGGTGTTGATGGAGAAGTACCGAGAAGGTAAGAAGGAGTTGCATTGTGTCTTCGTGGACTTAGAGAAAGCATATGACAGGGTAGCTAGGGAGGAGTTGTGGTATTGTATGAGGAAGTTGGGTGTGCCAGAGGAGTATGTAAGAGTGGTACAGGATATGTACAAAGACAGTGTGACAGTGGTGAGGTGTAATGGATGCTTTCAAGGTCGGGGTAGGATTACATCAAGGATCAGCTTTGAGTCCTTTCTTGTTTGCAATGGTAATGGACAGGTTGACAGATGAGATCAGACAGGAGTCACCGTGGACTATGATGTTTGCGGATGACATTGTGATCTGTAGTGAGAGTAGGGAGCAGGTTGAGGAGACCCTGGAGAGGTGGAGATGTGCTCTAGAGAGAAGAGGAATGAAGGTCAGTAGGACTAAGACAGAATACATGTGTATAAATGAGAGGGAGGACAGAGGAGTGGTGAGGATGCAAGGAGTAGAGATGGCGAAGGTGGATGAATTTAAATACTTGGGATCAACAGTCCAGAGTAACGGGGAGTGTGGAAGAGAGGTGAAGAAGAGTGCAGGCAGGGTGGAGTGGGTGGAGAAGAGTGGCAGGAGTGATTTGTGACAGAAGGGTACCAGAAAGAGTGAAAGGGAAGGTCTACAAGAGCAGACTCTTACATCCACAGTGTAGGAAGGAGCGCTACCGCAGGTAATTTCTAGCAGCAGCTGTCAGACTGCACAACGCAGTCTGAATTGGTTAAATTATTTATTTATAACTTATTAATGTATATAGTTATTTTATTGTACTTGTGTACAGACTTACTAATCTAATTGTTCGTGTCCTTCTTTAATACTAACCTACTTGTTCTTCTCCTATATTCCCTTCCTGATAAGAGCCCTGTAACACCGAAATTTCCAATTCGTGGGATAATAAAGGTTTATTCTATTATATTCTACAAGATGGTAGTGAGACCAGCTATGCTTTATGGTTTGGAGATGATGGCGCTGAGCAAAAGACAGGAGGCAGAGCTGGAGGTGGCAGAGTTAAAGATGTTAAGATTTGCATCGGGTGTGACGAGGATGGACAGGATTAGGAATGAGTATATTAGAGGGTCAGCACAGGTTAGACGGTTTGGAGACAGAGAGGCGAGATTGCGTTGGTTTGGACATGTGCAGAGGAGAGATTCTGGATATATCGGGAGAAGGATGCTAAGGATGGAGCAAGAGGAAGAGAGGAAGGCCTAAGAGGAGATTTACGGATGTGGTGAAGGAGGACATGCAGGTGGTGGGTGTGACGATGAAAGATGCAGGGGACAGGAAGAAGTGGAAACAATTGATCCGCTGTGATGACCCCTAACGGGAGCAGCTGAAAGATGAAGTAATAGTAGTAACACTTGATGTTTGCTCAGTAAGGTTAAACTTTGTAGTGATTTTTTTTTTTTATTATACAGGAGGAAGCACTTTGTGTTTTCCTGAAGCTTCTCAATGCATGGGTATTTCTCAATCCATGGTGTCAGATGTCAGCCATCATTTGATTTACTGTCTTGTTTTGATAATGCACAGAACAAAAAGGGCAAGAAATGGAACTGTCAAAAATGTATGGAAAGCAGTTTTTTTTGTGACAATTTTGACTCATGTCTTGCTGATTTTTTTTCTGATGCTGATTTTTGATGGAAAAACCAAGCAAGTGGTTACCCTGCTTATTTTGCATATTGCTGACTGTTTTCCAGTGGTGATTGTTCTGTCTTTTACCCCAGAGGCCCTGTTTCTACTTGGTGTCCAGCTGTACTTCCTAAGGGACCCCTTCAGTGCACCAGGATGGCTGTAATGGCCTAAGAAAAAAAAATCTTGGGCTTCTGAAAATGATTGGTAAATGGGAAAAGACTATTAGGACTGTGCAAATATGGAGTTGCTTACAATTAACCTTTATGTCCTTGTATCCTGCACACACTGTATTGTGTGTACTGTGTGGCTCCTCTCTTTGGCAAGATTCAGCTCAAAAAAGTCAGTATGGTGTCCTACGCTCAAGAGGTACCTAAAACTCACAACAGGATCAAACTGGATGGTCTAGCAAGGCCTCGAGTTGTCAGGGTTCCTCTAGAGGGCATTATGGCTATCTAATGCCCCTCTCTTCCCCACTGTTGACAGAGGATGGCTTGTTGTTGACTTTAACATTGAAATGTCAAAGAACCAGAGCAGTCAGGCTGTGAAATGGCCAAATGTCTTTACACCCAGGTTTAACAAGCTTGCCGAAGTGGCATGTAAATATTATTTGTACATTTAGTATTTATACATTCCCCCCCCTTCTTTTCCATTAGATGAGCATGTTGATTACTTTTCTGGAACAGAAGGATAGTCCAGAAAGATAAGATTGTGGCCATTGTTTCACCCGCAAGCAGGAAGATCCTGTGGCCAGAGTGTGCATGAATGTTGTTTTGTCGGGGCCCCGGAACTTGGGTTTTGGAGAAGGGTCCCTGTCGGGATGTACAGGGATGATTATATGAAGTTGGATGCTTCCCACGCTCTCACTGCAGAAAGTCCCAGCGGACCTGACCTTGAATCATTTTTCAGTCACCGTTAGAAGGCAGCAGTAAGGGGGGGGACTCTCATGATTAATTGTGATTTCATGCCAATTCATGTCATTCTTTGCAAATTCTGGATAGAAGAGTTATTGGGGATTTTTAGGCAGTTTTAGCAAAATCACAGTGCCTAGTGTCACTGAGGTTAACATGGAAAAGTGTTTTTTTTTTTTTTTGTGTCATTAAATCTGAAGATTATCTTTTAAGCATGGAAACACCTTAAGGATATGGAGTTCTGCCAAAGTCAGTAAGTCTCCCAGAATGATTGCAAGTCATTGGTAATAGGCTGAAAGAACGGTGGGTCCAATAAACTTCTTACCTTTGTACCTCCCCAGAGAAACTGATTGCCTACCAGAGAGAATTCCATGCCCTGAAGGAGCGCCTCCGTGTGGCAGAACACAGGACCCTCCAGCGCTCTTCGGAGCTGAATGCTATTCTGGAGCAGTTCCGGCGAGCGGTTGCTGAGACAAATGGCAGCCGGGATCCACTCTCCAACTTTTCAGGTGGTTTCCAATGGGCATGCAGGCTTTATTGCTGCTGTTTTTTGTTTTTTGTTTTTTTTTTTTGCTGTGATACTAGAGGATGCTTTTACGGGGGTTTTTTTTTTTTGTAAGCGAATTGATTTTTGATGGGGGGGTGGTTTTGTATTTGGTGTGGCTATTGATGTTTTCATGATTGTTCATGTGGAGGTTGTTTGTAAGATTCTGTTACCTTCTCAGATGAGACTCAGAAACTACTGAAAGAACTGGCTCACCGGAAGCCTCTTCAGGTACCAAACATCTACTACCACCTGCCTCACTTGCTGAACAATGAAGAAAGCCTCCAGCCAGCTGTGCAGGTGGGGCTGGGGAGGACAGGAGGTAAGAATCCTACTGAGAGGGCCCACAATAAGGACTGAATAAATTTTAAACATGAACATGTTAAAGAATTCCATGCCTTGAAGTCAGGGATATACAATTATACTTTCTACATCTGTCCATAAACTCTTACTGGACAGAGTACTGAGACATTGGAGAACTTATGAGGAAACCCTTTGGAAATATCCAGAGCCAGAATTTTCAAACCAACGTCTGTACTCCGGAACATAGAACACCATTTTTTTTTTTAATAAATAAAAATTCAGTTAAGGTGTAAAGTAAAAGTGAGTTAAATAGATTTCAGACACAGGAGTCAAGCTTTTCTCATCTTCTACCAACTTTCTGTGAAACATTTTCACATCTCAGCTAAAACAAGCAAGACTGTCATTGCACATTCCACTGAAACAGTGAAATGATTTGGGTGTGTTGTCAGACCCTTATCTCAGTCTGACGGCCAGATGCAGTTCAGAGCAGGTTCACGCCTGATTCACGGCAACACCTTTACCACACAAGCAGAAATACTCGCCCTTGTTCCATCTAGCATGAATGTGTTTTATGCAGGAGCCTCAATCTGTGCATTTTGTTTAGAGTAAACTTAACCTATTGCTCCTCAGTCTTGTTCACTTTTTCCTTTTGCTGGGTCTGAGATTAACCCCTATTTATTTGATTGTATTATTTAAATGATAATCCTAAGAGGAGATTTATGGATGTGGTGAAGGAGGACATGCAAGTGGTGGGGGTGACGGAAAGAGATGCAGAGGACAGGAGGAAGTGGAAGCTTTTGATCCGCTGTGGCGACCCCTAACGGGAGCAGCCGAAAGAAGAAGAAGATTTAAATGATGATAATCTAGTTATATTTCATGTGTCATCTTGTACCTTGCTTATATTTTTCCTGTTTAACAGAGTGGTGATTCCTCAGCATCTTGATTCTGTGGTTCTGAAAACAGAGGTTAGATGATAAGTGAGGAAGGAAGCAGCAGTCTCTCTTAGCCTTTCTTGACAAGCCAGACAGCTAACACACAGCGCTATTTGGAGGATGCACTATGATGAGTCACATCCTCCCCAGTGCCATCATTTGACAGGACACATTATATAAAGAATGTGGGTTGCTCTTCTCAGCCCAGGAGTAATGGGCAGCCCAGATGGGCTCAGGCAGAGGAGATGACTGCGTTACCTGCACAGCCAACACTAGAGGCACCATGCAAGGGTTACAGTGCAGCCTGTTTCAGGTAGTATTCCCTCTGATTTAGGTGGAGGATTTTCTGTGGTCCATGACTTTCCTCCTGTCCTTCGTCCCAGTTGGATGAATTCCATTACCTCCGCAGAGGATTTATTTTTGGATACTGAAATTGGGACATATTCTTTCATTAATGAATGTTTCCTTTGGCAGAACGAGGCTTATTTGTTCCTCTTTTTCCTTAAAGGGAGTTATTGAATACTGGAAAAAAAATCAGTACCATTTTTCATAATTTGTTCAATATTCCTTAGTATTTTGTACACTTTCATTAGTTTAAATGTTTAAGTCAAAGGGCAAATGTTCAGCCAGAAACAAAAATTAGTTGAATTTTCCTCATCTTAAGATACAATGTCTCATAACTGTCTTGACAGCATAACCTCAAGTTAAATGTAGCCAAAAATCTTAAATCGGTCTTTGAAATGATCATTGCAGGCGTTCTGAGTCGACTTAAGATACCTTGAATGGACACGTCTGTAACATCTAAAAATCAAGTTATGGCTACAAACAGTTTGAACATGTAAGAAACAAGACTCACTGCTACTTGTAAATTTTTAAGATGTTTTTTCTTTACAAAAATAGAACTTTATCATTTTAAATCTGAAAAATAACTGGAGGGAAACTTAAGGATGCACTTTTGCGGTTAGGTAAACACATACATAATATAAGGATATGGTTTTTTTTTTTGGCTGTTCTGTATAATTGTACAGTACCATGCAAAAGTTTTAGGCAAGTGTCAAAAAATACTGAAAACTAAGAATTCTTTCACAAGTAGCAAGTGTTAATAGTTTTTTATCAATTAACAATTCAAAGTGAATGAACAGAAAAATCTAAATCAAATCAATATCTGGTGTGACCACCCTTTGCCTTTGAAACAGCATCAGTTCTTCTAGGTACACTTGCACACAGTTTTTGAAAGAACTCGGCAGGTAGGTTGTTCCAAACATCTTGGCGAACTAACCACAGATGATCTGTGGCTGTAGGCTGCCTCAAATCCTTCTGTCTCTTCATGTAATCCCAGACACACTCGGTGTTGAGATCAGGGCTCTGTGCGGGCCATACCATCACTTCCAGGACTCCTTGTTCTTCTTTATGTTGAAGATGGTTCTTAATGACATTGGCTGTATGTTTCTGCTGCAGAATAAATTTGGGGCCAATCAGATGCCTCCCTGATGGTATTGCATGATGGATAAGGATCTGCTTGCATTTTTCAGCATTGAGGACACCATTAATCCTGAGCAAATTCCCAACTCTATTTGCAGAAATGCAGCCCCAAACTTGGAAATAAACTCCACCATGCTTAACTGTTGCCTGTAGACACTCATTATTGTACTGCTCTCCAGCCCTTCGGCAAAAAACTGCCTTCTGCTACAGCCAAATGCTTTACATTTTGACTCATCAGTCCAGAGTACCTGCTGCCATTTTTCTGTACCCCAGTTCTTATGTTTTTGTGCATAATCGAGTTGCTTGGCCTTGTTTCCACGTTGGAGGTATGGTTTTTGGCCGCAATTCTTCCATGAAGACCTCTTCTGGTCAGATTTCTCTGGACAGTAGATGGGTGTACCTGGGTCCTACAGGTTTTTGCCAGTTCTGAGCTGATGGCTCTGCTGGACAGATTCAAATTTCAAAGGGAAGTAAGCATGATGTGTCTTTTATCGGCCACACTAAGTTTCCTTGGTCGACCACTGTGTCTACGGTCCTCAATGTTGTCCGTTTCTTTGTGCTGCTTCAAAAGAGCTTGAACAGCACATCTTGAAGCCCCACCCTGCTTTGAAATTTTTGCCTGGGAGAGACCTTGCTGATTTAGTATTAACTACACTGTGCTCAGTCTTGCCATGGTGTATGACCTGTGACATGAAACTGTCTTCCAGAACCTCACCTTGGTAGGAGAGTTTGGCTGTTCCTCACCCAGTTTTAAGCCTCCTACACAGCTGTTTCTGTTTCAGTTAATGACTGTGTTTCAACCTACATATGAAAATGATGATCATTAGCACCTATTTGGTATACTTGGTTAATCATACACCTGACTATAATCCTACAAAATCCCTGACTTTGTGCAAGTATACCTAGAAGAATTTATGCTGGTTTGAAGGCAAAGGGTGGTCATACCAAATATTGATTTGATTTAGATTTTTCTTCTGTTAACTCACTTTGCACTTTGTAAATTGATAAAAATAAACAATTAGAATTTATATTTGTGAAAGCATTATTACTTTACAGCATTTTTTCACACCTGCCTAAAACTTTTGCATAGTACTGTACATCAAACACCATATGGCAGATAAAAGCATTGCTTTATAGCTGTCAAGTGACATGGCGCAAGGTGCTGTAAACATGCAGCCTGGATGCTGTTAGACTGATGATGTCAAAACGCACACTGAAGATGCACAAGGGAACATTCAAGTCATTGTGAAGTACAAGTGTATTTGCACTTTCCACATGTATTTTTAGTACAAGAGGTTTTATTAACTGTGCAGTTGGTCTGAAGTAGGTTTATTAATTAAATTGTCAGACAAGAGCAAACATGACTTTGCACATTTAAAACTATTGAAAGAAAAGGAAGACAGCCAGTTTAAGCTGCCTTGGCTCTCTGATGTGTTGACAAGGAATTCTTTAAATGGCTCCTAGTTACTGTGTAATTGGTGCCTTTTTATGCAGAGATAGGTTTGCTCAGATCATCCTTAAATGGAACATCAGTCCTTTTTGACCACTGTTCCATTGGACTGCTTAGTGTAGTCATGTCTGCAGCATGCACATTCATAATTTTTGACAGTTGAAAGGAGTACAGAATGAAAGCTTCAGGGGAGAATTATATCTGCTCTGCTTTTGGTTTTCTGGACATGCATTTTATCAAGTGTTTTGGATATTAGGAAGAATGCAAAGTTCCCTTTAGGTTCGTGCATCCTTTTACAAGGTGAAGCAGAACGCTCTAAAATCTTTCCATTTGTTCCTGAAGAAGAGCATCAGAAATGCTCCGTGCTGTAGGCTGCATCTGACGTGTACATGGTACCGAAAGATGATGCTCCAGTTACTTTGAAGGATTGTAGGAACACATCCTATCTTCCCAACTTTGTCAGTCTAAAACGCAAATTTACTTGCAAACAATATCAACTGGAAGCAAATCTGTGTTCCTGTCTTATCTCATTTATATTATTCCAAAGTTATATAAACTTGGAGGCCTTTTCACACTGGACAATGCAGTGGCACCATTGCTTGAAGTAACCTTGCTGAAGAAATTGCTTTTGTGATAAAAGCACTCAGGCAGCTTCTGTGAAATGTTGTTTGGCTTTGTGGTGTACCATTGGGGGTTCTGAGATACAGCATCTGCATCAGCATCCTCCTGCGAACTGCAGCCCTGGTGTGCGGTGTAGTCATGGAGACTGACTGCTGTGCTGAATAGGCTCCCCATGGAGCATAGTCAGACAACAGCCTAGCTAGCACGGGAGACAGGGGCCTCAGACACAGGTATTGGTTTGCATTACTGTAGGAGTACTGCTCTGTATCTGTACCTTTTGAGTCTTTGAAGATTACTGACACCAGAAATTTTTTACCGTTGCAGTTCTGCATTAGGTTAAGATGAAGCATCTTGAGATGACAGGTTGTCTACTTGTTTGGGGATAAATTGGTGCTATAACACAGATGTGGCATGTCTAGCTCACTCTGACCTTTATCTTCTCGCTCAGTGTCCATGGTGATGGGGATCCCCACAGTGCGGAGGAAGGTGAAGTCTTACCTGGCAGAAACATTGCACTCGCTGATGGATAAACTGTCTCCGGAGGAGCGACTGGACTGCGTACTCGTCGTCTTTGTAGGAGAGGTGAGGTGGTGTGGCTTTGTAGGGAAAGGAGTAGGATCTCAACCGAGAGGAGAATGTTAAGGAGACAGAGAAGGGTGGAGGTGTGTGATTTGTCTCTAACGTCGAGGAATGTACTTCGACTGGGACACAAGCTTGCTGGAATGGACACGGACTCTTTCCAAAAAAAAAAGTGCAAAAAATACATTTGCCAGGAAATAGTTTTGATTACGGTGTTGATGGTTAAAAATAAAATTAAAAAGGAATTACATTTATCTAGATAAATTTAAAAATGTTGACAAACATAAATGACTGTTGCAGTGTTTAATATGGTCTCTTTGGTGTGTGCTTTTTGTTTGACAAGCTTGCTGAATATTACTGAGCCTAGAGATAAAACCCACTTACATTATTCATAGAGTGAAGCCATAATGCCTACAAGAGCTGTATGTAATTGCTGGTATGTGCATAATACCTGTTTACAGCAGGAGATGTGGAAAGGAGTTTAGAGTTCTCCCCTAACAGCCTGTGTTTCACCGGCAGGTCATTGCCTTAGATGTGGCCTATCTGGTTAGCAAGCAATCTCACATTCCTGTTGATAAGGCAGGGCTGGTCATGACAATTGGTCTGGTTATTTTATGGATTGGGTTGCACTTGGAAGGATGGTCCAAATTCCTTCCCATTTACCCACCCCCTCCAAGCTTCTTGAATCATCGTCTGCTTCGTCTGTGTTGGATTCTGTTATGCATGCTCAGTGGAAGAGTCTGGTTATTTTCTTGGCTGTTGTTTAAGAAGGGGAACGAGACTTAATTTTTTGTGAAGCAGATTGAAAGGTGCTTCATTCAGTTCACTAGCAAAATTCTCTGCGTTCAGCTGGTTGGCCCGTGTGAACTTTCCGGTTCTAAATATACCTGCAATATTGTTTAAATTATCATAAAAATTGACTGTAATTCCTGGTGGCTGTCGTAAAAGCAATGGCAAGAGTGTGGTGACTTCTTGCAAGGTGTTTATCAGCTGTTTTTGTTTATTTATTTTATTTATTTATTTTTTTTTAACAGACGGATGTGGACTATGTGCACAGCATTGTTGCCAGCTTGGAGAAAGAGTGAGTGTCCCTCAGTGCATATCCTGCTACTGTGTTTCCCGGGGTACACGGTGATGAACAGCACCTATTCTTTGCAGAAGTCCATCTCCTTCTGTTGAACACCCCAGGGTTACTGGGAGTGCCTGGACTAGCGTCTTACTGAGTATCACTTTACACTGCTTTCAGCCCTGTCTCTGCTGTATATATGGCATTCAGTTTTGTTGATTACCAAGCAGTGTATGTCACCTTTTGCCCTGTCTAGATTATGTATTCTCAGTAGCTCTGTTTACCACTCATAGTAAATTGACTTCACCTGCAAAGCCAGCCTCAATTTTTCTGCATTTGTTTCATTTACTTCTGCTCTGTTGTAGATTTGCAGCAGAGTTCAGTTCTGGGCTGCTGGAGGTCATCTCCCCACCGGCTAGCTACTACCCTGACCTCAACAACCTGAAGGAGACCTTTGGTGACTCCAAAGAGCGTGTAAGGTGAGCCATGCTTATCCTCTGCTTACCTTGGTGCCACTTAATGTAATTATTTGAACAACACTGATGTTTAGTTTAGCAGTGCTCATGCCTCAGCAGTCACTGATGCAGTGGAGAGATTCATAGAAGGAATCTGTCAGCTACTCATTCACTCGTTCTGTCACTCTCCATGTCACATTTCCTCTGCCACCCACTCTAAGGTAAACAGTGTTCCAGCAGTAGTACTTAAGAATGAGTTTAGATGTAAAAATTTCTAGCCTGATAACTGTGGATGTGCATTTGTTTTCCTAAAGAGCATTCTCACCTTTCTGTAACTGCATGGCGTAGATGTTGGGTACAAGTCATGCTTTTTCCACTTGTAGCCCTACTTTCCCCACTTTTTACTTAAGGTTTTCATATTGCAGTTAAAAGGTTTGTGTGTTGCTGATGGAATAACCTGTAATGGCTCCCTCTTACTGTAATTTTCAGTCCAGTTGTCCATTTCTCACTAACAGGTGGCGAACAAAACAGAACCTGGACTACTCTTTCTTGATGATGTACGCTGTGAGCAAAGGAGTTTACTATGTCCAGGTATGTAAAGCTGAATACAAGGACAGTGTTTCAGTGTTTCTCATTTTAGTTAGACTGCATAAATTCACTGAATGTAGGTGTTCTTTTCTATACTTGTAAAGAGTTAAATGCAAACAGTCCATGCTCCTTAGCTCAGAGGAGCAACCAACACTGAACACACATGCCTGTCAAAAAATCACGACAATCTTTTAACAAGATGTTTCAAACCTCTACTGCCAGAAGGTTACCTTGGCAACAAAATCCTCAGTGAAGTACTTATTAATACATAAAATTGTGTTGATTTTTGTTTTTGTTCAAAAAGATGTTAAACTGCCTCGTATTAATACAAGTTGCCATGGGGACGATAGTGGTTAGTAGATTTTGAGTGCTGACCATTAACCCCCACAGTTTTAAGTGCAGTAAATATTTTCTGTTCTGCATAAACTACTTGATTGATGCCCAGACAGTAGTTGAATCCCCTGAGCAGATAGGATGTTTGAAACGCTTGTGCTTTTAGCTGGATCTGACAAGAAGGAACCCTCAGGAGGCTCTACACATTGCAAGCTCATTTCCATAGAAACAACGTACAGGCGCACACACCATTACTCTTAAAGGAAAAAAGTGCAAAAATAAAGCCTAACAGATTTTTTTTTCCTGTTAATTTTGCTTATCATAGGAATTTCAAATTGGTTTAATTAGTTTTTTTCTCCTTTGAAAAAAGGGTGCAGTAGTACAAAAACAAAGAGGAACATGAGGGTAACTTAGCATCATTCAGATATCACTGTTTATAATTCTGCACTGAATATTTATAACCGCTTTAGATGTAGGATAAATACAAGGATACCATATTTGGAGATGGGGCTAGGCAGTGTCGGCTTGATGGTGGTTTTATTATCTTTTGTGTTTTATTCCCACACCTCAGCTGGAAGATGACATTGTTGCTAAGCCAAACTACTTTGCCACCATGAAGAACTTTGCCTTGCAGCTGGCTTCTGAGGACTGGATGATCCTGGAGTTCTCCCAGCTGGGCTTTATTGGTGAGGGGAGGGAAGTCGTGGAAGTTAACAAGGCTGCTAACTAGCAAGCGTTGAATTATTCATGCTGTGGATTCCCCCAAGGGGCTTCAGTGCTGACATATACCTGTGTCTGCCTGAAACGCTTTCATCTGCTTATCCAAAAGGAGGCATCTGATGGGGGGGGGGGGCAGTTGGCAGCGAGTGCCTCAGCTTGCACTTTTGAGTCATGCCCCCCCCCACACACACACACACACACACACACCAGAAGAGGAAAGATTGCTTTAGGTTTGAAGAGGTTTTTTTTTGATGGCTTGTTTTATTAGACTGCAATGCAGCCCTAAATATTATAATTGATGTTCATTGAAGATTAGCTTTTCTAGTGTAAGAAGGCAGTCTTAGCCATTGACTTTCCGAAGCATAATGCCACGTAAGCAGTGGGAGGGAAAAAACATGTTTAAAAAAAAAGATGCTAACATGATTCCTTCCTGCTACCAGGGAAAATGTTCCAGGCGCCAGACCTGAACCTGATTGTGGAGTTTATCTTCATGTTCTACAAGGAGAAGCCCATTGACTGGTTGCTGGACCACATCTTGTGGGTGAAAGTGTGCAACCCTGAGAAGGATGCGGTATGGATGCGCGTGTGCAGGGACTGTTTGCTCTGCACAGAAACATTATATTACGGAAATGCCACACTTGAGACCTTTTCACTTCAGTCCTTCAGAGGAACAGTTGTTTGGGTGGCAGCTGAGCTCCAAGGAAAAAATCGTTACATCTATTTCTCTCTTTTTTTTGCTCTGTCTGAACCCCCCACCCCTCCCCAATAGAAACACTGTGAAAGACAGAAATCCAGTCTCCGTGTACGCTTCCGTCCCTCCCTCTTCCAGCATGTTGGTCTGCACTCCTCCCTGGCTGGAAAGATTCAGAAACTCACGGTAACCCCTCCCATCATCTCGCCACGAACAGACATACCCTGCTCCCCCATCCTCACCTGTCATTGCCAATTGTTCTAATTCTCCAAATACAGCCCACCTTAATAGAGTTCCTTTGTCTGCAGTGCATCATGGGAGCTATTGCTGAGTGCACTTCCCTTCCTACAAATGCAGCCGTTATTGCCGCTATTTGGGTTGTGCTTCTCGCTTGATTGTGCTGGTTTGTGGCTCATTTGGCCTTGAGTGAGGGGTGTAGCGTGGCCTCATTTAGGAGTGCCCGTATTTCTTCTCTGCCAGGACAAGGACTTCCTGAAGCCATTGCTCCACAAGATCCATGTGAACCCCCCTGCAGAAGTGTCCACCACGTTGAAAGTGTATCAAGGCCACACTCTGGAGAAGACTTACATGGGTGAAGACTTCTTCTGGGCCATCACCCCCACAGCCGGAGACTACATACTCTTCAAATTTGACCGACCTGTCAACATTGAGAGGTGAGAATTGTGTACTTCTGTGTGTTTACCAGATCCAGTCACTGTGTGTGTGTGTGCGCACGCGTGTTGGGGCTGTTGTGTTTTTTCCTCTTCTTGGAAAACTGTTTTGTTTCATGGGTCCACATTGGCTGACTACTGATGTAAAGCAAGATGTCAAGATTTTCATGTTCCTCACTGGAAGCAGCTGAGTGGGAAAGGAACTCAAGCTCCGAGGCTCATTATCGTTACTGGAGGCTCAGACCTTCTCCCCAGGCCTTTTCTGGAGGTGGTTCAATGTCGAAAAGCCAGTGATGCAACCTATTGTTCGCTTCTGCTTCAGCATTCCTGTTGGGCGATGCTTTATTGGGTTTTCTGCAGAAGTTGTTGATTCTTCCTGGTCCAGTGTGTTACAAACGTTGTGGAAATGTCCAAAGCTCCCCCCCCCATCTCGCCTCTGTATATCAAACTGAGAATCTTAAACAGCTGTTCCCTGCTCCCCTGTGCTTCATGTAGCGGAAAGGAGCTGACCTTCACTCTGCACTGTACACCTCTGATAGGGACTCCAACTCCAGATTTTTTATTAAGTTATACAATAAAGAGCTAAAGCCATAGACAATTACATTTTACATAAACAGATTCTCTGCATCAGTTTGTGTGCCATAGACAATAGAAGCTATTCATGCAAAGGAAAACTGAAAGTTGTTCTGTGTGAGAGCACAGAAGCCCTCACCAGGGACCGAGTCCCCTTGTATGCCTCCATGCTAATGAGGAGACACTAAAATAAGAAACCGAGCGATGCTCCTGACACCCACGGCCCAGTTTGCCACTCCACCAGGCCTCCTCCACAGCCAGAGTACAGCACAGTACCATATTTGCAGATGTGCATGCTGGGTCCTCTTTTCTGTTTTTAATGTAAAACTCACGTTTAGTGACATTTCGAAGTGATTAGTTGGTACACGTGTCCTTTTTCACCACTTGATCTGAAAAAACGTTACCGTATGAAGTGCCTGAAGAATGGCTGCACTGCAGATTATATAATGGCCATTATATTTCCAAAGGCTACGTTTATGCTTGTGCAGTGACAATTTGTGCGAATGACACAAACGCACGCTGCACAGGGCTTTGTTTCCGTAGTGTCTGTGTATTACAGGCTGTGGTTACAGGAAAGTCTCTTGACTTGTTTACTTGCCTGATTTTTGTGATAATTTCATGTAAATGGAAAAACTGATTATCAACTTATAGGGGGGCAGTTTTGGGTGTGCTGTAGCAATGAGAGTGCTCTCTGCTCATTTTTATTGCCCTGCACCCCCCCCCCAGTACCTCATGCCATTAATACCCCCATGCCTGCTTTCGGCAGTACACCTGTTACCTTCCTGAAAGCTGGTTGGTTCCCCTTCATCCAAACTACTGCTGGTTCACAGCTCAGCCCTTGCATCTGCACTAGCGTCAGTGGCCAGCGAGCAAGGCCTGCTCATGGTACCCTGAGCAGGAAGAATCAAATGTGCAGATGATGCACGGATAATTCAGCACTTAGATGAGCTATTGGTCACTAAATGCCTGTTTCCCCCAGCTGTCCGCACACGATGCGTTAACCCGGCTGCCGTCAATCTACGCTTATCTGCAGGGTGACAAACGTAGAGGCCACCCTCTCACCATGTTTGCATCACAGCTCAGGTGACGGCTGGTGATACCAGAGGGGTGGAGCTATGGTGCTCTTCACTATGGCAACTGGGCTGAGGCAGACAGCAGTTACATGGCATGGTCCATCTGGGGACTGGAGGGCTCCAAAGAGAGGAGATATCTGCTCACTGGCGTTGGAGCGCAGCACATTCAGTTGGAAACAGGAACAGCCCCCCCTCGTTCTCCTTTTGCTAATTCCTGCCTCTGGTGTTCGATTTTTCTAGCCTTCCAGCTTGCTGGAGCTAAAAAGAGTGACAAAGAACCCAGGGAGTGTGATGTACACTAAACCCAGGGTCCTCCGCAGACCTCCATAAATCTTCCCAAGTGCCAGAAATTTGTTTGTTTCCAAGTTATCGAGTCCCCCCCCCAGGTTTTATGTCAATGTGGGTTATGAATCATTTATTGCATTGGAATGAAAGTTTGCACAAAGTCCCCACAGTGATATATGAGGAAAATACTCAAGCCCACACGGATAGGATTTAAGTGTCCACACTTGATTGACAGGTACCTGTTCCGCAGTGGAAACCAGGAGCACCCTGGGGACAAGATTGAAAACACCACCGTGGAGATCCTGCCGTTCTCTGTGAGGAAAACAACCTTTTATTCCTGTTGCTTTTCACTGCTGTGCTGCTCACTCTTGGCCACGGTTAAGGCGGTTTGGGAATGCGGGAGTGCAGTATACCTGCGAGTGAAGGTGCAAGCAAGACTTTCAGGCTTTGTTTTAACCGTAACTGAGCAAAGCCCCACACTACTGCAGTTAGAGCTCCTAAACACAGGTAATGGTGGAATTGATTGCCACAGTAGTGGTCACTGCACCACACAATCTGCAGTCCACCGTACCACTGAGGCTAAGCCCAAATTTAGCTGCTTGTAAGTGTTGGACACCCCCCCCCCCAAGAGAACTCCTTACTGTTATAATTCCATGTCGGTCTTGTTGAACATTTGAAGAATGTGCTGAGTTATGCAAGCAGATGTTTGTAAATGGGTTTGAGTGATGTGCGTGCAAGGCTGCGACAACAGATTTGTGGATGTTAATGTGTCGTCCCCACGCTTGTTTGACAGCACACTGGACTGAAGACCAAAGATAAATACAAAAAAACAGAGGATCACTTCTACAGAGTTGGTAAGGAAACAAACTAATCTTTTGCTGCCAGTTGTTCGATTGTACGTTTCATTCACATCCAGGACCAGGTTCAGGCTCAGACCTCCACGACTCTCGGCACAAACACAGGCCAACCGGTCGCCTTCATTAATCGGCAGATGAAGTGCGGCTGATAGCTGACACAGAGCTTGGCCACCCGAACCTTCAATTCCAGGTTCCGGTGAAGGGTGGCAATTGTATGTTTGGTTGTCTTGGTGACAGAGGAATTTACATGGAAGTCATGAGTGCTGAGGTGAAAGAAAGCAGCAGCTCTCACCACCGCTGTGCAGTGGTGCCCATGGATCTGAGGAGATGTGGATGTTGTTCCATCTTTGCTTTAATTAGTTCTTGTGCTGCTTCTGGAAGTAGAAATGAAGTGGTTGTGCTTATAAAGAGTGAAGCAGTGAGCGTCTTGCGTTTTGTCCACAGGGCAGTTTGAGAAGGGGGTGGCTGAGGCCACAGTGGATCCCATCTTGAACCCCGTGGTGGCCCTTCGACTCACTGTCCTCCATGACTCTGCTGTCTGGGCCATCCTGAGTGAGGTTAGCATGCCTTTTCACATCTTGTCTGCTCACCCCTGGAGGGCAGTAACCTTTCACACAGCACTGCCCATTTATGTCCAGCCACACACTGACCATCTGGGCTCCTCCAGACATGTTGTCAACTGCATGCTTCCACAGCATGACCCTGCAGTCGCATCTTAAAGTGTTTGTTTCTTTCAGACATTGTGCTGAGCTTCTTCAGCGTCCTATGGTCTTTCAGTAGCTCATTTGTGTTCAGCAGCAGATTGTTTCCCGCAGCACTGGATGGGTGCATGACTGACCGAGGTGCTGAGCAAAAGCTTTCTCCTTCTTCCAGATCCACATCAAGAGAGCCTCTGGCTAACTGATGCTTTCTCAGCGGACCAGCAGGAGGCACAAGTTGCCGCCGCAAAGCCAATGGAGCCTTGGTGTACGGGGGGAGTGAGGAATTGTGACGCTCCTGTGTTGGCGTCTTCATAAAAAAAGAAAAATGTTTTGCTGACACTCCTGTGTTCTACCTCGTGCAAATGTGGACACTACTGTTAAAAGAAAACCCTGCAGTGCCCTGAATGTGCCGACTGTGCATGCATCATGGAGGGCATTGCATTCTGGGAACAATTCTACACCGTTTGGAGTGGATGCTTCTGTCATTTAATCTGCGCCTCTTAATTTTTTTTTCCCCCCTTTTGTGATTGGCATAAAACAGGGTTATGCTGAAAAGGGGGGGGGGGTGATCATATGAGTGGCCCTTTTCAGGTACACTGACCTATATTTTGAGGTTTTCTGTGTTCAGGCATCGCTCAACTTCTCGTTCACCCAGATTGTAATAAGCAGAGTGTCAATCCTTGGGCCTCTTTCAGGAAAAAGTTTCCAAAGTGTCACTCTAAGTCGGGTGAAACGGACCGTCGGGGAATGGGGCAGAGAGCCTGCTGGACTCTAGTGTCCCTGCAGACAGCACCTGTGTGCTTTGAAGGACTGCTTGACCACGAACTCGCTTTGACTATTCGAAGCACTGCCATAATTGGTGTTCTTTCATGGAAAGTGTTAAGGCCTTTGCTTCAGTTTGCTATAATGGATGTATTTCCTTGATACACAATGATAACTTAATTTATTTGAAGTAACTGTATTTGTATAGGTAGTAATTTCAATTTTTCCTGTTTGTAAAGAGGTCTGTGCATTTTCCATTATTTGTTTTTGTCTTGAACCAAATGGTCTTTGTGTTTGAAGTGGTTATCCCCCCCCCCAGCTGTGAATCTGTTGCTTGTCCAATGCGGTTTAGTACTATGGTGTCACGTGTGCCTTAAACCCCCACCCCAGCAGGGTTTTAAACCAGCGTCTCTAAGCTAAGGAGGAGCTGTTGACTTGAAGGATGGCTTGCAGCACCACCCAGAAGGGAGAGCTTGGTTCTGTATGTATTTCTGTCACATGGGTGGCAATGAAGGCCTTGTTTCTAAGGTGGACAGTAGTTGACCAAACAGGCTTTAGGCTCTGCGGTTGCATGGGGATGGCTGTGTCAGTATCTTTCAGAGGCAATGTCCTTCTGGCCTGCCTTTTCTTCATCTGTTGGATATCTCAAACTTTTTTTTAAAAACTTTACCATGCCTTCCGTCAGAACAGCCACTGCATTACCCACAATCGCTTGTCGCACTCCTGCCCTGACTGTGTTGTGGGCCATCAATAGTGAATGGTCTCTGTCCTCTGTTAGTGAGCAGCTTGTTCTGCTTATTCATTTGAAGACAAGCGGTCAGCCGCTGTGAAACTGCCCAAGCTAGAAGGTTGTCTAATCTGATCTGCATGAGTATTTCCCTGCCCCACTGGCCTGAGGAGAATTTAGGAAAAAGTATGTAATAAGAGCAGCCCCTTTAAGCGGGGGAGACGACTGCAGAATAAACTCATTCTGCCTGGAGGGGTGGGTGTGTCGGGTCAGCTAAACGCGCGTTTGGTCTCCCGCCGCATTCCAGTTATACACAGGAAATGCTTGGTGGTGCAGCTGGCAGCTCTTCCACAACTAAGGTTCTGTTTGTCTCCGTGTGGGTGAGAGACGGCTGCCTTCATGGGTCATGTGCCTTCATCTGTCAGTCAGATATTTAATGGATATCGCTGAATAAAATCAAAACTGTTTCCCTTCTGTACTGTTTAACGTGTGCAGATATTTCAGTTCGGGCCTTTACGGTGGCGCCATCTAGCGGCCGCAATTACGGATGACGCAGCGCATGCTCTTCAAAAGGTGAAAAACCAGTTTATTGAAGGTGCTCAGTGAGAAGCAGGAATGTACGCACCCCCCCACAGGAACACATGCAGTTGAAACATTGTCCTTTAACAAAGGGATTCAGGTAAAAAAAAAAAAAAACAAAATACACCATGTTATATCTACATATATATAATTTACAAGCTTTACAGGAAGGTATCCTTTTCAGTTCTATGGCAGCTGCTCCACCATTTTCCCAGTCCCCATGAAGAAACAGCATCCCGTGAAGCTGAGCGGTCCCGCCACTGACTTACTGGACCCGGTACTTGTAGAACCAGCAAAGACCCCTGGTGAAGTTCCAGCCCAGGCCCAAGGATAGCAGGTAAAGGAGCCCCAGTAGTGCAAAGGGGTACAGCAGCACAACGGTGTTCTTCAGGAAGGGCAGAGCTATAGGGCAACAGCAGGCAAAACATGAAGGTGAACATCACTCCTCCAAGAAAAAGCAACCACGCTTCCAGTTAATTGCACAAACTGCAATGCAGACTCACCACTGTAGCCCAAGAAAGTGATGTAGACGTAGTAGCCAATGGCGATGAGCCACAGCGAATTCCCTACAAAGTATCCCAGGAACCACTCTGAGTTGATCACCACAATGTCTGCAACAGGGGTTTCACCAACCAATCAGCACTGGAGGTTCTTCTGTACATTACATTTTGGTACAGACAAGTTGCTCAGATGTTTAGGCAGTGACGGACTCACGGTTGATGAAGAACAGCTGGAGGAAGTGCAGGATGACCAGCAACGGGTAGAAGGCATTGAGGTGCACATCAAAGGCATAGCCCCACTCCACATCATAGTCTTTACCCGGGTGTTTCTTTAGGTATTTATTCGTGATGACCCTGTGGGAAAAAGGGGTGGGGGTGACAAGTAGAAGAGCTGCATCACAGCTGCTGGAATAACGAGACTGCGAGGTTGTCACTCAGACCGCTGCTGCAACACCAATTCAGACTGGAACTGAAGTAAAAATACAGTAAAAGCAGGACTGCTCTCAGGTCTCCAGGCACCTGTTCCACTCAAGGCTCAGGAGGATGGAGAACAACTTACCACATGAGCGTAGAGATGAGCAAGCCCACACCAATACAGTCAATGAACACCACCCACAGCAGCAGCTTGAGCATCTCCACCAGGCCCATGTCCAGGACCACACCAAAACCCACAGTGGACACTATAGGGGCACAATTGGGGGGGGGGGTCACTTTGTTACTTGCCCACGCAGAGCAAAAGTACCACTAAAACATCTCTGCCGTTCCATGCATGCAGTCATACCAAAACAGGGTGATTCAAAAAGAAATGAAAACTTCTGTAAGTTTACAAATCAGACTACAGGATTGACATGGTGTAAAATTAACATTAGTAAAATATAAAATTAGGTGGTTTAGACTATATGCCACTGAGTAATAAATTCCAGTTCTTTTTAAGTGACTGTGTATATGGAATTCGGCACAGAGCATCACCGCAAAGCCAGATGCTGAGCAGCACCAGAAAGGCTGGGTCGTCACGGGCCCACTGGTCCTTGGTCTGCTTCCTGTAGTGGAAGTTGCGGTACACACGTTGCGGGGAGGTGAACAGGTAGAGCATCTGCCAAGCTGCAAACTCAAAGTCCATCTGGCGTACGTGCAGCAGCCGCCGCAGGTACTTGTAACGCTTGGCGCCGGCCGTGTGGCGTGCGGCGTCCCGCCGGCCGAGGCTGCCGTTGCCGGAGCTCTGGGGCGAATACGTGGTGGTGGTGGGCAGCATCTTGCTGGGGATCGTTTGCGCGGGCCACAACACCTGGAATCACGACATCACAAAACACGTAAAACAGTAGCCCATCTAACATGGAAGACGGCAACCACGCGTGAATAACTGAGGGGTCTGCACATGTTTCAGCTTTTTCCACGCTGCAGCTGCGCTAAACCGACTTCAATTTAAATTACTTGCATTGTGGTTTAAATTACCTTCAGCCTCTTAAATATTTCATTCAAGCCTGCATGTCCGTAAACAAACGCCTTCCTCCAAAAAACAAAATATAGACAGTTACCACCATCAAATATCTGAGCACCATTAGCGAACCGTGTTATTTTAATAATATTTACAATAATTTATTTCTGTTTATAATCGCGTCAGACCAGAAGTGACCTCCCGAAATGCTCACGACGAAACACGGCGACTCATTAAAAAAAAAAACCAGAAAAAAAAAAAACTATTATACCGGACGGTTTACATAAGCACGTAAATAACTTTCACCTTTAAAGCTGTTTAAAGTTCCACGGTAGCTGTAAATATCACAATAAAATCACGGGTTACGATGAGCTAATTCACAGCTAACTTACAACAGGCCCGGAGCACAGCCAGTACACAGCATTTTCTGCAAATATCATTCAGTTTCCCCGCAAGAATCATTGCATTTCACTCGCAGCTTTTTTGCTTCCTAACAAACAAGAAAAACAGAAAATTAACCGTACAAACCGCGGTAACGCCGAACTTCCTTGGCCCCGCGAACTCCTCCTGCGCCGAGTGCCTGTCACAAACTGAACACGTAGCTCCGTGAACCGGAACTGAGCCCTTCTTTGAGAGCCCTGGGAATCGTAGTTTAGGAAGCACGCGCGCTCAGCCTGGAACCGTTTTTTTATTTAAACTACAATCCCCACCTTAAACAGCGACCGACCTTCTGCAATCCCAGCACACTTTGCGGCCAATAGTCTCGCGCATCTGGGAGGCGATTGATTGGTCGCAATAGTTGTCTGTGATCTTACGTAAACAACGCACACCATGAGGTTGCAAGTACACAAAATAATCAAAGGCAAGGAAACTTTAGCTCAAACTTTGTCCCTTCCAGCAACGCCCACATAACTGTCAGCAAGGAAACACGTAACCAGTTTAAAAATAAACATGCAGACGTGCTGCGTTGTCCGCATGACCTATTGCGCGCCTTCTCCACAATAGGGAGACAAACTGACTCAGGAGCAAAGCAGCGTTACCTTTTGGGGGAAAGGGATAAAGAAAAAGAGCTTAAGAATGAAAAAGAGAATCAAATCCATTAGTATTGCGGTGTTTCAGATTCATATGCAAATAAATGCAGTACAAAATAATAGTGCGTGCAATAAACGTGTTGATGAAATGCGCTACTTTTGCTCTGTATTCATTTGCATATACCAGCACAGTTACATGTGCGGTTATGTTGGGAAAATTATAACATCAAACATCTTAAATAAAATATCAGTAATATGGCACACTTTAATTTATTAGCAGATAAAAATCAAAGGATTAGACTAAACCACATGACCACTGCACTGGCTCCCAGATGAGGAGGCAGAGCTGCTGCTGTCTGGAGTTCCATAATGACCTGCAATGAACTGTGAAGAACTGTGTGTCCAGTCTCTCCCCGCCTGTCACCGAATCTCCATGTTTTCTTACACAATTAATTTAAATAATGAATGGTACCGACATGCAATGTTACAAACAATTTATTGCCCCATTAAATTGCACTGCATTTCGGAGGTAACCGTTGATACTGATACTGACCAACAGGACAGTTTACGGTGGAGTGCAGTCTTTGTTAATGTGCCAGCACTGTTACCTACAGCTGCTGAGTGAGGCCTCCAGACATGGCAATAAAGAGAGAGAGAGAGAGAGAAAAAACTTTTCAGTCCTTATTTAAGAGCATTCATCATGAGGTTCTTGAACTTCTCCATGTCCACCTTCTTCATGACTGAGACTTTGTTTTCCTTACTCAGGACCTCCTGGTGATCCAGAACCATCATGCCTCGCGTGTATGTGCCTGTGAGCTCCACAGTAACTGCCACCTGGGTGCACTCCATCATGAAGGAGTCATCGATGGCAGCTGCCATGGCGTAGGAATCACAGGGCACAAAGCCTGTTCCGGCCACCATCTCCTTCTGACAGCGCTCCCCACAGGACACTTTCCTACTGTGAGCAAAGATCTGCTCCATGAAGCGAGCCTTGTCCGAGTCCTGGGCTAGCCAGGCATCGCAGAAATCCTGACGAGATAAGGAATGGTGGTATGAAAAGCTGCACTGAAATACTTTGCTTCCTTCTGTCCACGTAGACCTGCATCCACCGTACATCCTAGCAACAGGTTATTTAACCACATTTTGACCATATTCTTGTTTTTAATCCAACGCTTACAAAATTAAGTAAATACTGCATGGAAAAAAGTATGGAAATCCAAAGAGCTGGGAGATGATTCTAGAAGGCTCTTATCCTCTTACCCAAGACAGTTTATTAATACATGTGAACTCCCAGCAGGCCATGTAGATGGGGCACAAGAAATCATTCAGCACAATGTAAGCTGCCTCTGGGTCGGCAGCAAAGTTGAATTCGGCACATGCAGTGGAGTTTCCTCGAGCTGCAGACACAAACACACACATACACACACTTTGCTAAACGACTGACAAACCCGCAACCGGTGTTTGAATTGTGTGGGACGAACCCAAGATGTGGAGCCCTTACAGTCAGTGTTGCCACCCATGATGTAGAGGCCTTTCAGTTTCTGAGGAAACGTGGGGTCAAGTCTCACTGCCAGGGCCAGATTTGTCAGAGGGGCAGTGGCCACCAGGGACACCTAAATGGATGGAGCCACATGTCACAGTGTTACAACAGGAATGCATCTTGGGACTGCTGGTGTGATGAAGTGGGAAGAAAACCCCTTAATCAGTGAGTATCTGGTACATGAACTTTGAATGTTATGACCCCCTCCCTCAACACTATAATGCTGGCTTTGCTAAGTCTCTTCATGGTATGAAGGAACCAGCCTATCTAAATGTTTGATTTGAGTCTAAATCCTCAAGTCCTTAAAGGAAGACAGCGCTCCCTGGCTCAACCTAGTGTCAGACACAAATACTGCTCTCCTGGATCTAGTGTACTTTCCCACTGTTCTCCCAGGCTCTGTTTTATTTGTGGTTGAAAGTGCCAGACTCCCTCTCTAAAAAGATCTCTTTTCCAGACCTTTCCTCTCTGGTTATGATGGCTTTGTGGAAAAAGATGTCTCCTTACCTCCCCAGGGTGCTCACTGGCGATGCGGATCATGGCTTCTACTGCACCCTCCTTCTGCACCAGCTCAAGGCCTGGAGCCTTGGGATCTGGAACGTCTCCCAGCCCATCTTGGCCGTGGAAGTGGCCTGAGTTTAGATTTTTCCCTAGAATGGACCTCGAAACCCCTCGAAACACTGGAATCTGAAAGATAGATGAAAAACAGACCCCGACCCCCGACAGAGCGTCAAACCATAAACAGGAACACAGAGGGATGTCATCTAACTCCACATAAACATTATTTTGGTGAATGCAGTGTCTTGCCTTGGTGATTATTCAGAACCCATTTCTATCCTCCCCACAAGACAGCAACTGTCATGTGATTAAACTTTTTAAGAACAAGGACTCATATACTTGTAGAAAAGACCCCTGCTTTTCTCCTGACTGCACACCATGTGATCCAGCATTCTCGTTCATAGATGCCAGAACCATTCAGTTGTCTAAATTACAGGGTTTTATAATGCCATGCCATTTCCTGACTCCGCAATGTGACAAAACAAGCTGCGCAGATGCACGAGAAACTGGGCTTTGAAACAAAAGAATTTCCCAAAATGCTCGGTGTGTACCTCTAGTTTGTGGCAGACCTTGAGAACCCGCAGCACATTGCAGCACACATTCTCGACGCTCGTGTTACCATGGGCGCAGGTGATACCCAGCACCTGGACATCAGGGGCAGCCAGCGCCATCATGATGGCCTGGGCATCATCCACTCCGCAGTCCACATCCACCAGCAGCTTCTTCATCATACTGCTGGCTCTGGACAGAACACACACACACACACACACACACACACACACACACACACACACACACTTAACTGTCAATCCCATCTTCTTTGATGATACACCCACCATATCTGATCCTGGACCTAACATCAGGCGTGCTCATGTGTTCGTGTAAATCCCAACTTTAAAAATCAGGTTCTGTGACGAACAGCATCGCTCACTTGCATGCAGCCCGAAAGATTTAGACAGGGTGGCCTCAAGAATGAAGACTTCTTGCAGTCTTATAGTACAGAATGAACGGATGAGAACCGCCCAGGCCTTCATTATCTGCCTTTTTACTGTATTTACAACTCTTTGCAAAGGCAGTTAAGATTTCGTCCACTTTCAAGTAAGCCCTCCCGCTACAGTAACAACGCGCCGTAAGCCGCTTTGAACAACATTAGATAAAAGAATAAACGTGTCCTCACCTCACAGAACAATTAAAAACCGCATCTTTGCTGCACATAGTGAGCAAATGTACAGAGAAGACGCGAACGCCACACTCACCTGCGACCGAACTGGACTGAGGCGGCGGCGGCTTGCGCGAGCTGGCTCGTCCCCTGGAGCAGCGGAGGAAACCCTGCGCACGGAGCATGCGCGGCCCGGCTGCGCAACAGGCTGCTGGCGAGCTTCGCCGGGGTCCCAGGAGTCATGAGCGTCGCTGGGGGCAGTGGGTTGAAAGCCAGCGAGGTCGCGCCCCCGCGTAACCTAATAAACCGCCGAACGGTCGGCATTGATGACAAAAATGGCGAAAAATGTCCGCTTTGCTCTGGTTTTGTGGACACAGAGAATCTGCAGCGCCCCCACCGGAATTTACGCTTCAAAGCAGACTTTCACTGCGTTGCTCTATTTCACGAAATAAATAAGCGGTCATCCATTTGCACCGATTTCCACGTAAATCAAACACTTTATGTTCTCTTTCAAGAAGCAATCCGTCATGAAAATGATTTGATTTTAGCTGCATTATGTCCTGGTTTAATATCAGCAGACCTACAAATCGGAATGCTCTTGTGTTAGTTCACCAGGGGAATAAAACTTTTTTGAAATGAATTGCTCGCGTTCACAGGGCAGTTGTTGAATAAACGTGGACAAGAAAGATGAGGAGGCGCAAATCATTTGACTCTTTAATGGTTTATGTTTTTGAGAGGAAAAAAAACAGCGAAAGCAGAATTCACAGGAACATCTAAATACTTACAGGTACCTCATCCTATGAATGTAACAAAATATACCAATTCACTGTAAAAGAAATAAACAGAAATAAAAAGCAAGTGCTTATTTCCCTGTCACATGGCACTGTGGGAACAATATCTACTTAAATTACTTAGTGTTCATGTATAAAAAACATAACTGTAAAAAATAAATTAAATTAAAAAATACAAACATGAACGAACTATGGTTTAAATACATACAAGATTAACAGACTTGTGTAAAAATACAATATCTAAAGGACAGGGTTTACGGTTAGCATTTGTTCAGTAGTTACGTATGAAGCATCACTACATGCATTTACTGCAAAACATTCTGACTGATCTATTCAGTTAAAACTCATAAGTTAACGATTACCTCCAGTCAACAATATTTGACACAATTCTGATTCCGGTAAGCAATAAATCGGTATATTAATAATAAGCTGCTGTCTGGAGGCTAGAGTATGGGAAAGAGCTGTAGAATTGAACTGCGTTCTGCTTTGAAAAGTGTCCTCTGTTTTGTCCCACGTTTGCCTATGAATTTTCAGTCCCACATAAGTGAGCCAACTTGCTGATGTCAACATGCTCCTACTCCATTTTAATTATTGAGTTAAAAATTCATCGATCAAGTTTTTTCCTCTAAACCAGAATAACAACAGCCCGCTTTGGAATAATTATTTACCATTTGTTGGGTGAGGTATAAATAGGACAAATATCTAGTTAGTTCTAGATACTTAAACCCACTAAACTGGAAAGCCTGAACAATTAAAAAATTGTTTTTTATAGGTAGCCTTTCCAGTGCTGGAACCGATGTGGACAAGACCTATGCTGTGCTATTGCATGCTTTTCCTCTCAGTTACAAGGCGAAATATCTTCCCTGTAAGTAAGAGAAAGAACATTTCTGAACATCTAAGTCTAATGTGAAACACATAGTATTTTGTTCTATATATAAAAAAAAAACCCTTTGGCACAGGGACATGAGAGTCAATGCAGAGGAATACTGTGTACTTGATCCAAATAATTTACTTGGCTTATTTTATACTCACTACGTCAGATGCTGGTGTTCTCCATTCCAAGTCAACTGAACAGAGGTACTGTTGATTTACAATGCACCATAGTACTTTAAGACAAAACTAACTGGACAATTTAAATGACTAATGTTGAGTAATTCAATTTCACGGGGAACAATCTTGACATCTACAGTTGTGTTCAAAATAATAGCAGTCCAGCATCACTAACCTGATCAATCACTGTTTTTGGTAGAAATTATATTTCTACATGGCAAACAATTTACTAGTAGGTGTAGTAGAGTAATAAAAAACCAACAGACCCAACAGTCATGACATGCATGCTGCTGATTCTGTGTAATTGAATCATTAATTGAAATTTTAATTGTTCAAAATAGTAGCAGTGTGGAGTTCAATTGGTGAGGTCATCCATTCTGTGAAAAAACAGGCGTCAATTACGGCCCTTATTTAAGGAAGGAAGGCAGCAAATGTTGTACATGCTGGTTATACCACATTTCTCTCTGAAAATCTGAGTAAAATGGGTCGTTCCAGACATTGTTCAGAAGAACAGCGTACTTTCTTTAAAAAGTTGATTGGAGTGGGGAAAACATATAAAGAAGTGCAGAAAATGATAGGCTGCTCAGCTAAAATGATTTCAAATGCTTTAAAATGGCAACCAAAACCTGAAAGACGTGGAAGAAAATGGAAAACTACCATTCGAATGGATCAAAGAATAGCCAAAATGGCAAAGACTCAGCCAATGATCAGTTCCAGTAAGATCAAAAAAGGTCTGAATTTACCTGTGAGTACTGTTACAATTAGAAAATGCCTATGTGAAGCCAAGCTATCGGCAAGAAGCCCCCACAAAGACCCATTGTTGAAAAACAGACGTGCTGAAGAGGTTACACATTGACTGGCCTCAAGAGAAATGGTGCAACATTTTGTGGACTGATGAAAGCAAGATTGTTTTTTTTGTGTCTACGGGCCGCAGACAGTTTGTCAGACGACCCCCAAACACTGAATTCAAGCCACAGTACACTGAAGACAATGAAGCACGGTGGCACAAGCATCATGATATGGGGATGTTTCTCATACTATGGTGTCAGGCCTATTTATTGCATACCAGGAATCATAGATCAGTTTGAATACATCAGAATACTTGGAAGAGGTCATGTTGCCTTAAGCCGAAGAAGAAATGCCCTTGAAATGGATGTTTCAACAAGACAATGACCCCAAACAGACCAGTAAACGAGCAACATCTTGGTTCCAGATCAACAAGATTGACGTTATGGAGAGGCCAGCCCAATCCCCGGACCTTAATCCAATAGAAAACTTGTGGGGTGACATCAAAAATGCTGTTTCTGAGGTAAAACCAAGACATGCAGAGGAATTGTGGAATGTAGTCCAAACATTCTGGGCTGGAATACCTGTTCACAGGTGCCAGAAGTTGATCGACTCCATGCAACACAGATGTGCAGCAGATCTCAGGAACAGTGATTATACAACTAAATATTAGTTCAGTGATTCAAAGGAAAGCAAAATCTTGAAACATTTTTCAGTTTATACAGTGAATGTTTGAGTTCATAAAGAATGCAGAAACTGATATTTTTTTGAACAGCCTAATATTTCCTTTTCTTCACTTTCTGTAAAGGAATAACACAAATTTAATCAATTTTTCTCCATGTTTTGATTTGGAATAGAATGTGCAGTGTTCCCAATGCATTTGTGTGTATGGAAATAAAAGCTATTATAAGGATTTTGAGCTTTATTCACTTTTTTGAACACACTGCTATTATTGGGAA
The DNA here is from genome assembly GCA_018136845.1 of Heterotis niloticus. NCBI lineage: Eukaryota > Metazoa > Chordata > Actinopteri > Osteoglossiformes > Osteoglossidae > Heterotis > Heterotis niloticus. The sequence goes on from CM030906.1 coordinate 19,945,048, forward strand.
CACAACTGTACATCTAAATGGCTCTGCATCACTTGGACACAAAAGGTCCACAGAGGCATCCAACCTTTCTGCCAAGCAAATGATTTAGTGACTATACTACAGCGTAAGATACCTGTACACCTGGGAAATGCTTTAGATTCTGATGAACCAGTGCAGAAAACATGAGTTGACACTTGGAGACCTACAGTATATTAGTAATACAAAATAAAACCATATATTCCACCATTTCAGAGACATAAATTTAAATAACCACCGATGACTTACAACACTCTTATAGGCATGATGTGTATGATAGAGTGACAAACTGTTGAACATGGATTTTGCAGTATGGTGATGATGTGCTGAGTGCAGGATCTGTGTCTGAGGTACATCTATGAACCAAAGCTGGAGCAACTTCTTTGTACTCAGACATCATCCACTTGGAGATTTACAGGCTGTACTGTGTATGAACATGTCTAATTTACAGTTTGTAAACAGCAGCCAAATTAACAAACATCCTTCTGTCTCCAAACAAGCACAATGGAAAATATAAAAGAAGTTAAAAAAGTACAGATGCAGAGTGCAGTCTGCAGTAGTGGAGGTGCTGCTTATGCCAGATGAGTGAGGGAAAAATGGCATGAGAGAGTGAGTACTCTGAACCATTACACGTGGTACTAACCAGTTTAGTAAGGAAAGAGCTTCTTCATGTGCAGCCAGTCAAACCAGTGGAAAGCAAACACGTCCAACGGGCCAGGAAGACATGGTACTTCTTGTAGCATCTCGAAGCTGGCCCAGTTCAGTCTAATCGAGTTGACTGTAAAGGGACTTCTGGATAGGCTTGGAGAAGATGGCAAGGGATTGGGATGGGACGGTGTGGATTTATGGTGAGGAGGTATCACGGGGAACAAGTAGGACACTGCTGTGACTTCTCTTATGCTTTTGGTTCTCTGGCTAGGGAACTTGTACACCTATTTGCTCTATCCAATAAAAACTGGGGGACACACGCGGGGCTTTCACAAACACAAGGGCACAGCTCACTCATACACGCAACAAGACACACTCCTGGGAGGAAATGACTGTGTAGGCTGCACATTCTGCACATGCTCAGCTGTGCAAGGGAAAAGCCCATGAGAGCATTCGCAAGGCAGCCAGTGGTGCTCTCCTACCCTGGAGCTTTCGGTACCATGTTCAGTTGCACTGTCAACATAGCATTTAAAATACAACACATGTATAAATAGGCTGTCAATCTACAAACATAATTTCAAAAATGTTTGGAATTAAAAATTTGTAATTTGATTTATATTTGTTTAGCAAATAACTAGTTTAGGACAAGACATATCTGTGTGGATCAAGCAGACTTTGAACCTGAATATGGCAGGAAAGGTAGTGATCATCATTAATGTGTTGGACTCCAACACTCTTCCCAGCAGACTGATGACAAGCAAATCTGCAATGAAAACTACTGTTAACAGTCCCTTTGGCAAAAGGGTTTAAAAACACGACACTTTTAACCACATCCCTCTTTGTGGAATGTTGTCTAGCCTAATGCTATGGAACAGTAACAGTTTGAACTTACACTGCATTAGCATCTAACTGTGCTTGAAAAAGTGAGAAAGTCACTAAAGCATGCTTCATCTAACTTTGATGGCGGCAGCTCTAAAGCTGTGATGGTTTCTATAGCATTAAAAATAACTTAGAGTGGTGCATGCATGCTTATTTTGCATGTGTGTTCTGCTGAGTCAACCACAGGCAGACTTCTCTTATGCTACTGTTATGAACATCCTAGGTCAGTGAATGTGAATTAATCCATGGGCATTTTTCCATGAGTTGCACTTCTCTCTTTTCCTACTGGTCGCACAAGGAGACTGGCCAGACTATCATGTCTCAACTTTGCCGTAAGTTCCCTCTGGAGGTCTGTAATGTTTGGGGAAGGCCTTCAGCTGCAAGGAGTTAAAGGCATACTTGCGACATCCCACATTCTTCATGGTGTTTTCCCGTCGACAGCCCTCGCTGGAGGAGAAAGCAAGTACAGAAAGGATGATAGCAGTTGGAAATCAAACAAACAAGCAAACAAAAAAGGCCAGCATTAAATACAATGAGAAAAAGGAATAAAAAATGACTATTTGTAAATTAAGATGGTGGCAAATTTACAACGCAAATGATCGCATGACTGCAGTGGCCGGGGGGTTTTAAGGGCAGGAGTGGGAGTGTGGGTAAGTGTAGGCAGAGAATAACCTTACAGACATCACTACTATAATGTCTTTTACAAAGACAACATTCTAAAAGGTAAAAAATACATTTAAAATAAACAGGTTACAAATAACTAGCTTGGTCAGCCTTGAGCCAGACAGATAAATACGGCATAATAGTATTGGAATAATTTTATTTTCTCATCTGTACGGAAAGGCATGACTGGTAGAAGTTATATCTGAGTCAAGTCCATATGGAGTTGAATCAATTGAAGCAAACCTTGTGCTGATCTTTAATAAACAAAAAAATCAGAATTCTGTATGCAAAATTAAGTCAAGTAGGTTTATATCTTACTAACATGTCACTTGGGGGAAGACACATCTCTCCCTTTACCACTTTCCACATTTATGGCTTCTAAGAAGGTGGTTGAATAAGGAGAAGCTAGAGGCTGCTAAGTTTTGTCAATTTCTGCACTGTGGAACCATCACAGGTTTTATTAAATATGTAGAGGCGACAAAGATTTACACTATCTGGTCTTGACAATTAAAGTGACTGAACCTTTTTATATTTCATTTTCTGCACTGCAAATGCTGCCACAAATACTTACATCTGCTACAAAACTATAACTTCATTTATATGCCTCAATGATATTACAATCTATCCTCAAGTTATTGTACTACAAGAGGGAATGAGGTGTCTGGATATTTCCAAAGTCCAGAAAATGGAACGTCAGTTTGAGAGTAATTTTTTTTTTACAGTGGTGCTGTATATGGTACTTGCATCATATATATCTTTCCATTATGCTTAAAAATAGGGTCTTTCAATATTTATGATTTTTCTATTATTTTCCTGTAATATTTTTGCAGCTCACCACAACCCTAACCTAAATAAAGCAGTTACTGATAATGGATAGATGGATAGAATATTTTTGTGGCTATCAATCTGATGTTCAACTGGAAATATAAAATCAGTAAAATCGAGGTCCGGAAATTCAAGGACAGACTGTAACATAAACAGTACTACTGCATGTTAAGAGTAAAAAAAAACTCTCCAAATTCAACTTAAAATCTACCTCAAAGTTTTCTACTTCAGTACTTTGAACCCAAGCGGCAACATCTCAAACTCAAAAGAAAGAAAAAAAAAACAAGATTGAAAACCCATAACTCAAAATACATTTCCTTCAGCAAGTTTTTATTTTCTGGCTGTGGAATGTATAGAAAATGTATGATTCATTTCCATTAGGATAGTTGGGATGCCCTGTTTTCTGCTGCTGTTGGTAGAACAACGAAACCATCAATCTTGGGAAATGTTGCTGAAAGAGTAGCTGGAACAGACCATCACACTGGTGCCAAGAGTGCCGTGCACTGGTGTATGCATATATACACACACACAATATACACACCACAACCACTGCTAAGAAGCACTGTTTACAACATTAAATGCTGTATATAATTTAATTAATTGTGCATGCCTGCACAGTGCACAAAGTACTGAAAATATAACTCTGAAAACAGTATAAAAGTTGCATAATGAAGCATGCCCTGAAATATATATACTTCTCTGCAGATAAAACGAAACTGCTACATAAACATGACTTTAAACATTTCTCCTATAATCTACCATGTAAATCAGGAAGTTCAGCTCACAAAAATAAAATCACACCAGTAAATGCAAACTGCCTTTAGGAAAAGCATTGTCTCTGTGCTGAAAGACCAGGGAGATGCAGACCACAATAACCTGCATCACAATACTGCCACTTGCCCAAAAAGGACATCAGCTAAAGCCCAGTGTTGGATTTCATTAGACGTATAGTGGAATGAGAGCACGAAAAAGAAGCAAGAACTCCACCAAGGCCCTTAAAACTGAAAAACTTTGAAAAAATATATTCCTCTATGCTAGTACCTGCTATACGCTGTCAATAAGGATACAGAGAACGTTCCATAAATGATCAAAAACAAACCCTTCAATATCTTCAGTATGAGCATCTATTTTACGATATATAATGCCATTTTAAAAATATGTTCCTTCTTCTGCAGATTTATTTCATTATTCAGTTGTTTAGTAACCAAAAGTGGGGATACAAAGGGAAACTACTGACAGAGGCAGTAAAATAGACCTTGGACCTTTACATTTCCTACAGTGTCTGATAAAGACAAACTATAAACAACAGGAAAGCTTTTTTACAGACTGCCTGCCAGACACACAATCCCTGCCTGCCATACAAATGCACATCTTTGCTGAGAAATGCACACAGACACACAGTCACAGATACACACACACACACACACACACACACACACACACACACACACACACACACACACACACACACATACACACACACAGTGTTGGGTGACAAGCAGATTGGGATGCTGGACAAAACATGCAGAACTCCTGGTCTAACTGCCAAACACAAAGACCGATTGACTGACAGACAAGCTGAGAGCCCTCAGTTGTAACGAAACTTAGCCAACAGGTAGACCACACTCAAGAACAACCAGGCGATCAGCAGGTTGGGGCTCAGTGCCAGTAAGGGCAGGGAGTAGAAGAGACTGGGGTCTAGCCCAAAATCACGGATGGGAAACACGCCACTCAGGTTCTTCTGGGTGACCCCTTCCCTGGTCCCAATGCTGCGGAGACGGAGAGGGGTGGGTATGAAGGAGGGACGGGGCAAAGAGTAGTGTCACAGAAACATGCAAATGGAAAGGAGGTTGTGGGAACGTGGCCCAGGAAGTAAAAATCATTATGGCAATGATTATGACAAAAATAACAAGGTGTTGTTAATAACAGTAATTATATTAAAATATTGAACAAAACCATGGGCCAGGTTATGAACCAGGGAGGAGCGCAGGAGAGGATGGTGACACAGCCAAAGCAAAATGAACATCAGATGAAGTCGCATTTAAACGCAACAAATATGGAAGATGGAAATGAAGTTTAAATAACAGGCAAAAATTAAAGCAAATTAAAAAGAGAGAGAGAGGAGATAAAATAGAAGAGAAAATTACAAGAAATTTTCTTTAGTCTTTTGGAAATAAAAGACAAGTAAGGAGGAACAGTGATGGCTCTTCATGTTAAACAAGACAAAAAAGTGTGACGTGAAGGGTTTGGGGTAAAGGGATACAAGGGCCATGCAGTGCAGTCATGCTTCTACCCACAATGCACCTTGCACAGAGCTACAACAGGCAAAATGCCAGAAACAACCCAAAATTCCCCTCTACTTGTCCACAAAGTAATGGTCCAATCTTACCTTTGATTCAAAGTTATTTGACATCACTGACTAAAAACAAATTGATACAACTGTGCTTACATGTTGCTCAGCATGCCTGAGTAACAGTCTTGCATGTGGACAAGTCAGGGGTGTGATTGCTCCAGCATGCCGGAGGGGTTAGGAGGCCTGAGACAGGAGTGCACAGGATGCAGGAGGAGGACCAAACATCAGAGAAGAACATGGAGAAGACAGGAGCACAGTTGGTGGGGTAGAGTAAGGGTGTGGTAAACAGAGGGCAGTGAAAGCAGCCAAGGAGCTTTGAAACAGCCCTGCACCACATTTCTGCTCAGTGCAAATGAGTGTCATCCTACTTCCCTTTTCTGCAGCTAGTTTACAAGCAAAACCACGTTCAGGGTTGTGACTTATTCACCTTCCCCATTGCTGATGTGAACCTCCCCAAGGCCATGGGTATCAGTACATGGCAGGATGACAGGGAGGACTAATGCAGAAGCAGATGTAGGCACTGGAACAAGTGTGGTGAGTAAGGTGCACAGCCGCTAGGAACGGGAGCACTCTCCTTCATTCATCAGGATGGCTGAACAAGCAAGGGGGGTGGAGGAGCTGAGTGTACATTGCATACAGGTCAGGCGGAGGAGACGTGCTGACTGCAGACAGGGAGAGAGGAGGTGGGTCTCATTGTCCTCAGAACCTCAAGAACACCTTTGATTCATAAATGTATAAAATAAACCATTGATAATGGTTTAGAATGCAGTTTATGATTTATTTACCCAATGCACTGCCTAAAAATGTAGAAAAATCTGAATGTTCACACAAAGAGAGCTTGATTCTCTGTGGGTGCCTTGATACTATGATAGCTGTGTTTCTGTTTAACCTTCTCCCCCCACTGTGTGGCTGGTGGACATTGTACTACTGAATGTAGTTAAATAACAAACCGAGGTCCTGTCTGTGGACCTTCTTCTCACTTCAGTCCCCTCACAGGCATTAAAATTACCCTCAAGCTTCCCAGCAATGTATAAACTTCCTGTTGTGTCACCTGGGTCCAGAAAACACCTCTACACTTTGTTCATCCCCTATTGACTCTTCCTGTTCACATGTTTTAATGGACTGAGGTGTTAATGATGTTCCAGGGCTGGAAAACTATTAAAAATGTAACTATCAAAAATCACAAAATCCACATACATACATCCTTCTTTGCAACTGAACATAAGAAACGATCGTGGAACTCTAATATAGTAACCAACAATTAGTATTTCTCTTTTAAGTAATACACCACAAAACACACAAATACTATTGATAATGTTTACAAATAACTGGCTTTGCTTAAAATAAAATAGAAGTATCACTGTATCTTCATATTCTGCTGCATGTGGTGTATCAACTGTAAAATCCCTCCCTAGTCACACCTTGATGATGGTCTAGAGGACAGAGTGTTCAGTGGAAGTTAGTAACACCCCCAGTGTTGTCTCTGTCCCAGCTATAAGTTGGGATCTCAGAGTCCTACCTGCGCATGCAGTCCAGGGCCTGGGTGAAGACCTGCGGGGCCATCCCATGCTCATGCTGCAGGATCAGGCACTGTTCCAGTGTCACTGACATGGCGGTGCGGTCCTTGGCGCTCTTGCAACTGGTAAACCGCACACCGTTCAGGCGCCGGCATACCTGGAGTGAGAAAGGCCATATTAAAGGGACCTGTGATAGAAGAACCTGGAGGATATGCAACAATGGATGTGCATCCAGTAATAGACAGATACCAAACAAAGGCAATACAAGCATCTAAAAAAAATTAGATCTCTTTTTTTATAGGTTCTATTTTACTAAATCCTTTCGGATTTTGAGCTGCATTCCATTCTCCAGGGTTATGAGAAGCACATGGTTATACCTCAGCAGCCTGCCACAGAATGTCCACATTCTTTGTCTTCCTTGCATGCACGTTCTGGCCTAGAAACCTCAGCAGCTCAGGCAGGCAAGTCTGACTCCGAGATCGAGGCAGACCTGGATGGCCAAGGAGGCAGCACAGAGAGCACAAATCAGTTCCGATTTTTTCCAGTACATACATTTATCCTAATGTTTGAGTGTCTGCACTACTTAGGATATCACTTTACAAGTGGGGTCAGGAAGGAGAAGCAGTTAATGAAAATGGATGGCTGGACTTACAGTCTTCAGGTAAGACCTCTTTGAACTGTTCATAGTAAGAGGTCAGGCGGGCCAGACTTTCCAGATTAATGACTTCCTGCAGTGATGTGTCTCCGAACCTGTGGAAAGAGGAAAAGAGCATGGCCTAGGTAATGAAACTCAGAAGACAGTCACCAAATTACTGACTTAAATGGTTTGTTTGCCTTTGTGGAATGTGACTTCCAGGCCCATCCCTAGCATTGCTGAGTGCTGGACTGGAATTGAGCCCCCCCATGGGCCTTACTTGTCAGCCAGTGTCTGCTGTTCGTTGATGCCCACATTGAAAAGCACGGGCTGCACTCGTAGTAGCATGCCGTTCTGGAGCTCACGAGGCAATGCGTCAAACAAGGTTCCAGGCAGAGGAATGCGCACGTTGAAGCCGTTCCGGTTGCCTGTGATCACAGGCAGCATGTCGGGGGCTGAAGTGGTCATGGCCTGCGTGACCTTGAAGGTGACATTTCTCAGATCCATGACGCCCACACTCATGTCTTCCAGCATGGCAAGCTCCTCCCCTGGAACAGAAGCTTTGTAGAGTACACTCACATGTGTGTGTGTAGCGTGCACATGGATCTGTATAATCTGGGTGAGTGTGCACTGCTGCATATATTTCTGTGTATACCTGTTTTTGTGTGGCAGTGCTCTGTTTTAGTCATATTATAAATGTGTGTTATGTGTTTGGATTTTTTCCCCCCTCGGAGTATTCGAAAACGGTGTATGTACACATGTATTTACCGTAGGTACTCAGCAGGCTCTCAAACTGTGCCAGCAGGCCGATGGTATACAGCTGCCTCAGGAAGCCATCATCATGGAGACAGTTCCTCAGTTTGATGATAAAACCACATATTAGGGCTGTGAGCTGGGAGGACAGCAACATGCAACAGTGTAAAACACTAAATATGTACATAAAATAACTAAACAGCGGAGAATAAATATATATCAAATGTCAGTTTACATTAACAGCCTCTGTAACAGTTACTGTGCATCCATAATCACTAACATCTTAATCCTGAGCATGGTCACAGTGGTCTGCAGCCCATCCCAGAGTCATTGTGTGCCAGACTATGAAACTACCTGCAAATGGGATGCCAGTCCATTGCAATGTGGCCACACACACAGTCACACACAACTGGTAGTTTAGAGAAAGCAATTAACCTAAAACATATGTCTTTGGACTGTGAGAAGAAACCAAATCCAATGAAGTAAGCCCACATAGACAAGGAACATGCAAATTCCAAACAAAATGAGCTCACGCCCAACCAGCCCAGGTGCTATGAGGCAGCAGTGCTACTTGCTGAGCCACTGTGCCCCAAGTTTTCTGAACTTGGACTGAAGTAACTGTACTGCATGTGAGTTTTTGTGCATACACACCGTCTGGCAAAAGACAACATCACGGCGGTACTGCAAGCTCAAGTCCATAGCGATGGTGGGGGCGGTGTCTTGCATCAGCAAGAATACCATGGACTTCTTGGCCTTGTCGCTCATCATTGCCACACACTCTGTCAGCGTAGTGAGCAGAGGGTAGAGGGCCTCACTCCACTCCCCTGGAGGCAGGGGTACAAACAAAACCAGGTATAAACAGTTTTTAACCAGGTATAAAGAGTTTTTAGTTTCATAATCTTGACCCAATCAAAATCCAGCCAGTATGGAACTGCAAGTTCCTGCTAATAATATAGTTGAACTAATGTACCAGACTGAGCTATGCCAATGAAGATTTTTTTGCCCACCAACCAGAATGTATCTATTAGGACAACTGATGTTCAATACCTTAAAGCTGTTCAGTACAACTTGTAATTTCTCCATTCATCCTATTGGCTTAAAACTCTTGAGTCAATAAATAATTTTAAACAAGTCTAGCACATATAAAAAGCCAAACAATAAAACCAATAAATATATATAACTGATGACAGAAGACTAACAACAGATTGAAAACCACTGTGAAATAAAACACAGACCAGGGTGACCCATGATCAGTGAGAGTAACAGGAAGCTATAGAGAAAGCTCTTACCTGGGGAGGACTCTTCTCCACTGGGGCTGCCATCTAGAAAGGATGAATAAACGGTGCAATATACATAGTTAGGTAATCCCATCAGTAGCCAGAGGTTCTTCTCCCAAGCCTCACTGATCACTTAAAACAGTTAATGCAAAAGCAGCAAGAAGCAAGAAAAAGAGCTCCAAAAGCAGAAGTACAAAGATGTGTGAACACAAAGACAGAAGTGAAACAGAAGGAAATAAAACTCATTTATATTGAGGCTGTGTGACAAGACTTGCTGGTCATTGCAAGCATAGGGGAAAGGAGGAAGAAAGCCATTCAGATTAAACTGAGATGAGAAGTCTGATAGAATCAGTCAGAAGCTCAAGATACAGAAACTTAATAAATGATTCCAAGTACTGGGAAAAAATTATATTTCAAAGGCAACTGAATAACAAGACAACAAATCAAAACACATAAAAATAATAGGGGAAGAAAGAACCAAATATAAGATGCAAAAATTAAAGTAAACCTACAGCTATTGTGTACTGCAGAGATCAACATAGGTTTTGAAGAGGATGACTGAAGAGCAGGTGAGGGTGATGGTGATGCTGGGAATGATGACAATGGACGAGGTGGAGTGCATGAAGAAGGTTCCTCCATACTCCCAGGGTTAATCCAGAAAGCCCCCATCTTCAGATTACCTTTCTTGCCCTCCTGGTCACACAAGAAGACATCCTCGCTGCTGTCACTCTGTAGCCGCTCCCTCTGCAGGAGCTTGTCAACGCGTTGGATGATGCACTCCAGGCTCTTGTCCACATTTATCCACACCTTCTCCTGTGGGATCATGGGAATGAGTAGTAGTCAGGGTAGGGGAACAACACAAGTGCTTACATTAATGTTTATATTCCTTTGAATTTGAAAAACTTATCATGGTCTATTTTGTAGGGTACAAGATTTGACATTTGATATTTAAACCCAGCTGATCCTTGACCTCAAAGCCTCGGTTCCCTCACCCACTCTTCCTCATGCCAGTTGACGTGCAATGAGGAGCGGCTATTACGGCCTGCCCACTTGGCCAGCAGGGTGTCTTGGTCATTGCGCAGGACTACTTGCTCAGACTCAGCACCAGAGGGTGATGCTTTGGAGGCAATATACTCAGGACGGGCAGCATTCAAAGCCTGGATGGCAGAGGCCAGCAGCTTGCAGTCGCACACTGTCACCAACTGCCGAGTCTGTGAACATAAGGAGCAGGGTGGCAAAGGCAACAAGGGTACTACATCTCCAGGAATTACTGCAGAAGAGCCCGGAAGACATATTGGCGCAACTTCTGATCAAACATGCTAATCGAATGCTGGAAAGTGTACTCAAAATTATGACTGGTACTATATAAAGCCTGAGGGATCAACCTTGTGCTACAGGCAAGATATGACTGTCAAGTTCATTGACCTTTGGAGTTCTGGATTGGTGAGGAGGACAGGAGAATCACCTTGTCAGCCAGGATAGCCAGTGTCCTTTCAAGGCCATTGGTAGAACGGTCTTTAGCGGCACGGGAAAGGCGCTCAGCGTAGTAGCTGACCTGCGTCTTCAGTGTGTTAATGTGGGCGATGATCTCTTTGGCTCGGACAATGTCCTGGGGGACGTAGATGATGGACTGGGAGCTGGTTGTGGCACTGCTGTAGAGGCAGGGATGGTGGGCGGCTTGGTGTTAAAGAACAGAGATGGCACTAGTGTACACATACATGCACTCACACAAACACCCCACACACTCATGCACACAACAACAGACGCAGCCCACATACTCCCACACATACAAACGTGCAAAAACACGCTCACCATACTCACAAATAAAGCTGTTCCAAAAACCACATTAACATCACATTGTGGAGAATCAAGCGAGGGGTTGCATTCAAGGACTTGAACAATCACAGGGACTTAATTTTGTTAAGAACAAGTAAAAACACTTTATAAACAAAGAGAAAAAAGATCATTCTCCTAATTATGTAACACATACCTTTCATAAGAAAATCTGAAAATATTTCTGCGTACCTGTATAATTTTAAGGCACTAGTATTGTTCATTAAGTTGCAGTTAGTCTTATATTTGCAGTTAGACTTCATGCTGACATTTTGAGTTTGGGACTTAAATGTTAATCTATTGCAAAAAAAAAAAAATCACTTTTACATCACAAACAGACAAGGAAAAACTGTCTTCCTGCCATTAATATTCATGAGTAGGCAGCTGGAATATGTTTTTGTACTCAATTATTAATGGACCTAAACTACAGTGGCGGACTTCCTCTTGACAAATATGATTCTTGTCTTTTTGGGAAGAATAGAGAAGGTCATGTGAGGTGCAGTGTGGTAACCTCAGCCTGAAGGCTGATGCATGGCTCATGATGCTGTGCTTTTGTGCCCAGCCCATAACACACACCCATGTGCACAAACACATATATATGCATATGCACACAACAAAAACATGAAGCTTTCACAAGGATGTAACGGATGGGCGAGCTTCTTGTGATATGGGTGACAAAAAACACACTGTCATTCATGCACAGAAAAACAAAACTGAGCAGGAATGGCCAAAAAAGTAGTGGAAAAGAAAAATGGCAAGAATACAAGAAAACTCACCAACCCTCCTCATAAACGCTGATTAAGAAACAAAAAAGCAATTAAAAAGCCATCAAACTAATAAACCATTATAGAGAAGTTCAGCCACACAGATCAGCAGCAGTGCTGTAAAAACGGGTACACGAATGCCAAAGGCAACTATGAAACAGCAGTCAAAAATGGTAAATGAACACAGTAGGCAGAACGATAAAGCTGTACTCTCAGCCTCTGACCACAGGCAGCTTCACAGGCAACAAAGAAGAAAATATAACTGCCCTTTGCGAATTGCACACAGCGATTTAATAAATGAGACATGTTATTGAAAAAGCTGACACTCTTTGTATTTTTAGTAAACACATTAACACGAAAGTAAGAGTACATGCACAAAAATCATTAGGAGTAACCAAAAGACCATTTTAAAGAAGCACATTTTATAGAAAAAAATACAACAATCCTTAAACACACAAAACTATCGAAATCCTCACAGTTACGGCATCTCTAAACATAACTAAAACACTGGAGAAACATTAGAAAAAGTTTATTATTGGGGAAAAAATGTTTACACCCATCCTTAACCTAAAGGGATTCATTAGTTCTGTGAAATTACCCTGTTAGTTGAATGTCTGTTATGAGAGGACTGAATTAACAGTATTTCTTTTACAAAAAGTTTTTGGTTGCATGGATAAGAATCTTTCTTCTATAATCAACTATGAAACAAAATACAAAAAACATTTCATGCATTACTATCTATTTAATAACATTAACACCAAACTGATAATTTACTAGTTTGTCTTTTAATGTTATACTTTTATTCATTCAATAATTATTATCATTCCAGATGTGCCTGAAATTATTGGTACCCTTGCATTTCATTCAAATTATGCACCATACTTACTGAAAGTGTTGAAATTAAAAGATCTCTTGTCATTCATGCACGTGTTTCTTTGGTTTGCAGCGGAACAAAGCAAAAAATGCTGTTAAAAGAACTGATTTCTTGCTTATTTTGCAAAGACATTTTAAAATGGCTTGGATAATATTATTGATACCCTTTAGAATTTAATGTTCAGGAAGAATTTAAGAAATAGTTGTATTGTAGTGATATTTCAAGCAGATTATTTCCCTTTAATCAGTACAGCAGCTGTCTTTGACTGTATAATCCCTCATTCAGCCAGTTTAAATGGAAAAAGTCCTCACTGTGCTGTTCTGTATCACTGTGTGTCAAACTAAACATGGAAAAGAGAAGGAAAACCAGAGTTGTCTGAGAAGATTAGAAAAAAGCACAGTCAATATAAAGGCTCCACAGAGTTTCACACCATCTCCAAAGAGTTTTATCTTCCTGTGACCAAAGGGCCAACTTCCCTAGACGTGGCCACAAGATGGAAAACTCACCCAAGATTGAAGAAAAAGATTGTTTGAATGAAGAAAGAGCCAAGAAAAACATCAAACCAGATCAAAGCTGACCTTTAAGTTCAAAATGCAACAATTTCAAGTTGCACTGTCACTGTCTGAATGAAAATGGGCTCCATAGTAGAAGATCCAGAAAGACCCCACTTATAAGAAAGAAACACAAAAAAACTTGACTGGAGTTTACTGAAATTCATATTGAGAAGCCACAGTCCTTCCGGGAGAATGTCCTTTGGAAAGACTAAACAAAATTAGAGCTTTTCTTGATAAATCATATCAACTCTAAGTTCACAAAAAACTAAACAAAGCTTCTAAAGAAAAGCATACCACTCCCTACTATGAAACATGAAAAGAGGCTCAGTGATGCTTTGGGGCTGCTTTGGTGATAAAATCAGATCACTTTCCTGGCATTCTAGAGGGAGATTTACAACCGAGTGTCGGAACGTTATGTCTCAGATGCAGGCCATGGGTCCTCCAACAGGATAATGACCCAAAACACACTTTGAAAAGCACCCAAAAATGGATGAGAAGAAAATATTGGACTTTTCTGAAGTGCCCTGCTATGAGTCCTCATCTAAATCCCATATAACATCTGTGAAAAGAGCTGAAACTTGCAGCTGGTAGATGGCATCCATTAAACCTGAGACAACTGGAGCACTTTGCTCAAGAAGAGTGGGCCAAACTATCAGTGGAGAAGTGTAGACACAGAAAAAAAGCTCTGTGCAGGCCACTCAGGTTCTTCCACACTGACCTGGGGAAACCATGTGTTTATGGAGTTCGCTTTGTGCATGGGGGGGGGGGGCACAATCAGACTGGAACAGGAAAAAAGCTTCCCCAAATTGTCTACAATGCATTTGTATTCTATATGGGTGCAGCTAAAGCAGGTCAAATAATGAGAAAGGGGGTCCACAAACTTTTTAGCTATATGCCTCACCAGTCTTTTGTAGCAGAAATAAAAACACAAGTTTTGCATGTACCATGAGTCTGTCCAAAAGCCTTGCTCCCTGAAAGAACCTAGAACATCACATTGTTTTAAGTAACTGAGTTTCCACATTCACAGTTTCCTATTAGCACTCAGAGAAACCAGATTCAAATCCCACTCCAGCTGTAGCAAACTTCAGCAAGGTAACTTTGGTCTCCCAATTTACTTTCTGTTATCAAGCATGAAGTTTCTGTAGACAGTTAAATGAAATTATTGCACTGTGCTATTTTCTTAAACAGCAACTGTTTATTCCATGTTCAGTTTGCTTTTGCTGCGATGAATGGCTGTTCTAAACCACTATTCAGGGTTGTGTTGTCAAGAATCACCTATTTGGGGTTAAATAAATTGGGGTGTTAATGTACCGTCTGTTGCATTGCTGTCAGGATCATGAGCGTACTCGGGATGAACCAGATAAAAGATCTGCATGCTTGTCAAATTAGATTTCAGTGAGCCGCCTACCAGGATCCCTACACCAGACCTCTGGGCCATGTGACCTTAGTAGCCCAAATGAATGTAGACATGGCTAATGTTTGAGAAGCTCAGCATGTCATTATGAGCTCGTCTGTGTGCCAACCTATCCCAAAAAAGCCAGGAATGAGGGGATTTACTCTGGAGGACCATGGCAAATTGGTCTGAGGAAAATCTGGGCAGATAGAATAATGCAATAGCATTTGGCTTAGATGGTTAAGCTTTAGTCAGACTGGAAAACCATGGTGTGATACATGCTTATTAGTTGAATGTAAGGATAAGGCTAGTCCATTCTTGCCTGTAACATTCATTCTTCAGCTTTATCCTCAGTGTGGTTATTTTCAAACTAAAACAGTCTTTAATGGCTGTATTGTGTCCCACTGCAAGGTACACAACTGCCTGGTGCTCTGAACCAGCCAAGCTAAAACAAATGCATGATAAAAACACAAATAAGGAAGCATGCATATGAATAGGGCAAATCCCAGAACAACACATATTGGCAGGCAGCCACAACTAAAGAGAAACCAGATAGAGAGCAATAGCTACTGAAGCCTAGGGGGCACAATCCCTGGACTTACTGCTTCTTGGCATCCTTGAACTTCTGGATGAGCTTCCTCAGACCATTGTTCTTGAACCCTTGGCAGTGTGCAGCAGAGGCACCGATGGTCACAACATCATATGTATGATCTGTTTGAAATGGAGAGCAGGTGAAATAATGGTTGTGTTAACAGACCTGACCTTGACAGATGTTGACATTTGCACACTGCAGGTGTCTAGGGCAGATGTGTGTAAATCCTTCAAGAGGATAAACATACACAAAGCTCCTGGACCAGATAACATCCCTGGTCGTGTTCTTAAGATTTGTGCAGACCAGCTGGCGGGTGTGTTCACCAACATCTTCATCCTTTCCCTGCTGCAGTCCGTTGTCCCCACTTGTTTCAAGAAAACCATCATTGTTCCTGTACCTGTGAAACCCAGAGTCCTCTGCCTAAATAACTACTGCCCTGTCGCACTTACATCTGTCATCATGAAGTGCTTTGAGCGGTTAGTCAAATCACATATTGTTGCCTCTCTGCCAGACACATTGGACCCGCTTCAGTTTGCCTACAGATCATACAGGTCAACTGACGACGCAATCGCCTTCACCCTCCATAAGGCTCTCTCCCACCTGGAACAGAGGAACACGTATGCGAGAATGCTTTTTATCGATTACAGCTCAGCATTCAACACCATCGTGCCCTCTAAGCTCGTTGCCAACCTAGGACTCAACCTTGCCCTGTGCAGTTGGGTCATGGACTTCCTGATGGGCAGGTGGTGAGATTGGGGAACATCATCTCCTCAGCGCTGACTCTCAGCACAGGGGCCCCCCAGGGCTGCGTGCTTAGCCCCCTGCTGTATTCCCTGTTCACGCATGACTGCGTTGCCTCGCTCAGCTCCAACATCATAGTCAAGTTTGCTGACGACACCACGGTCATTGGCCTGATCACCGACAACGATGAGCGGGCCTATAGAGAAGAGGTGAGAACCCTGACCTCATGGTTTCAGGACAATGACCTCCATCTCAATGTCAGCAAAACAAAAGAGCTGATCGTGGACTTCAGGAGACAGCAGGGGAATGACCATACGCCCATCTCTATAGCTGGTGCCCCAGTGGAGAGAGTAAACAGCTTCAGGTTCCTCAGAGTAAACATCACTGAGGACCTGTCCTGGTCACGGCACGCCAGCGTCATCATCAAGGCGGCAACACAACGCCTCTTCTTCCTCTGTCGGCCGAGGAGGTTCGGCATGGACAAGAGGATACTTGTCAACTTCTACAGATCTATCACTGAAAGTACCCTGACTGGCTGTTTCATAGCCTGGTATGGCAGTTGCAGTGCGTCAGACCGTAAAGCTCTACAAAGAGTGGTCAAGACAGCACAGAGCATTACCAGGACTGATCTGGTAATGCTGGTAAGGCAGTAGAAGAGCGGAAGCAGCATGCAAGGGAAGCTGAGGTAGCCGAGGAAGGGGTAACCAATGTGAGTCTGAAAGTTCGGCAGTTCAACGGGTCCAAGGAAGACATAACAGAGAGCTGAGGAATGGAGTCTTTTCTAGATGTAAATTCGATTCTGAACATGTCCGGCATGACTGAAACGGTCATTATCTGCTGTGTGTCTTGTAGTATGTTCAAACCAGTTGATGCCGCGGATAGGTTCAAATGCGCAAATTGTACTGCTAATGAGAACCTCCTTATCAGGATCACTGAACTTGAGACATGAGTTCAAAACTTAACTGCTATCAGGGAAACAGAGATGTGGCTGGACTGTATTTGCTCAGGCACCTCAGTTTCATTGTATTAGGCGATGCGGCAATTAGAAATGTGTTTCTTAGATCACATATTAAGAACAATGTAAAAGTTAAAGTTAATTGTCTCCCACATGCCCGTGTCTCTCATATCGAGGCACGGGTCAATCGTCTGCCCGATAAGAGTTTAAATACTTTAATGCTACATGTGGGCAGCAACGATATTCGCTACCAGCAGTCGGAAGTGATGAAGCAACACTTCATTTCATTAATCAATAAGGCTAAAAAAAAGTGTCGGAACATAGTAGTTTCCAGACCAATCCCAAAACTGCACATGGGAGATATAGCCTACAGTAGGCTCGTGGGCTTCAATAGGTGGCTGGAGACATGGTGTCAGTCACGAAACATCTCGTTCGTAAACAACTGGGATGATTTCTGGGAACGACCTGGTTTCTTTAGCTGGAACGGTGTCCAGCCAAACTGGAGGGGTTCCTTTATCCTCTCCCATTACAGCAGTGACTCAGCCCAGGGTCCTCGCTGACACAGCCTGTTAGTAATCACCCTATTAACAATAGTCAGTCATGGCGTAATGATATCCCTCCTGCAATAGCTCCCCCCGGGGACGACAACACCAACAATTGCAATAATGATAGGATAAACAACAAAGGTAAATTCATCAACCACATAAAAACAATCTGGAGATCTCGACATTCAAAGAAGGTCAACTCTAGGTCCGTTACTAAGGGTAATCTAGTCTGCATTAACCCTTCTAAAAATCTATCGCCCTTGCGGAACTGCCTGAAATGTGGCTTATTAAATATTTGATCGTTAAACAAAAAACCCATATTGATAAACAACTTGACACCAAGTCATAGATCGGACATCCTCGCTTTAACAGAAACATGGCTCAACACGGCCGACAATATCCCACTAGTTGAAGCCGCCCCAGAGGGATATAGTTATGCTCATAGATCCCGTAGTGTGCGTCGCAGAGGCGGGGTTGGCGTCATCTTCAAAAATGGGTTAAACTCTACACCAACAAATGCTGACATTGCTGATCAGTTTTTGTCTTTTCAACTGCTACCGTTACACCTCTAGTCAAAAGTATTACTACTGATAATTTATCGCCCGCCTGGGCCGTGCTCCACTTTCCTGTCAGAATTTAGCGACCTCTTAACTAGGATAGCAATCTCACACGACAAAGTTGTTCTGATGGGAGACTTTAATATTCATGTAGACGAAGCGGGGAACTCTGTAGCTAAAAAATTTAATTATCTGTTCAATTCCATCGGATTCAGCCAGGTTGTTAATGGTCCTACGCATTCCCACAACCATACGCTTGATCTTGTTATTACTTACGGTGTGGAGGTCCGTGGCATCCACTCCTCTTCATGACTCCATCTCTGATCATTACTTAATCACCTTCGAATTGGTCTTGCCGGTACCTGACGTGACAACTAAACATAAAACTACATGCTGCATAGATGAAAGCAGCTGTAATAAATTTATCGATTTGGTGAAACGTTCTGACTTCGGCGCAACTGCGGATATTAATCAGTTAGCGCTAAACTATAACACCGTGGTAGAACGCGTGTTAGATGCAGTGGCACCCGCAAAAACGAAAACTGTCGGACTTACAAGGAACTCCCCATTCAATGATTCAACTCGCACGGCTAAACGAGAACGTCGCAGATTAGAGTGCAAATGGTGCGCAAATAAAATAAGCATAAATCACGAAGTCTGGTCAAACAGCTTGAAGTTCTATAAGAAATTACTTTTTAAAGCCAGGGCTGATTATTACAGTAACCTGATAAATGAGAATAAAAACAATCCTTGTTTTCTGTTCACAACAATTAATAAATTAATCGGCGCAAACCAGAATAGACAATGTAATGCCCTGTCCATCACTAATGATAACTTCATGTTGTTTTTTAACAAAAAAATACATAACATCAGGTCAACGATTGTACCGTCAACTCTGGTTCTGTATGGTGCAGGATAATCAGTGGAGAACAATGTGATCTCTCTAGAAAGATTAAATGACTTCTACCTTATTATGGTTGAGGACCTTACTGCAATCGTTTGCAAAATGAAGTCTACCACATGTCCTCTAGATCTAATACCAACTAGGTTACTTAAAACTGCGCTACCGGTCCTGGCTAAACCACTGGTTAACATAATAAATACCTCTCTACTAACAGGTACTGTCCCCAACCTCTATTGAAAAAACAGGACCTTGACCAAACCGACCCAAATAATTTTAGACCAGTCTCCAACCTACCATTTATCTCCAAAATTCTGGAGAAGACGTATCCTCCCAGCTACAAAGTCACCTTAATCAGTTTAATATATTTGAAAAATTCCAGTCAGGATTCCGCCCAGGCCATAGCACAGAAACAGCTCTAACCCGTGTAGTGAATGACATCCTTGTCTCACTCGACACTGGCCAGATTTCAGTCATAATGCTTTTAGACCTGAGTGCTGCGTTTGACACGCTTGACCATTCCATTCTGCTTGACAGACTGGAAACATTGGTCGGGTTGTCAGGAATCGCCCTAAGGTGGTTCCAACCATACTTTTCTGAACGCACACACTATGTATCACAGTCAGCTAACAGTCCTGTGTCAGTCACATCAACAGTGCAATATGGTGTACCCTAAGACTCAGTTCTGGGTCCATTACTATTCTCGATCTACATGCTACCACTGGGTGATATTATTCGGAGGCATAGGGTTAGCTTTCACTCATACGCTGATGATACTCAGTTGTATGTCTCTTTTGAGCCTGGGGACTATAAACACCTTCTCTCATTAATAAACTGCTTCAACAATTTAAAGGCATGGATGAGCAACAATTTCTTATCCCTAAATGCCAACAAAACTGAGGTCCTTCTGGTAGGTGCTAGCAATGCAGCCCGCAGTGAAATCGTATCTTTCTTTGAACCCAACGGCCTGAATTTTAATATCTCAGACTGTGTAAGGGATTTGGGTGTGCTCCTAGACACAAACATGTCGTTCGTGTCTCATACAGCAGCCTTAACAAGGCCGTGCTGGCTACATTTAAGAAATATAGCTAAACTAAGGCAATTCTTGGATAGAAAGGACACCGAAAAACTGGTTCATGCCTTCATCTCAAGCAGGATTGATTACTGTAACTCTCTGCTATCTGGCTGCCCCTCTCAGATTATCTCCAGGCTACGGATAATAATAAATGCTGCAGCAAGGATAGTTACAAGAACCAATAAATACGACCACATCTCACCAGTCCTCCAGTCTCTGCGCTGGCTACCAGTCAGATTCAGAATAGATTACAAAACCTTATTACTAACATATAAGGCAGTGAAAGGGACTGGACCAGCATACCTCAAGGAAATTCTTAAGGATTAAATTCCAGGTCAAAGCCTTCGATCATCGGAAGCAGGTTTCCTGGCAATTCCAAGGATCAACAAAGTTACAGTAAGCGGATGTGCATTTGGCCATATGACCCCTAAACTCTGGAATAGTCTGCCAGATGAACTACGCTCTATCACCTCCTTACCTCTCTTTAAATCTAGTCTGAAAACCTACCTTTTTGATCTAGCATATCACGCATGATGCCCGTTGCCAAGCTTCTTGAGTATGTACCTTGCCTAATGCCCCCTATGTTTTCTGAGCTATTTGTGCTACAGGTCGCCTCGCAGTGTGAATAGACCCGGGCCGGATGGGACACTGGACCAGAACATATGAAAGAGTCAGGCGGCAAGCCAATCAATCTGATCAATCTGATTACAACGATTTGGACGCTGTGGACGCGGGAGGCCGTGCCTGACTGTGAACTGGAACTCTAGCTATACCATACCCCATATACCACACTGATAAAAACCACAACTCTTATTAACCTATCATGATCTAGCTATTACCTATGCATAGAATGGCCAGGAGGGGTGGGCTTCCACTGGCACATGGACCCCCAGAGGTTTATTTTTCTCCTATTCTCTTGTAGAAAAGAGTTTTTTTGTTTTCCTCTCCTGCTTGGCCAGATACAAACTGTACATGTATACTACCCCTGTCATGTCTGTACAGTGCTCTGCGTCACTGCAGTGAGAAGAGTGCTATATAAAAATAAAATTGAATTGAATTGAATCTGTAAGCCCTGCAGGACCTCTACACCCAGTGGTGTAAGAAGAAGGCCCATAACATCTTGAAGGACCACAATCACCCCAGCCACAAACTATTTTCCTTGCTCCCGTCCGGAAAATGCTTTAGAA
The DNA here is from genome assembly GCA_018136845.1 of Heterotis niloticus. Taxonomy (NCBI): domain Eukaryota; kingdom Metazoa; phylum Chordata; class Actinopteri; order Osteoglossiformes; family Osteoglossidae; genus Heterotis; species Heterotis niloticus. Next base: position 19,966,583 of record CM030906.1, read on the forward strand.
ACATTCGGACGAGAACAAGCAGGTTCCCGGGACAGTCCCCCCCCCCAACACACACAGTAAGACTGTTGAGCCACTGACCCCTCCCTTGTACAGTGAGACAGTGTCGATCAGAGTCTGTCTGTATGCTTTGTATGCCCTTATTGGTTGTGTTTGTTGGTTTGGCTGTTGTTGTTCGTTTTTTTGTTTGCTATTTCTTGTTTACTAACTTTTAACTTTTATATATATTTATAACTTTTATGTATATTTTTACATCTTATTCCATATTTATTTATTTTCCTTATTTATTTATTTTTCTTAATTTCATTATTTATTATTTAATTTTCTTATATCCTATTTACATATTTTATTTGGTGAGGATGTCTGGAAGCAGCACTTTTCATGGTCACAACACTGCTATGCTGCTGTTAGTGCACCCATGAGAAATAAACCTTGAAACTTGAAACAGATGACAAAAGAAAATTAGCCTGAAACTGCACTGGTAAACATGGTGCAAAGCGTAATGTAAAAACTTTTATAAAATATGCTCGCTAATCCCATTCTAGTCACTCAAAGACATGTGGCAGGTAGTGCTAGAGCAAAAAAAAAGAAAAAAGATATAGACAGGGACCCCTTTTAAGGAATGAGAACACCAGAATACTCCTCAATACTCACCTAAACCTGAATCATCCTGAACTCTCATTCTCTGGACATGGAGGTTGATGGGTATGAACTCCAGCTTCCTTTCTGCCTTCAAGTTGCTGGCCTTAAAGGAGGGGCCTACATAGGGGAAGATAGGGAGAGAATGTGAGAGGGTGAGAAGATAAAGAGTAACAGTTTGAGGGACATAGAAGATGAGTACTGACCCTTGTACTCATGAAGGTTGGTGAGGGTCTCCTGGTAGGTGAGGATGATGGTTTGGTACTGGGTAATGATTTGTCGCCGTAGGTTCTCCCAGCATGGAGAGAGTTCTCCCAGTTCCTCAAGCTCACACACCCTGAGACAGGAATAGAGACAGGGTTTGTCACTCTTTATGTTGATGCAAACTATTTCCACCTCACAGACCACCCTCAGGCACGCTCACCGGGCAGCGTCCTCCTCCAGCAGTAGCTTGACAAATTGTCGAGGCACGTTGAGCGACAGTCCGCTCTCCGCCATCTGCTCCAGAACACGCAGGTGATTCCCATCCATGGTGGGAAAGCGGTACATACGTGACGTGATCCCACCGAACACTGCAAGGGAAGACACAGACTTCAGCCAATTCGATCATTCAACTTGGATGGTTTAAAAGACTGACCAGAGACCCAGTGGTGGTTGCGGTTACTATTCCAACAGCTGCTTTCCACTAAAACTCAATGCCACTATGAATGTCAGTTCAGTCTGTTATGGCGCTGTATGGGAAGCTTCTCTTAGCACAAAGTCAGGTACGTATAGGCGACCAAACCTCTCAGTTTTCACAGGTAAAAATGCGGTAGCGTCACAACACATACCCTCATCTTGACAGATTTACACCCCTTTGCATTGCGCATATAACCCTTGTCACACAGAGCCAGGATTCTTGCAAAATCCTATCATTATTCTCCAGGCAACAGTCAATAACTGACTTCTGAAGCAAAACAAACTCTTAGATACATGCCGCTGAGTTTCTGACTCACTGGTACAGTCACAATAAGAGGAAGATTACACTCCATGACAAGACCTTACCAGCCTTTAGCAGAGTGTCCTTGCATAGAGAGGCGCTTTTAGCCCTGGCCCCCATCGATTCAGTTAGACTTGCATCCACAGGAAGCACCATCTGTGGGCAAGGAAACACCTTCAACCAATCATCCACATTGGCAAAAAAACCCCACCCTGAGCCACATGGCAAAGCCTCACCCGCCCATTGATAGTGTCCGGTAGCCGGGCCACAGTTGCCCGCTGGTCCCGCTTCTCCTCCATCTGCCAGGCGATGATGGTGATGTTGCCCACACGCTCATTCTCTGCTGACCTGGAGGGGTCAGCTCTGAGTTAGGCATATAAGGTGTGGATAGGGAAAACAAACCCCCACTGGAAACTTTTCTGCTACTGTCTGAATGTTTTTTACCGTCCCTTAATATAAGCAGCCCAGTATCACCACTGATGAGCAGAAAGAAAAGAAGGTATTGCTGCTTTACCTGAGCACAAGGTGTAAGCGGTGTTGCTTGTCCTGCAGCAGTTCCTTCACAGCAAACATAGACGAGCCCAACATGTACATCTGGAAAAGAATGAGAGACGACTGGAGAAACACACATGTGCCAGCAGATAATCATACTGACACACAGGAATGCTACTGCAAGGCTAGGTAGCATGCAGAGAAAGAGCTCCACAGTGCCAACAAATGGTGTCATGTGTTTTCATAACTAATGACTTGCCACACAGCAGGATATTAACACACTCACACACCCAATGAGCAATGTGTATGTTTGCCTCCAACTTGTCAACAAAATGCAAAAAACATTCATTGAGGATTTGAAAGTTTCTCCAGGATCAATACTGCATGCCCTCAACCAGTGAGGATTCTCCTACAGGAGAGCAGGACCTCCAGCTTTGGAAAGCGAGTGGCAAGGCTCACCGTTCCCTGAGTGCGATCCTTGACGTCGTACACCGACAACTTGACCTGCGTCTGCTGGCTGATGAGGGAGTCTTGGAAGAAAGCAATGCTGCTAAGGAAGATGGGGTTACTGGTGCCCTGTTGAGAATGGGCAGTGGGGGAAGGTCAACAAATCATGGTATGTCTTTTTTCATGATATACTAACAGAAATGTTGTAAATGCTTCTCAGTATGCAGTATGTTTATCGATAAAAAAAATCACAGTGCTTGCTGGGATATGCATTTGAATTCACTGAAACACACACAATATGGCCAAAAGTATGTGGACACTCCCTCTAATGACAGAGTTGAACTGTTTCAGCTGCACCCATGCAGAATACAAACACATTCTAAATAATTGTGTGCTTCCAGCTTTGTGGCCACAGGGAAGCTTCTTTCCTCCTCCAGCATGACTGTGCCCCCGTACACAAAGCGAGTTCCATAAACACATGGTTTGCCCAGGTTGGTGTGGAAGAACTTGAGCCCTGATCTCAACCCCACCGAATACCTTTGTTGGCATGAACTGGAATGCCAACCCACAAGCTAGACCTTCTCTGTGCCTGACTTCACTGATGCTCTTGTGGCCAAATGGTCTCAAATTCTTACAGTTGTGCTACAAAATCTGGTGAAAAGCCTTTCCAGAAGAGGAGAGCTGTTATAGCAGCAGTGGGGGGTGCAAATTCATATGAATACCTATGGGTTTGGAAAAAGATGTTCAACAAGTATATATGGGGGTGATGCTCAGGTATTCACGTACTTTTGGCCATGTAGTATACATGTATGTACCTAACAAACATCTATCCATCCATCATCAATAACTTCTTGTCCCATGGAGGGCCCCAGTGGTCTGCAGCCTATCTCAAATGCATAGGGCACTCTGGAAAGGATTCCAGCCCATAGCAATCACACACTGTTACCGAAAAGCACACATGCATGCTCTCTCTCTCTCTCTCTCTCTCTCTCACACACACACACACACACACACACACACACACACACACACACACACACACACACACACACACAGAGCACATGTCATTCAAATCCCACACAGACTGACTCTAGATTGAACCCACATCCAAACCCACAGCCCAGGAGCTGTGAGGCACCAGCACTAGCTGCTGCACCACTATGTCAGCCATCCAGCAAACACTTAAATGCTAGTGGTTCTGTGTTCTCTGTGTGACAGTATTCTACTCACTCAAAGAAAGGAAGATCGAAACATTCGATTTATCATTGACAGTAAGGTCAGCCTTAGGCTACTGCAGGTATACGGTCTCACCTCTATAATCTCTGTCTGGGCATGCTTGGTCCAAAAAGCCTGAGGAGGTGTGGTGCAGCTTACAGCAACAAAACTATTTGGTTTACGGTCCAATGCTGGAGTCACAAGTTCACTACAGGCTGTGGGGAAAGCAGTTCACAGAAGTTAGTGAAAAAAGGACAACACACCTCACCACTATAGGCAAACCAAGAACGATGTAAAACCTTTCAAACAGCATTTATTCCAAGGGCAGAGTAAAAGTGCTGGTGTTTATTTGTTCTTATACCTCTGGGACAGAGTTCTGACAAAAGATTAAGTTTCGTTAAACAATGTAAGAATTTGTGCTGAATAGGCTATCCATCATTCACAATGAAAGGGCAGCAGTACATGGAAAACAAAAGTAACTGTCTGTCACCTTAACTAAATATAAAGGCTCTTGAACGTAAATGTTGGTTATTCCGATCTGACAGAAATGACGACTGCCAGAGAAAGCAGGGAAAAGGGGAATACCTGGATTACATCAAAACCCAACTGAGTACAAAAAATCCAATATGGGTCCACTTGATTTCTACAGCAGCAATGCTGGACTAGTGAAAGGGAGTCTGTCTTTTCAGTAGGATCACATACAGTTTGGCCAAGGCAAGGCCACCTCAACAGGTTTCTAGAAGATTAGAATTTGTAAGAAGAACTACTGACCATTCGACTTGCTATGAACTGATAACAGTGACAGGGAGACCCTGAAGGCAAAACCAATTTTCTGCAAGTATGGAATTGTACTAAACATAATAAGTTAAATTAAATTCTTGGGGTTCACTGCTCACCTAGACTGAACTCCAGCACAGGCTCATCTGGGTCCTGACTGTTTCCTGACAGAGGTAGGGAGAGTGAGGTTAGTTTTAAAGCTTCCTACTCAAAACTTGTACTGCAGAAACACAGAGACCGCAGTTGAGAAACATTACACAAAAAAAGACACCAAAAAGGGACATTTGCGACTGATAAAACTACAAAGACTTAAAAGTACACTTAACCCAGTACTGTATTAATTTACTTTTATTTTTTTGGCAGATAGTAGATAATATACAAATATTGTCCAACATCCAAGAATCGGGGAGGTCACAAAAGAAGATGGAGGAATAAAGTTTGTGATCGTACCAGGGTCAGACATGCATGACACAGGCATCAGAATTAGTGTGGCTGCAGGGTTTGTACCTGCCAGTGTGAGCCCAAGCATCTCTGAAGAGAGGTCAAAGGTGTTGGCGCGGTACACAGACCACGGACGGTGGCGAGGGCTACGCTCCCGGGCAGACATCTTGGCCACAGTGGGGTGGGCTCACGGTTGATGATCAGCTATGGGTTACAGGCAGGGGTGAGCTGCACCCCTTGGAGCCCTTGCTCCGTCAGATTGCTGTTCTTCTAAGGGTCTACGTGTTTCGCCAAAATGCATCTGTCAGTGAAAAACAGGAAATTTAAAAAAACCTTTCCACATCAAGATTCATCCAAACAAAACAGGAAATGCAGCACCCATGTTAGCACATCTCTACATAACTTTGAAACCACTTCACTTAAACCTTAACTTTAAAAGTACATCTAACAATAAACTTGTATGTAGTAACTCTGATTCCATAATATGAAAAATGCTGATGTCTACAAGACTAATGCATATTGACTGGTTGATAGGTTGGTCCGCTAGGTGACAAAACACACAGTTTAATGCTATGAGGAAAAAATAATTCTGCGTGAAAGTTAGTCTGTTAATCTTCAAAAGATCTGCTCTGCTCTGCACTGACATGTTCAGAAACAGAATGTTACTTTTTCCAGCCCCTACCAAAAATACTGGTCGATACAATGGAAGGAAAAACATCTCAAAACAATTGAGCTTTATTGCAAATGACCTGTTAACCTTGTATTCCCTCCTCACATTATCTAATTTACAAAGAAAATATGTACAATCTAACTTAGGAAACGGGGGCAGTGAAGACAATGCCTATGGATTTAATCCTGTAATCCTACGACATCATGGCATGCAGAACATTTCTCTCTCATCCGCCAGAGTACACACCCTTTGAAACACACATGCCGAACATCAAAGAGTGAGATTTACACATCAAAGGTTGCACAGGCACTGTCCAACAGGGAGGGTGAACCAGATTACCTCTCTTTAGGTAAAGGGCTCAAGATCTTAATTTTTGTTTCAGGTGCTCAGGCTCTCGGTTCCTTTCCCCTTCCATTATTCAGCCCTGTTTCATAAGATGCAAGAAAATTAAATGGCATGCGGAGTTCCTTTTTACCCAAAGCATCTGTATTATTCATGCCACAGAGGAAGGGCACTGCCAACAAGCCCACATGGAACTTCTTTTCTGTTTCAGTTCTGCGCTGGGTTAATAAGTAAAAACATCCTAGCACAGACTTTCTTCACAAGTACATGACCAGTATCACCTCACCATGATGACAAAATGGTCGTAAATCTGCGAGTCAGTTGCAAGGAAGTGTCTGGAGAGGTGAGGAACCATGGTGTATGGGTTGTTAAGATGACAGGTTGACAAAACCAAACACAGGACACGAAACCACACTGCTTCTGAGATGAACGGCATTTTTTTGCTAGGCCGATGAGGAGGATGAGTTCTAGTCAAAAAGTTCTGCTTCGTAGAGAACAGATACAACAATCTCACTCATACAGACCTATAAGAACAAATGTTAAGGAGACAATATGTTGAAAAGCTGAGCTGCTGGAGAGAGTGTGGGGCTTGACCCAAAAAATGCCATTCTTCTGGCTAAGGCATGGGAAACTCAGGAAAGATGTAACTGCTTCTTCCAGTCTTCAAACAGGTGCCTAAGTATCATCCGCAACATCTCTGGAAGTTTACGGAAATCTGACAGGTTCAAATCTTTTATGATAAAGTTTCCCACATGTTTAAAGATACTCATGGTCACAGGTAACAGGACAATATGTCACCTATCCTTCTAATTTCCCCTTTTTCTGTAGTTTAATGTCTTCTTACAAGAACTATACAAGCTTTGTGAAAGTTTTTTGCTAGACAACTGAAGAGCGGTTCTTCCAGTGTTTCCAAGGTGTTTTTAAAGTGCTCACTACCATCGAGGCCCTCCAGATCTTGTTTGCGGGGCAGTGAGTGCATCAGCAAGGCAACTCACTGTCTTCCATAACCATGGGCAAGGTCAGGAAGATGCTGCACAAAGAAGAAGACTTAGAATACAGGACAGGAATGTGAACCTCTTAAAAAGAACACTGTGACTAGTGGTGAGGGTGATGAACATGATCCACGAGCAAAGAGACTTAAGAGTAGACAAGGCCAGGACCACCATCATCGAGGAAGAAGACTGACAGTGGAGGATAGGTTCCGAAAAATGATGCATAAGAAAGAAGATTATTTAGAACTGAGGAAATTGACATTTTTCTTTTGGGGGGGGGCAGAGCAATATTCTTTAACAGTTATTCTAGAATTTGTACCTCCTCATGATCTATACATATAATTGAAATATTGAAATGTATTTTGAAAAAAATATTGCAACAGATGTAGTCTTTACTAAGTGAGGAGATCACAATTTGCTAGCATATGAACATAAGCAGATATTACATTAGAGACCACCTGAGAGCCTCACATGTGTTTACTTTTAATCATTGGCTGCTTAGCTGTCCCTTTTGCTCAAAACAAATAACAGCAAAATATTTTACCAGTCCAGGTTCCATGCCTTTTTCAAAAATATAACGGTACCAACTTCTCAATCTCATATTCTCACACAACACACCTTTGCCTGCTGGCCTCCTCAATCTTTGCAGCCACTGCAAAACACAGCTTCTGGGTCTCACCCCTCCTCCTTCATGTGGACCAGCTGCTGATTCCCTATTAATCATTAATAATTCACTGATGGATAAAAAAGGAAGCAGTAGCCAGAATATGATCTTTGCTAGTGTGTAAGTGTGAGCCATGTGCTCTGATAATCTTGGCATTAATGGCTCTTCAGGAAATGAAATTAAAACATGTCAAGCACCCAAACACACACGCTAGGTTACGATGAGCTAAAAAAACAAGTCCTCTGTGATGGAGGAACAGTTAAGGAGGTATGGAAGTGTAAATGTGCTCAGGTTTTGGAATTATGCTTCAATGTGTGTATAGTTAGAAGTGAAGAAGAATGTGATGTGTGTGTCCCAGTACAACCGCACCAAACAGAGCAGAATGAGCAAACAGACCGCCGGACCACTCTGAGCCATGTTGTGAGAGATGAATCATATTGCTCCAGGACCCCCACCCCGAAAGACTCAGTGGGCCGTGCCCTGGGAAGGACTGTGTGTGTCTATGTACGTGGAAGCGCCAGAATGCAGGTTCTCTGAAACATGTTTGTATAGGCCCACTAAAAACAAACTGCAGAATGTGTTTTGTTTACATTTTAATATTCAATATTTCCACCTCTTTCACATCTGACAACGTGTGTGATTTCTTTTTATATGGAAAAACAAGATAAACAACATAAACAGTTTCCAGAATAATACACCTTCTACTGTTACGATGACCCAGCACCCAAAACAACTGTTTTTACTATTCTTGATTACTGCTTCTAAGAATTTCCCAACATTCTCAAGGGGCTCCTTGAGAAAACTGGATAGTTAGTGCCGTTTTAGATTACAGCCATTTTATCTAAATTAACTGCCTAAATGGCATATAAATTTGACTTGAAATAATCAAGGGAGTAGTCAGAACCTTGGAGATATCTTAATTGTTTTCAAAGAAGCTTACCACGGAGGACAGTGAGTTTGAGCTAGAAACATCTACAAAATGTCTACAAAACGTGTGATGAAGTGGCTGTAAAAATGGTATTGTTGTAAGAAGAGATCAAATTAAGTCACAAATAAAAGTTTCAATTAAATGCTGACTATCAGTTGCATCTAAACAAGGTTACCTGTGTTATTGTTATGATGCCCCTACAGTATCTGACTAATTTCTTATTGTTGTCTATTTTCTAGACTGGTAATAAAGCAAGTCATACAAAGCAGATTTTTGGGAAAATGATGGAAAAGTGCAATTGGTTATTTTTATCCTGTGCTATATTATGTTTATACTTTTTAAGGTTTAACTGGGTTAATAGTATTTTATAAGTAAGAGTAGGAATGATACTAAGTTAACTGAGCTATCTGTCTAAATTCCCTTTTTTGTGCAAGTTAACATCTCAAAAGCAGTTAAGTTATGACATGTGAGTGTAATTACGAAATAATTCTGTGAGCTGTAATTTTACCTTGCTTTCCGGCTGTACAGTACCACAAAAGAGAAACCACACTTGTAATAAATTTCCCGTATAACAATGCAGTATTTCTGTACAGCACAGTGTGAACGACTTAAAATGCTGAGTTCTGTTTTGTCCTGCTTGTTTTTTTCCAGCCGTTGCCCATAAACCCTTGAAGAGTTCCTAGCTTTAGATGAATGTGCAGCTTAACACAAACATTTTATTATCGCAAATAACTACAGTACGTCCATAGTCTAAAAACAAACCCGCCTGGCTTGTAATCTGAAGGCTGTTGGTTTGAATCCCGCTGCTGCAAGACATCAAGGTGTCCATCTACCTTCACCACTTTGTCCTGGTGGTCAAATTAGGGTGACCAATCAACCTGGAACATGTGTCTTTGGACCCTGGGCGCTTTGGGGGGAAACTCCACACAGACTGCGCTGGATTCGCACCCACAGCAGAACAGCCCAACCCCTTGTCCAAGGTTCTCAGTGTTGATTAGCAAAATAAGAAAAAGCTGCTGTACATATTATTGTTTATTGTGAGGCTTTTTCTTTTTTGTTTAATACTGCAAATCATCTAATCGCCGGAAAAGATGTCGCTTAAATTAAACGTTAGCGGCACGAAATATCAAAGGATGCGCGTGCACCGCTCCATGCGCGCTCACAGGCAGCGGCGTTCAGGTGGACGTGGGTCGCGCCGCCGTTCGTCCATTCTGCGACTCTGCGCCCTTCGGATCCGCCGCAACTTTGGATTGAAACCGATTCGACAACAAGACATCCACACGTCGACCCCCGCTGGCTGTATCATCCTACCCAGCTCCCAACAAACACACATTCACTGTCGTGAAGCCCCGTGCATATAAACAGCGAAATAATTACCAATATTTTCCGTTTGCGATGACAACACAAAGACGCGTCACGCAGCCCGGTCGTCCTCTGCTGTGACCACTCGCTGTGGAGGGGGGGTGTCCTTCCCGTTTCCAAAAGGGCTCCTTTTCCGAGTGGAAATGCGCCAAAAACTGCACCGAAAGCACAAAACAGCGCCCTTCCTGCGCTGAGGCGCCGCGCTATTTTCGCGTAAAACGCACAGTAAACAAGACTGACGTGCGGCGGCGCGAATATCACGCAGCAGCGTCGACGCCGATATTCATGACACGCATGTATGCGGTTACGTGTGCGAAGCGCCTCAGGAGTCCATGGCGGTTCCCGCTCGCTAACGGTGCACGTCTGCCGGTGATGTCGCCTCCATTTGTCCCCTGCAGCGTTTCTGGTCTCGCCCTGCCCGGCAGTGACACGGGCTGTGACGTAAGCGGTGTCACCCAAGCAGACCCCCCCCCGCCCGCTCAACGAACGCATGCACGCACGCAGACGTATCGCCGTGCGTACGCTCCTGATCACAGCTCCAAAACGACGGGCGACACCAGCTTTTAGCCCTTTAGCACCAAACCCTCCAATTTAAAAGTTGTGTTTTATGTCATAATAACCATAGGCGTCCGGGGGAAGGGGGGTGTCTGCCTCAATGTTCAAGCAAGCCTAATTTGACCCCCTCCCGCACTGAATTTCTGAATAAAATTTTTGGATAAATTCTGGCCAACTGATGAAAAACACATGATTCTATGCACGGGTGGACATCCAGAGTTCAAACCTCACTGCTAGACTGAAATCCACTGTGAACAGACCTGTCCATCCATTCATATATCTACCCATCCATTTACCTGTCTCTCATCTCACAATCCATCCATCCATCCCTCATCCATCCATTTGCCAATCTGTTTGTTCATCTATCTGTCTATCCATTGGCCATCTGTTGGTCACGCCTTCGGCTTAGGCGATTCTCGCGTGCGCAGTCGCCCCGCCCTGCCCCGGCAATGATGGGCGTGGCCTCTAATTGCAGACTGTTTAAAAGCGCCGTCGGTTGTTCGCCTGGCGTTGTCTTCCTCTGATCTTTGCTGTGTTTAGTCATTGCCGGTTTCTGTGTTTTACCCCCCCCCATTGGTAATTCTGGTTCCTGCAGCGTGCCCTGGTTCTCAGGTCTCGTTCCCTGTTGGGCCCTGGCAGCATGCCCTGGTTCTGTGTTTGCTCTAGTTCTTTGCCCTGTGTCTCTGTCTGTGTCTTGCAGATGCTTCCTTCTAATCCCAACCGTGACACTGTCCATGCATCCACCACTCTGTCAGTCATACATCAGTCATTCATAAATCCACCTGTCCATTTATGTCTCTCCATTCATCTCCCAATCTGTCCATCTTTCTGTTCATCTGTTAATACATCCATCTGCCAGTCTATCATCCATTCAGCCATCCCTTAATCAGTCTGTCCTCATCAGTCCATCTATCTATCATCTATTTGTCCATCTACATGTCTATCAATCCATCCATCCACTCAGCCTTCCATCTTCTAATCTGTCTGTCTGTCCATCCATCATCCATCCATCTATTTGTCCATCCAAACAGCAGTCCAGACCAGTGTGATGGACCCAGGGACACACTAATGGTGTCTCCTGGTGGACGGGCATCCACCAGGATGACAGATGGGTGTGTTCTTACGTTCCTCAGGGAAGAGAGAGAGGTCTGCAGGTCACACTCATAAAACTGGAAAAACAGCTCAAGATAGTTCAAGCAGCCATGCCTAGAGAGGGCAAAACATATTTTAAAACATGAAACCGAACTCAGGCAGTCGTGATAAGGAACAGCAGTCTTGCAAAGCTGTGTTTATCACAACCCAGGAAGCGATTGCTAGATTTGTGGAGACAGCGGTTGCACAACGGATGGAGCAGGTTTACTGCAGCTGTGATGTGCGTACATGAGCATCTGGTATGCAAACCTGGTTTATCAAGAAATCACCCTATTGTACAGGCCAACTTACAAATCTCCAAATTTACCTAATAGTGATTCCTAACAACTGAGTGATGCGAAACTGCCTGATAAAACTTTCTATTAACATGTACACTGCTCAGCCAAGAAAACTCACACGCTCTAATATTTCATTGGACTGCCTTTAGCTTTGATTATGGCATGCATTTGCCGTGGCTTTGTTTCAATAAGCTTATGCAATGTCACAACATTTATTTCCGTCCAGAGTTGCATTAATTTTTTGCCAAGACCTTGTATTGATGATGGGAGAGTTGGAGCCCTGCGTAAAGTCTTCTCCAGCACATCTCAAAGATTCTCGATGGGGTTAAGGTCTGGACTTTGTGGTGTCCGATGCATGTGTGAAAATTATGTCTCTCTCATGCTCCCTGAAGCACTCCTTCACTATTCGAGCCCCATAAATCCTGGCATTGTCATCTTGGAATATGAAGAAAAAAATCCATTGATGGAAAAACCTGGTCATTTGGTATATTCAGGTAGTCAGCTGACCTCATTTTTTGGGCACATAATGTTGCTAACCTAGACCTGACAAACTGAAGCAACCCCACATCATAACACTAAGCTAAATCCAGGTGGTGACTTTTTTTGGCCGGGCAGTATATTTCACGCCCAATTTTACCTTAAATATTAAGATGAAAACTAACCGGAGATCTACCACCCCTTCGTGGTGTGACGCTGCCACAAGTTTTTCACTTGGTCACTTATTGCTAAATGATAATCTGTACTTTAAGTATAATTTATTACAGGGTGTTAGCAGCAGTAAAATATTTTAATGGTCACATAAGAACCTTGTTATGCTTTTTAAACCCGGTTAGTTTCCGATCCTGCAACCTAGTCCAAGGATTTGATTGGCCGTCCCAATTATCATTATTCTGAGATGGGGCATTCATCGCTCAGGGTGACAGAAAGTGCAAATCTCATGCTGAGCTCCCCTTTTGGGTGGGTGGAGGGCTGCAGGCTTGGCGTGGACATGAACCATTTGCAGATTACGTCAGCAAAAAAAGTTGCAACAGTTTCAGTGTGCGTGACAAAAGTGAGTTTCAACAGCGAGGCACAGATATGGAAAAAAGGGAACAGGAGTACAGAGCAGCTTGCTTTAAATATTTCTTTAGTGATTTTTCTTTCAATATTTCTCAAAATAGATATAATTTATAAGTCTACCCCCATTAAAATTAATTTATAAAATATACTTAAAGGTCTGTTTTTATTATACTGTAACTTTGCTGTTGGAGATGTAAATACTGTAGTTATTTGAATGTCAATTGTGTATAGTGCTCTATTTGTCTGTTTGTTGATTGGTTGTTCTTGCTCATTATGCATGTTACTGTCAGTGGGGCATTCTGGGAGAGGGGCCAAGTACAGGGACTCCTGGGCACAGGGTGACCCTGTGAGGATTCGGAGTCCCTGAAGTTGAGAGTCTGTTGGTTGGTGTTGTTGCTGCTTGCTGTCTTTTTAAAGACTGGCTTGTCGGCATGTACCATACAATAAACAAGCAACTTCCTGAGTTCCTGACTCGAGTCTTCTTGCAATAGTGTTATTTGGGGGGTGCTACATTGGTGTCAACAGTGGGATTGAGCAGGGACTCTGCACCCAGAAGCACACCAGCTGCCACTGGAGAGAAGAGTACAGTGCCCTCCAAGGGAAGATGAAGGTAGTAATTGCCCCACTTTAGTGGCTTTGGGAAACTCTGCTGCAAAATGCACTATAGTGCTGGGAAGTTTGGGGATACCTGTGGAACCCCAGCAGGTGGTGCCAATGGCCCCTCTTTCTGGGGAGTGAATGGGGACTTGGGGAAACCCTGGAACTCCACCAAACCTGCCTCCCAATCAGTGGTGCACTTTCCCCTGCTACTCCAGAGCTGAGCTGTGAGAGATGTATGAACCCCATTGGACCACTACTGCGGGCAGCTTAAGACCAGGAAATGTGGTAAAGGCAAATCACCTTGGTATACTGGCTGTGATATTCAGTTGCTGATGTGCCGCACTTACCAAAAATTCCCAGCAGCTATCCAGGGTGAACTGGCACTACAAGCATTCCTTGGGTGAACAGAAATGATGGCATGCTTACGCTCAGTCACCAAGTCAAGGTTTATTTGTCATGGGTGAACAACACAGCATAGCAGTGTTGTCACCATGAAAAGTTTTGTTTCTGGGCACCCGCAGTAATAAAAATATGTACATAAATATGTAAATACATAAATAAGGTAAGCAAAGTTAAATAAATACTTGAATTAGGAAAATGAAAATAAATAAATAAATAAATAAAGAGAGTAAATAAATAAGAATAGGGTATGAAAATATATATGGGGGAGGGGGGGAGGAAGACAGCAGCCAAACCAACAGCAACTAAACCTATAACAACACACCACGGGTAGTTTTATACAATGGGGGGCAGGCATACAAACAGACAGACAGACCCCGATTGACTGTTCCAACTGTTTGAGGGAGGGGTCAGTGGTTTAGCAGTCTTACGGTGTGGGGGAAAAAACTGTCCCGGAACCTTTTTGTCCTTGTCCGAACACTTCTAAAGCGTGTTCCAGATGGGAGCAAGGAGAATAGTTTGTGGCTGGGGTGACTGCTGTCCCTCTGGATGTTATGTGCCTTCTTCTTGCACCGCTGGGTGTAGAGGTCCTGCAGAGCTGGCAGATCAGTCCTGGTAATGCTCTGTGCTGTCTTGACCACTCTTTGTAGAGCTTTACGGTCTGACGCACTGCAACTGCCATACCAGGCTATGAAACAGCCAGTCAGGATACTTTCAATGGTAGATCTGTAGAAGTTGACAAATATCCTGTTGCCCATGCCGAACCTCCCCAGCCGACAGAGGAAGAAGAGGTGTTGTGTTGCCGCCTTGATGATGACGCTGGCGTGCCGTGACCAGGACAGGTCCTCAGTGATGTTAACTCAGAGGAACCTGAAGCTGTTCACTCTCTCCACTGGGGCGCCGGCTATAGAGATGGGCGTATGGTCATTCCCCTGCTGTCTCCTGAAGTCCACGATCAGCTCTTTTGTTTTGCTGACATTGAGATGGAGGTCATTGTCCTGAAACCATGAGGTCAGGGTTCTCACCTCTTCTCTATAGGCCCGCTCATCGTTGTCGGTGATCAGGCCAATGACCGTGGTGTCGTCAGCAAACTTGACTATGATGTTGGAGCTGAGCGAGGCAACGCAGTCATGCGTGAACAGGGAATACAGCAGGGGGCTAAGCACACAGCCCTGGAGGGCCCCTGTGCTGAGAGTCAGCGCTGAGGAGATGATGTTCCCCAATCTCACCACCTGCCCATCAGGAAGTCCATGACCCAACTGCACAGGGCAAGGTTGAGTCCTAGGTTGGCAACGAGCTTAGAGGGCACGATGGTGTTGAATGCTGAGCTGTAATCGATAAAAAGCATTCTCGCATACGTGTTCCTCTGTTCCAGGTGGGAGAGAGCCTTATGGAGGGTGAAGGCGATTGCGTCGTCAGTTGACCTGTATGATCTGTAGGCAAACTGAAGTGGGTCCAATGTGTCTAGCAGAGAGGCAACGATATGTGATTTGACTAACCGCTCAAAGCACTTCATGATGACGGACGTAAGTGCTACAGGGTGGTAGTCATTTGGGCAGAGGACTCGGGGTTTCTTGGGTACAGGAACAACAATGGTTTTCTTGAAACAAGTGGGGACAACGGACTGCAGCAGGGAAAGGTTGAAGATGTCGGTGAACACACCCGCCACCTGGTCCCCACAAGCCTTAAGAACCTGACCAGGGATGTTATCTGGTCCAGGAGCTTTGTGTATGTTTATCCTTTTAAATGATTTACATACGTCTGCAC
The DNA here is from genome assembly GCA_018136845.1 of Heterotis niloticus. Taxonomy (NCBI): domain Eukaryota; kingdom Metazoa; phylum Chordata; class Actinopteri; order Osteoglossiformes; family Osteoglossidae; genus Heterotis; species Heterotis niloticus. Next base: position 19,982,338 of record CM030906.1, read on the forward strand.
TAGACACCTGCAGTGTGCATGCATCCTGGTTCAGGTCCACGGCCAGACGTGGGTGGTTCTTCTCAAACGTAGAAGGTGTTCAGCTCCTCAGCAAGGGGAGCAGACGCTTCTACAACACTGCTGTTTTTCCCTTTATAGTCCGTGATTGTTCTAAGCCCACTCCACATGTTTCTGATATTGGAGCCCCGGTAGAGAGACTCCACTTTGTCCCTGTACTGCCTCTTAGCAGATTTTATCGCTCTTCTGAGGTCATAACCAGACTGCCCGTAGCCCTCCAAATCTCCGGAGTTAAAGGCTGACGTCCGTGCTTTGAGTAAAGCATGGATTTCGTCGTTCACCCACGGTTTTTGGTTGGGGAAAGTCCGTACAGTGACTCTCGGAACACCAGTGACACCAGGGAGACTGTGCACGTAACTGTCCCGAAGACAGGTTTCATTAAAATCTTTATATTTTTCTGTCAAAAATTCATGTTTATTTGCATTCATACAGCTGTAAAGATATGATTAAAAATGTAGTAAATAAGAAGATAAAACGTGGCATTCATTTAAACTATAAAATATGACATCTGTGGTAATGTTTTGTTAAAAATATTGTTCAATGTATGTCATGTTTCTTTAATACAAAATATAATGTGTCACATGACCAGAATTTTGTCAAGGGCATGACTGCGGATTGTGGGTTAGAACTAACTTTGATGCAGAGGAAAGAGATAGGACTCCAAAATCGCCTTATTCTGCCTGTGGTCCAAGAGGCTTACACGGTAATTATTTTTATCATTTATTTTGAGTGTAATGTTGTTTATTTGCCTTTACATGAACAATAGAATGCATTTTCAATGATTTATTTTGAATTTAACACTATTGTACAAATGTGTTTGGGACTGTGTTTTGGCGGGAACTAGCCGGAGAGATGGAGATATGCATGGTTAAACTTTTATGTTGTTTATTTTCTTTTAGTTTTCACAGTGTATTTTTGAAGAATGACAGAAACAAAAAAATTAAATCTTCAAAAAACATCTACATGTTCCGTGGCCAATATTTTGTTGGACCCGTGTAGTTACAGTGCACATGTGGGGAAGACAGCCCCTAAACTTTGTTGTAGGCAAACAGTGCTCTGAGCATGAGTTCTGGCTGGCACAGATCCAGGTCCCTTGTGTCACTGGGATGGACTTTTTAACTGAGACAGGGGCAGTACTCGACCTGAGCAGGTGCACCCTCCACTTGGGGGTGGGACCATTCCTCTCACCTCACCTGCAGAGCAGCAGAATACAAGTCAAGTGTGCAAAGTGCAAAGAGGCAGGGCTGAGGCCACCTGAAGTACCATGGCGGAGGGGGTACCTGACCCCAAGGTGAAGGGAGACAGCCCACCTAACCAAGGCAAAATGAGTACTGCGCATGAGTGTCACCCCTCCACGGTGACACAAGAAGTGGTGCATGCACTCTGGCAGCACAGCGGGGCTAAACTGGAGGAACGGGAGTGGGAAGAGCTCCGGGAACTCTTGGAGGCATTCCAAGACATTTTCGCCAGTCTTCTTTTGATAGTGCCACTGGGGGGCGCTACAATACTATTTACTGTGCAATTCCTATATACAGTTACTCTTACAATTCAAATTCCAATAAAACATCCTTGTTTTTCACTCTAAAATTAACCCTAAAGCATGCAACACTTTTCATGTTTAATGCTGTATGTTATAAATATACATTACATTTCACGCCAAGTTTTGCAGACAATTATTTCCACAACTCTCCACAATGCCGCATCTCCCTACATTTATTGTACATCCGAGCATAAATATAAAAAGTAAAAGTGAGAAATAGTTGAAAACATATCCAACGGTAACATTATGCCACCTTTTGGTGTTTACCGCAGCTGGCCCCTCCCACAAGTCACGTGCTCTGAAACAGGTAGAAAGGTGAGTGTGGGGGGGGCTGGGTGTGACTACACTCTGTGGAAGGGATGTAGTGCTGATGTCACCCATGAGGATTGGCATTTTATAAACTGTTGGAGCCAAAATGTTGGATCGGTGTAGCACGACGCTGGGGTTTTGTCTGATGCTTTCTATTTGTTTTGGACTGGGGTTCAGCAGGGAGCCTGCGGCTACCAAATCATCTCCGACCCAGAGCCCCATGGGTCCACAGCCCTATCCAGATCCACAGAAAGAGGACCTGCCCGTGTTCACCATCAACTATCCCCGGATACAGGTGCCCTTCGAAATCACCCTCTGGGTCTTACTGGCCTCCTTCGCAAAGATCGGTAAGACGGGCATTGTCCCCACACCATATCTGCACTGGTCACATTGTGGGAGGCACGAAATGCGGACACGTCTAATGCTACTGGTAACTGACACCATCGGCAACTCTCACTAGTGTTAACTGACAAAGCAAATGACTGGCAATGCTGACCTGCTGACACAGTTAAAGTGTTGTGTTCGACCCAGCTTGACATTTAAGCATCCAATCTCCCCCATTTGACCCAGGTGTTTGCGGGTTTCATGTGTGAGCTTGTTCTGGAATTGGGACTGAAGATTATTGGACCCAGCTGGGCCACCCATATGTAGCAGTTGTAGGACCCACATGAAATTCTTATTTGGCATTGGATATGAAATGGATCCGGATAAACTTTTATTTTTGATGAATTTTTATCCTTTGTAATACTATAGAAACCAAAATAACTATTTTTTTAACCCACTCTTAAATCTTTTATATATTTACCAATGACCAAAAGAAGACTGCCCAAAAATGCAGGTCCCCCACATTCCATATGCACATTTGGAGGAATGTATTTTGATATAATGTTTCAGAGGTGAATCCCAGGATGGATTTTTTAAAATATTTTGGATCTGCTATTTTAATGAAGATTGAGAGCAGGGATTTTTCTCCATGGTGTCATCGTTCTGAGGGGTATCATGTGCGTCAATGTGGCAGGAAAACACCACACAGCTACCTGCACTATACATTTCCCCAAAACAAGATTTTATTTTTACTGAGATTTGAAATGATTATCTTTTATCTGAATATTAAGATTTCACCAAGTAGTGAGGTCTATAATGGCATGTAATAATTTTTTCCTTCTATTTTCATTTTTTTGTTGACAACTTGGTTCAAGTATTGGTTCAACTCAGGGTATGTTGGACACTAAGAGAGTTTATCTCAAGCTGGCGATGTTGGTGTGGGGTGAGTGTGTACTGTGCTGTGTGTAACAATGACTTTGTGCTGTTGGCCCCTTTGAAAGGTTTCAACGTATATCACAAGATCACCATCTGGATTCCCGAGTCCTGCTTGCTGATCACTGTGGGCCTGGTGGTCGGGGGGATCATGTATTCAGTTCACGAAGTGCCCCCTCCTGTTCTGAGCTCCAGCGTCTTTTTCATCTACATGCTGCCTCCTATTGTGCTGGACTCCAGCTACTTCATGCCCACACGGCCCTTCTTTGAAAATGTGGGCACGGTGCTGTGGTTTGCCATTTTGGGGACGCTCTGGAACTCTGTTGGCATTGGCCTGTCGCTCTATGCGATATGCCAGATCGAGGCCTTCGGTGTGCAGGACATTAACCTTCAGGAGAATCTCCTGTTCGCCTCCATCATCTCTGCTGTGGACCCCGTGGCTGCACTCGCTGTCTTTGAGGACATCAATGTTAATGAGCAGCTCTACATTGTCGTGTTTGGGGAGTGTCTCTTTAATGATGCCATCACCGTGGTGAGTGGTCAGACGTGTGATGGGGCAGGTGGTGATATGCAGCAATAGCACTGTGATCAAACAAAACCCCAAAGTGTCCGAAAAGTACACGTTAATGACTTTCTCAAGTGTTATCATCACTGTGTAACTACTTAACTACTTGAGTTACCTAAGTATTGAAGCTGGTGTGTTATCGATCTACACATCATCTCACCACCTCATGCATTGTGAACCTGTAGCTCCGGACCCTGAAAGTGCAGTTCTTTGTTGACAAATGTGTGACACAAAGCCAACAAAAGTCTGTAATGCGAGATGAATGTTTGGGATCCCATGCGTGAGGCTACTTTTGGGTTTCAAAGGCCCAAGCCTGACAGGGGGTTGTGTAATTGTGTACAGATGGTCCCCGAGTTACGATGGCCTGACTTATGATTTTTCGACTTTAGGATGGTGCAGCGGTATGCATTCAGTAGAAACCGTACTTCAAATTTTAAATTTTGACTTTTTCCAAGGCAAGCAATATGCAGTACAGTACTCTCTCATAATGCTGGGCAGCAGCAGCAATTCGCATCTCCCAGTCTGCTATGCGGTCGCTAGTGTATACAACCGATACTCTACGGTGTTCTGGGTTGCCAATGTTTTTTTGGATACCCCCTATACCTACTTGTGAGAAGAACAAAAGGAAAGTAATTACTCTTGAGGAGAAACTCAAGATAATTGCCCAACGTGAAGGCAGTAAGCCCGTAATGACTTTTAAGGTAGGGTAGGCTAGGCTAGGCTATGCTATGATGTTTGGTAGGTGTTATGGCGTGGGTTGGTGGAAGCTACCGCAAGACACCTCGGTAATAAGTTTAAGTTCCGTTAAACTCTTTACTGAGTTGTTTCTGACAAAAAGTATTGCCATTAACTGGGAGCTAGCACGAAACATTAGCGACTGGCAATAAACAAAAATGGAAGAGGCCACAATTCAAAATAAAACAGAATACAAGGTGTTAGTAAGAGAGCGGTTGCAGGAGAGTTCACAAGGGGCAGCAGAAACTGAGCGCTGACAGGAAGTCCAGGTAGGAACCAAATTCCATCCATGATTGGTTCCTACACCAATCAGCCAGCCAATAAATGCTCAGTTTGAAGATGGGGGCAGAGAGACCGCCTATATTCTCTTTCTGATACGGCCACAGGCATGACATTAGGTTAGCTGTATTAAATGCATTTTCAACTTAAGATATTTTCAACTTGTGATGGATTTATCAGAACGTAACCCCATTGTAAGTCGGGAACCATCTGTAGTAGAAAACACAGTACCTCCTCCCAGAGTAAGATGTCCTTTGCCAGATAGGATCTCCACACAGACAGTCTCCTGTTTGTCCGGTCTGGGCAGACATTGCACTATTCAGTCACAAAGAATCAAAGAATGGGAATATGTAATATGACGCATCACTTTGCTGAGAAAAGGGCTGAAATGCTGAGGAAGTGGGAAGCACAGCACGTACCAAGTCAGAAAACAGCAGAGCAGTCTGTACATTTGATCTGGCCCAGTGTTTTGAAAGTTAACACTGCACAATTTCACATTATATTTGAAGGCGCGGTTATTGCAGTGTTTATCGAGACCATGGTGGTGTGTTTGTGTTTGGAAAGGGCCCCATAGTTCAGTTTCTCCTCTCTCTCCCACTGATATGAAGTTGGAGATAAGAATGGCAGTCATTGCTGAGAGGAAGGTCACTCACACTGTGCCTTTTCTAATGTTTGCAGTACTTCCTCAGTAGCTTGGGCTTTATGAATCATGTCTTTTGACCCAGATAAAAGGAAGTCATTGGTACTCTCACAGCAGGTGTGTTGGGTTCACGGTCCTGCCTGACCTGATTCCAGATTTTTTCTTTGCTCTTTCTCTCTCCCGGCCAGGTACTGTACAACATGTTCACCTTTCTGGCCAACATGCCAAAGGTGGAGACTGTGGATGTGTTCCTAGGTATGGCGCGATTCCTGGTGGTGGGTCTGGGGGGCTTGTTCTTCGGCTTCCTTTTTGGCTTCGTTGCGGCATTCACCACGCGTCTCACCTCCCGCGTCCGCGAGATCGAGCCGCTCTTCGTCTTCATGTACAGCTACTTGGCCTACCTGGTAGCTGAGCTCTTCTCTCTTTCCAGCATCATGGCGTGAGTACTAACTCCCTTCACCCCCACTGTCTTGGCTCCACTTCCCCACCCCAATCCTGCTTGCACACTGCCTCTTCTCACCAGTTTGTCTTTTTACCTATCAGCACTGTATATGCGGAAGATACATAAATGCAATCAATAAAGATTTACACATAATCAGCACATACTGATGAAGTCACTGGAGAACAAGGAGGAAGGTTTTTGCTTGTCAGGTTATTGACAAATGGCCTCCCTGTTCATCAAATAGTTGTAATGTCTGTGTAATGCTATCTTCCTATCCATCCTTGTCCAGCATCATCACCTGTGCCCTGACCATGAAGTACTATGTGGAGGAGAATGTGGCCCAACGCTCCTGCACCACCATCCGGCATGTCATCAAGATGCTAGGCACTGTGTCTGAGACGCTCATCTTCTTCTTCTTGGGTGTGGTCACTGTTACCACTGTCCATGAGTGGAACTGGGGATACATCTGCTTCACTCTCCTCTTCACATTGATCTGGAGGGGCCTGGGTTAGTGTGGGTGCATAACCTACTGTGTGTCTGTCTCAAGTTTAGAAATAGACTCCACTTTCTTTGAATTGCATAAATTAATTTAAAATTAATTTTTTAACCAAGAATGCTTGCAGTTCCAACAAGGCTGTTTAAGCAAACATGCGTGTGTGTGTTTGTGTGTGAGAGAGAGAGGAGGCGTTTATCTTCAGTGGTGAATTTCTTTGCAGGTGTCCTGGTCCTCACCCAGATTATTAACCCTTTTCGCACCATCCCGTTCAACTTTAAGGACCAGTTTAGTTTGGCGTACAGTGGACTTCGAGGGGCTGTCTGCTTTGCGTTGGCCTTCCTGCTCCCATCTAACATCACTCGGCGGAACCTCTTTGTTACCGCCACTATTGTGGTCATCCTCTTTACCGTCTTCATCCAGGTACTGAGAAGGCCCAGTTTTACAACCTGGTTTGTCACTGTGCTAACAGCTTGAATATCAGGCTTGACCTCCATCCTTCTCACGAGGTGCCGTTCTGACTTGGACACGAGTTATAATGAGATGATGCCTAAAATGGCCGATTTGTTACTGCTATGGATAATTAAGAGTAGGATAAGGATAATGCAGTTTGAGAGAAAGTCACTGGAAGTTGGTAATGACATTCAGAGGTAGGAACACTTTGTTGACAAGTGTGTGGATCCTGGTTCTGAAATGATGCTGGGCTTAGACTCCTGGAGGACTTAAACTGAAGGACTGGTTCAGATTTGGTTTCTTCTCAGGTCGTGGGGTGTATGTGATGACACTCATCCGACCTTTTCTGCAGGGAATCACCATCAGGCCTCTGGTTGAGTACATTAATGTGAGGAAAACCAACCGCAAGCTGGACACCATAAACGTTGAGATACACCAACGGGTTAGTTTGTTTTTTTGCCCATTAGCCTTTGTTTATTGCTCAACCTATTCTTATTTTTCATGTTGAATAACACAAGACTCTTGTTTTCAAGTCCTTGAAGGCTGTGATATTATCATTAGATCCAACTTTGAGGTCACTGTTCTGGTGAAAGCTGGAGAACCTGGTTGGACCAACAGCCTTCCAGATCCAGAAAGGAGTACAGATGAACATGTTTTCTGTTCTCCTGTTACTGTACGTCTTGCAATTTCAGCTCATGGAGCACACTGTTGCTGGCATTGAGGACCTCTGTGGACAATGGAGTCACTACTACTGGAAGGACAAGTAAGTATAAACAGCAGTAGATGGACAACTATGGAGAATCAGACTTTCAATATGAGAACCATTCCAGATTCAAGTGCAACAGAGCACTGAAAATGTTGCTAAGTCTGAAGAGTTTGAAGTTCTTGCATTTGCTAACCTCTTAAGCAGAAGTTCATTCAGGCACTCGCCGGTCTTGTTGCTCACATCTGGATTCTGATCTAACCTCTGAAATACCGTGCTAGAAATACCAATGAGGGTGTAGTAGCAGAAAATCCTACTGATAGTACAGTCATGCAAAAGTAAGGGAGCACATAATTTTCAGGATTTCTAAGATGCAAAAATACTGCAGTTTTTGGAGACCTAGGCATTTAAAAATAACTAAACAGTCATGGTAATTAACCGTCAAAGGACCTGTTTGGGCTTCACTCACTGATTCCACTTTACCTCCATTGTGTCCTGTGCCACTCTGCAGATTTAAGAAATTCAATGACAGAGTCCTCAGGAAGATCCTGATCAGGGACAGGAGGGCAGAGTCCAGCATTGTTGCGCTGTATAAAAAGCTGGAGCTGCAGAATGCCTTGGAGCTGCTAGACACAACCACTGGGGACCTGAGTGCTGCGCCCTCTCTCCTAGACCTGAAGTGAGTGATGCTTTCACCAGCCTGATCTGTGCACACTATCCTTCTCCACTTTCCCACTCATCATTTGCCTATCACAAGTCATTAACCTCTCAAACTTACCTACATCTTCTGCAGCATTCTCTTTGAACGTTCTGTCTCTTCTCACACCTATACACACTTTCCTGATTGCTCCCCACCTTCACTCTTTCCATCTCTTCTGTTGAACTTCATGGTTTTAGGTCAACAGTCAAGGCAGGCCTTTTCTTTATGCCACAGTCTCCAACCTTCAGTGCATGAGGAATAAAAAGTACTCTATCGCATGTCAATTTGCAGTGAGGAGAGGAGGGCTGTCCCCAAGGCGAAGAAAAAGTTCCTGGCGAGTGACCTGAGGAATATGCATGAATTGCTTTCCAAGAACATGTACAAAATTCGCCAGAGGGTGAGCTTTAGCACCAGTAATTCCTGAGCTTGTTCAATAGAGGAAAGTGTGGCCACCTCACACTGGCCAGTGTACCCAGCTTTGGTTTTACTGGTTCAAACAATTGATAAATCAGTTCTCTCCTGTCCATCTGACAGACTGTGGAATACACCAAAAAGAGCGCTCTGCCCAATGACACCCGTGCCAGGGAGATCCTGATTCGACGGCACGCCAGCCTCAGACACAGCTTCCGTGCCGGTGCCCTCCACAGCCCAGTACGTAGCCTGGAGAAAACACAAAAATGACTTGAGTGCTGGGGAGGAAAGGGGGGTGTGTGTGTGTGTCAACAATTACATTCTTTAATAGCTCTTTTCGCTAACTATTGAGGTACCTATTCAGTTAATGATTAACACAAACAAAATAATATCCAACAGTCTGCCAATTACTGCATTTACAGAGGTGATTTTTTACGCCCCACAGTACATTTTACTATTTGTCCATAATTAAGAAAAGAAAAACAGCAACATGGCAGCCACAGGAAGAAGGCACCAGGTAGCAGTTTTTTCCCCCTACCAAACAAAAAAGCACCAATAACACAAAAAAAGCCAAAACACTGACCCACTCTCCAAAACAGGCTCTCTCAATACAGTCCTCCTTCAGCCTGCTGACCAGCTGCTGTAGTAATCTGGTACTGATGGACTCCAGTTACTTGCAGATGGTCCTCAGGTTGTTAAGGAATGGGCAGTGAACAGCTGTCCATCACTTCAAGCCCCGTCTTCACTTTTATACTATTGCTTAATAGATCTTAAAACATGTATGCTAATATAATTAAACCTAGCAATTCATCTGTGTATCAGATATAATTTCTTAGGCCTTACTGACTTTTCTTCCCTTTCAGAGCGTCAACAAGTCCTACAAGTACTTCTCCTTGCCCCCAGGAAAAGGTCTGGAAGCTAGATTTCCTCTCAAAAGATTCAGTATCACTGGTGAGTTTCAGATGGCCCTTGCCTGACAATTGCAGTTATTTATTTTCCTTCTTTGAGCTGCAGATGCAAGACATCCTTCATACACTGACCTAAAAATGACTTTGCTACAGAATTGTCTCCTTTTATCTTCATGGTTACTGGCAGCAATAACAACGAGGTGGCGAGATTATGGTCCTGCTCCATTACTAGAGTTCATTGATGGATTCTCTTTGTTCAGGTGCTGGGGAAACAGAGTTGGAGCTGGAGCCGCTGTCACAAAGGTCTCCTTTCAGTCGGTCACAGTGGTCCCCTTCCCACCCAAAATTGGCCCCACAGAGCCTGGCCCCTCTCACTGAGTCACCCACAGATGAGGCTGCAGGCCAGGAGTCTCAAGAACTGCCAGTAGCTGGGCAGTGGAATCCACCCCTGGGCCGTGAGTCCTCCTGCTATCGCTCTGGCAAACGTATTCACCGTCAACGTGGCCTTGAACCAGAGCTGCCATCTCCATCTCTACCCCCAGGAAGAACTCTTGAAGCTCAGAATCAAAGAGATCCAGGGCACTGGAATATGCAACTCAGGAAGCCAGTTTGGAAGCCTCACAACCCAGATGGCCCTCCAGACTCCTGAGAGCAAAGGCATAATTGACTGATTATCAGTCCATTGCAGGGTAGCCACACATGCACACACCTGGGGAATTTGGTTGACCAATTAACTTGAAATGCACATCTTTGGACTGAAGCATCTGGAGGAAACCCCTGCAGACATGGGAAGAACATGCAAACTCCACTGTTACAGCCTTGGACAAAAAGGCCTTTAGTATTTGTGTCTGTCTGTGTTGTATCTCCCCGATGTGCCAGTTGGAAGAATCAACCAATTACAAAGGCATTTAAGGAATGCAGATAGGTGGAAAAGAAGAGAGGAAGGCAAAGGTCTGTGGCAGAAAGATGTATGGTTCATTATTCAGTGTTAGCTGATGAATTGCATTTTTTTTGTACTGAATCTTTGTAAATACATGTGATTAAGAAGATACTGCCAGAAGGGATGAGTGTTATTTACTTTGGTCAGTTTTCTCCTGGTTTTACTGTGGTTACAGTAGAACAGTGTACTTTTGCTTGTTTTGTTAGGGCAGTTTGTCAGTTAATGCCAAAAAGGAAAGGGATTTCAGTTTGTTTTGTTGGCTTAGCTCACCCCTGGAGAGAAAGGGCTTGGAAATGAAGTTGCACCGATAGGTTTAAAAAACACAAAAAAAAAAAAGGTTTTTGCTCCTTTTTGGTTGGGTCAGTTCTTTTTTCAGCCTCTGTGTTACATTCCCAACCCTATGCCAGACCGATAAATCCACACAGGCTGAGCTGGATTCAGACCGAGCTGCACCACCACCACACCACGCTTTACTGTATATGCAGTCAGTAACACGATCTTGGGAACTTTCCAAAGAAACTTGCTGAACTAGCTGTCTCTAGAATCTTGTAAGTTTCCAAGAAGTCACTGTTCATGAATAACGCATTTGTAACCCCTGTACTTGGCCTACAGAATATGTTCAACCAAACACAGAGGGTTTCAATGAATAACAAATGAGCGGTTGAATGTGCATTAGAACAAAGTGAGATTAGATGCAGTTTGGTCTCCACCCTGTTCAAACAAATGCCTGCTAATACCTGAGTGTGGTCATCGAAACCCAAGGCTCCACTTCTGCCCGCGTGTGGGCTCCTCTTTATGTGTCCCTCTCATGTCTTTTGTTTAGAAGCTACACAACTTGCACACTGTGCATCTGCTCTGACACAACGAATTAAAATAGGCACGAAGTTCTGTTTGGTCACAAAGTCTTCAACTTCAGTCACCTTTAACCCCCACACTGTCCTAAAGAGGACAGGATGATGATTTGATGACAAGTGAGATACTAACGCTTGCATTCCTGCGATGTGTAAAGCAACAAAATTTTAACTTTTTTTGGTGTCATGAAATACCCTTGATGAATTTTATCTGCTTATTTCAGAGCTAAAGTATATGTGTAGCCTCAACTTTTTTGCCTTTGTCCAATGTGACTAAGTAACACAGGGAAGTACCTTGCTCAAGGGTATGGCAGCAGGAAGTTGGATTCAAATTTGCAACCCGAATCCAGAGCAGTGGCTCAAACTGCTGCTTTGACCGCTTGTTTGTAACATCTCCTCCTCACTGGGTGACATTACTTGTATATCACTGCTTTTAACCATAACAGCTCAGTTAAACACTTTAATCGTGGTACAACTGGATATTCATATAACCGAAGAATAATTTATTGCATCTCTTACAAAACACACAGGCTTCTCAGTTTATGGGCAAAGATGGGACTCAGGGCTGTTCATAGCTCCACATTCATGTTAACCCCAAGGTCCAATAAACAGAAAGCTACTAATACATGTATGTCAATTTAGTAATACATTAGGTTCTAGAAAACTGTTAAATACACTCACTGGCCACTTTATTAGATACACCTGTTCAACTGCTTGTTAACACAAATCTCTAATCAGCCAATCATATGGCAGCAACTCAATGCATTTAGGCCTGTAGACAAGGTGACTTGCTGAAGTTCAAACTGAGCATCAGAATGGGGAAGAAAAGGGATTTAAGTGACTTTGTATATGGCATGGCTGTTAGTGCCAGATGGGATGGTCTGAGTATTTCAGAAACTGCTGATCTACTGGGATTTTCATGCACAACCATCTCTAGGTTTTTACAGAGAATGGCCTGAAAAAAGAAAAATGTCCAGTAAGCGGCAGTTCTCTGGGTGAAAATGGCTTGTTGATGCCAGAGGTCAGAGGAGAACGGCCAGACTGGTTCGAGCTGATAGAAAGGCAACAGTAACTCAAATAACCGCTCATTACAACTGAGATATGCAGAAAAGCATCTCCGAATGCACAACACATCGAACCTTGAAGCAGATGGGCTACAGCAGCAGGAGACCACACCGGGTGCCACTCCTGTCAGCTAAGAACAGGCAACTGAGGGTACAATTTGTATGGGCTCACCAAAATTGGGCAACAGAAGACTGGAAAAAGGTTTCCTGGTCTGACGAGTCTCGATTTCTGCTGCGACATTCGGATGGTAGGGTCAGAATTTGGCATCAACAACATGAAAGCATGGATCCCATCAAAGCTTCAGGCTGCTGCACATTTTCTTGGCACACTCTGGGCCCCTTAGTACCAACTGAGCATTGTTTAAATGCCACAGCCTACCTGAGTATTGTTGCTGACCACGTCCATCCCTTTATGACTGCAGTGTACCCATCTTCTGGTGGCTACTTCCAGCAGTTCATATCGTTTCAAACTGGTTTCTTGAACCAATGAGTTCACTATACTCAAATGGCCTCCACAGTCACCAGATCTCAATCCAATAGAGCACCTTTGGGGATGTGGTGGAACGGGAGACGAATCTCCAGCAACTGCGTGATGCTATCATGTCAATATGGACCAAAATCCCTGAGGAATGTTTCCAGCACCTTGTTGAATCTATGCCATAAAGAATTACGGCAGTTCTGAAGGCGAAAGGGGGTCCGACCCGGTACTAGCAAGGTGTACCTAATGAGTGTATATCTCAGACTAATATATATATTTTTTTAGAAAAACAAGTAGTCCCCACAAAACCCTGTTCAATGCTGATCTGTGAAGGATTCATCCTATAACCATGAGCAACGTTCTTCATCACCACATTCGTCTCTATTACTTCTACTTCAGATGCAGCGCAGCAACACCACTGTTTGGGTGTTTTACTGTCTTTGTTCGGACTGATGGGCGAATGCAGGTTACAAATTTAAGTGTTAGAAACATTAACCTAACAACCCTGCGACAGACCGGGGACAGCGCCATGTAATGGCGGCGCAGACTGCGGGCTCTGTAGTAGGACAGCCGGTTAATGATAAAGAATTAATGTACAAAATGAAGATGCAGTTAAAAACCGTGTAAAATAAACTTGCCTGTCTTAACGCAACCATTTCTTACCTGACGAAAGGAACACCTGTGTCGTCACACCCGCGAGACGGCACGTGTGGAGGTTTAGCCGTGACGCTGGCGCCGCCTGGTGACGCTTAAAGAAGCGACGCGAGTTTTTGCAAATGGCCTAAACGCGGCACGATTTCCTGACGAATTGTGCGAAAAACTCACGAATGTATTCGACCTAAACCGAGAAAATCTGTCAAAAAAGTTAATGTGCCTAAACAGAAATCTGATTAAATATTGTTAGATTAAAGCGGCTTGTTGCTACCTTGAGATGCCTGTGAGCACAGTTTCAGTTATTTCCGAGTTTCATCAGATGGTCTCGATGCTACTATTGCGCATTGTAAAATCAAAAACCAAAAAACTAATTCTTTAAAATTTTTTTATTTATTTATTTATTTATTTTTAAATGGACATTCCAGCTTTTTGAGAGTGGATCAACTTCATTTGGTCCAAATCAACACACGTCCATCTCAGTAACACATCTTTCACCTTCCAATTTATTAGGCTATTACAATAATATAACTGGCCTACAACACATAAAAACAATAAAAAATGAAAGTATATACACTGTACACACTTTTATTTTTACATTTGTATAAAGTAAACAATAAATGTGCAACATTATTCAACCAATTTTCTACCTGTTCTATAACTGTTGCTCAGTATTTTATTGGCTTTAAAATGACTTTGTTTCTTAAGACCTTAGCCTGTGGATAAAAACTTATCACAACAGTACTGTACGTTTTTATAATTTTCACTAAAAGGGAGTTTTTTCAAAAACACTTTTCCCAAATAGCACAGTGTCATATCCACAAGAGAGAACTAATGATGCTTCAACACCGAACCAGAGATGGGAACCTTCATGTACTGTGGGATACCAGCAGCTAAAGTGGTTTAACTTTATAGCCCACACTTTTTATAACACAGGCAAGATTAATTAAGGAATAGCTCATTAAAAAACAGACTAAATATGACAACACTATCTTAACCAGGATTTTAACAGGATACCAAAAGTGTGGAATTTCATCTTAGACATCACTAGCTTCCTAGTCCCCCAACATTTGTGCATGACTCATTTGTCCTAATATTAATATTTTAAGCCCTACCATAACTGAATTTGGTGGCTCTTTAGTGTTCACCTCTATTTCACAAAAAATCCAAAACGTTCTTGTAATCCTACATTTCCAACAGAATAATAATGATGTCACTTTACATGAAACTTCTTCCTTTTTCCACTGATGACTTTTTTACTTCTTTGTTGCAAGCAGTACTGTGTGAGCTTGAATTCAGGGTTATAGTGGCGACGCAGTGCTGCATAGTTGAGCTTGCAGCCTTTGACCTATGTGGTAAGAGTGAAAGTGACGATGCTGGTGATCATTACTGTGAGCACAGTAACCCTGAAGATGAAGAAGCTGTGTCAGCAGGCCAGCCGAGGACACAACCAGCACACAAGCTGCTTCTGAACACAGCACGACCGTGTCAGTAGTGTCCTGGATCTCGCAGCTCTCTGAAGTTGGTTTTCCAAGTCTCACATTTTCAGGCTTTTGGTCTTGCCACTGCTCTCCCACTTGGGGGTCCGCTGAAGGAGCAACAGGATGGCAGCCAGGGCCAGAACCACCCCCAGGCTGGGTGGCCCACAGGGGCTCACCTCCTGGGCCAACCCTGAGAGCAACGGCGCTGCCACGCGGCCCACCGCTGTGACGGACTGTCCGGCACCCAGCAGTGTCCCGCTAGCTCCTGGCGTCCCCCGTTGCAGCTCCAGGTCTGTAATACAGGTGCGGCCGATGGTGGTGGAGATGGCAAAGAAGGTGGAGGTGAGCACCACCTGCCAAATGTTTGGTGCGGCAGCATATAGAAAAATAAGCACGCAAGTGAGTGCGGTGGAATGCAGCAGCAGGGCAGCCATGTCTTTGCCATAGAGACGGGTAACAGGTCCCACCAGACAGCCAGCCAAGGCGCCCAGGGTGCTGCTGTAGCTGATGAGGTAACCAGCCACCTGGGGTCGCAGAGAAAAGCGCTCCTCTAGCGCCAGCGAGAAGTTGCTATAGTACAGCATGATGGCCACAGCCATGAGGAGACGTACTAGGAACAAGTCCCACATGTCTGAGGTCGCCACCATGCGGATGCGAAGCAGCACCGATGACAGCTGCCGCCACACGTCCAGGCTGTACGTCACCTTCTGCATCCTATCGGTATGGGTCTTACTGCTGTTTGCATTGGCATCGGTACGGTTCAGACGATCGTTCCACGGCAACATCCAGACTAGGCCTGGAAAAACAGCAGAACTGTTACTTACCAATCTTCTTCACCTGTTACCTCACCCCTGAATCACTCGTTGTTGCAGGTGGAAATGTGAAAAAAGTGCAGCGTTGTGTTTCTTTGCCACCCACCTGCATTGAGGAGGAAGATGGCAGCGCAGACAAAGGAGGAGGTATAGAATCCCCCCTTGTGCTCAGCGAGGTACCCGCCCACCACAGGGCCCAGAATGAAGCCCACACTGGATGCTGCGTTGAAGTGCCCCATCACCACAGGCCGCTCGGTCTCAGACACCAGATCTGAGAGCAGGGCCCGGCAGATGGACAAAGAGTGTTTAAAGAGCCCTGGGGAAATGAGAAGGGAGGGATGGTGCGGGAAAGGGAAGATCACACAACATAAGCAAGACCGCAAGACCTCGAATTCAAAGACAGCCACTGACATCAGAAGTGTAAACTAAATGAGTGTAAATTTATCCAGTTCCTTTCACAATGCTGTTTTGCTGTATTAAGTGTGTTTCAGACCTTGGTATGATAACCCATTAACAGGTTCAATGCACAAAATTTCAAGTTAGGTTCAACAGAAGACCCCAAACCTGCAACGTTTTGTTCAGGACTCACCTACAGGTATCCTGGCCAGCACAAACAGCGTGATGCTCGTGGAGAGCCCAAGGAGGGCGTACCCTAATGCACTGAGCAGCAGACAGGTGAGCAGGGAGTACCGCCGCCCAACTCCATCACTCCAGCTACCCTGCATGTCACACACATGACACACACATAACTGCACCACTGCAAACACAGCCCCAGGTTGGCTGCTATCTCTCTCACACAAAAAGAAAGGCAAAATATACAAATCTACAAAACTGTATTTCATTTATGCACTGGAAGAGAGGTATATTGTTGTAGCTGATAAACACAGGAATGAAGAAGTACTTTATTCCCTTCCCGTGTTTACTAAAACATCTGTTTTACAGAACAAATGCACAGCTGGCAGTAAAATGCACCCAGACACAAGTGGAGTGTCAAACTGCTTTAATTCAGTTCACCTCCACAGTATTTACAAGCCCATCCCTGTTGTCCATCGATGTTATAGTCGAGATAAGCAATGAGGTATACATTTATATGATGAAGAATACAAACTTGTGGAATGGAAGTATTATTTTTCACTCATTTTAAATTAGTTTCAATATCAGTACTTTAAAGTTAATAAAACTGTTAAAAATTCATACAATTTATTTAACTATTTCAGAGGTTGTAAACAGGACCTAAATTAACTGAAGGGGAACTGTATGGTTGTGTGCATAAAAGGTAAAAATGCCCAGATGCTTAAAGGAGTTCTAGCTGAGGTTTATGTGAGGGTTTTATAAAACAGAACCAGAGATGGACTGTGACTTGCTGAAAGAAGTGCAACTACATTTACAAACAAGGCCAGCAGGTGGTGTAGTGGTTAAAGCTGCTGTCTTGCACTAGGACTTAGGTTCGAATGTCCCCTCCTGCCTTTATTCACTTGACCAAGGAGGTAGTGGTTGCCTAAATAACTCAAGAAAAGAAAGTGCACAGCTGTATAAATGGGTAAACCACTGAAATAGCTGAGCAGCGAAGGAACATTTCAGCCGAACATCTATCCACCCATCCTCCTTAACTGCTGTATTGTGGTCAGGGTTGTGGTCTGCAGCCCATCCCAGTAAGATATAACTGCTATATGTAACAAGACTTTGTTTTATTCACAAATTTTTCAAGCTAATATTAATATAGAGTAACGTAGACACAATAGAAGGAAGGTTTGGCCAATATAAGTTATAACTGAATGTGGGGACTTCTAACCACTGTTGGAAGTCTGGGTGATGTAAAGTCAGGCATATCATAACTGGAGAAATATCTTTAAATATGAAAACAATATTTACACTTTCTCAAGCTGACTTCAAGTTCACACAGCCTATAAATCAACAATAACTAAACATAAGATGTCCCTGTATAATTCTGCAAATCTCTGCATTCCAGGGACTTCACCAGTGACAAAACCCATCCAGAAGCCCCAGCTCCAGATTCACTGAGGTATGAATGGTGCAAACAAGGCCTGATTGTGTAACGAAATCACAGGAATTAAATTTACTCCCTGCAGCAATCTGAGTCTATCCTGGAGCTGGCTGTTGCCATCCTCTCAGAACATGGGTAGGATAAACATCTCCTTTTTGTCATAATTACTCCCATGACCCCAGAGTTATAAACTAATTTAAAGGACTTAAAGACTTGCACAGACTTACAGCTCACTTCCTCAATAAGGCTACAGCCTCTTTTACAGGGGATACAGCTTTTGCTAAATAAGCTAAAAAATGCAAAATTACAAAGCTACATTAATAAAAATTAACAAGCAGCACATCCACATTTGTCATCTTCATGGCCACCAGACAGTTCAACACCACTGTGTCTAAGAAGATGTCAAAAACTTCAGCATATCTCTTCAGACCTTGTCCTAAATTTGACACTATTCTTAAAAGACAAACAGTTTCACAATAAAGAAAGATACTTTATTGTTTATTAAAACAAGAGAAAATGTATCAAAGAAATATGGACCTGAGAGTATGTTTTTTTTTTGAAAACTTGTACAATTGTTTATTTCTGTTCTGGATGTGTTATACTTTGTATTTGATGTTATTGTTAATAAGCTTATTAAAAAAATTATGGACCTGGGTTTCATTTTAAAAATGGACCATTTATTTAATGCACAGAAGTTTATTCAATGTACTTCAATGAAGATCACAGCATCCATGCTGTTGATTTCTAATGAAACCCACAGGATGTACCATAAGAAAACAAAACACACAAAAGACTTAATACTTACAACTATTGTGCTGGAAAAAAGCTGTAAAACCCCATAGGTTGACCCTGAAATGTGCATAAAAAAGGAACTTGGTTATTTAAGAGATTGTCAACCAGGTAACTCCAAATGTTATGCAAAAGAGTAATATTAAGAGTTAGCTTGTCTTATGTACAGTATATACTGTGTGACACAAACACATTTTCAGCCTGAGACACAACTCTACACTTCATAAAAAGATGAGATAATAAAAAGGATGGGAGATACAGAAAGAGACAAAACTAATTTTTTAACTTCTGTCTGCATGGCACCTCTTTAAATGATTTTTTATGCTCATAAATGAAATCTAGAGCATCTGTACTGCTGTGCAGTATAAAAGTATAGGATCCCACAACCCACAGATAGCAAAGCACCTCCCTCCCCTTTTACACAACTGGCTTCCACATTGGTGGCCCATGTCTATGGACCTGGACAAACTTGCCAAAGAGGAATTTTGTGAGGAAATCTCCTTTTTCCTATTAATGCTGCATCACTACTCCCGCAGCCTGATGGAAGAAAACTGCTGTACTGACCTACTATACCAGCCATGGTCGGACTGGCACCCAGCGACTTGACGTGGTGGCTCAGCAAGGGAATAATCATGCTGACTCCAAACAGGTCCTTCAGGAGGGTCACAAGAGCAGAGGGAGATAAGTCAAAGCATACCCACTGCAGGGAAGGAAGGGGTTTAAGTTCCCAAGCACATTCTTTATGAACAAACAAACCAACAATAGCAGAAAACATAGCAGTTTTTAAAACTTTCATTATTGCTTTTAGAGCGGAACCCGAGTGCATCTTCTGATGCTGCATAGTAGCTACTGCGCTGTATATAACTGCTGGGGAAGTCTGCGAGGTAGAAAAGCTTCAGTTGATCCTGAAACCACTTACCTGTGGCCTGATGGAACAGAACCTGAGCTCAAAAATCAAAAGGTTAGGGGTTCAAGTCCTTGACAGGGCACTGAACTCACACCCTGCTGAAAAACTCAACACTCAAGAGATCTTTATTGTCAGCCCATCCATATATCAGCATACAGCAGGGCTGAAATACCGCTACTCTGAGGCCCATGGTACTATGATCAGACAGTTGAACAAAGGACAACATAAAATGCAGAAAGGTAAGCTCAAAGGTACTAACTGAAAAAAGAATATATATATATATATATACACACACACATACATAGGAACAGCACTGTCACCCCAGCAACCAGGACAGAGATCTGTGTTGACAACACGGACAAAAACAACATCTGTGCAAACAGCCCATGCAGGACTCTGATTCGAGTCACGCTGAGAAGGTTAACTGGTGTCACAGTACTTTCGATTCAGACTAAGGGAATAATGACAGGTCACAAGCCTACCTTCTGCCAGACAAGCAAACTGCAGGAGGAATCTGGTTCATTTTTATTACCAACCCTTATGTTGCAAACCCTTTTGCCCAAAACTACATACAATGTCAGACAGTCGGATTTACAACGATTAAGTAACGTACACAGATGGGTCATTTTCACTGGGGCAATTCAGAGCAAATACCTTAACCAAACGTCCTACAGCAGGAGGGGGTTTCGAACCATGACCTTCAGACTAAGGCGAAAGCAGGAAAATCTAAGCCACCCGCTGATCAGAGCCGGAGTTCCAGCCACCCAAACCAATAGTGTAGTTTTTATTGATGGCTCTTGTCATCTTCTCAGTTCAAAAGTCTTTCACAGGTGGAGCCACCGCATTGTTATCAGCGCACCTTAGCCGGAAAAACAGAACTTAACAAAAAAATAAATTGTCCGACTTTTAACGGCAATGAAAGAGTAGCGAAAACGTGACTGTCCGGTCCGGTCTGTTTACGTGGAGCTTCTGCGGAGACATTTCGGTGAGGACTTGGCCCCAGCGCGTCACCTCGCTGTCGTCACCGTACCGGGCTGTGCTGCAAAGTGTGCCGTGCTGTACTCACCATGAACCCCACCACGTACATACAGCGGATGAAGTGCGGCTCTCGGCGCGATCTTTCAGATGTTCTCCATTTCGCGTTGCACATCCTCCCGTACGGTCGCGCTGCGCGGTCACCAACGCGGAAGTGAGTGCTCCCGCTGCACTGCTCAGCGAAGGCCGCTCTCATTCCCGCTTTTACTTAGGGGGGGTCGTGCCGCAGCTGCTGCCTTTCTCTTTAAAACTAAACCTGTATATACCACTTACCAGACCTCACTATTGAAATCACGTTACAATGTTATTCCTAAACACTGGACATGCTTGTGAATATGGCTGCCTGAACTCGAAAAGGTGTTTTCGGAAGATTTCACACTCTACCTGTCTAATACGGTACAGTCCACGTGTGACGTCATACCACAAAAGCGGGACCTTTAAACCTACCGGCAAATTGAAATGTGTGCATATTTTTTGGGAATGTCCTCACACTGGAAAAATATCGTTAAAGATTTTGAATTAATGTGTAGATGATGTTCTGCGTGGTTTTTATGAGTGTAGTCAACAAAAGCAAATTTACTTCGTTATTGATATTCTTTTAATATTGGCTAAATTTCATTTACATAAATGTAAATTCATGGGCAGACATCCTCTTTTTCTGGTTTTTGAGAAGGAATTTAAACAACATTTGCATAGTAGTTCAACTTCTTTAAATGCAAAAGCATTTAATAGTGACCTGTGCGGTGGGAAGGACGCGTGCGCTTGTATGGAAAGCGCTGTCCGCCTCGATTTTGCCCGCTAGCCTTAACTTTTAACGTGGTCACAATAAAAAAAAAAAAAAACAGTTGTGTAACAATTCTCCTGTCAAAAATTTACAATACCTACCTTAAAAATATGCTTAATTCTCCATGGCCGATTTTTATTTATTCACGTTCAAAAAAAAGAAACGTATCCCTATTAACTATGACTACAGCGCATAGCGTTCATGCACCGAATCAGGATGTTTATTGCCGGCCACCTGTCTACTGTTGGAGCACAACAGCGGCACCGTGTGGCAGATAACCATTATTACAGGCAACACCTTCGCTTTAAATATTTAGGGAGTCCTTTTCTCCAAAAATAATTTACCGGTGCAGTGATTTACCTGTTCACCTTGTACATGTCAGCCGATTTTATCACCTTCCAAATTTTGGGTGTGGTGTATGTACATGGCTCTGGATTTACTGGCCTATTTGTTCTCATTCTATTTAAATAAGGTATTGAAATAATCAGAGTAAAGGTTTACTTTTTAACCAGTGCTGTTTAAAATTAGTGCAATAAATAGTAGCTTAAAAAAAAAAAAAAAAATCAGAAGATTAACTTCCGTTTACAGGCCACTTTTGGTCTGAAAAATGGCTTCATGTCATTAAGCAATGTCCAACAAGATGACGGTTCCATAAGATACCCTGCAACTGTATAATTTGGATTCACAATACACTTGGTTGGTTTACTGTAGAGCATGGAACTCCTTCATATCTTCTTCTTTCGGCCGCTCCCGTTAGGGGTCGCCACAGCGGATCAATTGCTTCCATTTCTTCCTGTCCTCTGCATCTCTCTCCGTCACCCCCACCACTTGCATGTCCTCCTTCACCACATCCATAAATCTCCTCTTAGGCCTTCCTCTCTTCCTCTTGTCTGGCAGCTCCATCCCTAGCATCCTTCTCCCGATATAATGGAACTCCTTCATATGGCTCTATTTAAATGGTCACATTATTGTAAGACAAAAACCATGAAGGCATGTTCTAATTTCTTGACTTCCATCCAATCCGCAGCCTGGAATTGCCATTCCTCTTCCAACATTTCAGTGTCACCCCGATTGTGTGGCCTGCTCAGCGGTGTCCAGTTGCCAGTTATTTCTGATCCGTTTTCCAGCCAGGCTCCCCTCCTCCACACCCCCACCCCTTTGCAAGGGAGTGTCACAGGGGTCCTCGTACAACTACCAAAAATAGCAGGGCAACTCTATGGGGTCAGATGAGTGCTGCCCTTCCCAGTCAGGCAGTCAGACTAACTCGGACACAGCCATGAAGCTCAGCGTCGTTCTCTTCTTTGCTGGCTTCTTCGGTGCCTTGGCCACCCTTTTCCTGCTGCTCTCCTTTGGGACTGACTATTGGCTCTTGGCCTCAGAGTCATGCAGCCCAGGGGAGCTGGGGACTGTCAGGCCTGGGGTGGTGCCTCCGGAGGTAGGTGTGCGCTTGCTGCTGCTGCTGAACAGGTTGTTGGCAGGCTGTCGAGTGGACTGGCCAGGAGAGCGCAAGGTGTGGTTGACGCATGGCACCCTGTTCAAGAACACGGTTCCAAATGGACACGGCCTTCAGGGAATGTTGCAGTACTGAGCAGGAACCTTCAACGGCACTTAAAAACGTATTAACAATAAAAAACTATAAATGAATATTACTGGTCAAAGCAGTATCTGAAGCGAGAAATAACTGCTTGCCTTAACACTGTTAAATATTAAATGTGGAATTTCTTCAGCAAATCAAAGACTAGGAGACATTGCTGATGTTCATGATACAATTTTGGTAAAGGGGACATGCATTTCAAATGGAAGGCAGCACGAGTTGACTTGCAGTGCAACTTAGTGCACCTAAAATGTCACTGTGAGGGCTGTTATGAATAATGTACAGTAGCAGCTCAGACAGAAAGAAGTGCCGGTGCATAAGCGAAAGTTCCAGCTCTCCAAAGAGCAAAATTCCCAGAGTCCTAGTACTGCATGTTGGTGAGTACTGACACTTACTGTACCGGGTCAAAATGCATCGAGCCCAAATTTTTTTAAGCTCCTCAAATTGGCTTATGTATCTCCAGGATTTTGTCCCTCCTTCCAGAAACTCGTTTCATGCGTCTCCTGATCTGTAAACAAAAATATAAATGCAACCGTGCATGATCCGCAGACTAGAGTTGTGAAACATGTCCACAGGGGGGAGCGTCACTTACTGTAACCTTTCCATCTTGTGACAGTGGGCTGTAAAACTATGACAGATCACACGGCCCAAGTTTGATGCGAGCTCCAGGGCTGCTGCGCAGGCTTGAAGCTGAGCCGGTCGGGGGGGGGGGGGGGGGGTGCGCGCGTCCCAAGACAGCCCGACGATGAAGACTGGGGACAGCTGCTCAGTGGAGAAGAGGCAATGCAGGATTACTCAGAGAATAGAAATGCTACCAACTCTAATTCTCTCCAGAAAAAAAAAGTCAGTCGACACCCCCTTTAGTCTGACTCACCCCTGTGGAACTGAAGGGCAACTTCTTATGTAACTTTGCATATAACTATTACATGGTCCATTTATAGGAAGGCTTCCAACAAAGTAATGGGGCAAATGAAACTCCACATTAGCTACTTAATTAAACATTTAGAGAAATTTCTCATGCACACTAAACACCGACTAGAGGATATTAATGATTCTTAAGTGGTTCCCTGCAGGCTTCTTGCCTGGCTGTTTTGGTTCTGAGATTATCAACAGTTGACTGAATTTCAGCATGGCATCACAAAACAAGGACCGCATGTATCTTGCATGATCTTCAGGTGTTCATATGTGTCTTGTATGACCCTCAGGTTTTCAGGTGTTCCCATGGACCTTACATGATCTCCAGGTTTTTGATGATTCTTTTTTAGATACAGTACATATATTAAAAAAAAAAAAAAAGTAAAATTCCAGGAATAATACGACACAGGTCTACACTTGGGCTGAGCTTAGAACTGAGCACTGATGTATACAGTACCTGAAATATAGTCTACTTACATTTTGTTTAAATGAACATTTTTGCTTTTTATGGTTTGCATCCCTTGAAAAATCAAAACCATTGGGTTTTCACAATCACTCACCCAAAACCACCAAAAAAAAAAAAAAAAAAAAAGCCCATTGGAGTTTCCTCACCTCAGTTTTGGCCCTTTTGCAATACTTTTTTTTATCTGCTGTTCCTCAAAGTTCTTGGTTAATCCTTGTTCCCCCCCCAACAGCATGGGGACATGGTGGTCTCAAACCAGGACATGGTCACATTTCATCATGAGGGATTCTTCTGGAGGTGCTCTTTTAGCGGCAGAATGGAGGAGGACACAATGCTGAAGTTCTGGTTCAGTAAGTTTAAGTTTACATTATGTTTAATGTAAAAAAAAAATAACAATAAAATGTCCAGGCTAGTGATACCATAAAAATATACAAATATTAAGGTGTTGTGCTATCAGGTGTCCTGAGTGAAAAGCAAACCAACTATTCTATCATGTGAAGAACAAAAGACAAACCACCTTCCTGAAAGAAAAAAGGCAAAGCCCAAAGAAAGTCTTGCCCTCCTGCTGACTAAACTGCACTGCTCTAAACCAACAAGTGCAAATGCACAAATAGGAACAGGGAACTACTCTCCATACAAAACTGCATACATGATGTGCGCGCACACACAATCACAAATCTAATAACTAACACACCAAATGACAAACCAGTCCAACCACAAACCAAAGCCACCAAAATCCAAATCTCAAGAACAAACATACAGAAGTATTGGGCCCCAACAAAATGGCGGGGTTTTTAAAAGTGATGCAGCCTGGAGCTGATTGGTTCAGATGGAGGAAGTGATGGCGGGTCTGGTGATGACTGATGTGAACCGGGGCCAATGCCAAGCAGCACACCTGTACAAGGCCGTAACAAGAGGCTTAAGAAATGAATAAGAACCGCGATGTTCCCAATGTTCACGAATGATCACACACGCTGAACACAGGAGCTGTGGCTTATGCATCCACCCCGAGGTGGAGTGGAAACAAAATGCGTCTTTGCTATTGGGATTGGTTAGGTTTCTGTTGTCCTCTCAGCTGGGGAACTGGAGCACCTGACCACATGGTGTTTTAGGACATTTTAGGGTGTTATGGTGCTGTAAACCAGGCGAGCACCCTGGAACGGCCCTGTTGAATTCCACATATGGTCTTTTCTCCACAGTTATTTCTCCCAGCTGCTTGACATTTTAGATGCAACTTTTGGCATGAGGGTGACTGTTGGTAAAGCTGGTGCACAGCTGAGAGAAGGACTCGGTGAAGATACTCTGTTTTATCATGTTAAATTAGCTGGAGATAGAACAGAACTAAATTGCTGGGCATTTCCTTCATGTATCCACCAAGTCAGTGGCTAATACAGTTAAAAATAACCATCAAAGGGACTCCTTTTGACCTTTTTAGGCAGGAAATGGGTTCTCAGTGTCCATTTTTCCTGTCTGCTCCTTTCCTCAGCCAATCAGCCGCCCTCCAAGCTCTGCATGCACTCCTACCTGCACCCGTTTCCTGTCTCTGAGAAGACCCACAATGCCACAGCCTACGAGTCTGCCATCAGTGAGTAAAAATTCTTAGCCTGTCCGTCCATATTTAGCCTCCACCTTGTCCGCCAGATGACACTTCCATGACAGGCATCCTGTTCCTCAGTCTACAGGGGCTTCTGGAGCATATTTGTGCTGGTTGGTGTGGTTGCCGTGGTCATAGCAGGATTCATCATCATCTGTGCTGCCCCTTTCGCAAGCCACCGACTCTACAAGGCAGGAGGAGGCCTCTTCATAACGGCTGGTGAGTCCCTCAAACCTATGGTGGTTAGCAGGAGGTTGGCTGGAAACCTCCTTCGTGTTATGGCACAAAGATCCTAGAATAGTTTCCTTGTTCCTTGGTTCTTCTACAAAACCTTCTTACTCACATCTGGCATTTCTCTCCTATTTTGTGTCCAGAGTGCCTTCTGGGCTTTTAACGGATGAATAATGTATCAATTCCATTTGTATACAATTCAGTCATTTCTCAGGGTTGGTCAATAACTCAGCACATTGAAGGTACTCCAATAATGATGTCCAGATGAACTGGTGGTGTTGCTGAAGCAAACACTGCAGCAAATCCCACAGCGTACCTCAATTTGCACGTCATTGTCAGTTTTACCAGAAACAGAAACACGAATGTTAATTTTGCTAAATAACAGTACAAACTATGCATGCAGAAGTAGGTCTGTGGCTCCACTGGCAGTGAGCTGGGTTGTGAGATGTTCACAGCTTCTGCCTGAAGGTGCCTCCAGCACTCACTTGGCCTCCTCTCCTCTCCTCTCCTCTCCTCTCCTCCCCTCCACACAGGCCTGTTCTTCCTGGGTGTCATTGTGATGTCTGTCATCTGGGTCCAAGTTCTGGACACGCTGAACCAGTATGTAGAACAACAGCAGATGCTGGAGTGTAAAAGTTTCCAGCTCAGCGTCCAGTATGGGCTCTCCTTCATGTTCGCACCCGTGGGCGTCTTCTTTGCCTTTCTAGGGGGGCTCCTCTTCATGCTCGTTGGACAATCGTTGCGCCAGCAGTACCAGTGAAATCCAATGTTGCTCAGCTGTTTCGTAGGCAGGTCCATGAGCGGACCGCGCCTGTGGGCAGTTCCCAACATCAGCGATCAAACGTTGCTTAGGAAGAACCAGGTGTATAAAAGTAGGCAGAAATGTTTTGGGATCAGGTGACACAACATAATAGGTTTTCTTTTCTAACCACTGTCTCTGAAACTAGACCAGAGGTGTGCTCTTCAGCATGGTCACACTGATGTCGTATTGCAGCGGAAGCTCCAAACTACCGTGTGTGTGAGCTTGCTGTGTTATAACACTACTGTGTCATTCATCAGCAGTGTGAAATAAACAAGCTAGACAGGGAGGAAAGCCAGCGTGATGGATTTAGTGCAGATGTTTGCCACATTTCTTCATTTGTGACATTTTCTAATTTGTGAAAAATGATACGCCGTGCTTTATATATGAGCCCTTCACGCTGTGTGAGATACTTGCGAAAGTGCTTAGAGACACAGGTAGATTTGTCACTGGCATTGTAAGGAACTTGCATACAATACTGCCTTCAAGAAACTTCTACTTTCTTTCTTTTTCTAAAATATTATCTTGACCAGGGTGTTTGTTTTTTGTATGTTTTTGCTAGAAATGTTTAAATGCCATCCCGCCACTTGTGTCACCGGCAAGGCGCCCATGTAGTCAAATTGCAAGAAGCCATACTTTCTCTGTAAATAGCTTATCTTTATATTTAACAATATTTGGTCTTTAAATGAATGACTATAAGAATGTAAAAACTTTCAGTAAAATTGTGAATTACTGAGCCAATTGCGCTATTTATTTTATTTTATTTTATTTTATTGTCTAACTAGCTGTTGGTTCAACGTGAAAACCAGGTTGCTGGTTGCGTTCGCCCCCTTCCTGCGTTGTTGGTCCGCTTGTGTAGCGTGGGACTGTCTGCCAGGTGTCTGGGTGTCCAGTGAACTGCTCCCTGTCGAGCGACATCCATTCATGAAGAATCGTGGCAGACGTGGAACAACAACCAGTTTGCTGTGCAAGCAGCTAGGCCCAGACACCCACCGAACTGAATGCAATGAAAGTACAGAACACAGCAGGTTGCACAGCTCACCGGTTTGCCTTAGGTGGTGGAAGTGGTGAGATGTGCGAATGGCAGGCGAATGCGGTAAAAGTACTATGGTGTAAACCTGCCATGCAGGCAGGGGAGGTGTAATACAGCAACACTGGGGAGCACAGCTGCGGAGCTCTGTGTTTATGATGATCGCCTTACCACCAGCATGCCAAGAGCTTGATTTGCACTTGAGTGGTCGCTATTTTCAAACCCTCTCAGATCCCATCATCAGGCAACTGCCAAACCAAGCCAAATTTGCTCACATGTGTATTTAGTTTAATATTAGTTCTGATCCTCCCCGGGGCTTAAATACTTTCACCGGGGGTTCTGTGGCTCTTTGTGATGCCAGCACTGGCAGAGCAGCTCATGGGATTGATTAGTTGCCCGGGTCTGAGAGCTTCCCAAAGATGACAGCATGCAGGGAGCCGCAGCTGAAGAAGTTAAAGGACCACTGCAGATTTTATTGCTGGAATTTTCTCAGTGTCACGACAGTGAGATCGTATCATACTGGGGAGGGTTGGGGGGGGGGTTTCACACATGTCCACCACCAGAGGGCAGTGTTGCTTTATAAGTTGCTCTGAACTACGTTTCAACCCATCTTTTCTCCCCTGTACTACCTTCATTGAGCTCATGTTCAAGGCTCATATAAACATACTATATTTTATTTAAAATATGCTACAACAAACATAATTTGCGTTTTGCATGGATTGTACAACACTTCCTTTAAGATGAGACTAATAAAAATGCAGAATAAAATTGACTGAAGGGATTATCTTGCCATATCTGCACTAGATTGCTGTAAAATTGTTTATTACACATTTCCCAAATGGCATCTTTGCTAAAGTTTAATGCTGTAATGTATGCCAGAGATGCATCAACATGCTGAAGCTTGGAAAAAGGACCGTGGTAGACACGTGGAACCGGCGTGGTCCCTCCATCTAGAGCATCTACCTCTGCTCTCCGCTTCCTTAATGTCACCTGTGAACAAGGTGAGTGTAATTACATCTGAGCCTGTCACATTTGTTTTTGCTGCTTCACGCAGGTGAAAACATCTCTGTCACCAGGAGCCTCCTCAAAATCAGTGGAAGGAATTGATGTTTTTAGGTGGATTTTAATGAATGCTGCGGCAGATTCAATCATAACTCCTAGTTAGGCTTTTTTTCCCTCCCTCTTTTTTTTTTCTCTTTCAAAAATCTGTTGGCAGATTCATTACCTGTGTGTCATCTCCGGCCCCCCACCCCACAAGCCCTCCACCTGAATTTGCGCTCGCTCATATACCGACGCCTGCACTTTGCTTGCCTCCGCTGTTTGTCTTCTCCATCACCAGGGTCTTTGTCCCCAAGAGATGGGACTGTCCAGAACAATTACTGCAGGAGGGCTAACGTGGAGTGCGCCTGGGCATTTTAATCTCTTTTCCCTTTTCCAGCGAAAATGTCATTAAAATGAGGTTGGCAGTTCTTAAGCGTCATGTCATTTGCAAGAGGACAAAATACAGATAACTCTTTTTGCTATGAAGTTAAAACTCAGCTTACTGCCGCAGCATTCTTTGGCAACCTGCAAAATGGATTAAAGAACATGTATGACCGCATGATGTAGCTCAGCCCCCCCAAGAAGGACTCTCATGTCTAAACCACATATCTTCACTTTGACTCTCATGGCTGAAAAGAGAAGATATCTTCTTAAACCACTGCCAAGCACACTCCACCCACATGCTAGCAACATAAGGACTTGAAGCTATGTTGTCAAACTAATCTACAGTAAATAATCTATTTTAGAAACTCATCATAGCAAAGCCAGTCTACCTTTACATGCCAATCATCCTGCTGTCTAACCTGTGAAACCCATTCAGATTATTTTCCATCTTTCTTATGAATTTGTCCACTCTTTCTGCTGGATGCAAAGGGGTGTGTTGCCCGTTCCCTTCTGTGAGGTGAACCTCTGGCCCTGTGGGTCATTAGTGCAAGGAAACAGGGAGGAGGCAAATACAATATCTTTAGAAATCACTAGAAATTTGCCAACTTTTGATAATGGGAATATTTTAACAGGATGTCCAAAGTTAATATCAAAAAGATGCCTGTTCAACTTGCATGTAGTTTTATCACAGAAGAAAAATGAAATATGACCTGCACATTATTAAAAACACCCCTTCCTAATGCTTGGTTGTACAACCCTTGGTAATAGTAACGGCATCCAAACATTTCTTGTAACCGTCTGTAAGCTGCTTGCACCTTTTTGCTGGCAGTTTCTCCCACTCTTCAATTTTGATTTGTTCTTCCTCCTTAATATTTGCAGGATTTCTTTCACCAACAGCAGTTCTCAGCTTCTTCAGTGGGATTGAGATCAGGACTCATTGGTGTCCAGTTTAACGCAGTTCTTTTTCTTCTTTTTAACCGTGCTTTTGGATGTGAATTTTTGATTATTCTCCTGCTGAAGGAACCTTGATCTTTGGCCCATACCGAGTTTTCCAACATCGGGTAACATATTTTTCTCAAATTGGTAATCCTATGACTTCATGATTCCCTTAATGTGTTCAAGCCCTCCAGTACCAGAGGCAGCAAAGCAGCCCCACAACATTATGGAACCTCCACCACATTTAACTGTAGGTGCTGTGTTCTTTTCCTTAGAAGCTTAATTTCATTGTGCATAAACAAATCGCTTGTCTGCATTGCCAAAGAGCTCTCTTGTGAGCACTCAGTCCATAGTACGTTTGCCTAGAAGGATGTTGGCGTCTCCAGGCAGGTTTGGGCAAAGACCATTCGTACCTTTTAATGTTTGCGTTTCAAAAGTGGGATCCTCCTTGGTTTTCACCCATAAAGCCCTTTCCAGCTGAGTGTGCAGCATATGAAAGACGTTTAAATCACCATCATTACAGATCAGCTTTAAGATATTTGGATGTTTTACATGATGTTTTCTTAATAGTCTGATCAATTTTCCTCTTCCCACCACATCCTGGGAGGTTCTCAACAGTTCCATGAGCAACAATCTTCTTCATAACATTGTGAACTGTGGAAACAGGGATGCCAAGGTCTCTGGAGATGGCCTTGTACCCTTTTGAATTTTTATGTTTGTTGACAATAGTTTTTCTGATGGTCTCAGATAGCTCTCTTCTAATGAAACAGATCCGAATTGTTCAAAAGCTTCACAGAACTGTGTCAGGGAAACTTTTCAGCTTTTATACTATTTCCAAACGTGCCCTTTTTTAATTGCTATTGTTTTATCCTGTGCTACGCTGTATCAAACAAATAAGTGTGTCGATAGACCAAAGTTGTTTGATTGGCCACCCTTTTTCGGGAGCTCTTGTATATGATATGCCTAAAATTGAAGGGTGCCAATAACGCTAACCAGAACTGTGCAGATTTACACAGACATTCACACACTTGTGCACGAGCGCAAATACATGCCCGCAACTCCTCCTCCTTTCCAGTACCTCTCATTTGCAGTGCTGCTGGGTTCTGTTCTGCCAAGCATCCTGGGGCTGACCCAAGGGGTGCAATTACTCAGCCCCCACTCGAGTCATTGAAATTGCTCTGCTTCCCAACTGCAGACCCTCTGACACGGGGACTTCATTGGAACCTAGCACCTCTGCTCCATTTCTGACCTCCTGCCAATACATTTACAATGTTTTTTATGCAGTCTACTTTTGCTGGTCAGGTGCATCGTGCCACACAGGTCTTTTAGGCCCCCCCCCACAACTCTGAACCCTGGTGGAGCTGGTGTGTTTGGGACATGGACAGCAGGTCACACACTTAGTGCAACATCCACTGCAAAGAAGGGGATTCTGAGAGCAGAAAGAGGACAAATCCGACGCTAGCAGGTCTGAGTGGGTCGGCCCACAGACAATAACGCAGCTCTGAAGCAGAGCACCTGCATGGATTCTGAGCAATCACTATAACCCAACACCTGCAGATATGCCATTAATGCACCACGGTAATTTACACAGTACTCTGGGTGGTCCATCACCCGTTCCTTCCAGTATGTTCCATAATTCCCTCGTTTTAGTTTTTCAGGCGTCTGCCCTTTACTCTCCCCCTCTACTCTCAGTCCTGCCCCTTGCTTTCCATTCCCAGTCCTCTCCTGTGTCAGTCTGCCCCTCCTTCTCTGACTCCTTCACGGCACCCCCTCCACCCCCACGTGCCCCCGAGTCTACCGCTATCTCATCTGACGGACCCTTTTTTGTGTGCATAATGAGGTTGGTGATTGCTCCTCACCCCCGTGCCCCAGCGCCCCTCTCCCTCTGCCGCTGCCTTCCTGCGCTTAATGAAGATTCGGGAGCCCCGCAAGCGGCCTGTTAAACATGTTATTAACAGGGTGGTGGGCCAGGGTCCTACCCGTCCCGGGGCATTGTGTCACACAGAGCAGTCCACAGGGTGGGCTTGTCAATCACCACTGACCAGCTGGGTACAGAATTACCAACACCCCCCCCCACATGCCCCTGTCCATCTCTCCCCTTTCCTGCCTGTACTGTCGCTCCTTATACCCTGTCTACACTCTTCCCACGTGTCAGTTTGTTACTCCTCCCAGCCCTCCGTCCCTCTTTCCTCCCTTTCACCCCATTCATTCCTCCTCCTCTTGCTCTTGCCATTCTCTCGCTCTCCCAGTGGACACTTGAAGGCCCTTTGTGGGCAGCACGGCTCAGGCACAGCAGAAATTGATTACTTGCGCAAACACCAGATTCAGGGCCGCTAATCGTGAACGGTGGAGGAGGAGAAGGAGGAGGAGGAAGAGGTGCTGATGCTGGCAAAAGTTGCTCTTTCACCTTCCACACTTTCCCTGGACCAGGATTTCACTCTAGTGTTTTCTATGGAGGGAGTCATCTGATTTTGCTGCATTTAACTGTTTTTTCTTTTTCTATCCTCAGTGACAAAGATGAGCTCATGCTTCCCGTTTCTACCTTGCTCACGTTCCTCTCTGTCTTCCCCCCTCTCCTGGAGAAAATGAGCAGTGCAGCATGGGAGATGAGAGAGGGTGAGAGTGGGGGGTTGGGGAGATTAAATCCAAGTTTCTTTCATCCATGAATGCTTTCATCTCTTTTTCAAACAGAAGGAATTATCAGCGCTGCTACTGAATCAGCCCCTGTCAGTTAACAGGAGGAAGAGGAGACCGTGTGTGTGTGTGTGTGTGTGTGTGTGTGTGTGTGCGTGCGTGCGTGTGCGTGCGCTACCTTGTCTTCACGGGGATTGGGGGGGGGGTAAGTGTCTGCTGTTGATTGGGGAAACTGTTCAGTAGGACACCAAGTGTTTGTGTGAATCTGTTTGCTGTGAACTTGGGGCTACATGGAGCTGCAAGCTCCTCACTTTCTCCTTCCTGACAACAGACTGTCTGAATCCCCACAGTTACTGTTTTAAAAGTTCACAATATATACAAATAGAAAGGTTCCATAACATAATCCAGTCGAAAGATTGAGTACACCTTCTGGAAGACAAATCTGTCTCACCCAAAAAGTCTGGAAACTACACATCTAAGATATGGAAGCATATGATTTGTGTGTGTGTGTGTGTGTGTGTGTGTGTGTGTGTGTGTGGTTCCACTGTCCAGCATGGAAGAGGCTGTCTGACAATCCAGCCCTGGCACACTGCTAGAAGAAGAACAGGTGATCATGACCACAACTATGGAAACCTGAACCAGCATGGTTATCAAACCCTGGGATCCTCACTGTTACAACCAGTTGGGCAGCTCTTTGCTCTACAGCAGAAGAACCTGAAATCCACCCTTAAATTCTGTGCAAGAACCATATAGCAAAAAAGGAAGATGACAAACTCAAATGTCTTAAAATATTGTCATTGTTATGAAACAAACTAGTTTCCAGAAAACTTTGGACTCTTCCTGAGTTGGTGTTTGGCTTACTGATCCAACTAGACCACCAAACACCTGTTTTTTTTCCCTGTAAAGGTATACAGCGAATACCTTTGCATGTGCTTATTTTCCAGAAGCTTGACATATACTTACTGTCACGATGGAGAAGCTTGAGCCATGCAACTTTATTAAAGGTACCCGAAGACCTGAAGCCCTGAGGGCGGTGGAGGCCGCTAGAGAGACAATGCAAACTTAACGCTGCTCCACATCGGCCTTCAAAACATTTTAGGAGAAAAGCTTTTCAGAGAAAGCACCGACGGCAGATTTACGACATAATAGACAACCAATGCACCACTGCCAGCCCACTCCTGAAATGAAGAAACACAATGAGAAGCCCTCTTTGCCCAACAGGGTAAAAACAGTGTCAACCCAATGTGGTGAAAAATCAGCGTTAGAAGAGTAAACAACCCAGAACCGATATTCGAGGGGCCCCAGAAGCCACAGAAGTCGTGAAGCCACCACCGAAAAAGATTAAAACAAATTTCTGTTGCACTTGGCCCGTTGTCTAATCTCTAATGTTCTCCGTGTTTCTTTTTTCATTAATTTCGTGTCAAGACTAATTTTGAGGCGAATGAATGCAGATGTCAGGGTGCCATCGAATCCCATCGCGGAGCACCGTAATGAGATAACAGGCTTTGGCTGAAGAATTAGCGCTATTGAACAAAAAATGCGATTAGCTCAATGGCAGAGTGCAGGGGCGCAATGGAGACTTCCCTGTCTTGAGAGTCGCAATATCAGATGCGGGGACCCATGCTGCCAAATCGCAAATCTGTCTCTAGCGCTGGTATTAATTATGAAACTAAAGCCGCTGTTGCACACCGATTCATTGGGCCCACACTCCTTATTATCTCCTATTAAGTAGGAAAAAAGGAGAGATTATGGAGGCCTCGAGGGGCGTTTTATGAATTTTGTGAGGCTATTAAACCATGACATGGACTTGGGTGGATCCTGACTACGATTCTTGTGTTGTGCTCTAACATGCATCCTAAAGCTTAAAATTCAATTACTTTGGTGCCATTTTCAATTAACGGCAAGATGGTGGGGCCCAGTTTGAAACCGAGTTTTTCGTCAACACCAAATGCAGCCCCCCTGTTTTACGAGCGAGGTACTCGATAACATGCTGCGGGGCTGAAATGAACAGAAAAACACTTCGGTCGTGACCTTGAGCACGTCGTGGCCTTTTTCTTCCCCCAAAGGTAAAAACTCATGTGGAAATCAGCGAAGAAAGGGTTCGGTCAGCGTCTTTCGTATACAGCTGACAGATGCAGAGCCACGCTTGTCTGTTAAACAAATGTAAATGCATTCTAAACGGATGCGTGCGGGGAGAGCACCTGCTTCTCTTGGAGCAAAAATCTTCTGCAAAATGGAGATGAGGTCTGTTTCGGTCACCGAGGACACAGGCCTTCGTCCCGGCTTCTCTCGCTCACTTCCTTCCACGGTATCTTCGGCGCTACGGCCAGGCTGAGGTGCGCCTGCGCTGCCCATGGCGAGGCGGTATTTCACACGTCGATATGTTTGATGGAAAGCGAACGCTTGTGCCGATATGTCATTATGAGCAACAAGCTTGGCGGTGTAATGTGTGAGATGAAACTGCTCCGCTGCCGCGCGGCTCTTGCTGCGCCCCGACACACCGCAGCGACGTCTCCGCCATGCTGACTGCACACAATCCCTCCGTAATTATGCAGCGAGAATGCAGGTTCGCCGTGTCGCCGGGGCGGGGGCCGGGACACCGACCTCCATCCCCCCGCCATGTCTGAGATGCTCTGCCGCTCCTCCGCCACCGAGGTCCTGGGAGGATGCCGCTCCCTGCCAAGCGCGGGCATCGCCGAGTACGCCGTGCCCGGGCCCTTTCGCCGTGGGCTGCCGCCGAGGCATGCTGGGACGCCATATGCTGCAGAATAAAAATGCAAGGGAAAATAGAGAGCGAATAATACAAGGGGGCGGGGGAGAAAAAAGGTGACTGAAAGACACAGAGAAAGAGGGAGGGAGAAAGGGGGGGAAACAAAAACCAAATTTTCTTAAGCAATCTCCCTGTTCCTGCGGCAGGAGCCAGGCCATTTCACTAAAGCAGGCCAGAGGAGAATGTCATTAGTTCCTAAGCCCCAGGTGAATTTGCTACTGTTCCACATGATTAAGTCAGATAATTGTGTGTTGATAGCAAGCATGGTCGATGGAATACAATTTTCAGGGCGAGGGCGAGATTCCTAAACAAACAGCTCAGCAGTGAGCTGGGGGCGGGGGTGGGGGTGACGCTCGTGCAGGCGGCAAAACGCTGGCGGTCAGGTCAACTGCCGGACAGTGGCGAGCTTCGGCCCGTGGCCCGCCGGGCCCCGCAGGGTGTTCGGTCACCCATCCTGCACGCTCCATTATTCTGTCGCGATGGTTTGATGTGTTGCGTAACTGCGCTAACACTCGTGCGCACCGGTTTAAGGGGTTTAACCCCCCCCCGGCAGTCGCACCCCATGCTGCCGTCACCTTGCCAAACAGTCTTTCACCAATACGGGCCTCTGTCTGCAGGAGAGAGATTAGTTTTACTCGGCTGAAACATCACAACTCCACGTACCCATGTGTACCTTGTGAACGGAAGGAGCGACTTCCCTGCCAAGACACCTTTTATCCCCCTTATAATTCCTTGCAGGCGTGTATTCTGCTAACCTAGCTTGACAATTGGAAATGGGCTTTTTCTTTAAGTATGCTTTTTTCTCTCTTTTCTTCCTCGTGTCAGATGGCTACGCGCCAGGTTGTATGGATCCGCAGCCCGTTTTCAAAGGAGCGGCAAGGCTGGGGATTTGTTGCGGGGGTATAGTCCACAATGGCTACGATCCACCGTATTAATTACGGCAGCATCCTGTGCACCATAGCCAATGAGTGCAGGAGTCGGTGAAGGTGAATCCGCGGGGCCAAGGATATTTTCACATGTTTCGGCACGTCTGAGAAAACCAGCCACGATCTGTGGCGCTTTATCAAAGGTTCTCGAAACGTCTAGTACATGCGACGAACACAAAAGCTGCCGGAGAAAGAAAGGGTTATTTTTGTATGTCAAACTGCAACCGGCTTTGCTTCTAATAAATGAACCGGGATAGAATCCGTCAATCCAGACATCATCAATAACCACCTGTTGAATGTTTGGCCATGGTGGTTTGGAATCTGTCCTTAAGGTTTAGGGAACACAGCGTGGTGCACCACAGCCAGGCTGACAGACCATCACAGGGTAGTCACACACAGACACACACACACACACACACACTCATTTGCACAATCACACACCAAGGTAAGAGTATGACAGAATACAAACAAGGAAAACGAATAACATGCGTGCCACAGGAAACCAGTGTCATCCCAATTTCGTATCCCTTATTCTCCTGCTTTAACGGAGCACCTGATGGCCCCTGCAAAAACAGTCATCGGCATTCATTGTAAGTTTGCACGTATATCAGTACCTGACATAGCACCGGTCTGCTTTTCTTAACACTAATGCAATCGGCAAACACTGCCCTTGGGGCTCATGGGTAATAAGGCCTGGGTTTCCCAGACCGGAGGAGGATGGCAGTGAAGGGGTGAAGCATTCTTGTTCATTTCATCTTCCCCTTCTTCACACCTGGGGCTTTCATCTGGGAGCGGATATCAATGTCCTCCATATCGTGGAATAACGCACCCCACTGGGAGCCGGAAGAAATGTCACACCAACCTGTGCAGCAAATTCCCTTTCCCATGGATGCAGCCACTGAGATGAGGCTCAGGATACAAATTGCTGGATGTATAGGAGCCCATAAGTTGTGTTGTTGTCAGTGTGACCCTCTGAAAGTGGGAAGAGGTTCTGAGAACCTCCTAATGGATGGAAAGGGAGATTCACTGGCGGTGATTTGGATTCACAGAACACTGGGATCAAGCCAAAAATGACAAGAAATTTAGTTTACTGTGGTTGTAACGATAAATCAGTGGTGAAGAAATGAGCAAAAATTAAACAAATCGATAAAATAACTTAGTGTGGACCAGGTTGTCCCTTAGATTTCCTTAAACACTGAAGCATTGTGGGTAAACTCGCAGACAGATTTTTACACAAAGACTCAACGTTGTTCCTCTCACTTTTGATGGCTTCTAAAAAATAAACACTTTCCTTTTTAGATAAAAAAAAAACTCTGATAAATTATTTCTGGAAATGTTTGCGCACCCAGCCGTGTTAGTTTGAATTTTACATTAAATATCTGAACAATTATTATGATTTTACTTTTGTGCACAAGGAGATCATGCAAGCAAATGTTTCCGCTTTCAGCTTTTTTCCAAAAAATTCATTACAGCAAAAGTTTAGCAGCAAATGGTGGTACGGAGGATCCCGAGAAGGTCCAGGAGGTGTTTACTGCGTAGTCTGGCCTGCGTTGGTCCACAGCACACTTATGGAAAAAGTCAGGTCCTTTTTTTGCCCCAGACTCTACACCTAGACCTGTAGTCATGCATATCCAAAGAGGGTCTGCAGGTTCCTCCATCTTCTAGCACAATGTTCCGACTTCACCAAAAAACTACTAATAATAATTTTTATATACATGACTAAAGACACATCATACATCTCTGTGTGACCTTTATATGAGAATAATTTACTGTTTTTCGTAAATACATTCCTTGGCAGAATTCCATCCGATCGCACGTCAGCATCAGCAGTGATTGCGCCGATATTCACGGCCGAGTTAAGCAAACGTTCTTAATACCAAAACCGCATTGCTCTGTTCTGATTACAGCCTGGTTATACAGCATCAGTGCTGACATCCCACAGTGAGGATGATGGTGGTTATTTAAAAAAAAAAAAAAAAAAAAAAAAAAGAAGCTCTTTCAAAGTGCAATTCCATGGATTTCGTATTTCAGATTGATATGGACGACTTGAAACAGTGAAATACATTCTGATTCAGAGCCGTGTGCATGCGGCCCTTGAGTGAGACACGCGTGGCAGCCATGATCAAAGAGGCCCACGTTTCGTGCGGTTGAGGCTGTGCTTTGCACTGCCGAAGGAGAAGGAGACAGCCAATCCCCCAGGTGCATTCTGGGAAGTTCAACCTGGCAGGAGAAATTAACACCGCTGTTAAGTGAGAGGGATAATCTCCCTTCAGCCGAGCGACTTGCCAGCTGGATTTCAGACTCATCTCGGCTTCTTCGTTCCATTTTGGGTTTATTTATTAGGTGGATAAACCTTTCTCCTTGCTTGCGAGGGACCCAGGAAACATCTGGAAGGTTCTGGTGAAATGGGCATGGGGTTACGTACCGTAGAGTAATGCTGGTTGACGGCCCACACGTTGGCAAGGTGGCTGCCATTGTGGCTCACATACCACTCATGTTCACGTGCTTCAACAAGGAAGTGACTCAACTGTCAACAAAGGCTCAGTACTGATTCTGTTAGGTTTTTTAAATTAAAGGAGACAAAGTTAGACTTAAAAAAGAATTCTATACTGTATGCAAAAAAATGAATGCTGCATGAATTCCCCTCTTTGTATCATGGCACATCGTCAAAAACACACGCAAAAGGGCAACATGTCTGTTCTATGTTTCGCTTTGATAAAACTTAACTTTTCATATTTTTTTTGCTCATTTTGCAACCTTGCGAGCCTGTTTTTTAGCCTTGTGTTAGGATATCTCTGTAAGTTGCCTTCAACAAAGGCATTGGCAACACAAACAGGCAAAGTTAATTTAACAATTAAACAAATGCATAAACATAAAATGGGTGTATTTTCGCTTTCTGAAATGATGGCTCCTATTTGCAATCTTGTCCTTGACCACACACACACACACACGGATCCTGCACCATGTTACCCAGTTTGGCGCAGGCGCTCTGGGGCTCTCAGTACCTTTGTGGTGCTTGGGTCCAGGCCCTGTTTGTGCTGAGACGGCACGGTCCCAGAGCTGAGAAGGCCTCATCGATTGGCGCAGGACAAGGATGGGCCAGACGACAAACAGGCGCAGACTTAGGGAGGAAGCTATGGAATACAGATGACGTCTTTCGGCCTCCTTGGAGAGGTAAATGGCTCCTAGGCTCTGATCCTCAAATATTTGAAGTAACGGAACAGCGTTTGTGGCCCAGCTGTGTGGTCTGCGTATGAAAAGCGACAGAAGTAAAAGAACAAAGTGTACATTAGTGGGTGACGGTCTCCTTTGCCACAGAGCACCTTCGTTCCCCAACGATCACCCCACAGCAGTGTGGTGGGGCGCTCAGCACGCTTCGGGTATAACCTTCACCTCAGTCATTATTATGCTTAATTCTACCTAACATTTTTATCCAGTGCAGCAATATCTCTCTGTGTTGCCCATTTGTACCGCGGGACTTTTCACCGAAGCAACCGAGATTAAGTACGAGGCTCAAGGGTACAACAGCAGGGTCCCATTCTTTAACAACCAGGACCTCTGCTGCCGCTGGGAGGAGGTGCACTTGACGAAGCCTCTGTGTGCACGGCGACGGGAAAGAGAGGCACTTTGCAATGCGAGGGCCTCGGTGGTGTTCGGGGGGACCAGCATGGGGGTGGGGGTAATTTTCCTCGCACCGGCGATAAAATTAATCTGATTGAAATCGCAGGCGATTACTGTGCGCGGGTGGAATAGCGGCGTAATCACTGATGCTCTTTTCCTTCTATTTTGCTTGCGCCGTCGAGAGCTGATTATGGCACGCCGTGTCGACGCGGGCTCCCAGGATAGCACGTCTGCGAAGGGCTACGGGGGAGGCCGGTCGGGGGGTGATTACCCAGCCTGCTGCTGGGAGAGGGGAACCTGTGCTGCTCATCAAATGCAGGGAGAGATGGGAGGAGCGAATAACAACGGCTGAGAAATCCATCAAACCGCACTGTGCGTCCCAGACCAGCGCACAGCTCCAACGCGCTCCACAGACCCGCGCTTCCAAATCCTTTCTTAGGGATCACTTGCGCTCACAGTGTGCTTGGATGTGGGGTCAAACTTCACTCAGTCTGCGGGCAGCCTGCATGTTTTCCCGCCGTGTTCACGCGACTTTTCCCGTAGGTGCTTTCCTCTGGCAGTGCAGGGACTGATGTTATAGAGGCTCTAAATTTAGATGGCTCTAAATTGCCTGTAGAGAGTGTGCGTGCGTGTGTGTCTGTTACATTGCTTTGGTGCAGATGACCGTACGGTAAGCCAGTCCGTCGTAGGTTACGAATCAGTGCTCTTTGCTAATCATTAACAGAGTTTTTTGTTGCTATTTGTGACAAATTTTCCAATCTATGCCTAAACAATGGACAGCGCAACTAAAAATTATTTCAAAAAGCAAAGCGAACAGCCATTCTGTCCTCTCCATTTAATTCTGAGCAGCACTCATCCCATTTAGGGGTATGGTGATCGGGGGGGTGAGAGGCAGCCTTTTGCCTCGCGCACTTTATTGCAGAACCATTTAAACGTAAGTGAACTGCGCAGACACAATAAACACGTGTGAGCGGGGAGCAAATGATAAGCAAAAAGTCCATTTCATAACTCACTTATTATGCGGTGAGAATTTAGGAATTACACTGGAGTTGCGAAAATGACCCCATTAAGTTCAGCCGCGTGCAACTGACATTAGCAGTTTTACGAGGGCAAACCACTTCTCCTCGACGATAAAACTTTGCGCCGCGGCTAGAACGCTTTCGAAATACACGGAAGTAAAATGACATCAGTCCCTTTCGAAATATGACCCCCCCCGGCTTCTCCATAGCAGCCCCTCTCAAAAAAGTGTCCTGAAAGTGCCCGACAAAATCACTTCTGCCTTCGGTTTTGAAAAGAGGAGCAAGGGTTTGCAACAAAGAGTTTGCTAACAGTCGAAAAAGTTATCGCTCCGCAACTTTCCCACGATCCTCTGCGCCAAGCCATCCGTTTGGAAGCTCCAACTCTTCCTTGCCTACACAACTGAGAGTGTGCCAGCTCACCACCCGAGCAACAGTCACCAGTGCTGGCATGGTTTGAGACCCACGGCAGGGAACGCAGCGGGCATGTGTCACTGCCGTGAACCGCTGCCATCTACGGCTCAATATATCGACAGAAAGACACCCACCGCAGGACAGCCCCTGTCACAGCGAGGCCACCTTGTCATTTCCAATTGGATGAAGTTCTCCTCAGCTTCCCTGTGTTTTCCACCCATTCTGGCACGAGCTCCCAGATCGCTGACAGGATGACAAAGTCACTCTTCCACACAGATATGGGAAGTGGGTCGTGTCTCACACTCACTCGCTCAGTTTTATTAACCGCTTGTCCTTGTCAGGGTTGTGGCAGTCCGGAGTCTATTCCGGAATTCCTGGGCACGCCATTAGAAAGGTACATGTCCAAAGGATAGCCATACGCATTCAGGCGCACAAGTCACACACCGCATGCAATTCAGAGCGACCGATTAAC
This sequence comes from Heterotis niloticus, assembly GCA_018136845.1. Taxonomy (NCBI): domain Eukaryota; kingdom Metazoa; phylum Chordata; class Actinopteri; order Osteoglossiformes; family Osteoglossidae; genus Heterotis; species Heterotis niloticus. The sequence continues at coordinate 20,024,467 of CM030906.1, forward strand.
CTAAAACACGTCTTTGGACTGTGGGAGGAAACCCGGCCTCTTTTTATGCTCTTCTCAGTGGTGGAACTAATAATCATAATGGTACGTTTATCCATTAAAGGTGCGTAAGAATGGTGAAACAAAACCACATTCCCAGCTAAAGAGAATAATTTCAAGCAAAGGTGGAGATGCATTCAAGTACAACAAATATACAGCAACGACACCTCCGATAAACGTACCCGCATCCCCTTGGTGTGGCGTCAGCGAAGAACACCAGCAAATATCGATCTAAATGACTGGTAGACTCTGCAGTTGGGCCCATTTCTTTAAGAATCCATCATTTTGCGGAGGAGCCGTTTCTGGTGCTGCCCAGCAATCTGCTTACCTGGACAAAAACCAGAGATCTGAGATTACGCGGAGATTCTTCGATTTGTTTTAATCGGAAACGCCTTTCGCGTTGTTGATTTTGTGCTAACCTGACGCGGGCTTTTCGCGAACGAAAGGAAACAAGTAAATGAATCGATGCATGAATGGAAAGGGATTTTGATCCCTAACAGCTGCCAATTTGCGAGGCGGCTTCCCCGTTTGGCGATAACTCGCGCCGCACGTTCATACGCGCGTCTGCGATGCGTTTGGATGCCGCGGCACAGCGGCTGACGTGCGATTTCAATCCGCGGGCCGAGGACACGGGTGTTCCTGCTGAACGTGGATTCGTACAGTGCGAGGTTCTGTCTGGTTGTTCCTCCTGCAGTGGGCGAGGAAAAAGCAGGAACAGAAAGCGCCACATCTGTCAAATGAATGTAAATTGAAAAGAAGATGGGGAGTTTTGCATAAAGAAATGTGCTGTGTTGAAAAGTAATAGCGTTTTCAATATTTCCGAGTGGCTGCAAATTGGTTTGATGATTCCCTGCACCGCCGGCCTGCACACCGAGCCCGCGATTCGGCTCGTGTCTCACTCCCAACCACCGGGATCACACAGTAAATGTTTTAAATCATTTGTCTCCATCTTTCTGCAATTTGGAAACTAATGAGATAAAAAAAAGGAACCAACAATCGGCTGAGTCTGATATCTGTCTCGGACTACAAAGGACTACCCATCTTTGTCTGGATAATTTGTCAGCATTAATAAAGAGGTGCGGATATTGCTTTCCGGCAGCTCTAGATTTCAGAGGAACCATGCAGGCTCTCGTAAATCCTTTATTTTGCGCAAAGTCGCAAGAAAACAACGTCTCTGGCGGCTGTGTGTGAGTTCCTCTGAGTCGCTAATGCGAAATGACAGCAGATGTAGAGTTAGTGGTTACGCAGCACAGACATTTAGCGCACGTTCATAAAAATGACAAAATAAAATTACGTGGAGCTGATCTGTATGATACAAGAGATATGGAAATAACCAAACCTGTGCTGGCTGGTTCACACAAACAGTGAATATCTGAAGCTGAGGGACCGGCATTCGTAAGCCAGTCAAAGGAACGCGTGCTACTGGCAGAGGCCGAGAAATAAAATGTATTTTTGAAAAAGCAAATAGATGCTCTGGTCGTGGATCGTGTTCCTTTATTTGAATGCTGCAAAGGGTACGGCTGTTGATTTCCTTGTCAGAAATATCTGGAGCGCAGCAGCTCTTCCAGGTGGTCAAGTGCAGGGCCGTGCTGTTTGTCAGATGCTCCATAGATGCTGGAAGGAGGAATCGTCGAAGAAAAAAGGAAATTCTGTGGAGGGTGACATGCTTCACCCCGTCTTTTTCAGAGCGCGGCATCATGTGGCGGCGGAAGAAAGGTGACGCTCGGCCTGGTCCGCGATGCCTGGTGTCGGTGCAGTTGACTCCACAATGACCTGCTTGCACAGAATGAGGCATCCATATTTGGGCCTATCTATCTCAACTGCTGAAAAGCAGTATTGATTAGCACTTTATTTAATGCTTTCTTCCTCCGTCATGTTCTCTTCCTGCTTTTATCCCACGGAACAAAAGCATAACTGCTGAAAAGACGATGGTGGAGGTGAATCAGGGGCTGCAGCCGCGAAGACAATAAAAGGTAACTGTGGACTTTGTGTCAGAGGTAATATACACACGTAGGCATTCACAGCCCCGGAAAGAAAGCCTTGTAACCGTAATGATGCATTCATCTCAGCAAAACCTTATCTGCTATTTCAGGAGCCCCCGCTTATTCTCCACTCAAATAGCTCCAGCCGGGTTTAGGAATCGACTATGTGACAGTGCTGAGGTACGCCCCGAAATGCTATTCAGTAAAGGTTACTTATGTGTGTGGGGAAACAAAAACGTCTTGATTGCAGCATCTATTCCAAAAAGCAATTTACAATGCTTGGACCAATCTTTCAAAATCCTCTTCTTGTTCTGAGTGAAGAACCCATCGCGTGCTGGCAGACTGTGTCATGCCACCGCCGGACTGCTGCCTTTGCCTCCACAAGACGCGTTAATCTCGAGACCCAGCGAGTCTCTAACCATTGTTACTGCCGCAGAGTTGAGTCAGTGAATAGGAGCCACAGTCAAGAAACCAAGGACCCCTTTTCCTTAGTTCACCAAGGCCATTGTTGTCAAACAACAAATTCAACAGGTTGTGAATCCCAAAAGGGGGCATGTTTTGCCGGATTAAAAATAAAACAAAAATAACAATTTCCAAATGGAAGTGAAGAGTAAGGAGCAGTTCCTACAAATTTCTCTTGATGATGATTTCTTAACAACAACAACAACAACAACAACAACAACAACAACAATAATAATAATAATAGTAGTTAGAATAATAATAATTAGAATAAAAGTAAGAACGCAAGAAAATGAGATAATATGAAAGGCAATACTTGTGGAAATTAAATCGGGCATGAATTATGAAAATAAATGAGAAAAGTGCTTTTACACTTTTTGTCGTTATTATTTTAGAGTTTTGTTGTCTGGTCTCTCTGGCAGTGAATAGGAACTGGGCTCAAGGCCCTGTGTTCTGGCCCGGGTTCTTCCTATGACTTTCGATATCAAAGCCGCAGGTGGTCCACAAGTGGGCCACATCAAAGGCTAAGAGGCTCATAATGAAACAATGAAGCTGGGAAACGTGCCTTTGAACAACCTCCACTCCATCTACGTGACAAAGCTTCAATTAGCCCAGATCAGAAGATTTCGGTGGCGTCCCCACGTCCTCCCGCGCCCGGGCACTCCATTCATGCGCGCTTTGTTTCTTGTGAATCACAACGGTGGGAGAAAGTTAGATGCTGTTATTTTTAACAGATCAAGTCTGCCACAGTAATGAAGGGTGCCAGGGAGTGTAAAACAATGGCCGTGGAGGCCATATGAATAGAGACTGTGGATAAAAAGAATGGCTGTGTACAATTGCGGTTAAGATCTTCAGTTTGATATAGAATCTCAGGGTTTTAAGTAACAGAGATGATGTACAGAGAATGTGCATCCAAAGTGATGCAAAGAATTGCTTAACTGATCACCAAGCAGATATTCTGACCACTTGTATTATTGTTTAAGTATTTGATATTTATGCAGTATGAGCATGTGCTAGACTCAAAAAAAAACATGCTGAAGAACTCCTTTAAATTTAAGTGACTTTCTAAAATATTTTACACAAGAATCAGGCTTTTTCAGCACAAACAGTGGAAGCTTTAGAACAGACTCGAAAACTGACTTAAAAAATATTTTAAAATTATTGCTCTGTAACGTGTGCTTGTGAGGCGAAGAGCGATTCGACTCGTTACCACTAGATGTCACGAGAAGACTCGGGAAAAATAAAAAGAGAGCCCATTGACGTAAATTCCAAATTTTGTATTTAAATAAAATAAACACATAAAAGTTTTCCATACTGCTTCAGTGTTGTCCATTCTGCTTACACCATATTACGGTCACAAAATGTAGCACAGACTTGAATTAACGCTTGGCAACACAATTGTTTTATAATAACACTGGTGTCAAACCTTTCTGTTTTTTCGCTATTTTACAGAACATTTAAACAGGTCATTATGAAACAGATAGCTATGAAAAACTAAGAGGCATAATCCCTGTTATTGGATATTTGATCAATTCGGATTATGCTCGATACCAACCAAAAGCAGGGAGAGAGAATGCAGCAGAATAGCCGGCGAGCCTTCCGAAGCCCTTTGTATTCATCACGACCGAAATTATTCTAAATATTATGCTTGATTTATGATAATCAACTTCGCAATATTTTTTTTCCGTTTATACAACGCGGTGCTGTAACTGTACCGGTTCAGGAAAAGTACCTTTATCGAGGGGACCGCAGCAGGAGAGGGATTCAAACCAGTAAGCTTCAGACTCGATCTAGATTCAGAAGATGACAGACCTAAAGAGGACACCATGTACAGTACGGTAGCTGAAATAATTCACTGTTGGTTTTTCCATCATGTTATAACTCTTACTTTAACAATACAGTAAATACTATACATTCATTTTTCTTCACGACTGTCTGCTGAAAACAAATAAATGTTTTCTTGAAAATAAACTGTACGCGACATCTTGGCATGATTGCCAACGCTGCTTTTTACCCCTGAGTCCTGGCGCCCCCTGGTGGCTGGGGTCATAATTAGGAGCTAAAGTAACCGCGGACTACAGTGCGGGATTTCCATGGCAGGTAAGTAAAATGTAAAATATCAAAGGTTAATGTTCCTTCCACTTGTTTCCAAAGTGCAAGTAAACCTATGTAAAAAGCCAGCGGCGAGTTTTCTACTCGTCACGGTCTGCCTAATGAGAAATGGGCACATTTGCCGCGTTGGAGATGTTTGGGGCCTTAATTGTTTCTCCGTGAGGAGTGGATCTGATTCCTGCAAGGCGCGTAAGATGCAGAAGCATCTTAAACAGCAGCAGGCCGCATGGTGAAGAATTAATGCAGGTTAACCTTTTGTGAAATAGCCATATGCTCGCGCGCCACCCCGACGCCCCGGTGACGTCACCAGCGTGACGTGTCGGCATATGGCGCGAACGGCGGGCAGCTGTCACGCAAACATCTGTAAGCAGCTCGTTTAGCGTGCAAACCGACTGGTACACGCTGTAGGGGTTAAAAAAAAAGAAACACTAAACCTCCAGACTCGTTTATACAAGGAGTTTGCGTTTCCTTCGGAGGGTTTCGTGTGTTTACGTTCCGCTCGTGCGTCCGCGTGGCAGCGAACCCAAAAGTGGGGGGGGGGAACCCCGCTTCCGTCACCTTTGATGGCGCGCAGCCTGTGTCGTCGTCGACCGCGGCGTTTCCCCTGCATTTACGGTTCTGTGCAACATATCCACTAGCGAAGCACTCGGTGGTTTAGGTTTTTAAAAGACTGGCAATAATCCGTGCTCGGCGTCACTCGGAAATAAAGGCCTATCGGGCATAACTGTGAGGAGCAGTTGAGTGCATTGCAGGTGGTGCAGTGTTTCGGGATGTTTCCATATAATCCGTACACGACCCAGAGTCGTAGCAATATTATTATACCTGTAAATAAAAAAAAAAAAAAAGTTATTCATCTAATACTGGGACAAAGCGTCAACTAAATACAGGATAACAGTAATAATAATAATAATAATAATAATAATAATAATAATAATAATAATAGCGCACACTGTTGTCCTTATCTGATTGGTTAATTGGTCGACAAGATCAAGAAGTGTCTATTGTGTATTTATAGTCGAGTTTTCCTCTGCAGGCTTTTTCTATTTGTGGGTTTGCCTCTTGAATTGCGTTGGCAATATTATCTTTTACAAGCTGCTTCATTAAGACCACATTGTGTTGACTGGTTATCAGGGTTATCTGATGTTGTATACAAGGGATTATCTATATTTGTAGCTCCCCAGGTTTTGAGACTGGTTAATGACTGATAAAATCATTTGAGTAAAATTAAATTATCCTAGCAAACGGCTTACGTTCACTGGGAATCTGCCTGTGTCCGTCTGAGGAAAATAGGGCGAAACAAGGATTTACTGTGCATGTCTACCCAAGACCCTGTAGTTAAAACGCTCACCCACACATTTTAGGCCTATTTTTAATAATCCCTTAATGTTTTTTTCTTAAATCTGAATTAGTCATTCCCTGTATGTAATTTCTTTACACATATTTTATTTTATACGACCTGAGTTTATTTGAATTACATTAGCAAGTTTGCAATTCTTATTACACGGGGAATCGTAGTTTAGAAATAGATTTACATAATATTAAAACCTATTTAAAATTAGGAATAGTAATGGATTGTGTCAATACGTACAGTTACTTGTAAGGGCAAGAATGCACCCAAGGAATATTGCATGGTTTAAATAGTGAAACTTGTCCGTGTACTTGTTTATTTATTTCAAAAGTCAGGCTGCACAAATTTTGCAAAAATTTTTGAAACATTGTGTTTGATTTTAATTAACTGGTTACAATGGCCAGCTTTAAATGTAAGAAGCGTGAACAAGGAGATTAAAAAGACACTTACTTTCATGACGAGATTGCATTATAAAATATTCACCTGTTGATGTTTATTTTCACACGCGAATTGTTGAGAAGCGCAGATCCCCCCCACACCCCGAGTTCATTTTATTATTAACAATTAGTAAGAAATAGTGCACAGCTGACCATTTGAGCGCCGTTATTTGATAAACCTTTCATATAAAACATCCATCCATCCATCCATCCATCCATCCGTCCGTTACCGTTAACCGCTCGCGGCGGTCCGGATCCTATTCCGGAGTCTTCGGGCGCAAGGCTATAAAACTACCAGTGGACGGGACGCCAGTCCGTCGCAGTCACATTAAACACGCAAACGCATTCTGCTTTGTGACAGGTAATCTTATTCGGATCTCCGGAGCCGCAGTGTTTTTACGCGCTTTTCTTCGACTGTTCGCCCGCCCTCATTTCTGCGCGCGGTGGAACCCGCTGCACGCGCGAACGTTCCGCGTGCGGCGGGACAGCCTGCTCTGCGCCCGCCTCGCGCTCGGGCCACCGGTACGGTGAGGGCGCTGAGGTAAAAGGAGCGGCGTTTTTGGGTTTTGCAGCCATTAAATAAGGACGCAAAATAATCCAGAACCCATCTGAAAATGTGCATAAACAGTGCGGTGAGCCCGGGGGTGGGTTCCGACGACTGCGACTCTACAGTAGTTAAAATAAATAAATAAATCTAAAACAAAAAAAATTGCCTTGTGACAGAAGTGGCATGACATCTTGTCAGGTATGTGGCGATGAGATATAGTGATATTCCACAGTGGAGTTTTTTTGCCAACTAATAATAGTAATATTAACTAATAATTATGATTGTGACTGGCCCCATTTTCATCTGAGGCTTTGCCTTTTGAAACTTAGTGAAGGTGCTGCCTGGAAAACTGCTGTACAAACCCAATGCTAATGACAGTTTTCAGAAAAAAGAAAGAGAAAAATTAAGGCACGTGGCCCATGGATAAGACACAGACTTCATGGGGCTGGATGGCCAGGTGAATACCCTGTTAAGGGGGCTAATAATGTGCGGCCACAGGCCCTTCTCTGGCATGGTGGTCTCCATGGGAGCAGGAGGAACTTCACAGCCGCCAGGGAGATCCAAAGTTAAACCCAAAACCAGGTCCAGGTAGACCCAGACCCAGACAAACATGGGTCCAGCAGCACAGGTGCCTGTTCCTTGATCGCTCGGCCGATGATGTTTTAAATGCCTCTGAAGCAACCATTATGCTCTAAAGTCTAGCACTGCCTGTATATGAGGACAATATATGATCACGTAAGGGTATTAACTCACCATTTTATATTTGAGGTTACAGGGTCACAGGCCAGTACTTTCCAAGACATGGGATACCACTTCCTGACCTAAGATTGAGTGGGTGTCACCCATCTGGGAAAGTAGATTGGTTTACAGGGCCAGAGAGGCAGGGGTTGACAATAACCAGGTGTCACTGTTGAAAAACAGGATAGCCCTGCATCTTCCCCCCCCCCCCACACACACATCCTACTTCCATTAAGATTGTAGCACTGTAATTCAGCTGTATCTTACACATGGGTCAATCACAAGGAGAACAGTGGAGGAGGCTGGCCTAGCAGCATTTTAGCTCATAGTTTTATTGCCTTTAAAGCAGTCATTGTCTGGCCTCCTGTAACCGGATGACTCCGTGTCACTCGAAGAGAGCAGGGTTTACAAATCACTTACAAATGAAGACCCAGAGAAGGCAGAAAGGAGAGGAGTGTGTGTGGCAATGTGCACAGGTATCACTACTGTGCTTGTATCTAACAAGGATTTGGCCCAGTGATACTGAAGCAGGCTCTTTAGGGAGATGGCTGACCTCATTTTTTTGTTTTTCCAGCCTGTTCTCCATTAGTGAACAAGGTCCCCCATTGTTGCAGCGAGTGTGATGCAGTCAGAGATGGAACCCCTGGAACTACTCAGGTGCAACCAGAGTCCTGAACAGGTGGGCCCCTCGTAGACAAGTGAACTGATCTTGTTGGTTGCCCTACCTCCCAACTGGGCCGCACCCCACTCAGTTCCATATGTGTGACTGACCGGGTGGCCACTCCAGCACCCTGGGGCCCGGGACCCCTGGCTAGTCTTACAGGCCTCTATCTATCACCGATAACCCTGTCTCTGAAACAGGATGCCAGCAAATATCCCAATTACACCAGTCCCCCATGTCCTTTTGAAACTGGGTTGCTGTTTTTTTTTTTCCCCTTTCCCCAAAAGAACACAAAGTACATAATTGTCCAGCTTGGAGTCTTGGAGGATGCACTTGTGTTCAGCAGGATGGGAAAAATGGTTGCAAGCAGGTGGAAAAAGTTTAAGAAAAGGTTTTAAGGCCACGGATGTCCCAGAGTCACACTGCCACATTCCTATGTGGGCAATGTACTGCTGGACAACCATTAGTGTGACTGTGTCAACACCTGTACGGTGTGGGATATTCTTAGCATGACCTTTGTTTGCAAAGCGTGACACTGCTTTTCTTTTTCATTGGTTACTCCTGCCTGTATTGTCTGTAGTATGGTGATGAGTTCAGAAGTGTTTACATTTTTCATTACATAAAAAGGTTGCAGAGGAAATGTGGTAATCAGTCTGAAACTCTGTTCATCTGTGTTCATTTCTGCAATGAGCTACTTTTCCCTGACTTATTGTTTCTCAGCGCAACACCAGGGCACTTTGAGTTCTGTGGGAGTGCTATTGTAAAGATGAACTCTACTGGTTTAGTTTAATCATTAGTTCCAAATATGTGGACATGTAGAAAAGAATTGTGAAAGCTGACCCTCATTGTCTATACAAACATTTTCTAAAATACTGTGCAAGTTTCAACAAACTGCGTGAAGGCTAAGTTTGGTGATATTTGTGGCTGTAGGACCTCAACACAACTAATGGACCATTGTATTTTAGTTACTGTTAGAGCAACTGCATTGCTCTTCTATGACCAGCAGGTGGAGTAGTGGTTTGAGTTCTCACCTTGAAATCGAACCGCATGGGACTAAATTGCTCCAGTAAAAAATGATCTGAACTGTATAAAATATTGGAGTACAAACTTCTTGTTCTAAGTTGCCTTGGAGAAAAATATGTAAACTCTTCAGTAAAGCTAAATAAGCTAAATTAATAAATGGAAAACGTAAATGTCTGACAGATATCTTTGGATATTCCTGCACGATGCAGATGCTTTTCCTCTTTTCGCGATGCACATCATTTTCGTCGGCAGACATAATCGGCGCAGGCCTTGTTGTTTCTCATGTTCATAGTTATGTGCGTACTTGTTTGGGGACTTGGCACAGAAACTTGTACTTAGAGCATTTTGATTCAGACAGGATGCTCACAAGCACATACACAACAGAGAATTTAAGTAATAGGAGGCTTATCGTCTTAATGCGTATCGATGGTCCGGGAGGAAAATCCAACTTTGAAATCAGACCAGGAGTTTGTCGGACCCAAGCCATTTGATGGGCTCACTGTCTTTGAGTGCATAGGAAGTCTACTAGGATGATCGAGTCCCAGCCTTTGCACGGAAACTTGGTAAAAGTTGCTCGACGGCTTATGGTGCTGTCCTCTGGAGGGGTTTGTTTGTGCAATTTTCCTTTCATACTTTCTGTTTTCGTAGTCCTTTCATCAGTGCCTACATGTTGGCACGAGCCTTGAACTCTCTAACCTTCAGGGGAATCACTGTGCTTTGCAGTTGGCCGTCAATAAAAGGGACGCGCGCCATTCAATCCAATTAGCGAAATTCCGTCTGATTACTGCTTTTTACATTTTTTTTCTCCAAACAAATCACATTTTCGCTTTGCCCCCATCCATCATCTGCCAATTTCACTGGAAGTAAGAGTGCCACCAATTAATGGCTGGGGCCCACGGCACCAGGGCTGGCACACCCTCAGCATGTTTCAAGCGTCGGGTGGCATCTTGCAAGGCCTACTTTCCATCAGCGCTAAGGAAAATGAAATTAGACTAATGGGAGCCCTGTTTCCAGCCACTGATTAAAAGGCCTGAGAGGTCCTGGGGCCTAGCCTCCGTGCGGGCCCCCAAATCGTGAGAGATTGCTCCTGTAATGTCATGTTGGACATCAGCGCGTCTGTCTCCCTAGGTCATCCTTCTTCAGACTCACTTTTTCCCCCCTCTCCCTTTCTGCCAAATGTAGGCTAGGAAATCTACACTTCCTTTGGGGTGTTAATTAAGGAGAGCATCCAAAATTAATCAGCAAATTCACTAGGGCGAAGGGGGATCTGTCTGAAGGCGGGGTATCCGACACGCTCTCACACTGGGCAACGCGAGGCCCTTGGCTATGGACGCAGAGAAAAACAGGCGTGCAGACGGCCATCTGACACAAAAATTCACATAAGTATAAAATTTTACACTCATTTTCCTTGTCAGCTTGTCACATTGAATTATAAAGGTTGAGTCGCTTGTTTGGCTAAGCGTGGTCGCAGGAGTCTGGTCATCTGAACATCATCATATGGTCAGTGTCTTCAGGAGGGAAGCAGAACACAGTACATGGGTGGTGACCCAGGGAGGCCCGGTTCATGTTCAGGATACCCATCAGGGAATGTCCGCAGACATTTCTACAGTTCTGTTCCTCCGGGCCTGGGTTCTACTTCCTTCCACCTCCAAATGGCGCGTGTTTGTCCATGTGTTACCAGGAGGCCAAGTTGGTCCACATGTGTTTGTCTGCATTTACCTAACACACAGTGTATCTGTTGAGATTTTTTTCCTCCTTCCATCCTGGCTGTAATAATTAGCACAGTGCCTGGAGGCGTCGTGTGACCTTCCCGTATGTAAATACACCCATGTGTCTTTTTGCCTGTCACCAAGGCCGCCACGTGAGAGAGGAGCCCTAAAAGTGACACTCGTGCGCGTGACTGGCGGCTGTCATTGATACGACTGTGCCGGGCGTTGTGGCAGGAGATTGACGGCTGACAGCTGTGACACGTTCGTGCACCGCAGAGTGGAGAGGCTGTCTGTTGCCGCCACTCCTCCAGTACCGTTGTTGCTGTCATGTGCTGTCATCGTTGCCACGGCTGTCCTTGCTCGTGTGCAGGGAGCATCCGAAGGTCATCATGGCCCATTGTGAGCTCTTAGATGGCTGGAACCAGTGGATATGTGGAATTTTTGTTTGGGAACGCAGAATTCAGTGTAACTGTTGTCAGACTTTGCAGGAATCCTGCAGAAGTATCGATGAAACATTAAATGTTAATGTGGAGCTGAGCAGAATGCACAAATATGGCATTTGATGAGTTGCCGCCATGTTTTTGCCATGAGGGACTTGTGTGGAGTACCTGAAATTTGTGGAACATGACAGAGTACTTTAGATCATGTCTGCTGAAATGTCAGAGTTCAGTTCCATGTTTGAAGAGCAATTATTTCTGGCTAATAAACAACAATGAAAAGACTTCAAGGCATACTTTGCTGTGTTGTCAGTGGAGATTATCCGCATCGGTCTCTTCCAGCTGGGTTCATGTCTTACCTACACAACTCACGATACCCGCAAATTGATCTCAGTATGCGATCTCTTTAGTAATGCTGAAGGAAGCATTGTTATATAAGATGCTGAAATGGATTTATATGAAATATTTACAAAGTGTTGGTCTTTGGTGTTTATTATTATGTGGACTTTAACCTTACTAATACGTCTGAATAAGTTCTAAGGCTGTTGTTTGCTGTGGCTATCAACACATGTTGCATCCAAGGGCCTGTACAGTCTTTACATTTTGAATGTCTGGTTTATTTTAATTTTTCTCAGTGTTTTTCAAAATCTGGAGTGTTCAGTATTGCACGGGACTAGATTGCACCTTCCAGGATCCCCAGAATATCCCAGAGATTAATTACAGTTTGGCATACTGGTTGCCAAGGGGATCACAATCATAATGCAGGTTATCAACGGCATACATGTGTCTCTTAGTGGTTGAATTGGTTTGCCTGAGGTGGTTCCTGACTGTACCATGTTGGAGTTACCACTGAAGGATTGTAATCATGTGTGTCACCTCAGCTGTCAGTGGCCAACACTGAACTCAGCCTCATCATCTCCAGAGACCAAGACATGGAGTTCCTGTTGCTAACAGTTCTTTTGTGGGGCTGAGCTTGTGTGGAAAAGTTCTACCAGCACCATGCAGAGGTAGTCCCAGGAGAATTATGTTTCCTCCTCTGCCACCAGGGGTTTGTAAAGATTCAATTTCTTTTCTTCGTTCGCAGCGTTGGTGCTTCCCGTTGAGGCATACTGTCCCAGCAGGGAAGGCGGAAAAACAGCTGCAGCGCGTTAAAGGGGGCACAACAGCAGCTGCATTGTTTATACTGGCTTGTTTACTATGAACTTCCAGGGCCTTCATTCATAGTGACAGCTTCAAAAGCTCAGTCATGACATGAACTGGGTTACTCAGGGAAATTCTCAGGAATTGGGCTGAGCATCAGGAGCACATGTACTTCAGACATAGGGTGTGTTTATGTGAATACAGACAGAGTGGCTACTGTGGATCCTCCTGGACTTTGTGTCTTGTGGCATCATATCCTTTCACAGGGTGGCCCACAATCTGATATCTGTTCAAATGACGCACAGCCTACTTGCTGAGGTGCATCTGAAACTGTTGCCTGCTTTTTGAACATTGGTCTGTTCGTCTGATTGGTTTGGAGTCTTACATCCAGGTTTGGGGGGCTTGCACATTCAGAGCCAGGTTGAATGAGTCTCTTTGTGGGAGAACTGTGGAGAGCTTGGGTTATTGTACAGATGATCTTCAGTGACCCTCATGCTGGCTCCTTAGCTGGCTGCTGGAGCCAAAAGCTTGCGCATAATGTTATGTATTATGCATCTGTTTCAATAAGTATGGAAATGCACACAAACAAAATGCAACAGAAAATATGTCTCGAGAACAATTTTTGCTGGGTGAAGAAATTTGTGCAGTGACCCCTTGGTCTTGGCTGTTCTGCACCCATGTTGTCAATATAACTAGCATATAAATATGACTCCTTCACCTGAAATAGTGGCACGCTCTCAGAATTTGTGAGATTGATAAAGGCTATAATTTGAAGGGGGAAAATCATGAAGCACCTTAGAACTAGAATCAATGCCAAACAAAAGCATCCACCTGGATGAAAATGCATACTGAAATGCATGCTGAAATGGTTTTCATTTGTTATGTCTTAAACACAGCAAAACTGCTTACCCTGATTATGGGAAAATATATAGAATATCAACTAAAGACCGCTAGGATGGATTTTATTGCTCCTTATTCCTATAAATGACTTGAAAAGAGGATTGCTCATAAAAATGTCAACAGGATGAATGCCAGCATTAACAAAACCAAAGAATGGTAATGGATGATTATTGGCTTTTCAAACATATTTGCTTAAACATTGAACTAAAACAGTCCACGCTCACTTTGCATTTATTCCACTGAGACATTAAGTCCCCCTCTGCCTTTAACACACATAACAACCATAAATTGTCAGACCACATTACTTTTTAGGTAGAGATGGTGATCTACATATTGTGAATTTGTGAGTGGTTTGCTACTCTATGCTTCAGAGCTTAATGTGCTGAAATTCTATCAGCATAATTTAGTGGTGTTAGTTCTCTGCGCTCTCCATGAGGTGGGGAGGGAGGTTATTTGACTTGTATGGCATGGAATCTGTGGGCATCTGGGAATATGTCTTTAAGTAACTGTCGTTTGGGGCAGTGGGGGCAGCAGGTAGCCTAATGGTTAATGACCAGACTTGCTTTTGGATAAAAGATGCCGTCAATTCTCCTCTTGCGACATGAGGATGATGGCAGTGATGGTGTGAGAGAGCGTGCAGTTCCGTACCCATTGTGGAATAATGTGTGCAAATGGCTCTCCCCCCATATACAAAGAGGAGCATGTTCACACACCGCTGCTGGTCTCTGGGGGCTGCTTCTCTGCATTTTAAGGCCATAATTGCTAGTGGGAGGAAGGGGGAGTAATTTAAACTAACTAAAACACAGTTTTGCTTCAGTAATGCAAAAAGCACAGTTTCTGAGAATGTTAGAATTTTTAAACTCTACATTAATTTAATTATCAGAGAGCTATTGTAAGATATTGTTATATTTTGCTCTGTTTTCTAGTATTTTTGTTCCATTCTGCTTTGTTAGAGACATTTTATTTATTGGTAAGGAGAAATTATGAAAGTCACGTTACTTGTTTTATGATGAAGTGTTATAAAATTATTCTTGACTCTTCAGTAAGCAGGCGCAAAGACGTGTCAAAGTAGCCTTTTTAACTGTCTTTTAGACGTGGCATTGGAAGCACGGCTATCCTCTGCTGTCTCCTAGGATGACTTCTCCCAGAGCTCCCTGGAAGCCCTTGCAGTCCCTTGTCCAGGATCCTGTCCACATGTTTGAAACCCTGCCCGGCTGCCCAGTGTTTGGGGGCAAAGGCTCTGCCTGGACACTGATGTGGACTGACCACATTGTTTAAATGCCCCCCCAACCAGACTCTTTGTTAAGAGGAATCCAAAGTCTCAAAAAGACAGAAAAAGGAGACTCATTGACTATAGAATCTGGGACATCAGGTCTTTTTTGTCTTTAATATTTATTATTAGAATACATTTATACTTTTATTTATGCACACAATTTTATATAAAAGGTGTGTCTATAACAGACAAAAAATACAATTCTGCATGAGCAGTAAAATATATAGAATTCAGAAGCAACACTTGTTTTTAGTTTTAACCCCATTTAATGGGAATTTAGCCCATGTGTTTTCATATAATTTTTGCTCGATGGCAGAACACTTGCTCACAAGACAAAATCTGTTATTAGAATGTTTTAAATATTTGAGTTTTAACAAAGATGAAGTAATTGATTAATGTGCAGCTTTGAGTGTGTAATTAAACCCCAATTTCCCATTTTAATTATGTTGTCATAGCTGACGCTTACTTTTAAACATGGATTCACTACTTACATTTTGTGGAAATGGATTCTTGCTTGGATTCTTACTGTATGTAGTTATTCTTGGCTCTTTTGATTTTCATAGTTTTAAATGACAATCTTAATACAAACATTTAATCTTAATTTAATTAAACCCTTTCTGTGCAAATTAGTACATGTTCTATATTTTTTCTTCTCCTTTAAATTCTTAATTTTTTCTTTATTTTAAAAAAGCTTAATAAAAAATCAAATAAATATCATTAATATTCAGCAAATATGTATTAATAATAAAATTAATATTATTTTCTCATTTAAATTAATAGAAATTTTGAATAATTTAAAAGGCTTCAATTATTCCTTTTTCAAATGAAATTAGCTTGTTCAAAATGTATCTACTACCAAGCATGCTGTTCTTATTTTATTTTAACAAAACAAAAAAATTCACATAATTTTCACAAGACTAAATTGCGCTGTGGTTGCTGGACTTAGTAACTGCTGTTTTACTCTTGTGATTAAGATACTTTACCCAAGTAGCTTCCATATTCCCTCGTGAACTGCCAGTGTGTAAAGCTATGAATGTCTTTTGATAATTGTCTAAAATCTATACTGTAATGTAGCAATGTAGCAAATAAACATTTTCTAGGAAATATGACAAAATTTAGGCATGTGTATTTTAAATTAAAATCTGATGAATCAGTCTTTTCTCTCAATTAGATACAAACCTCCTCAGAAAAAGAAAAATCTTGACTGGTTTTGCAAATGTTTCGCCCTTCACAAAAAAAGTGAAAGTGGCAAGTTAACTGGAATGTGTTAATTAACAAAAGACAAACCTTAGCCAATTATGGGCCTGTTTTACTCCCTCCTTGTCCCTCTGCTTTTTCCATTGTTTCTGCTTCTTCCTCCCTATCAGGGCTTGTAGTGCAATGAGTTGGCAGTGCTCTGGGTTTCAATCTCTCTCGCCCCCTTCACCCCCCCCCCACAAAAAACAGGAGGCTCAGTGAATGTGTTTAATTTGGAGCAGTACCCCTCTCAGCAGGTGAGGCCCAGGATCTGTGGCTGCTCCTGGCACTTTAGGTTTGGGGTTCGGAAGTGGTGGAGGCGACATGGGGGGTGGTTGTAGTGTCACACTTCACCTCTCCCAGCTGCGGACCCTCAATGCCGGCCTTAATGCGCAGCCCCCCATGTTTCCCCACCTCCTCCTATCCTCCCCCTGCCAGCACTGCTAAACCAGCCACTAATTATCTCTGAATAGCAATTTTATTGAAGCCTAATTTGTGGTAATGGATTGTGATAGGTAGCGTGAGGCACAGACAATGGCATGAGGGGGATTTGTTCCCCATTTCTGATGCCAGAACACAAATAACTGTTTATTTCAAAGTGGCTTATATAGCAAGCATCTTTCCTTTAAAAAATATTCAGAGCTCAGTTAAGTTTTGCAAATATTTAAACTTTTAGAGGATAGACTGCAGTATATGTTCCAGTATAGCAGAAGGCATAAAAGTAAGTGTGAAACAAAGGCATAAAACATGGCAGCTCCACTGCCAGTGGGGAAAATGTGAAATTGTGGGCCTAGAACAACAGTATGAAATCCAACCAAAAAAAAAAACTTTTTTTTTTCTCATAATAAGTGCTTTATATATGCGTGGTTTGGTTGTAGAAACATGATTGTGGTAGCTTTGAATGGTGACAAAAGAAGGCCACCTCAGATGCTGGCGTAACCTGCGGAAGACAGCTATCTGTCCTGACAACAGCACTGGGACTTTGGGAACTTGTGACCTGCAGCCGATGGCTGTTGGATGCGCGGCCTTATGGAGGGCTGAATCACTCTTGATCCAACTCTACTTTTGGTGGGAATACATGGTGCTCAAGTGCTTTGATATGGAAAACATATTCATATATTGTACTAGTAATTTTCACTGTAGCATAAAGTCATGGGAGAGCTCACCATTTTGGCACAGCATTGTGTTGAGAAGTTAATCGTGAACTTTGTAATCATGGGTAAAAGACATTACGAAACCAAAAAAATTATACTGTTCGGTTATGTGATCAGCAACATTTCTTCATTTCTCTGGTGACTCCTAGAATAAATCAGTGTTTTGGCATTATTGTTAAGCCACTCTGCTCTGCTTGTTGGTGAATGTGGTACTTGCTGTCTGTGACACACTTACATTCTAATGTTTTCATTTATCAGTAAGGAAATGAGTGTTAAAGCTCCCTCTCCCAGCCCACAGCCCTTTGCCCCACAGTAATGGGGCCTAGTTTGTTTGTCCAGAAGAGCTGCTGATGACTTAGTAATTCAGCTCAAATATGGATCATTTATTGACCTTTGCTTATTGATAATGATGCAGGTACAGTAAAATCCTTTACTGTATGTGTACTTTTAAAACTGCATTTTTCTGTGCCTTGTCACCACAGAGTCTCATGTTGTGCTAAAATGTAGAAATTACCACACTACAAAATAATGCTGAAATAACCACAAAAAAGTATAACTTTTTACATTTATTTTCATATTCATGCTCGGCTAAGTTTCCCAAAGTACTTTCATATTGCTCACTTCTCCTGTATCATTATTATTATTTTAATGAACATTATATAATTGCTTACATATATAAAAAATGTGTAACAATACAAATATGAAATAAAAAGGCATTGAAAGATTAATAATGCATGTATTGAAGAAAATCTAGGAATAAACTTAATTTTCAGAACTTTTCATCCTTTCCCTTGCCATCTGTACTTTCCCTGTGGGAACATATATGGAACACCCTGTAATTTTTTTAAACCGTTAATTTTTACAATTCAGTGAGAAAATACATGCACAGTGTAATGTGCAAGTAGAGTACAGTTAAAATGAGGACAAAATTATTAATGACGATCATTTTGATAATTATGTGCTTGTTTTATAGTTATTTAGTGAAAACAACACTAATTTATTAAGATGTTGTGCTAAATTGGTAATTTATTCAAATGTGACAAATATTCATTTTTTAATTTTAGACATAATGTCAGACATTAAAGCATTTCACTTTCTATAATTAATTGCTGTTTATTAATGTCATATGTTTTTTTTTCCTTCAAGCATAAGTTGATGACTATTGATAGCACAAAATAGTGTAAGGAAGTAATCGAATACATTAAAATATCAAATGATAAAAAAATGAGTTTTTAATTGGCATCCTTTTTTATGTGCCATATTTTACTAACACATATGTACATATAAAGAAATCAAAATCATAACCTTTTTCGTCAGCGTTAGAAATGAATATTCTGCTGTTTATTGTGGAATTATTTTTTAGTGAAATTCTGATTTCACACCTTTAATTTTTACATGTATAAAAACACACAGATTATAATCATATAAATAGTAATACCTCTCATGTTGTAGTTACACTTATTAACTTTATTTATTCTCAAACTCGTTATAACATATGTGATTTTTCAAGTAAGGAACTGCTGCTTCACATGCTAGATATTTATTTTTTGAAAGTTTAAAATCACCTGCTGTGCAAAGAAGTGTAAGCGGTCATATGACATATTTAATATTTAAAATATGAACTTATTATTCATTTATACTGCATGTATTTTGAACGCTGCTATAGTTTTACAATACTTTAGGGTACACTAGAAACAGAGATAGAGATACAGGTGTACATTACACTTTGAATAAATTGGTGTTAGAATTATTATTTAATATATTGTAGACATTTCAGTGTTTCTGCTTAGCTGTTTGTGGATAATAAATGTGTCTGTGTAGTTGCATTTCATATAGCAGCTGTGTATTAGCAATGCCACATTTCAGTGCATGTGTATCCAGTGCATGCGTTCACGTAAATATGGCAAATCGTTGTCCGTCTTTGCTGATCACAGAGGTATTACAGCTTATCAGACTCAGAACTTGAAAGTTGTTTTGGTCAGATTTGTTGTTCTGTCAGCTTCCTGATGCAGATCCTCCGCCTTGGCCTACTGATCCTTGATTTCATACTGGTCCGTGCGGGAAGGGGTAGCAGTGGAGGTTAACCGAACTCATCCTGTCATCCTGATCCATCCCAGGTTCGAGTATGCAGGACCCACTGTACCATCATTGTCCTCTGCATGACAACAGTGAGTGAGTGAATAGGCCCGATCCCAGTGAGGCTCCACCCACCAAACACGGATCTATTAGCGAAATAATAGTCTGCCCATATCTCAGCCACCTTAATTAGCAATTCAGCTCCTTATTTTTGTTTGGTTTCCCCTCTGGCTGCTAATTAATGCTTAATCGAAACTGCTGAACTGAGCTTGTAAAGAAGTCATGAATATTAAAATTAGCCCCAACAAATTTTTGGGGGGCTGATGCCATTTGTATTTGTTACTGTCAGTGGTTTTGAGGCTCTGCTCTTCATTCTAATTTTTATTTCTGGAAAAATAAGTCCAAAATTCAAAGTGGAAAACAAGCAGCGTTTTGAGCTGCGGTATAGACTGTCGAGATGCTCTGTCAGCATGCTTCGTCAGTGATCGACTGGGTGCTGTGGTTCCCAGGTCACATCGTGACTAAAAGGGCTAAATGTCGAAGCAGTGCTCTAGTGTTGGTTTTGTTCAGTGACAAAGAATACATAAATAAATCAGTGCCACGGGACTCCTTCTACTCATCGGAACAGCCATGCCATTCGAAAATTCTCTATACTATGCCTATTGATAGATTTAGTATTCATGTAAAATAATTTTGATGCAGAGCTTCACATATATTTGCATGAAACAACTTAATTGTATTTAAACCACATCAAAACCAAATTGAGTAATGAGTTAGAGGCACATAGTAACAGAAATGTATCATGAAACAACTGAATATAAAAGTATTTTATCAATACATCATACTTCTTTCTTACAGATTTATTATCTTGGATCAGAAGTGTGAATTTACAGGATTCCGGAAAAATCGCTGGTTCAGAAAACTTGCGCAGTGCCACAGTGTACTGTTCTCACTTGTTTCACGTGGTCTATAAGCGAAACGAAGCTGCTCGTTTTCCTTAAGAAAACTGTTGAAGCACAAAACTGCCTCTGTATTTAGCATAAACTCACATGGCATCTGATTTTCATACAAAAAGTTCACTTCTTAATTGTAAATTGCTTTTTGGTGATTCTTAAAAGAACATAATTATTAATATCTCCTTGCAGGAAGACCTGTCATGTTCCTTTGTGGAAAGCACGTTACTGTGCAGAAAATAATTTAAAAATATACGGTAACCGGCGCTGTTTACCATATTTTATTGAAAATATAAAATTGAAATGTATTTATTCAAATGCTAAACATTTTCATTTTATTATTATTCAACAATTCACACAGGAATTACTTATGCAACTTGACTCAATTTAAATAACATTTATGACAAAACAATCATGCGCACTTTTAGAAGAAAATAAATAAACATATGTCTATTTTTACTCGCTGACTAAATCAAGAGTGGCACAGGAGGCTCTGAGTTTCAAATCTTGGTGACAATTTCTCTGAAGTTATTCAAATACAATTTGACTCCTGACAAGGGGCTGTAATTTATAAAACAGAACATGCCTATCAGTGGAGGCCGAATTTGCATAATGAGGATACTTTCATTTCCGCCAGCGATGCTTTTGACATCCCAACTTGGAGCGGTGTAGGAATGGAGTGAGAAACGTCAATATACATAAATGGGTGGAATGATGAACGCAGCGCCCGCCTGAGCCGAGTAAACAGAATAAATTCGGCTTTGGAAGCGGCCCGCCGGCGATAACGCGCCGCACACAACGGGCCTGGCAGAGGGGGCGCTGCCCAGATCCCAGCTGGAGCGGACACCGACCACCGGAGGAAAGTACTTCCCAGTTTGGTGACGGGATGACAAAAGTGACTTCGCTGACGCTAATCCCATATAGCTCTTTTGCTCTATTTGTTGGTTCAATTTGCTAATTACTGATTTGATTTAAGGCACAGACATGGGTGTGTGCTGGGGACATGAAAGTGGACTGAGGTGTTGTGATGGCTTGTCTCGCAACGGCGTTTTCAAATGCATATTTTATTAGGACACATGCCTAATTGTTTTTGATTTGTTTATTTTTCGATAGAGCATTGTAGAGCATAGCCCGGTCATCTGGTGCTCACACTGCCCTGCCCCCTCGCTCACGCCCGCCCTTCACAAGTGGTGCTCAAACTTGTTATTTGGGGGAGGCATGATGCATCCAGCCCCTCAAACAATGTGTTATTGTGCTGCAGCAACAAGGCGGTTTTGTTCCAGTAAAGAGATGTGCTGTTTTGTGAGTGAATGCACTATAAATCAGATGTGGTTCACTACTAAAAATGTATATTATACCCGTAAAATGTCTTAGGGTTAAGAAGACTCATAGGCAAAGTACTGCAATGGCATCTGACTTACAAGCTGTAAAAGTAAAAATACTTTGGTGGGCAAATAGCAACATATTTCCCAGTTTCCATTAAATCTGTCTTTCTCTATACTTACTAATGCATATGTTTGAGTGTGGTGAATGAGGCATTATACAGTAGTTTTATCGTTAGTTACTTTCACTTCACAGTGCTTCTTGCTGTTAACAGTTTACTATGACAGCTCTAACTACTGTTAAGAACTCCCATTGATACTACCCCTGCTTATGGAGAAATTAAACTTCTGCCCATACATCATGCTTTTCTTTAGGTCAGGTTTCCACCTTTGTTACAAACATTGCAACATTTTAATTTAATGAACTGTTAAAGTACTGAATTACTGATAATCACATATAAAAAGTTTGTCTTGTAGTTATTTCCCTCAGACTAAAGAGCCTTAAGTGAATAAATAAATATTACATACTGAAAACTGAACTTTGTTGCATTTAATCTGTGGAAGGACATACAGATATTCCATAAAGCTGTGCCAAAAAAAAGAATATCCTCTTAATGTTATCTACAATCTGTAAGCACATTATAGGGTACTTTACTAGTTTTCAAATGTATGGAAAATGTCTGCATATGCATTAATTAAATTGTGTGTGTGTGTACTGCATGTAGAGCAAAGTGAAGCCTTGGAATCACACAGATGCTGTGAACGTTAACCAAGTGACATGTACTGTAATGAGGGCAGGGCTGACTCTCACCTGCATTCCTAACAGCAACCGAAGATGACACTTACCCACTGAGGTAGGGAAAACTGTCCAAATAAGCACCGTTTTCTTGCTGTTTTGTTCTTCTGCGTCCTCCGCACTGAGCATCCTTATGACCCCCAAAACCCTTTCTGTATTTACTGGAGTCTCGCAGCCGTTTCCATTCTTGGCCCAGTGTACTTTGGTGTCCTGTAAACCTTTCCAGACATCTCAAGCCGATGGGTTTCTGCCTCTTATGGACTCGGTCAGTGCCCATCGCACCATCGGACTTGCAAATTCAGCAGCGAAGCTGACTTGGATTGACATTTTTAAGAACTAAATACATTAAAAGATAATGCATTCTCACTGTATTGGTGAGCAATGATAAGCTGCATTCTGAAAATGTAGTGGTATCGCTTACCTTGTGTCTGCAAAGGTCAGTGCATGTTTTCCTGCTGAGATGAGGAACTACAGTATGTTCACATATTCATTTATTAATTTATACATTTGTATAACTGTTTACTTGAATATGTTCACGTATTCATTTATTAATTTATACATGTTGGAAATGACCTGGTTAGACATGCCAGTGTGAGGAGGATTTAAATGTTACCCCTGACGATTATAATGATAATGTAGGCCCTCCCTGGCAATTGAAAGAGAAATCGCCCCATTTCAATGTCGTACGAAAGAAATCTCTCTAAAATTGTTTTGCTGAGGACCTCTGGAGGGGGATTACTTGCGAAGGGCTTCCCTTTGATCAGACGAGGTGAAGGAGATTCAGCAAACCTCTTTTTTCCACCCTCTTACGTCCCTGTGCT
Organism: Heterotis niloticus; assembly: GCA_018136845.1. Classification (NCBI taxonomy): domain Eukaryota; kingdom Metazoa; phylum Chordata; class Actinopteri; order Osteoglossiformes; family Osteoglossidae; genus Heterotis; species Heterotis niloticus. Next base: position 20,047,627 of record CM030906.1, read on the forward strand.
CCAGTGTGGGATTCTGGAAGAGAGTAGAAGGGGCAGAAAGACACGAAAGAACAAAAAAAGAAACTTTCACAGGCACATATAGCATCCTGCTCAAGATAGTTGACTAGCAACACACTCCACCTACCGCGTGGCAGTAGAGCAGTCGTTTACGGCGAGTTATATTAGTAACGATAAATAAACATTATTTTAAACAACTGTCAGCCCCTGTTAAATATCTCCTATGTGGTTCAGTAGGTTTGGCAACCCAGGGCAAGGAATATTTAATTATTGTACTAACTGAATAATCAAAAAGTCAATTTCCAAACAGCCGCCTGCATGTGAACAGACAATTGCATTTGTAATATCTGCATGCAAAGTGACCCCCCCCCCCCAAGCCCCACCGCCACTGCTGCCTCTGTAGGTCTTTCGGGGGTAAAAAGTAATGCATTAAGATAGGACGGGTGCCGACTCTTCCCGTGTCTTCACTTGCCCCTACAGCTAATTAGCTTGTTCTAACCGCCCAGTATTAACGTGAAGATGGATTATACAGCTTGTATTACACTAACATTTAGAGGGCCGTATTGATGCGATTATACAGAGGATGCCAATGAAAATTAATTATCCAATAATTGATCATTAGTGGGGGGTAAACAGCGTGGGGCTCTGGGGGTGACTTGCTGACTTGGGACTAGTTGGAATGCGATGGTAAGAGTGACTTGTGAAACGTGCACAGCGTTCCCTCGATAGGGAGGAAAAACGGCATCCCGACCCACCAGACCTCCTACATGCAAAGCTAATCGTATTAACCATAACTATTGCTCTTACTACCAGTACTACTAATCTTGTTAACAGTAACTAGTATAACTACTTCTGCTACTAACCATGATAACCATAAATACTGAGGACAATGCTACTGCCACTGTGGTATTATGTTTTGTCAGCTTTACTAACTCCGTATTTCTTAGCTTTTTTGTTATAATAATAAGGCACGGTAGTTCATTTTCATTAATAAAACAACAAAACATTATAAGTACTATAATAATACAAAAAATACAATTAATGTATTTGATAATGATAATAATAATGTATTATTATAAAAAATTTTCAGGAATTCTATGGATTGTATCTTTTTTGTTGCTGGTAATTGAAAAATGATAAAATTAAATTTTTACTTTTTTAAAGATTTTTCTCATTATATCCAAAATATGTTTTCAAAATATTGGCACTAACAAAATATTATGTTATCAAACTTTATTATTATTATTATTATTATTATTATTATTATTATTATTATATAGGCATCATGTTATTTCACTTTTGGTGAACTTTTACATGTACCGTATATATAACATTCTGATGACTATAATAACATAAATACCAGTGGCAAAATTATATCTTTTTTAAGACTAATAATATTAAGACAAATATTATTTCTTTTAATCTTTATTATCTGTGTTGCATTTATTTTATTCTTATAATTGTGGTATATATCTAATGTTTGACAAAAATTATTTACATTAATGTTTTTTATACAATTTTCTTTATAAAACAGAGCATTATAATTAAAAACTGTAACTTAAATGTAATTTGAAAATAAAAAACCTGAATATGAATATATTTATTTAACAGAAAAAAATGGATATTATTTACATATTCCATACATCACATTTAAAAATCTTATCTTGTCTCTATTACTATTATTACTTATACTGTTGATTGTTTTTACTGTTTATTAAGTAAGGATATATAGGTTTTTGGTGAAAATCGGAATGGGTAAGGACAGAAGCTTTGTCCAACGCTGAGCTCATACTAAGCAAATTGGAGTGAGACGCTTGCTAAGAACCTGACCGGGAGTAGAGTTGTGCTCCAGCCTAGAATGTAGTGTCCATGTCAGAGGGTGACAGCGAGGATGGATCCACGAGAGCTGCTAAATATGTTACCGTGCGAACCAACTGTGCCGTGTCACAATGATACCTTTCTGTTTTTAGCTGTTACCTTTACTGTTCTAGCTGTTTTGTTTAAATCTAAACATACAGTGCACAAAAGATTGTATAGCAAGATAAAAACAAGTATTTAAAATTTTTTTTATATGTGAATGTAAGATCAGCATGTCATACTTTTAGGTACCTATAAGATAAAACACAATCTCTCTAATGCTAAGTTAATGGCTGAATATGTGAATGGTAGTTACTGTTTGACCATTTGTATGAGCAATAATCCATTACCTTATGTTAGTCAGCTTTTAGGTATCAGTTCTCCCCGACTTCAAGTTCTGTGCTGGCCTTGAAAGCATAGTAATTATGGTTAAACTCTAGACCTGTCACTGCTATTGCTCCCTTCCACTAGATGGCGATGTAGGTTAACTGTCACAGCCCTCTTTGTTGTGTGGGAGGGAAGTGGGGCAAGGCCAAGGGGTTGTAAGGGTACACGGTGCAGAGAGCCAGGTCCTCTTTGTTACAGTACCACCACCTCTACACTGGCACAGAGAGTGACTCACTGAGTGAGGCTGCACTGTGCTTCGTGTGTGTGTTTCCTGCCTCCCCACTACACTTCTGGTAAACAGGGCAGAGTGTCTGCTGGCTCCACGATACTTAGCTTTGCTGGCCGTATGTGTATGCTTTGTGCTACAGGGGACCATTGCATCCTAATCCGCTTAAAAACGAGAGCCCAAAAAATGTAAAAATGAAATGTTTGTATGGTAAATAATAAATGCTTGAGTTCACCAGACTGCAGGCATGGTTGACCTTGTCCTCTGGGGGGTGTGGCCAAGGTGAGGACGCAGCTGCCCACTGGACAAAGCGCTCCTCCTGTGGGTGCTTCCGCCTGGATGCTACTGGCAGCCGTGCCCGCCCTTTATAGGCGCGCTTCAAAGGGGGTGCTGCGCTCGCTGCCCTCGGACGGAGGCCACCTCTGTGCCTGTTCGCGCCTTTTCAACTGCCCACAAAGAGTGAGGCTGCCAGAGCCGCTTTCAAAGGCAGTGCATTTGAATAAGCCCTCCCCACCACCCCAAGCATTCTTCCTCACCATCCTCATCCTCTTCCTCGCTGCTATTCTCCCAAACTCGTCGACTTGAATTTGCGTTCCTGCTGCATTTTGCCATTTGTTTACATGAAATGCAATCCCAGCGATACAGCGCTGAGGGAAATTGAGTCTAACAAATAGGTTGAAAGGCGCCTGCTGTATATTAAACTACAAACAGTAAAAAAGCATTGCTGTGCTGCTTTCGAACCTGGTTTAGAGCAACATGGCCTGTTTTACATTCCTCCAATCAAGAGTGCATGTTTTGGCGCTGTTTAGTTGTGCCATTATTTTAGCCTGAGAGCAGGAAGGCGGGGGGCAACCAAAATCCCCTGACAGTGGACACGTGCTGGACATTTTTCAGTTTTCAGCTTCGCTTCTCTGTGATAGACATTGTGGGGTCATTGAAAAGTCAGCAAACATGAAAAATGAAACAGTTCCTAACACTAATTTTCCTTTTTCACAAAATTATTTTAAGGATACATAGATAGATAGATAGTTATACAGGCAGATCTAAATACAGACAGATAGATATTTTATTGTTCTACAGTCAACAGTCATTGACAGAACATACATGCAGTACCTGTTGTAACACTATACTGACACAAGGAAAAATAAATAAATAAATCAATGGCAAAGACTTAGGGCTGTAGTGTCAATAGCAGGTACACTTTGATCTGCATAGAGATGCTACAACAATAACGTTTATGATCCTGTGGCACTGTGTGACCGTGGAGGAAACAGGCCTGTCCTGTAAGACAATTTTGGTGATTCTGGTGTGTGGTGACAGTTGGTGGCGGTGATGAGCCTGATAACCGTGAAGACTGTACTGACATGGCGCTGCTATCCACTGCCTTCTTTCAGGAATCAGATCTGTCCTTTCTAAGGTTAACAAGGTTTCCATGTCAATTTATACACACCTAGTTTTTGGGCCTGGAGATGGTGTAGCAGTTAGACGTGTCACCTTATGCTTGAGGAACCCAGGTTCAAATACCATTCCTGCTGTGGCATCCTTCATCAAAGTACACTGAATTGGAAAAAAATTGCCCAGAACTTTAAATGGGAAATTTGCTTTAATGAAAAACATCAGCTAAATGAATAATGAAACTTAGTTTTTCATATGTGTTCTGAAAAGAGCAAGAAATGTAAGTTTCTATAACATTCTACAGTCAGGCTGTGGGGTTTCTGGTCTCTGTGATGTCTCAGTGCTGTGAGTGTGTGTTGCTGTTGCCCCCAGTTTTAACCGGGTCCATTAAAGCTTAGTGCTAATTGCCGTTGACCTCCCCATTGTCCTGCGACAGCGCCCTGCAATGTGGCCTCGCAAACCTCTGTCCTTTAAGCGAGTGTCGGCCCGACGTTAAGCCAACGTTATTCCGACACATTCCGGCACGCTCCTCAGCGGGGAAACGGCGCGTGCAGCGGAACAACGCTACGGCCGGTGAATTTTAATGGGCTGTGGCAGCGGGACAGGGAGCCATGCGGTGGGAGGAGCGGGCATTGCTTAGAGCGCCACCAGCACACTCTACTCTTATACAGCATTCTGCGAAGTGTCCCCTAAGCGGAAGGCCCTTGTAACAAGCCTTGGCTTCATTTCAATCCAAAGTATAGTATTTTACCTCACTGTAAACTATGGCTCAAGTGTGTATGGATGTATTCTTAATATTCCTGGGTCAAGGGGGTGGGAGAGCAGGTGGAATAACAGTTAGATCAGCATTGCAGTCTAATGACTCAGGTTTAAGTGATGCCTCTTACGGTAGTACCCTATCAAGGTACTTACTCATGATACAGTAAAAATTACCCTGCTGTCTAAATGACTGTAAGTAACCTAGCACTGTAAGTTACTATAGACAAAAGCCTTAGATAAATACATGAATGTAATTTCCCCTTTGTCAGAGTTAAGTTTTGATCATTTATTAGTCTCACTAGTTTGGTTTGTCTTTGCTAAACCAATGAAATAATACAACGAGGGTGAATCAGTCACTCTTGGGGGTGAAGGAGGAATAATGTGTCGTCCCTGAGGGGCCTTCAAGGACCTAGGTCCACTGATGCGTTAGATCAGGTGGGGCCCAGCTTGTTTTCTGGGCACAAGGTGAATCTTGGGTTTGTTGAGAGACACGGGGTGGGGGTGTTTCAGCAGGGGGGATTGAAAGACCGAAGCCTGCTGTGTTTGCCCAGAAACCCCCCCTCCTCTCCCCACACTGTGTGTTTTTGAGGGAGGGGGGACTCTCTGCAGTCACCCCGTAGCTACTAATTACAATTCAGATGTCACACACGCGGCGGATAATAGGAGTCAGGAAACAGAATTAGAATATTTCTGAGGCCTGGGGCTCCACTCAGGAGAAGAAAGTGTCTCTGTAGAGGGGGGGTGTGTGCTGTGTGTTCTTCTGCCCCCTGTCTCTGTCCTTGCCACCCCTGTTCACGCGTTCAGTGTGCGCCGGCGCCGCAGTGCCTGTCGGCCCAGGCCGGATAAACGGCATCTGCTCTGCAGAGGGGGACGCGCTGGCAGGCCGTGGCGTGTTGCGGCACTGGCACACAGCATCGTGGGTACAGCGGGGGCGGCGGCAACCAGCAGCAGGCTGGCTGCAGCATGATGGCAGAGTGCTTCGCCCAAACAGCATGAAATCTCCTGGAATGAGACCCCCTCCTTCTCCCCCTACCCAGCTCCACATCGTCCTCACTGTGGCAGCTCCCCTCTCTGCCCTTTAGCTGCCAGCTCCCCACAAGCTTCTAACATGCCTTTCATATTCAGTCTTTATACACCAAAATTTGATTATGCAACAATACTTTTATCCCAGCCTACAGTGATGATAATAATAATAATAATAATAATAATAATAATAATAATAGCAGAAGTAGTAGTATTAGCATTTCTAGGATAGGGTCTGGTCCACCATGACCATAACTTAGAAAAACATTCACAGGCTTGAGACCACTGTGACCTTGATTTGACAACAACAACAACAACAACAACAACAACAACAACAATAATAATAATAATAATAATAATAAAGGCAGTAAGGTGTGTTTTGTGCATGTATGGGAGGTGTTCCTAAGTTTGCTCTGTCTTATATGTGCTGACAGACTGTTTTGCCTGAAGAAAAGCAGCTTATTTGTACGCTTGCTTTGCGACCCAGCAGCAGCTTGTGCATTTGCACTGTGTCTATGGGCGTCCTCACATTCTGCTTCTGATCGTTTAAGCCCCCCACCCCCTGTAGTCACTGCCTTCCCTTCCTGTACCGGCGCCCCGCTTCTTTTTATCATATTTCTTCAGGTTTTCATAAAACAAACACCATTAATGAACTACTGTGCTGACATCTGCAGGAACCCAACAACTAAATTAAGTCATGCGCAACTTATCAAATCTCTGCCGTCCCCATGTCAGTCGTCGCATCTCAAAGAGAATACATAACAATGTAGGACAGGATGGATGGGGCTCAGGGGGGATGCACATAGAACTCTTCATACACAGCACTGACGATCCAAATCCTAATTATAGATTGTGGTTTGACGCACTTACTGGTGTTTTCCAAATTGTGGGACTCAAGTGGCATTGTGATGAGTGTTGGTCTGGTGACCTGCAATACACACACACACACACACACACACACACACACACACACCAAGTATTCGTGTCATCCCAGGTCATTACTGTTCCTTAAGGGGAGGGGTGGGCCGTGGAGTTTGTCGCGCCTTAAATTGATTTCAGGGTAGATCTGAATGACGACTACAGGAAAAGGAGAACATCTCCATCAGTGACCCCCACGGGGGTGTGGTGCTTGGGATTGCCCCTCACACGGCGCTGTGATCGACAAGCCTGCTAATGAGCTTTGGCTTGGCTCATGTTATAATTTACCTGGGTGAAAAACTGTTGAGGCCCGACCCATCGGTAATGGGTTCTCATATGCTCTCACTGGAAAGGAGGCCAGGGGTTGGATGGAAGCGAGGACAGAAGAAGGGAGAGGTAAAAATGACATGAAACAGTGCAATAAAGAAAGAAACCATGCACCTTTCTGCATAGATAAATATGCCAAAGTTCCTCTATGCAAAGGCTTTTGCTGGGTAATTGTGCTGTTTATCTTTTGTTTCCCATGTTGCAAAGTCACACATTTTTCTGCAGGACTATAACCGGCTGTGATGTGTTAGCTGAGTTATGTGTGGCTGTGGGTGAACTGCGAGTACAGGCTGCTGGGGCATGGGTTTGAATCCGGTTAAGTCTGTGTGGAGTTTGCATGTTTTTTTCATGTCTGCAAGGGTTTCCAGTTTGCTCCTGTTTCCTCCCGAAGACATGTGTTTCAGGTTAATTGATCACTCTAACTTATCTATAGTGTGTGACTCTGTGCATGTGTTGCCACCCTTCAGTAAACCAATGTTCCGTTGTGTGGATTCCTAGCCTCTTGGCCAGTAATTCTGTCAGAGGCTCTGGGCCACTGTGAATCTTACCAGGGTAAAGTGGTTAAGGATAATGGAGAGATGGATGAATATTTAGTAATGTGCAAATCACAAGGCTGACAATGTTGCAGGCCTATATTAAGATAACTGGTTTGAACAAGTTTGGAAAGTTTCTATACTACAGTGGAGACTTCTGTAATATTAAATGAGACCTGTGATATCTGCTGTCATAAAAGCCTCATTAATATTAAGAATTATATCTACCTTATATCATAAAAAATTTTAAAACCATATATTTTGAAAAGAAATGGATGTGTTGGTGTTTGTATGTATGTATATGTGCATGCATGCAAGGGTGCGTTTGTGTGTATTTCGTTGTGTAATTTATTCTGCAAACAGTGGGCTTGGTGTTAGGGGGCGAAATCGCTACTTGTTTATTCTGTGATTAAAAGGTGATGGGATGTCAATGGAGGTCTTTTTTTTTTTTTGTTTAAATGAGGAAGCCTACATTACTTTAGCCTTGATTAAATTCTTAATATTGTCATCTCTCATCAGAGCAAAACAGGAAGACTGCTGCTATGATTAATTCCACAATGAGCAGACCGCAGATATTTTGGCTTGGAACCAGCTGGAGTCTTCTCATGAGCAAAAAGAGAACAAATAAAATATATAAGCCTTTTTTTGTCTGGAACTTTCCATCAAGAGTGCAGGGGTGATTTGGAGGTGACTCTTGCTGTTTGACTTTAGGATTTCATGCCGTTAGCTATAGTAATCGGAGTTGTTTTGGTCTGTCTGGATTCTTACTTTTGTTTGGTTATTTAGCTTTCACTTTAGTATAAAGTAGCTTATTGTTTCACTCATTTATATCATTGTGCAATTTTACTGTGATAATTATGGTTAAGTACCTTTCTCAAAGGCACAAGGGGTAGGACTCTTCTTGGGACCTGAACTGGCAACCTGCAGTTACGAGGCTGTATTCTTAGCAGTTACATTCTATGCTGCCCCTGTTTGACAGAAGGGATCTTCAGGGTTTAAAGGTCCTTTCGTTGCCATTCCACAATTATAAAATGTACACAAGATAATTCATTTCAATTCCTCAAAGGCAACAGTAGCCTCATTTTTTGGGTGGAACAATGTAGCAGTCAGATAACATCTGGTGCAAAACTAGACTGAGGTAGTATAGTTATTGGATATTCTTGGATTTGTGACCAAAACTTTGACTAACACAGACTTCCATGGATGACCCTGGGGGGTCTTATGCTTCCCAAATAACAAAAACTTCTCTCCTAAAATATGGCAGTGAGATAACTAAGTGGTATGAACAGGTGAATGGTGAGATCTGTGCAAGTGTCTTTGTTCAAGAGCAGTGTGTGTTGTGATCCCTGACCTGGAGGAGTGCACATTGTGTGAGAGCAGCGCTTTCTGCTGTCTGTGATGGGAATTTACAAACGTGACTGCATTAAAGCACCTATTGACTCTTCCTTTAAATAGGATTTAGGCATTTAATCAAGAGGTGTTTTCTGAAACGCTTCTTCTTTTTTATGATGGATGCGCAAGACTGACTGCGAGTTGTCGTCTTTAAAAGACGTGCCTGTTAAAGCCACCTGATCAGAGGTTTACATAAAAATTGGATTGAGGGGATTGTATGAATTTGTGTGCGTAAACTGACTTCCACCTTGGTGGGGGGTGGTTTGGATATCTAACATCTGAACAGAAAAAGGAAAAAAATCATTTTGAGATGTTTGTAAAGAGCTCAGGAAAAGGCCAAAGAGATGATGGAAACAGAGAGAAACAATCCTTCACAGAGCAGAGAGGTTCTGACCCCTCTCTCCTTCTCTCTGTCTCGCAGGCAAATGTCCAGGAGCAGAATAAAGCAGAATAAAGGGAGCGCCCACGAAGGGCGTGTGAGATCTGAGGCTCCTCTCTTGCTGCTCAATGGGTGCGAGTCGGCTGACGAAGGCACTGAATGCAGCAGAAACCTCATCTGCGGGCCAGGCCCTGGGCCTTTCTTCCCCAGCCATTCTCCCCGTCCACAGCTGGCCTCTCCTCCGCTGAGCCTCCGCTGCGAGGAACAAAACCGCCTCTGTGACTCTCTGTCCTCCCTTTCTTCCCCGGAGTAGCTCTCCTTACTGGTGATTAGCGGGTGATTAAACCCAATTCAGCTCCCCCGGCAGATACCGCACAACCCCCTCGAATCCCGCCACCCCCCCACCCGCTGCTCTAGCTCCCACACACACACACACACACACACACACACACACGCACACCCTGACACACCAGCCTGAGGTTTGGACTGTGCCGCTGGTTCACAGTGATCACGATCCTAAGCTTATTAACAGACCCACAGAGCCATAGGATTATGTTGTGTGTGTGTGCGTGTATACTAGCTGATGTAGTGGTGTGTCTGTATTAGTGTGTGTCCTTTGGAGTGTGTCGGCCTGGGCATCTATGCATGTGTAAGTGCGTGTGTGTATTTGTTTCTTTGTGTCTTTGTGTGTTTCAGTATATGTTTTTGGGTGTTGGTGTGTGTGTGTTTGTGTGTGTACGCGTGCGTATGGGACACAGACTAAGCCAGGTCTTGGGGCTCAGCATCCTTCCTTCCTCTTGCCGCCTCTTGAACCTGTTTCCTGCTGCGATTTTGGCAGTTCCTGGCTCCGTCTTGTGCCCTCTGGAATGTATTGGGGGAATGAGACAGGACTGTGGGCAGTTGTTGAGGAGTCCAGCTCCCCCAGCAGTGTAGCCCCCACACACATACACAACCTCATTGTAGGATCACAGGCTTTTATCTCTAGCATTGATTCCATGTCCAGTTGTGACACTGCTCCTTCTTTTCTGTGACTTTTGCACCGGTTTGTGTTCATTCTACCATGTGACACACTGATTGACTGTTTAGCACAGAAAGAACAAGGTGCCTCAATCACTTGTCTGCTATTTTCTTTTGAAAGTCTCCCAGATAAGTGTATGTACACCAGCAGATCAATGATAAACTGTTGCCGCTGTAAATAAATTGCTTTACATATTTCCCTCAGGGTGAGATTACATGCTCGTATGGCGGCCAGGTCCACTAAATGACACGTCTGCAGCAGCTTTCACCACTTAATGTGGCATGTTTGAATGAACAACAGAGCCGATGGTTTGTGTTGCTAATGCGCTTGCTGTGTACACTGCAATAACATCAAAATATTACCTGGGTTTACAGCATGGTGCAACACGGGATGTCTCTGGCACACACCTGAACCACCTGAAGTGCAGATTTGCAACCTGTGACTATGCTGCACCTGCTTCACATTTATGTATACTTTTTATATGGCGTCCCGTTTCCTTATTTTTGCATTTTGAGTTATTGTTTCTTTCTAAGCAGCTTACGTAGCTAGCAGTGTTACAGTTTATATGGTCATACAACTGAGGGGAAATGGATCAGTGCTTGTATTCTCGCTTTGAAGAGCATTAGAGACACAAGCTGAATAAAGCCATGGTGACAGACCCCCACTGGCGTTCTGTGGAGATCTGAAGCTGTAGGTAGGAATGGAGGTGTTTGCAACCTTTTTTTAGTGGTAACGAACAGTGAGTCTCAGGTGAGCTTTGGCACTGGAAACGATTAGTGCGTAAACACTTCACACTCCAAAAGTAGAGCGTGTGTAGGCTGATGGGGTGGGGGCTGGGGTGGGTGAAGCAGGATATAGCAAGCAAGGTGCAAGGGTGGGGGTGGTTATGTGCATACATGCGTAGAGAGGGCTGAAGGCTGGGGGCTGGGCTAGCTCAGCAGGACCCCACTAGCACAAATCCACTGAGCGTGTTGCTTACCTCACTCCCCAAGCAGAGGTTGTAGGTTTTAATTAGGCTCTCATTAAGCGTGTTCTTGCTGGCTCGCCGTGGTACGCCATATTATCTGTCTGGTGGAAAAATCTCCATAGTCCAGGGGTCCTGTTCAGCATGGCTGTATTTCCACATACACAGTGGCTATGGGCAGGCAGCCAGAAACTCAAACATCAACCCTGTGTTTTCCGAAAGAATGAAAGAAAAATCCATCTTAATCCACCCTCATGAATGACACTATCTAACTTTATCCATCCACCCATTGTCATTAACTGCTTGAGCCAGGTCAGGTGTGTGGTGCTCCCGAGTCTGTCCTCCATACACTCGGGACTAGGCTCCAAAATCACAAACCAGATGGGATGCTAGTCCATGACAGCTTCATGCTCTAGTAAAAGGTAAATGACACAAAATTTGGAAAAAAATTAATTCAAACAACCATCAAAACTTACGTGTCCGGTGAAGGGTTGCATTGATCCAGGCCAAAGTCCTGTAGATGTGCTGTTTGGTCCAGGGGTTCTATTGGACCTGACGGGTTCTCAGGTCACTTTGCTCTAATATGGACGCCTTGAGGCTCATGCAGAAAGGAAGCTGGAGTGTCGGCTTACATACAGACTTTGTTTTGGGGGCCGTAATAATTGCTAGCAGGTGAATCCCTGGCGTGTGATAGTGAACATGCTAGTGAACGTTCTTCCTGTGATTGGAGGCTATTAAATACGCAGCATATGCATTCCAAGGATATTATTGGCCTGGTCCATGGAGTGCCATGGCCAGATGGAAATGAAATGGTCCTGAGCCTTACCCACGGGTCAGATTCGTCTTAGCCAGGTCTCAAATGGACAAGGATGGCACACAGGCACTGGCAACAGATTGCTGGGTACACACTAATGATAGGGAAGGTCTCCAGCCTGAACCCTGATACTGTTCCAGAACATTCTGACATTCTGTGGGGATCCCACCAGTGGTTACTAACCCCCTGCAGCCATTACTCACCACCTTGCTCCCTGTAAGCAAAACAGTACTTTGGTTCTCATAGGCTACAAAGCTTCAAAGTTCTACTAAAGTTTCTACTCTGCAGTACTTTCATGTTGAGTTGCCCAGCAGGTGGAAAAGTGACTTGACATAACCAGACCTTGTGGTATTCTGTAAAACATCTACCAACAGGTGACATAGTGATTAGAGCTACAGCATTTCGCTTGATGGGCCCAGGATCAAATCCCACATCCTGCTGTAGTATTGTTGAGTAAAGTACATATGTAAATTGCCCCAGTAAAAATTGTTCGGTTTCAAACGGGTAAATCACTCCAAGCTTTCTTTGGAGAAAGGCATCAAGTAAATCTAAGGTAATGAACTATAGCCATAGTGGTGTCCTGAAAAGGTGCTTGTATTCTAGTCACTGAACTACTATTAAGCTGAAAAATAAACAAAAAAAAAGATGTAATCAGTGCTTCCTCTTTGATACATCATATACTGTATACAAGCATAATTCATCAGCATCTCTCCACTTTGTTTGTTACACTATTATAATGGAAGTGTAATAATAGGGATTTACCTTACCTAAAAGTCTTAAATATACTTAATTTAAAATGACTCAAAAAGTAAAAATGTTTTCCTTCCAAAAACTTCAGTGTAACATTGATTGTTGACTCATCGTACAAACCTGTGCAGTGTCCCCATCTCATTAGTTGTTGTAGTCACTCACAAACACAAGTGTAAACATTGTGGAAGTGAGCTCAATAAATGTGGCCCCACACTCCTACCCTGTAGTAAACACATTTTTGAACAAAGGCAATTGAGGAAATACAAATAAAACTAAATAAATAACATTTTTCGTATCTCTTATTTATTAGAGATTTATTACTCAAAGGTTTGTAACATGAAAACCTGGTGTATAGGCTTTGTTTTAAAATGGAGTCTTAAGGTATTCGGTTATGAAAAGCAATAAAAATACGTTTCCTTTTACTGGGAGCAAACATGATAAGAAGATCTGAAAAAAAAATACACAGCAGTCTGCTTTTCTTTTTTTTTCATGGAATGTGACAAGCATCATGAAACAATAACAACAACAAAAATCTGTTATGGACATTAATTTCCACACTTCCCAAAACATGGCTTAAAACAGTGATAAAGGCTGTACACATGTGGATCTTTGTTCCAGGGTGTTCATGACTGGAAGTGAATGGATTCTCTCTTTCATTTTAATTAGTGTCATCATCTCACTTTGACAACTGCCTTTATAACTGTCGGACTGAGAGAAAGGTCCTTCTCTTAAGTATACAAAGAACCGTGATTTACTTCACAGGGATCCTAAGAGGAAATTGCCTAGGGTATCAATGGGAGACACTGTGGAGCAATAACAGGAGGACAGGTGTTTTGTTGGAGAGTGGTTCTCCGGGATTCGCTCCTTAGACGAACGCTGCTCCAATTATGTCCAACAAAGGTGGCAGAGACAGAGATGGAGATTCATTACCGTTAACATCACTAAGGGTCTTTTGCTGAATTTGCTTGTCAGCTGTCACTCTTCCTGGTTGTTTGGTAACAGCCCAGGTGGAACCGCATGAACATCTGCGGGAATAAGTTAATGTTAACCATGATCCTAAACACCATGTGACAACACACTTTCATTTCTTTCTACACTATGTGTGTCTTCCCCAAGATGAGAAAATCTGGGTGTAGAAGTCAAATCCTGCCATGATTTCTTGACCACAGTGAACTTCACAAGTCAAAATGACAAATGTTGCTTCTACTTTCTTTTTTGGGTGTAAAAGTGTTTTCACTGAATAAGGTGACTCACATTGCTCATACTACCGGATACAGTTCCTGTAATGTTCATTTTTCTCCTTATACTGGGCTCATAAATGTTCCTAAATAAAAATAGGAATGGACTGAAATAGGAATGAAAATATACCAAAATGTATTTGTAAATTCTTCATACTCATTTTTTTAAAGGGGGAAACCAGACGATTCAGTTGAGTTTTTTTTTTTGCCTTTGAATCATTAGTTAAACTGACAAACAGCATTTTGGTTATGGTTTTCAGATGGTTTTTATATTTTTGTATTAAATAGATTTATTGGGAAGCCCCTTTTAAATAGTTGGGTGAAAAATGATCTCCATATATTATTTGCCGGTTTCATGTATGTAGACATCTCTAACTTACTATATTATGATCCAGAAGATTAAGATGATGTTGATAATAAAAAAATCATAAAGTTAATGAATGCCAGAAACCTACAGTATATTATGAAAGAAATGATATTCTGACATTTTATGCTGAAAGAGGTGCATGTCATCCAGCCTGTTCTGAGATAAACTTTCTACTAAACAAGGTCATATTCAGTAGATATGTATAGTAGCTTAATATCTGATAGAGCCTTATATAAATCATACTGTTTGAATCACACAGACTTGAGAAATAAATTAGCAACGCATAAAATTTTTAAACATAACATTTTCATAAACATAAATGTTTTCCAAATCATAAAAAATACGAAAATAATTGTATTTTCAAGTCTCATGAAGTCAAATTCTTTTTATTAGTAAAGTGCAATCTAGAAACTTTAATACAGATTTTACAAAAATCTCCCTAGTTCTAAATTTCTATAAAATGTTTCAAAGCCAAAGCATGAGAAAAAGTATTACAGGGTTTGGTGAGTATAGAAGCAGACCTTTGCTGAAATCAGTCTTGCAGGTGGTCTGCAGTGGTCTGCACCTGAAACTAGACAGCGAGATGTGTATAGCTGACCGTTGGAAAGGCCATTCTTCTCAGCTTGACCCTCTTGTGTTTGGCCCCCATAACATTTTTTTGATAACCGTGTCGTAAGTCTGACGAGAGCGATTTTCTAAAAAAGGTGAATCATCTGCTTCTGTATTGGTTCCAGCAGATGAAAAGGAACTATGTAGAGAAATCCATGTTCTGCCTCTCAAAAATCCTTTTTTTAAGTTTAGGTTGAATCTCATTTCTCCATAGGCTCGCTTTTCCTCATGATCTACCGTGCCAGCCTACCATTCAAACATCTTTCTGACTGCCTTAGTTGCAGATTTCAAACTATTTTCATATCTCTCTGAGCTGATTGTTATCCATAAAGTTCTTATTGTGCTTTTTTTTTGCACATGCTGAATTTCAATGCGAAGTGGTCATAGTAGCTTAGTAGTCATCTTAGTCAGTATTAACAGGTATTTATTCACAGTTTCTACATTTTTGAGTTCTCATGCCTTGAGGAAGTGCCTTATTGTGCAGGGAAGGTGGCTGCATACCAAAATGGCAACATTGATGGCGGAAGGAGACGTGCTTTGATGGTAGCTATCCTCATCCATCACTGAATCTTGGGACTGGAACTTGTGACCCACCCCCTTCTTTCAGGTCCTCATCAACTGCACCAACTGGGGTGAGGCCCTTGGACTCTGGGAAACGGGCTGTCGTCTGCTGAAGCGCTTCTTAATCACGGTGCCAAGAAGGGAGGCAATCTGAGCTGTCAGAGCTCCACCTGCTTCACCAGTGGGGGGCCGATATTTAGCTTAAAATGCCTGATTGCGGCCATTTTGACCTCACTGCTACTGCTGTTCATGGCCATCGCCCTCTGAAGGCACTGTAGCTTCTCGCTCTTCATCTCATTCCTCAATGCTTGGCCTGAGACTTAGAACATGGGACCGGTTCTTCCCCATGCCAGGAGTGAGACGTCCCAGGGAGGACAAATATTTCTTTTTTGAGTCACAGTTTCTTACTCATTCCCTGTCAGCGAACACAGAGTTGCTGTTCTCTCTTTGCCCCTTAAGTCAGCTATTTGTTGTGTGCCATAAAAACTAATTGAGATTTCCATTCTTCCACGAGTGTGGCCAGGGGACTTACTTTGAGGATACGAGCAGCCTGTAAGCCAATCGGCGTGTCCTTCCGCGTGTGTGAAGGACCAGTATCGGGTGAGCCCAGCGTGTTGTCTGCGGGGATAGTCTCAGCCTGTTTCCTTAAGGTCTGGCAGACAGACGAGCAGCCCGAACATGGCATTTGTCTCCTGGTGCCTGGGGAGCTGAAATTATCTCCTCTATTACTTGAGAAACTCGCAGAGGAAGCGAGACGACTGGTTTTCCCAAGAGAGGCACAGCGCCGCCGACCACACGGTATCTGCAACAAGAGTCGAAGAAGTTTATTTAGCTGTTTTGTGCTGTCCATTAGGACAGAGGGAAGGTTAGGGTTCATGTTCAGTGGTAGCCCTGGAGCCCAGGGGGTAGAGAGGTAGTGCAATTCACCTGAGGGCCTGCTGGCTTTGACAGTGTAATACTGACCAGACAGGCGAGGATACTCCATACAGTATGATTGTACGTTTACATTTATGCTTTTGACACTTAAAAAAAAAAAAAAGTGACACACAGCTCAGTGCAAAACAAAAGTGCATCTATCGTCTGTTATAAATTGCATTATGATAGTCTGTTAAGTTCCTCTGTGATTTCTTTAAGCAAATGTCTCGTCTGGGTTGCAGCACAACGATACAGAGGTAGAAAACTAGTAATTTTTTTTGATCAAAGACAGATAGAGCACATATGTGCCAGCAAAATGTGTACGTTTGTACTATTTGTATAGTATTTATTATATTTAGGCTCTGCATTCTGTGGCCCATTATGAAGTTGTTAGAGATGATGAGTGTGTGGATAGATTTATTGTATTTATATTTATTGTACTATTTGTGCAGTATTTAGCGTATTTTGTTCAAACTTTGCTGCTACATACTGTACTGTTGTGCAATGTCTGTAATGTCTGTTGTGCTTTGGTGTTAAACATGACTCAGTCAGTGTCCACTATGACAGATTACCTATATGTGCTGGTGTACCTCACTAATATCTTCACTGATACCTAATCCTCTACATACATTCTTATATAAAAGAAAGGAATTCATACTGTAATTTGTAGAACATTATAAATATTAGGTTAAATGTTGTGACAAAATTTTTAAAATGAGCAATATGAAAAGGAGATGGAAGAAGAATAAAAACACAACAGTTGAAGTTAGTCCCCAAGAGTAACATAAAGAAAAGCTTGTTATAATACAGAAGCGGTAGTAGCTGAAGCACAAGGACTTTTTTTGTGTTCATTTGCTAAGTTTCCACCACTGGAAGCAAGCTAGTCAGCGCGAAGCTCTCGGCATGCTATTCAGGGCGGTCTCATATGATAATTGTATTGATTACCTCCCACATGAGGGCTGCAGCAGTACCACGCCTCCCTCAGCAGCCTTCGCAAACACAGCCGTACCTTTGTCATGAGCTGTTCTCTTGCTGGTCCTCCACTGCTGTTCATTTTGATTTTCTCTCTGTTTTCATGTAATATTCATGTTGTTCCAATTCCTCCGGCACTACAGGTGAACTTTGGTCAGCCGCACAGAACTTTAAAATCTATAATTTCGGGTGCTGTTTTACTAGGTGAGTGCTGCTTTCAGTACAAGCTCTGGTGCATCTGTGACCTTTGACCTGTATGCTATCTCTGCTAAGTGGTGCCGCGACCATTCTGGACCCTGTATGGAGGACTTGGTGTTCCATTTGACAGCATCCAGTTAAACATGGGGTGTCGTGCAGGTTCTCAGTCTGCGAGGAGGATGAAAACTGTGAGATGAGTTGTGATTTTTTCACTTCTGATGGACTGTAAATGTGTGCAGTGTGTCCCAGGTCTGGGTGTGTGTCCTCTGTGATTCAGCACACTTCTGCATTTATGTATTTGCCTAATCATTTTCTCCAAACGGCTTTGAGTAGAATAGGTGCCCAAGAATGATTTAACCTGTAGTAGAGCAGGGTAATAATAACTGCAGAAATTCATAGGATGAATGCCTTGATCGAGTGTTACAGCAGGAGTTGAGTTGAGAGTTAAGCCTGGGTGTTTTTGGGCAAAAAGCGACAACTCTTACCACCACACCACCTGCTGACACTCAATGTGATCTGTACACCGTCTGCCAAATCCCACCGATAGCTACCCACTTTTATATTGTCCAATAAAAAGATCACCAGTAAATCACACTCCATAAGTCACTGTGGCTATAAAAAACATTACCGTTGTCATTGCTCACTAGGAATTGATCTTCCCCAAAGATTTTCAGAGTGACGGATGCGGTACGCTGTGTACATGTATATTTTCCTGCCGTGTTGCGTTGTGTACCGGCAGCAGGCGACAGATTTCTCGACATGCTCTGGGTGATGTGATTCGGCGCTGATGTTCCATTAGTCACCCACGGCCCGCTTTGGAAAAGAGTCGACTTATTCCAGGACCGCCTCGCAAATGTGACATCTCCCCCCCACCCCGTCCATCACATCTGTTGTGAGCGCCCCCCCTCCCGTCTCCCCTGCTGTCGGTAGCTTGTCGTGTTTCGCTCCAGACCAGATGAGCGTCAGTGTCAGATTGTTTCCTGTGCTTCCTCCAAAGAAGGCAAAGTCATCCTGCGATGAAATGACAGGAGGACAATGCGAACGGGGGCCTCCAGACCCCAACTCACACCTCTGTGTGGACGTAACTGTGCTTTCTTTGGTGAAACGTGATCCCAAACAATGTGCTGTGTCAGTTAAGACTCCTGAAAGCAGTGGCCTGAAACAGAAGGGCCTGGAAGTGGAAGGCACTGGGCCTGTTCCTCATGTTTACTGCTACAGGGGTAGCACTGAAACACAGCGATTATTACTGTTACAACCATCCCTGTCATCGGGGAAAGAGGACAGAGAGCAATGAAGGGCAAAGATGTATGATCCAAACTGGTGCTGGGTGAGGGGAGAAATTAAACTGCAGTAATGATGGGGTGTGGAAACGAGGGGAACAAAGCAATACTGTCCAGAGACCTGAACCCCTGTGTTGTACAGGCGGTCACACCCTGGCCATTTGCAGCTGTCCTACATGTGCACCCGCGTTGAAGACTGATTACACATCGGGTCTGTGAGCCCACCCTTATTAGCCAGGCTAATAGACACACAGGAGCCAGAGAGACTCTGTGTTTGTTGTTTGTGTTGCTGCAAGGTCAATACACTTATCCCCTATTACCTGTTTTTAATTTTCTCCTGAATGTTTTCTAAATATCAAAAAGTCAAATAATTCACTTATACCTTAAAGGGAAGAATTTCAGTTTTTTTCAAGCACATCCCAGGTTCACGCCAGTATTACGCTAAATGAGGTTTGATATTATAAATAACATATCAAATTAGAATGAATGAAAATTAATAATTACATTATGTACAAAATAAATTTAAACATTTTTTTGCCATGATGTTATGTGTAGACTGGCTTGAGGAAGACAGAGGCAATACTTTGTATTGCATTTAAGTAAACAAATAAAAGTTAAACTGCAATGGTGCAAAACAGAGGATGTGAACAGAAATGTGATTGCAGAAGTGAGACTGTTGAGTGTTAGCATAAAACTGAGTCCAGCGCATCTCGCAGTTGTTGATTAATGAAAATTCAGACAAATCATTGCTAAGTTGTATTAATAATAACTGAAGATTGAGGATTGAAACAGTGTAGACAGAATATTTAGAGGTGTGCAGTAAAATGCAAGTGATGCTTTTATTCGCTTTGCCATGTGGTGACTGTACTGATTCCCAACTCAGTACTGCTGTGGACAATAGGCTAGGGATCACTGAATGGGTTGTCAGGTATCCACCCACCCAGTGCTGTCCTGATGCTCAGCTGGAGTGCAGGACAGGGCGGGGCAGGCTGCTCCATCATGATGGTCTTTCACACAAGTCCCTTGCCAACTGTCACCCTGTGCTCACGACTGAAAGGACTGTGTTACTTCATCCTGGGGGGGGGGTAAGGAAGGAAGGGGTGAGAGACAGCGAGAGGAAGAAGGGGAAAAAAGCTGAATGCAGTACAGCTTGGAGGGCTGGTCAATGGAATTATGAGAGCACAGAGTGGCACATGTGTGGATGACACCAAGGCACCTAGCAGAAGCCCAGAAGCCCATTACTGCTAGCCCAGGCCTGACCCTTTCGATTTTGCCATCCGGTCTATTCTTCAGCTCCAGGTGTTTATGATTTGGGTTTTGTCTTTGTTTTTGCTCCACCAGTTAAAACATATTCCATTTGGTGGTTGAGTCACGAATAGCAGCTTGACACGCCACCCGATCAACACCCTGAGCTGTTGGTGTTCTAAACACTCGTAAAAGGTAAAGTGGTGATATTCACATTCTGTGGGAAACGGGCTTTTTTTCCCATTTTAAGCTCCCCCTTTTGCTGTCTCACTCCTTCTCTCACACTCTCACCTTTTGTTCAAAGGCTCATGATGGGATTACTGTGCCAGGTTCAAATGCTGCTGCTGCCCCCTTTGTGGAGCTAAGGAGGGTGGGAGGGGTGAGAAGTTTTCAGCTCTGAAAATCTGATCCAAGATCAGCTTCCTGCCCCCCCCTTCCCCATGTGCAATTTCTTATTGTAGTCAGGATTGTTTAAGACCTAAACTAGGGCTCACAGACTGACAAACCTGTCCCAGTGTATTCATAACCCACACAGTGTAGCAAGGGTAGGAATCTCTACTTGTTTGCAGATGATTTTCAGCATCTAACCCCTCTGGATGATTTTGCGTGTCAGATTCCTCTGCCATTGTGTTACATATATACTGTGTAAGTGTTTAAACTCAGGCGTGTAGTCGGGAATGTTGCTGTCTCCTCGGGCCCTCAGCATCCCACCCATAGGGGTCAGTAGCACTTCATCAAACCAGTGGGAAATTGTGTAGAAAAAGGGGGCTCTTGGGTAGCTCAAGCTCCCCGTCTTACTCCCTGGCATTCTTCCATGCTGTACGCTGGTGAGCCCGTGGCTAGCAGAGCAGCATCACGCATGGTCCTCACACAGGCCCTCACTGTGATGGGTTCAAGTAGTACGGTTGCATGTGTGTCACAGGCCCAGGTGAGGCTGCAGTGACGTTCGCGAGGAGAAAGGAGTCGAGTCCAGAGGCGAGGCAGTACCCGCCTGACGGAGGTTGTGCAACTTAATCTCATTTCCCTGCCAACACCTATTTTATTAAAAGACATTTCTGTAAATGTATAATTTGATTATTTACTATAGTATAGTTTGCTTAGCAGACAGTTTTATGCAGAATTACAGGAGTTTCCCTTTCAGTTCAGCCCATCTGTTGTAATACATTTTTTTTGTTACATATTTGAGCTGCTAAAGTTTAAATCCTAGATGTGGAACCTGTAGCTTTTAACCTGAAGATTTTTTTGGAATTTTTTTTAGCTGCAGTGCTTACTTTATTTTAGATTGTTTTGCATGTCTTGGCTGAGGCCTCAGTAGGTAGACCTCTGTTGAACTATTGCCTATGGGCTGTGAGGTTCATGTACTCCATACCTTAAATAACAATGTTAAAAACAAATGACATCTTAATCGCACTGACAGCATTTTCATTTGAAATGTTTGAACTGTAACCAGTTGCCTCCCCTTTACTAAGATACAGATGAACAGTATTGCAAGGCTTTGTAAGCGGCATAGCAGTTTAACTCAGAATCTATGTAAAGATTTACTACCGTTTAATTACGATTTAAGGCTGATGCGGTACAATTAGGGGCTGCGGCTGGTGTGGTTTCTGTCGTTCTCAGTAGGCATACAGTTATGGCAGAAAGCGGAAACATGCTTAGTTGTTAAGGTAACTTCGGTGGTGGGTAAGAGCCACTGTTGTAGTAAACCGTAATGAAACACTATTAATGTGTTTATTGGCTAAAGCTTGTTAGACTATGATTAATTCCTCATAAATTCACATAAATGCACAGTAGCTTAATTATGATTACAAACAGTTGATTGAACTGCAATTACCAATGAATTTCTGTAATGTGCTTCAAACAACCATTTTATTGAAGAAGTATTTTAATATGGAAATGCATTTTTTAGAAGATCTATGATGCAGAATTTCCTGACTTGTATGAAATGGTCAGATGCACATGAGGTCTAATACTGTACAAACATTATTGTGTTAATGCAGAAAAATGAATACTTAAAAACTTTATGATTTCATACAATTAGGATATTGGGAGATGTGGAAAAGCAACCCTTAACATTTAATTTAGAACTGAAAGTTATGGCAGTTTCAGTGTTCACTTTTCACTGCAATCCTCCAAATCTAACCACAGATAAACAAATTAAAGATTTAAAATTAAATTAAATTATGTTGCTGTTTTGTTAAATGTGAAACCATACAAATTATATAAACAGTTTAATCTAAAACAACAGTATATGCATTTTTATTTTTTGTAAAATGACACAAAATAAATTGAATCTAGTACTTATATATACACACTGTATACTGAATAGGTATATAAATGATGTAACACTCAATCTGATGGCATTTTCCAGTGGAGTCACTGAGATATTTTTTCTCCTGTTTTCACCCTGAGCTGCTGTTGACCCATTTACATTATGATGCTTTATATATTATTTAACTGTCTTTTCTTGGAAAATGAATCATTATTCGTCTTTCTCTAAAGTTAAAAAGTCTCCCTTTATAACTGAAGGCGTCATTGACTCTGTGTTCTTCAGTTTTAATTCATACTCATTTTTTTAAAACAGGAGCCACAGTGAGGAGAAAGCTTAAAATCAATGTAAAATGCAGATTTTCCTGAAATCTTTCTGTGGGAACTGAAGTGCTTTATTTTAAATAAAATAATTAACCTGAACTCCTACAAAAAGGTTTTTTTTTTTTTTTGGCCTTTCAGAAAAAATTAAAGAAACTTTAACTGTGGGGGGAAAAGAGAAAAAAATACTTCTCTATTGCTTCTTAAACTAGGGAATTTAATTTAAATGTTATATTTACCTATGTATATTCCCAGTTTTATTTGAAACATTAACCATTATTTAGATACCTCTAAAATGAGCAAAGAGTAATTAAAAAAATGAAATGCATCCTAACATTGCACAGTGTTCAGGTGAAAATGATCTTATGGAGACTTTTCCTTAATTTACACAGCTGAAAGATTGTGCTAGTTTTTAAATATTATGTTTTCACAGTTTTGATTGACTTAACTTCTCATTAAAAAACCTTTAACCCCCGTTTCTTCGTTCTGGTTCAGAGAAAAGAATGTCTGTCAGTCAAGGGCGGAGGAGTACCTGAAACTAGACCATACTTTACAGTGAATGAAGTCTGATGCTAAGATAATTTCGGTCACTATACAATATTGAGAGTTGAGTATGTACACTCATTCTCCAGAATATCTTTGTGTGAAAATCACTACAGGTTGGATATCATTTGTGTACTGTAAAAGTTTACACCTCACATAGTTTGGAAACATGCGTTACACTGTTCCCCGGTAAGACAATTTTATGCTCGTTTTTTTTTCCCCAGTCTTTGGAAAAGCAGATAAGCCGCACAGTGCCAGTTTCACAGTGCCCGAACACTGTTGTCTGCCCGTCGATGCACATATTTGTTCTCTGCACTATGGATGGAAAATTGTTTGATTTTCATTGATCTCATTACCACTTTTTTGTGCCATCGCCTGCATCAACTGCTGCTGATTTTCACTGGATCAAGTTCTTCACCATGTTTTATTTCAGCTGCAAAGCTTAAAGCGTTCCCTCTCCCAAACAGATGCACTTATAACTCACCCCCTGCCAAGCAAACACAGCGATTGACCCCTCTCTGAAATAGAATTTCATAGGGGTCAGGGTCAGCTGGCTGCAGCTAGGTGGGTCACGAACCCGTCCGGCGGGGCTGACCCCGCTGCTCTTGCGGAGTAGCCGAGCGTGTTTTCACATGCCTTTGCTCTTTGTTTTCTCAGATGTGTAAATGCCCATTGACCTGTGTAGGATCCAGCAACTGTAGTTCCAACACGCTCTGGGCTACGGTCTGTTCAAGTGCGTGGTTGAAACCTCGGACCGAAAAAGCCTGAGAATGGTGTTTTATTGACTGCTGCGGTGAAGAGCTGGTACGAGAAAAACCAAACAGTACTTAAAGAGATTTACAGTCAGTCATCCTCTGTCCTGCTTTGTCCCACGGCCCAGGCAAACCCTGTGCCTGTTCTGGACTGTTCCGCCTTCAGCACGTTATTGGGGGAACCAAACAATCAAGGGAAAACTGGAGACAGTGAGGTAAAGAGAAACCCGGCTTCTTGTTCCAGACTGCGGAGAGGAGAGCTTCTCACCTCGATGCAGCACAGGCCACACTTTGCCTTGGGCTCAGTTTGAAGCAGCAGCTGCCATTATTCTGAAGAGGAGAGTGGGCTCAAACTTAGAAAAAAGCTTTTCCCCCTTTCTGCCCCTTGCTTTTGCAGCCTCTACTGGTTCCCCACGTGTGTGTGACTGTTTTGTATATCACATAGAGGAACCTTAAAGAAACATTTAAGAAAAAAATGTTTAAGAAGGGAGAGGATCTGATAATTTCATGGATGTTCTTTATTCGTGGATTAATTTTTTGCTATTTGGGGGAGAAGGGTGCAGAAAGCTCTTTGGAAGCCCTGCCCACAGTTAGGATGGTTTGTTACTGCAGTATTGGAGTGGGTTGAATTTAGTGATGAATACACATGAAACAGAGAGTTTGGTGTGTGTGTGTGTGTGTGTGTGTGTGTGTGTGTGTGTGTGTGTGTGTAGAAGAGGGAGGGAGTCTGATTAATTATTGCAAGGCTGCTAGGTGCCGATCCAGCTTCTCACTTCACTGGACTGGAGCGCGGCTCTCGCCCCCGGCCGTATCGGTGGGGCTCATTACCGAGCCTCTTGGGACCTGACAGAAATTGTTAGCGGGATGTGACGGCCGACCGCACCACCACCCCCCTCACCCACATCCCCCCTCCCTCCCGACTCCTCCGGACAGGAAAGAGGACTCCCTCATCTCCTTAAAAGAGGCCTAACAAGGCCGCCTGTACTACACCTGTAATCACGCTGCTCCGGATGGCGTCCGGGGAGCTGGACCGGGCCGGGCCTGATTGGAGCAGCAGAGCCAGAGAGCGAAGGCCGATCCATAATTGATGTGCGTGCACAATTACGGGCCTCCAGACATCTCCAGTGCGTTGCACAAGCACGCCTCAAGGATTGTTAAATTTTAACGGGCATTGCATAAAAATCAAGGTTCTCAGATTTTGATATGTATTGAATAAGAAGTCGCCCACCGTTTATGAAGGTGCACTTTATTCAACGAGAGAGGCCAGCCTGCGTGTTTGCTTTTATGTGCAACTGTACACGTAAAATGGATTAGTTATTACTGTAATGTTTATTAAGAGCTGTGAAATGGAAGCATGGTTCTGCTTTTGATTGCAGTTTTGTTAGCATTTCAGAACGTAAGTGTGGAGAATATGCTGTTATTCCTTTACATTTACTTGAAAAGGAAGACAAGCAGAAATAAAATCATTTGCTCTAGAGTAAATTTCTCCAGCAAATTTGAATCTGCAAAAGATGCAGTTCAATAAGTACGGTGGAAGAGTTTCCATGTCTGGTTACAGCTGTTGGTTGCATTCAGCTTTTCATAACTTTTGACTTAGTTCACCCTTAATATGTTTTACGCTACAGTATGTTTTGTAGGACTAAATCGGTGCCGATCGCATATTCTTTTCGAAATCCAGCAGCATCTCTAATATTAGAGACACTCTGGTTGTCGCGTGTATATGATCAGCATAAAAAAATTTGTGGGGTATTGCTTATTTTAAGGGTGTGGTTCCTATACGCTGATTAATTCCTCCCAGGAGCACTTTACACCTTTTGTTTACAGCAGAGTAGCAACATTAACATTCAGACTCCTGCAGCATACGGGAAATGTGGCCTGCGAGTGACAGAGGCGATCTGGTGGTCAAGCAGGGGGAGCAGAAGGCTCCCGAGTCCCAGAGGACACTCATGGGATTGTGGGAAAGCACGGCTCGCTGACATTTTCAAAGGCCACTCTTCTGTTGTTGCTCATAGCAATGAAATAAGGAAAATAGTCATAACTCCTTTTTGTTTTTAAATAATGATTTATGTAATCTTTTTTTTGGGGGGGGGGGGTGTGTGAATAATCGGCATCCTAATTACAAACAATGCAGAACAGAACTGCGTTCTGTGAATTTGCTAAGAGTTTGCCATACGTGGGTGTGCTGTTATGGTGGTCAAGAGACATATAAAAGTAATGAACAAATAGATTTCTATTTATTTTTATGACCATGAAATGAAAGTAAATTTAGCTTGACTGGACAGATTGCCATATGGCAGTAGACAACCTGGGCACTGATCACAGCGCTAGAAACAATGTCACACTTTACTTTTGAGTTACCATCAGCGAACCTTTTCTGCTCAGCCCTGTTAATTGCATGTGTAGTTGTACAGAAGGAGGGGATCCTTCTGTGCATCCGAGGCTGCACTGCGCTTGGTCCGTATCGCAGGGTGAACCCCTCACAGGCGCTACACGATCGGCCTTCTGCGGATGTAACTCCAGACAGGCCACAAGCGACCCTTACAAAAATTGCAGTTGCCCTTCTACAGGTGTTTCCCAGACCAGGTCGGGTTTGGTTCATTGCAGTTCCACCAAGTCTATGGTTTCAGTGGTGAGTGAGGTTGCTCTCTAATTCCACATTTCCTGGAGAATCCCCCAGCACACGAACCTGTAGTGCCGTGGTTAATTTATGCACGGCCAGAGACAGTAAGGTTGTCACATGGGAGTTTAACTTGGCCACTCGGCACAATCGCCAGTTGCAGGTTTTAGCAAATTCATGGAAACACCCACTGGTACACCAAAGGCACAGAACACTAAAAGGATAACTATGGCATGTACAGTAGTTTCATAAGGATAATTACAGGCTGCAGTTAAAGTGCCAAATTTAAAATTAAAATATACATTAATCGCATTAAGAGCAATGGCTGACCTTCTATGGCCTTGCAGCTTTTCAAGTTCAAAGATGAGCTCAGCAACAGACTGAAGATGGGGAATATCCTGCCGTTAACAACCAGTGTTCGACTCGCTATTTACTTCCACTACAACCTTTTAGACAAATGCCTTTTATTGTAATGAAATTATACCAGAGAAGTAACAAGCGCAAACAATCGTATCAGAAAGGTTAAGCCCCACAAAGGCGGCAATTTGGCGTAAACAACAGTAATATGCACTTAATCTCTCATTTACATATTCATTCCCGGTCCGTATTTAACCTTTGCAAACAGACACAAGTATTAATTAATGTGACGTTGTAGCAACTTATCGGCGTGCCCCTCCGATTGTGTCCGATCCGTTTGAAAAGCGTCACGTGCGCTCATTCGTTATTTACCTGTACTTCATACTGTTTGGAGGAGCGATTCGAGAACGGGCGAGTACGGCAGAAAGTTAGCCGGATCTTGACCTTTTTGTTCATAACCGTTCTGTTGGCAAGTGAAACTTTTTCAGCAGCAGCAAAAAACCCAAAAACACTCAACGGCGACATGCGGGCCCTCGGCGGTGACAGCCCGTGACGTGCACACGCGTAATCCTTTGGCCTAGTTTTTGCCTCGTGCTCAGGACAAGGACTTGAGCTGCATGGTGCACCGCAGCAAAACACATCTGTCTGATGCCTTGTTTCAGAGACAGATCAATAAGCAGATGAATTGACTGATACATGTTTGCGTGCGAACAAGAGTGAGGAATGATCCTGGACGCTGAGTGCGGTGACGTGTTTGGGGAAGTGCCGCGTGTCTTTCGCAAAGTGGGGAGAGACAGGAGGGAGACGACAAGAGCAAAGTGAGAGGAAGAGGAGTTGCGATGCTCCGGCTGCAGCTTGATCTCTAGCGTCTTCAACAGGTGAGAGTGGGCGATAACAGCGTTTGATGTTGCCAGCGTTTTTACCACCCAGCTTCATTTCTTCTCCTAGACCTCTCAGCAGACTTCAAAGCCCCCCCCCCCCCTTATCCCTGTACCCCCCCATCCAGCATCTCGCTTTAATCCAGCACACCGGAGCACTCCAGTTCAAAGCACCATCCCTTCTCCAAGACCGTCCTCAAAACTGCAACCCAAACTTTTTCTTTCCTCGTCTTCCACAAAGTAGCAATTACAGCTCCTGCGCCGCAGCGACTGGCTCCTGCTATTAATTAATCCCACAAAGGGGGCTCATTTCCTGGCTTTCTGGATTGACAAGAGACTCAAGAACAGAGACCCCCTTTCAAAGCCACTGCAGCCCTTACCGGGGGGGGGGGTGGCAGGAGGAAGAGGAGAAGAAAGACGCCCCCCCTCCTGAAAGTAGCGGAGGTGGAGGACACATTTGATATCGTGCCGCTCACAAGTGATTGAATGCTTTGTTAAGGGGAGTGCTTTACTAATCTGTACCTGCAGAAAGAAAGGGGGGAAAAAAGCTTAAACTCGGGTGGGGGCAGTGAAAGTGCCACCGCACTGAGTTGAGAGGCGCTACGTTGGACGGTGATGTGCTGGGCCGATCACGCGTGTGTCTTCCCCGGCATTATGCCTCCTGTTTGTGAAAGGGAAAGTGTTCGTTTTACTTAAAACAGACAAGCCAAACACTTGGGGTGGAGTGATTGAGAGTCTGGAGGATAAAAAGAAGGAGAGAGGGAAAAAATTATGAAGAGAGGCAAAAAAAAAAGCCGACTGGTGGCGAGGAGATTAAAGCCTTTCATTGAGTGTCTCCCTTTCTTATTGAAATGGGGAGAATGGTGCTGTGAAAGTTAGCCGTGCTCTTGTTGGGGAACTGGGCGTGTGTGTGCCACGTCTGTGGGAAGAGAACCCAGTGCAGACCCCACAAGCTGAAAGACGCTGAACACGTCTGGCCTGACACGTCCCAGGAGCGAGATCCAGTGCATCTGTGTGGTTGTTCCTCAGACAGAAACCACATTTTATTAGCAGTGCTAACACAGCCAAACATCACACTTGCTGCTCCGGCGTGTGTGTGTGTGTGTGTGTGTGTGTGTGTGTGTGTGTGTGTGTAGGGAGGGGTATATACACACAAGTGTATACAGTACAGTATGTACATATGTGTTGTATATAGAGGCCTCTGGACTATTTTACTACAGATCACAAGGTGTAACATGGACTGTGTGGCAGGGTGCACACAAAATGTATATTTACAATAAATGTCTATGGCAATAAAGGAGGTATATTGCATAAAAAATGCAAGATTTTAAATGCAGTTAATATTTACTTAAACTGCAGTTGAAGAGTTAATGTTTGTTCTCACCTAAGGAAGGTAAAAATTCCATGTGTTTATCCATCCGTCCATCTGTCCATCCATCCAGTTTCCTTAACTGCTTGTCCTATTTAGCGTCACAGCGGTTTGAAAGCTCTAGGAGATCTAGTGAAACTTATTTTGTACACATGAAATAAATGCTTTTTTCTAATAAAATGTGACTCAGCTGTCATATTCAATAAGCTATAATACTAAGTGCTAAGTTATAAATATAGTATAATTGATTTAACACTACCCTTCTGCTACATGTTGCATGACAGTGTCACTCTTTTACTGAGTGGCTGTCACATTTGCTGGTGGTAACAATTATGTTCAAAAGTATCACTTAATTAGTTGAAAAGAGTCACAAGTGTGGGCGTTTTGCATCTATAAATGTTAGGTAACTGTTGTCATGTTATAGCTTCAGTTGCCTAGGCAAAAACATGCCATTTTCCAGTTAGCCTGTGTGGCTGAGAAGCATATTTAATAATATTTGTTATTTATTTTTAGCTTTCGAATTCACTCGATGAGCCACAAGCGATGCTGCAAAAGCAACAGGACACAAGAGTGTGCGTTTGTGCGTGTGTGTTATTGTGTGTACACAGTAACCACAGTAACCCACATTCCCTGGTGTCTCTGTGTTCGCCGCAGTTCTCTCCTACTGAGCTGTCGTACAACAATGCTCACCCGGCCTTCTACTGGGCTTCGACCAGAGCCGGCCGGGCAGCCGTCGGAGCGGGATCCATCTGGTAGCAGTTATTTACACAATCTAAACCTTGGATGTTTGACTGACAGCCCAGGGAGGGTTTTCTGTGGTCCCCTACCTTTTTCTGAAATCTGTTAGGAATTAAAATGCAAGCAGTCCTGGTCCGGAGCCAGAGGCACCGTGGAACGGGAACGCGACTCAGCGGGCGGTCATTATCATCACGCTCGCAATGTACCCTGATGCTCGACCAGAGGCCTGTGTGCGGACAGCACGTGCTTTGGCTGCATGTTCGTTTTAGCACACAAAATAGCAAATTATTGTGCTGCGCTGCATCCATAGACAAAGCACTCGCGCTCATTCATTTCAGGGTTGGAAAAAAATAAAAAAGGGATATCAGTCAAAAAATGTGAGGCTTCAGGCCTGAATGGTCTTGGTTGTGGCTCTGCAGTCTGTGAAAGTGGAACTGAGGGGTGTTGCTGGCATGGGGGGGTGGCTTGGCGAGAGCGGCGGGTGAAAGGTGTGGGCAGAGGGAGGCAGACAGGCAGTCTGTCGAGCGCCGGCTGCACGGAGCTCGCCTCCCTTCAACTGTACAGTATTTACAATTCAATGAGGTGCAGCGAGCAGGAATAACAAAGAGGGGAGTCCAGATGCCGCATAGCC
Source organism: Heterotis niloticus (assembly GCA_018136845.1). Taxonomy (NCBI): domain Eukaryota; kingdom Metazoa; phylum Chordata; class Actinopteri; order Osteoglossiformes; family Osteoglossidae; genus Heterotis; species Heterotis niloticus. Next base: position 20,078,222 of record CM030906.1, read on the forward strand.
GGAGCAGCCAGACTCCCGCCTCTCGCCTCCTCTCGTCTGCATATTCGGTCACGAACACATTCGCCCTTCTCCCGTGGCCAACAAAACCGTTTTAACACATAGAATATGTGCACGGTTCTTTTGAAACGCACAAAAAATCCATTTGAAATAAAGCTGGTGAGTTATTCCCGCCATTTTTTTTTTTTTGTCCTCTGCAAAGCCGGTCAGCGTTCTGCCCCGAATGTCTTTCGACACGCACACTCCATCGCTCCATTAAATCATTGACTCTGGTGCGATCAAGCAACTTTTAATTCGTTTCAGTGCATGTTTATTATTTCACTCCATTATTTTATTTGATTCTGAATGGAAATGGGGTTTATTTTCCTGTCTGTATTAAGCGGGTAAGTGATCTATCATTAGCGCGCGCCCTCAGTCATTGACCCTAGCGACCCCTGAATCACGTGCGTGCTTTCAATTGGGGCTCGCAAGTACAACGGCGTGTCGGGGAGTCGGGCAGCGCTTCGTGACGGCTCTTAAATTCGCCGCTCGTCCAACCGTATGTGGCGTGCTACTCCGGCCCGCACGGGGAAACAACGATCTGAGAAGAGCGGCCCTTTGGCGATGACCACCTCGAACAGTGGGAGCTTCTTCTGGGCTCTCGCCACATGGCTTAGGTCTCACTAAAGCCAAGGCTCACCTGATGCATTTCGCAGGCAGACGTGAGGAGCGTGCAAGGGAGAGCCCCCACGGCACGTTCTCCACCCCCGCCCGAGCAAACAGGAAGTGCTGGCAGGTGTGAAATCCTTGTGCTCCCACCACAGGAAGTGGAAACCCCAAATGGCTCGCTCTGAAGATCCGTGTTGGGTGGCTGCGGAGGGTTGTTGGGGTTGGGGATTTAAGGTCCCCTGTTCCTGGCAGCTGGGTCAGGCCCTGTGTGTGCCCCTGCGTGCCCCCTCCGTGCCCCTAAAAGACCCCCAGCCCACAATCCCGCATCTATTCGCTCGTGGGCTGACCAGATGTTACCCCCCTCCCTGCCCCGCCGCTCGAGCGTCACGGCAAAGTCTCTTGGACGCTGCACTGTGGCACGTTGTGTTTTCCTATCATTCATCACCACGATGTCAGACGTCGGGTTTAAGCCTCTGTTTTCACGCCGGTTGACGGTCATGTTAAATGAAGGGTAAAAAGTTAAACCAAACAAGATTAATGGCAATACCTGATCAAATGTGATTTGCACTTCCTGGTAGTGTGTGGCCACAACTTGACCAAAGTACTTGCTTTATTAAGGCCTGTTTCATTGCTTGCCAGTAGGCTGACAGTTGTGTACAATTCCCTCGTAATGTTTCATTTATAAAACACATATTTTGCTGCAGTATGGCCTGTATCCGAAGCATGTTACGGATGTCGGAGAATAACGCAAATAACATTTACTTCTCTGCCTTTCTTGTCTGTATCATTTGCTGGGAAAATGGGAGGCGGCACTCGGCAAACAGAAGGTTTCCTTTTGGGTAATTTTGTCCCTTGGGGGATATTCTTATATATGCCATTAACAAACTTCACAGTTTTGATCAAGGCCAAGATTGCATACAAACGTAACCCTTGAAAAGCATATTATTTTTTCTGTTGGACTTCATTAGCAGAATGCTAATTCGCTCTCCCGAAGCAGTTCAACAACTTGTCATCGATATTGCTCTGTTGTTAAAGGCGTCTGTGCGCAGAAATGGCACATCTTGTAAAATAACATTTAGTTCAGCACAAACGTGTAATTGGAGCTCAGAATTCATTTCCAGCTTGAAAAAGTAAACTTAAAGACAGGGATTGGTTTAATTAGGTAAACAAAAAATAAATAACAGTCTTGTCAGCTTCGTATGCAGATAACAATCTCATCGTACCCAAGGCCGGAGGAAGGGGTCCTGCAATTTAAAACTGTACAAATGGTTTTTGTGGCAGTGCAGTTATTACTGTACGTCGTGGCTAAAGTGCCAAAAGGCAGCATTTCTGCTTTTTGCTGTAGTATTCAATGAGAATTTAGATATACATAAGTGAATTTAATGTCTGAAATTCAGATTCTTTAACAGACATTCATAACAGGAAGGAGGCACTTTAAAGTCATCCTGCCTCTATTCAGTGTGCGCTTGTAAAAATTTTAATAAATGTTACAGTTAAAATCCTGTAACATCTGCGAGTCTTGCAACAGTATGGTTACCTTTTCATTAATCCACACCTTTATCACACTGTGTGCAAAGGAAAATTGGTTTATAGTGTCCGTTCTGGAGCAGATGCAGTTCTTTACAGATTCATCACCTCGCAAAACCACAGAATAATATGAGTTTATTGATATTTCTGCCATCACTCTACAGTAAATTTTAACATGTGCAGCCGTTTCGTATTTATTGATTTAGTGCAAAGAGATTCCTTCATTGTTTTAATAACCTAGATTTAATAATAAGAATAATTCATGGCCTTTCTCAGATGTGAGAGACTTCAAAGTGCACGGCAGCTGCTGAGGTTGCGAAAAATGCGAACCCTTCTTCACATAAGGAGAGACTGTGGGGTGGAGGGGAAGGGGGGTGGGGGTGGTTGCAGGCTAATTAGCTTTCTCCATTTTTCTCAACAAGCAGACGGGCCTGTCCCGCCACTGTAGCTTAAACCAACACCCCCCCCCCCACCTGCAAACATGAAGTACACAGAGAAGAAAAGACGCGAGGATGTCGACGCATGAGAAATACTTCCAGAACTATCCTGAACAAAGATGTTGCAAAGTGCCTTTGAGCCGAGCATCACCGGAGTCCTGTTTTCTGCTGTCCCGGGGCGGACTCGACAGCAGGGCGGATCCAGGTCCTTCTAAACATACGTCTCGTGTACCCCCACTCACAGTGTCTGCGTCGGGCCCTCAGTGTGTTTCCCATTAATACTGACAGTGTCGAGTATCAAAGCAAAGCAGCGGAAGGCGGTGTTTCTCATGGTTTCGTGTTTGCGCTGGCTGTTGGACTGCAATTCTGGTTCAGCGGAAACGGAAATGCACCCCGAGCCGTGGCAGGGGTTCCGCTCTCTCAGTTGCTCTAACTGCCACATTGGGTTTGTTCACCGCTTTTATATACTGTAGCTACAAGGGACTGTGGGCAGAGTTGGTTACCACGGAGCTCACCTTCAGCAGTACTGCTCACTTCTCCTTCGCTTGTGCTGTGAGTAAAAGTTTGGCCTGTAGTTCCCTTTAAAAGTTCAGAATGCACATCATCTTAACGTGAACCGGCGTTCTCCTGCTTGACCTGAAGCGGAACTGCTATATGAAAAGGTACCCGAAGTCGCGGCTGTGTGATGATGCTGTTGCAACCCAGAGGAAGGCACTGTTTGCAATTTATCCCAGCGTTCTGTGTAAGATGCAAAACATGGTCTAAAATTTAGGGGTCATACAGAACAGTCTGTCTATATATTTGTCTAGCATTTATTTATTTTCTGTCATTCGTCTCCAAAGCAGCTTACACCAATTAGTCCTTTCATACAGCTTAGCAATTTGTACCAAGTCAATTTAGGCCAAGTATCTCGATCAAGGGTACTACAGCAGCGTGTGGGCTTCAGACCCATGTTTGTGGAGAGCGAAGCAGCAGCTCTAACCACTACACCACCTGCTGCCCTATACCAACACACAAGCTGCGTGTGGGACATATATAATTTGATTCCAGTGGCATTTGCACAGCAATGGGATTGTTTCCTGCACAGTTTTTGGGTGGCACTGTACTGCTATGATGATCCAGGAGGCTGAGAATTGCTGTCAGGATGCCTACGTGCCGCACCAGCCCACGGAAAAACACCCAAGTCGGCTGTAAATGGTTCAGAATGGGGTGGGGTCAAGCAGGGAAGCGAGAGTGTTGCAAGGCACCGATGTCACGGACAGCGCAGTGTCCTTGCTCAGGAGATGAACTGGACAACAGCTGATTAGGGTACCCAGGCACACAGCAACCCCGAACCTGATCCCTCATAACTTCCCCCGTCTGGACAGCCGCTGCATGTTTGCTTCCGCTGCACTTTGGTCCGGTTAGGCCACCCCAGGAAACCTCCAGCGCGTTTCCGCACGGGTGCTAAGAGCAGCCTTTCCGAGACTGTACCGCTTCTCGAGAACAAAGCTGTTACAGAGGTCTCCGAGGTGCCTCAATATTTGCCTTGCTTGCATATCAAATATGCTCAATATTTTCCTCGCACTGAACACACACTGCCAACTGTTTAAACTTTCTGTCCCCCCCCTCCACCTCCAACTTTCATACAACCTCCAGTCTCAGAACGCTATATATAGTATATATTGTAGGGAATGTTCTGTATATAACCAACATGAAGAGGAGAAATGCTGAAATGAAATTTGGAGCATTTCTAATTTAAATGTTTTTATACTCCTAAGTATGTTTGCATAACTCAGCAGCTTGGAGAGGTAAATTACTGACAAAACTATAATTGTGTACTACAGAATTACACTGTCCTGTGTGGAAGGAGTAAAAATGGTACTGTACAGTCAAAATTGACAAGAAAAAAGGTTTTATTCCAGAATTTTTCAGTATGTACCAAAATACAATAGGAGTGTTTGACTATGAAATATTCTGCAATTATGACATTACAGTAACGTGAAATGAAAGTCAAGGTTGGAGCTAAACATAAAGAGTAAAAGGGAAATAGGCAAAAAAAAATCTTCATAGTTAAAAGCGCACTTGTCATTATCTTGCTTTGTGCCTTTATAAAGTGTTTTTTATTATTATGGAAATATTATGGAAATATTTCTCATAATTCTGGTTATCCGTGTATATGGGCATATTAGGCTGGGTACACTTCATCCAAAATACTGTATGCTCTGGTGTTATGTGTGTTTCTCTCCTAAAGAGGCAGAGCCTGCTAGACTGCCTTTTGCAACATGGGTTCAATATTCTCCACAGACTCGACAGCAGCACCTTACCGAGTGTCAGATGATTATCAGCAAAGGTAAAAAGTAGGGTAACAAGCGATAATACAGTTTTACTGAACAATAGAAATGCACACACAAAATTGTCTTCAAATTCAGAATACAGGCAATGCAATACAAAAAGGTAAATGTGATTTATCCAGGAAGCAGAGATGTGCAAAGAAAATAGATAATATGATATATGATCTGTTCTTATTACCAGCCTCACAGTGGCCATCAGTCAGAGTTCTCGTTGTTGTAGCCGTAATAGTGAAAGTATTTCAGATCAAATCATGGCCCTTTGTTTAATTTTCCAGCGAAGTAGAAGGAAAATGAGCTCCAGTTAGCTTGACACCGTCTGTCTAGAGAATGAAAAGTTTCCCGCTTTAGCAGAGCCCCCTTGACCCAGTACACAGTGAGAGGCGAGTGGGGGGAAGAAAACGTCAATTTAAATGGTGAATAAAGTATGACAGCACAATATTCATTTTGAAAATTGGGCCCTGGGAGGCATTTCCTTACTGGCGCCTGGATGAAATCCACTCTCTCCAGTGTGATGTGTAATAATTCAGTCCATTAACCCTGTTATTAGATCCTCATTGAAGTTCCTTGGAAATGACAAATCTCTGTCTTAGCAATAATAATAATAATAATAATAATAATAATAATAATAATAATAATAATAATAATAATAATAATAATAATATACTGTTAATTGTGCGGTTTCTGCTTATGCTGTAGGGTGTCTAGAAACTGCCACAATGCAGAAATATACAACTGCAGTTCCAGTTGCATCCAGTGCTACTGCTAATATTGTCAATGCTAATAAAAATAGTAATGATATTAAATATATGAAAATGTTCAATGTCCCTTTTGAAGTTGAGTCACATATGCTAAAACTTGTGCCAAAAATACTTTCTCAGTACTAATGACAGATGTGACAGATGTGAAGCACAAACCATATGTAGTGCTAAAAACTGTACAAGCTTGGCCTGGCGCATTGGGATCTGGACCCTTCTTCCAGTAATAGTCAGCACAGAGAAAAACTGCTGATGTAATGTGTTTTGTGCATGTGTGGAACATAGCTGGTGAAAGTGTGTTCACCTAAATGAGGAGAAATGGAAATTCTGAGTCTGGGTTCCCCATCATGCCGATGAAGCCTCAGAAGGGACAAGGCTGCATGTTTCACACCGTTGTTGCAACTTTTTGACACTTGGTGGCGCGGCTTGCTCTCTGTGAGAAGAGCTACATTATGATCAGATCTCACACAGACACATGGAGTGCATGGCCAGCAACCCCCCCCCCCCCCCCGCCCCCCCGCAGTGATGTCCATGGAAGCAACAGCCATGACACCTGTCGATCGCTGGCGGTCCACGTTGGCATGGGTTTGCGGACAGCGACCCCAAGGACAGAGCTCAGGCAAGTGTCGCCAGGACAACCTTCCGTTTGGCAGACAGGGACACGGCCGTGCGCCCACAACCGCCCCTCACCCGCCGTGGTGTTAAGCTGTGCCTGCCGTGAGTGAGCCCAGGCCAGGTCCAGGCAGGGGGAGGAGGGTTCCAGGGCGGACCGATGTGAACCTGCCCTACCGCCCCAGCCAGGAAGAACCTCCGCGTTCTGCCATGAATATTCAGCCGCAACTGTGATGGAGTGTGATACGGTTTCCTGGCTCGGCACGCCTGCCACATGGCCGCTGCGCTCAGGGAGGAGAGGGGGCCATGTCAAATCCCATTAGCCACTGTTGCTTTACTTAATTGGATTCGATAATAATTTTCTGTTTTTCGCTCATTTCGTTTTCTGTCCTTTCAGACACTTCATGCGTTGCATCTCTCCGGGTTAATGCAGGAATGGAGAACACTCGTATGCATCCAGAGATGATAATAAAAGGCTCTGTCAGTTACAGCTTCAGAAAGGATTTACACCAAATTTTATGATAGTTACTGGTTTGGCAGCACTGGAGGCGATTTTACTCCTTCAAACAGCCAAATTTTTTATGGGCACAGTTTAGGTTAAGTACTAATCTTGACGGTACAACAGCAGAGCCTGTCCCAGCACTTGAACAAGCAACCTTTAGTGGCTGTCCTCAAAGGTGTGTATCCACTTGGGTTCTCAGCAAGAGCCTTTTCAAGTTATGGTCAGTGTCACCACTGAAACCAAATATACCTTTTCTATTACACAAAACGCCATGGTGAGACTGTTTCTAAACCACGTTGTGTTGCAAGATTTGTGTGTTTTTATTGAAAAAAGCCCACATATATTAATTTTCAATTACACGTTTTTACAACCTCACAAATGGCCTTTGCTCTTAGTTACGGCTGCTGTCACTGTGTTTGATATCTGTTTAAAAACATTTCCTAGTGGTGCAGTGGAATTTTACTGTAACTCCCGGAGTTGTACAGGCCCTGTGGGCAGAGAACCTCTTGTGGTCTGCTGCTTGTAAACAGACAAATCTTGTGACCACACAAGGACCTGTAGTACTGCAGTTTTCAGCCATCATATGACCCTTTGACAGACTTGTTCTTTGTACATCATTTGTACGTATTTGTATTCACACGTTCCCTTGGCGTGAACCGGCACGTACAGCCAGCACATTAAGTTCTCCTCTGCCGGTGGAGAAAGCAGGGAGATCGCTGACCTCTGTCACGGATCTCACAGAAACTGCTTTGAATTTCATGGATTCCTCAGCCTCGTACTAGATGAAAGCTGCTCATATTTGAGAATTCAGGAAGCTGAAGCATCTCCTTTGAAACAGTTCAGCAGAAAGAAAGCTAGAGTCTATCTATCTATCTATCTATCTATCTATCTATCTATCTATCTATCTGTTTAATTTGTGGTTTTAAATGTATATTTTTCAGTCAATGAATTTAACCAAACAATTTTTATTTTTGATGTAAATCCTAGACCCAAAGTCAAGACTGACTGACCACTGTTACATAACATACAGATGTGTTGAGGACAGAGGTTTTTGGCTGAATTCCTACAGAACAGGGATCACACCAGGCCGGACAGGGACTGCAAGTGGACATTAAGCTTTCTTCCGTATTCCTTGTTTGTCAGACCTGTTTGTCAGACCTTGTTTCTCTGACACTGTACTCTGTTCCTTCAGGTTGCTTGCTCCTCTTGCCTCCTGTCAGAGCAGGACTTCAGGGGCACACATCCTCTCTGAAGTGTGTGTTCTGCTGTGCCATGAGCTGGGGTGTGTACATCACTGCTATGGTTCTGTGCAGTAGAGTCCACAGTATCACTAGCTGCTTGTCTAGATCAGGGCGGTCCACTTTCCACTGGACCACAACCGTGTTAACGCAGATGCACTTTGGTGATATGTAATGTGTTATTGCTTTTACCTTTCCACTTTCTGACCTGGGCAGCACTGAATAACTGAGGTAGTGGAATTTTAACATGTTGTAGAGCAACATTTTGGAGATTTCTCTTTAAGGTCAAGTCAAAGCTTACGCAAAAACTATCTAATATGCAGGTATGTTTTGCCAGATAATACTCCACAGAAACGATGATTGATTCCCTAAATGCTTAATACTTAATACTAAATACTGCAGCAGCTGCCTGAACTCATGTACCACCTGGAGTGAGCGTTAGTTTATTTTTTTACAATTATTTTAAAGAAGTTCTTGAAAATGTTGAAACAGGAGCTCAGTCGAGTTGAACAGGATCGCTCCACCGCTGGCCCAGCCTGGCTGGAGCTCTGGCTGCTGGTGTTAATGGACTGCAGTGTTTCCTGGGGATCACAGGGATGGTGGGCAGTCGGAGGAAGGAGGTGAGGGGGTTCTTGGATCTCTCGACCCTCAGGGCGCCTGCGCCCGTGGCAGGAAGTGCCGAACCAACGGGAAACCGGAGCACCTGTGCAGGTCAACGCCGACCGATCATGCTCGGCTAATTTCAAAACTGACCTCCGACCCACGTTCCCACGGTGCACCAGGGCCCAGACGAGGGGGCTTCTGTCTGCGTGGTCCTAGAAACACCTGGTTCCAATTAGCAAGGCTGCTCTTAAATTGTTATCTGATTAACCCAACTCTTACCGCGGCGTCATCACTTGTGTTGCTTAACCGTTAGCAGGAATAATCCTATTACCGCCATAGCCAGCGAGCTCCATTTTCAATGACTTAATCGCTGTAGAAAGGAAAACGGACCATTACTGAATAATCTGACCTCTATCCATGCTCAGAACTGGAACGCACACCGCAAACATTGTAAAACACTGTAAAACACTGTAAAATGTACCAAGATGAGCCCCGAGAAGACAATGGTAGTCACACAGTGGACAATAGAAGACTGCGGTTATTAAGAAAATGGAAAAATGTTGCTGACATGCGACAGCTGCTGCTGGGCTGCTCCTGCAGTCGTACACAGACATATGGCACAGACATGCGAGTGAACGTGGGGACATGGTGACATGCACTTGGTGGCAGCACCACAATCATGTGTCAAAGTCTTGATGGATTCCATACCTGTTGCTTAGCTGTCTTTGGCAGCATCGTGAGGATTTTTTTTTTTTAGGAATTACCCAATTACTGTTTTCAGCCAAAATAATACTGGTGGAGCATTTCACAAATTCACTTTGATGTTTAAATGAAATTAGTTGGTTCATATCTGTAACACAGCAGGTGTACACTTCAATGCTACTGCTGTCATTGTATGACTAACTGCTTTTCATGTGTTTTTTCTGGGGGAGGAAGAATGACTGAATATGGAGCAGTGCTGCTGAGCAGCAAGTAGAGTAGTGGTCATAGTCTCTGCCTTTCACTAAGAGGGCTTAAGTTTCAATCTTGCTATTGCTGTAGTCCCCTTGAACAAGCCACTTACTGCGAATTTGTCCAGAGAAAATGCAGTATACAGTATAAAATTGTTAAACGATCGTAGGTAGCTTGACTTTGTTAGTCGCTTCTGAGAAAATCACATGCACGCTGGTGTCCCTTTATGTCCATATGGATGGAGCCAGCAGTCAGGTATGGTCAGCATTGTGTGGGTCAGAGCATTGTCTGGGTCAGAGCATCGATGGCAGTGTAGGGCGCAGTTGTACATGTGAGACGCAGCCGACTGTCCTACCCAGATAGTCTATTAAAGAACAGAAGTTGCTCCTCTCAGCTCGATCTGCTTCAGTTGAACGCATGTGGCCCACTGCCTGCAGCTGCTGGGGACTGAACCCATGGGCTTCAGGGAGGAGGCAGCCGGTGACACACGTTGGCCGCTGTTCATTTATGCATGCATTGTGTTGTTTATTTATTTATCTGTCCAAAGTTTACAAAGGTAGATTATACTGCATATGCAAATATATGTATTTATTAATTTATTCACCTCCCTAATGATGCTCACATTTTTTCCCCTCATTCAATATTCATTGGTGTTGACAGCGGATCAGCCACCTATTAATTTGCCCAGCTTTGACTTCCGTGGCTTAAGCGTGTCCATCTTTCTTGGTCAGGATCCAAAACGGATGTAAATAAGGGCTAATATGCAATAACACACACAATCTGACCCATGGTGTGGTTTTGCCAGCTGAGCCAGTCTTATTGCCCATTGCCTCCCTTTTCTGTTTTCTGACAGAAAATTATCCACAATTTCGTGATGCCCTCAGTCGGTGGCAAGGCTGTCTTCAGTCATCCGAGGCTGTTAATAAGAACTGAGAGTTGTCACAGTTCTGGAAGAGAAATCCCATCCCATTCTGAGAAATCCCATTCTTGTCCAGGGTATCTGTGGATTGTTCATGCTGCTCCTTCGCTGCACTTCTGTTTCAGTCAGACACTGCAGCTTGTTGGGAAGCTCCTCGACTTTTTAAAAGTCTGCACGTGTCCATCTGGCATAAACATGGTGATAAGTCACAAATATTGTCTAACAGTCTTTGCCTGGTGTGTTTGAAAATCAAACAGCGTAAATAAAACTTTTGACTGCTGGGTTTTTTGGGAAGATGAAAATTAGGGAAGATGACATGGATGTCCCTTTGGTATGAGGTCACCATAGTGAACAAGATGTGGTCAAGCTCATTCTGGCATCTGCTGGGAATGTGGATCGTGTTGTGGGTCTACTATGGTGATGTAACTCTTTTAGCCCACAGTGGAAAGGAACACCTCAGTGCTGGCTTCTCCGTAGGCATGTGCTCAGAGTATGGGCCCCAATTTCACTGGGCCATGGGCACCTTTTTCTCCAAGAAAGGTCCGCAAGGGTATGCCAAAAGCATAATGGATGGAGCTTATAACTTACACACCAAGGAGCCAGAGTCAAATCTCACTTTCTGCTGTGGTGAGCTGGGTAAATTGTGGGCTGCTGGAAAATCACTTTGTATGGCTTTGTTCTTGGTATGAGTTGGTCAACTGAGACTCCATGGCCACAAGAAATGTGAGACGGTTTGAGGTTCATCGGAACCGTATTTGGTAACGCAGTTTCATATATGAGCCTCATCTTTTTAAGTATTACTTCATTTGATTATTATGTCTCCGTTGTTATGCTAGACCTGGCGTTACCTGCTCCTGGTTTCTGCCATCTTTTTCCCTTTGTTTTTCTGACTTTCCCCCCAGCATCCATGTCTTTCAGTTTTACCTCTTTCATCATAACTGGACAACTGCTCAAAAACCTTCCTGAGAAGGGCTTTCCGTCTGACGTAATGCATTAAAAGCCAAGCAATTAACGAACATTCGCTTGGAGGGCTCAGCCAGGGAAGTAAACACAAAACAACTTGACAAGTTATTTTTGTCGTAATTGCTCAACTCTTTTGTTGGGGTGGTGGCCGGGCCCCCATGTGGGGTGTCTGACTCCCTGCCAGAGACACTCTCTTTAACTGAATCTGGCCCCCGCGTTTGCTGTTGCCATGGTGAGGGAATATTATCAGGCATGTCATGCTCGCCTGGTCGGGCTGCTGGAGCGGTGCCGCACACGCAAAACAGCCCCCCACAGCCTCACCGCCACTGCTCCTCGCCAAAAAAGGAAAAAGGGGGAGAAGAATTCACTCCACAGTCAATCTGTCAAAGAGGAAGTCATCTGTCAGCAGAATGAACCCTCATCCCACCCCCCCATGCCATTTTGTGGTGTCAATAGCTGGCCATTACCATTATAAAGACCTTGGATGCGCATGGCTTCATTCACAAAATCGTCTCTGTGGGAATCGGTGTGCGGATGTTGCTCTGGGGGGTCTGAATGGTAAAGGCCAGACTACATAACTTTATGCCGCACCTAGAACGGACTCGCAGGCCCTGAGCAAATAGAAGGGTTTGGGTTTGTGTCAGCAGGCATTTCTGGATTTCAGGTCGGTTTTGACAAAACACATCAAGGAATGAGGGTGAATGCTAGCAACCCTCAACCGATTGACTTCTTTTTGCCTAATGAGTGTTTTGGCAGCATGGAAACAGGACAGAACAACTCGATTTGACCTTCTTTAGTGTCTGGATTTAAGTTTAATAACACGATGGTACTGATCTTATACATGGTTACTCACTTTCTTTAACTACTTGTCCTTCAAGCACCACAACGATCTGGAGCATATCCTGAGATCGCCATGTGTCAGGCAAGGAGGGGAGCATTCCTGATGCATACCAGTGTGTCGCAGGGTACCCACACAGGCGCACACACACAATACAGGCAATTTAGAATAACAACTTTATGACTATGGAGGAAACCAGAGCACCTGAAGAAACCCTATATAGGAAGGGAAAGAACACACAAACACTGAGCTAGATTTAGTGCTGTGAGGAAGGAGCATGACCAACTCCACTACCAACAGACACTTGACATGTCTGTCACACTGCTGACAGATGCAACATTTCATAGATGTGTGTTTGTGTGGCACACTGTTCAGGCCTCTGTTTATCACAACCTATTGGGGAGTTATTGCTTTCCTTAGCAAGGTCAAACACAAACTGACTTGTGATGAAGCCACAGTGCCCTTTATAAACCAATACTTTGAAGAAGGATTTATTTTAGTTGCATGTTTCCCTTCTAAGCACATTATTCAGTGTCATGTGTGTTTGTCCCCTGAATGTGTCTGTGTTGAATGACACCTGTCACTGGGGCAGCCCAGTTGCCTTACAGAGACAGACCCAAGAGGGTAGAAGATTTTGACAACTTGTGATTTTGCATCTTACAATTATCAACTCTTTATTTGTCTAGGTAATTTTTAGGTCAGGGTAAGCATATTTGTCAGTGGTGCTACAGCAGGAGGTGGGATCCGAACCTGGTTCCTTTGGAGCAAAGGCAAGAGTTCTAACCACTGCACCACCTGCTTTATTTCTTTACATGTGTCTGCATGTTGTTCAAGTGCCTTCTTGCTGGTGTGTCTGTGGGACCGTGTAAGTGAACATATGTAACGGTTCAGTTTCTAACTCCAGTGGACAGAGGTAAAGACACGGTAAAAAAACTGTGCGATTGAGTTACAGAAAAGCAGCCGCAGTGTAAGCAGATTGTTAACTTTACAGGAACTCGTTCAGCCTCTGCCGAGATCAGATGTGTTTTTGGCAAGCAGTTTGACTCCTGTTTATTTTTGTTCTGAGAAGAAACTGAAGAAATCCCAAGTGAGCCCAAGTCCGCATTCTGCAGAGCCCCCTGTTTAAAGGAACAACAAAATGAAAAAATACTTAAACAGGTTGAGCTGGCAGGAAAAAAAGAAAAAGTGACAGTTACTGTGGGTCACTTCCTAACATTACAGTATTAATTTACTGTAATATTATTAGCTCCAAACCTCAGTTCTTAGTCCAATATCCTGTGTAAGAGATCACAGCATTACTGCACGTTGACTGCATAATGAGCCCATTTTTTTATTGCAATTTCTATCGCTAGCTGATGCTCTTGGACCATTATTCTCCCACGATTCTGCTGGCACAGTGTGGAAAAATGTACTAAAAGCCTTAACATGCAAGCTCGCGCTGCCCACATGGTTGTGGTCAGACTTTGGTGTGCACTGATCTGAAAAGGTGTGATTAGTGTTACTTTCCTGTCTTTGTCTTCCTCTCTCCATGACTGTGCCATGAGGTCCTTTGGTCCCAGCCTAGATCTGCCCAGTGTCCCCTTATTTTCATCTGATTCCAGGGGCTTTCCTTAATCAAATTACATTCATGTTGGTCACCTTCTACATTTGCAGTTTTTTTCTTATGAACTCTCGTCTCCTGTAAAAAAAAAAAAAAAAAAAAAAAATCCTTCTGTCAAAAAAGTGTTTTGCATACATTCCTGTGGTCTTCTGTGTGAGCCCCGCTGCTTTACCTGAGTGATACAGACACAGGTGTTTTTTTTCACGCGCAAAGACCCCCTATACACACATACACAAACCCACACACATGTACATATACATGGGAAGAAAGACATGAAGGACATACGATGGACACAGCGTGGGATCTTCTAGAAGCATGCCTCCACCGCCTTGTACTCCTCGAGGTCCATGTGGATGTTCACCCCCCTCCCTTTTTTGTGCACTTTCACAACCAGTCAGATCCCATTAGCTTTGACACACATCCTGTCAGGCCCTTTGTCCCACACTTGATCCAATGTGGAGCTGCGAGCGCCATTGGGGAGCTTGCCTTGACGTTTGTTTGGTTGTTGGTTTGCGGAGGGGGTCCGTGGAGGGTGGAAGAGGATTGCTTGGGGTAGATTTTGCCTTTGGCCCTTGAATGCTAACACTTTAATTAGGAAGGGGCTTGATGGTTCCTTGGTAACAGGTACGGTATTTTCTGTCAGGATATATTTTGACAACTGTGTGTCACTTTCTGTAGTTGAACTCTTACATGAACATTACTTCCTTGCTCATTTCTATCTCTTGACAGGCCATGATGTCATCTGGCATCCGTGTGTCCGCTTGCACAGCGTATTCCGTGTGTCACCTCACGGACAGCGAATCTTTCTCTTTCATTCATTAAATGACCTTGTTATCATCATTTTTGTTCAGTTGCCGTAGAAACACCTGTAGCGAAAGCTGCTTTTGCTGATGTTTATGGTTGAGTTTTACACCTTTTTACCCTAAAGCCTAAATCTGCAGGACTCCTGGGTAACCATTGGCTTGCCTGGATTTCTAGGTCTCAAAATGCTTTGTGGGAAAGAAAAGGAAACAGCTTCCTTTCAGGGCTTAGAAAATCCCGGTTAATCCTTCATGGAGAAAACAAAAAGAACAGCTTCCTGCGTAGCGTGAACCATTCCAAAGGGTAAGTGAAAGACGAAAGTAATGGTGTTGGCATTGTCAGTTTCTCATTGACAAGGCAGCAAACAGGCAGCAGGAAAAAATGCACGCACACACACGCGCACATACACACAAACACACGCATATCTATATATAATGTTATTACAGACACACACATATATTTTTAATAAATTTGCTGCAAGCATTTAGACAAATGCAATTTCCAGCTTATCGTGCTAAGCGTATTTCGGTAATCAGGCCTCCCTCCACCTCATCTGCCTCTCCGCTATTGAAGTCGGATCATTCTCGCATGCAAATGGGGCCACTTCACTGTAATCTCCCCCACCAAAGGAGGAAATCTGCCCCCATTCAGAAGTTAGCGTGGGTACGACTTACGATAATAATGTGTAGCACTGCTTTTTTTTTCTCTTTTGCCACAAATTGCATTTTGTGAAATTTCGAAGAACCATGAATGAGTGGCTGGTTAATTATGTTAAAAAAGAAAATACTTTTAACTGAATAGTTTCCCCTTTGAAATTCAGAGAAGTTTGCCTGTTAGACACAGAGAAAGAGGCAAGTACACGGATCGCTGTTGCTGCTCTGTTTCCCTCTTTATGTTGTTTTTCCTCTGTAATTTGCATTCCCGATGAAAGAGAAGTAGGCAGAACTGAAACGGGTAATTTTTTGTTTAGTGGGATTTATTATCGTTTCACAATTTTAAAATGCGGTTTACATTTACCACTTTGTCCTTTCAAGACAGAATAAACTACAATTAGGACAATATCTCCCTTTAGTGAGTCCCTGTCTGGTTGAGCTCCCTGTTGTCAAACAGTCAAGAACCGGCACAAGCAAAACAGCTCGCAGTGATTTACACCCATCGGTAAAATTTAAACAGTCATTTTCTTCCTCCAGTGAGACTCCGGTGTGGGAGTGGAACCCACCCACTTTCTAATTAGCAAGCCAATCGCGGTGCAGAATACAATCACGGACAGGTGAAGCAATGACTCAGCAAAGGTAGACCTATCTGATCTCTCATTGCCATCTTCAGTGTCCACGCTGCCCTCTTTCTACCATAAAACGATGGAATAAGTGAAAAAAATATGCGTATGTCAACAATATGTGCTGCCTGCAATGAAAAACAAGCCAGGAAGTTGTGTCATCCGTTGTCATAACTGCCCTGTGTGTACAGGTAGTTGTATTTATGCAACCCTCTGCAATCATTTTAATAATACAGGTTGCCTGTTTTTTAGGAATACGTTATTGTCAAGAAAACCATTTGTACAAAATATGAGCAAGAAGAAATAATGCAGTGTATTTTAAAAATGGTTCACTGAGAAGAAATAAGGCCCTGTTAAAATAGACATATGTAAAAAATGTATTAATAACGTATTAAATAATGAAATACATTTTTAACACAGGTGACTACTTGGAATACTTTAAGGCAAATGTCTGCAAACTTAGGGGAGGAAGTCCTTGCTTTGTTTTTGAACGAGGTTCATTTTATTTTTTTTTCTCCGACCTTTGTCTTGGCCACCTTGTAGACATTTACTAAATGCTGACTTTAGAATGCCTTTGTTAAACAACACTTTAAGCTGTTGCAGGAATACATTTTCTTCAAGTGGGTTTAATCATTTTTCATCTGCCAAAATGATGGATTATTCTGATTTTTAGATCATAACTTTGACAACCAAAAAGGGGAAAAAATCCTAAGGTTGCTTTTGTTGAACATTGCAGGGCTTTTACTGATAGACAATAAATCTTCCAAATGCATATTTTGCACTGAATCAATGCTTAGTGTTTCTTGAAGGTTAACCAGTTTTTTCACTGAATTTGCTATTCAAATACAGTTTTGAAAAACCTCAGTAGGTCTGTTCTTGCATGAACTTTTACCACAATCTAAAATGTTGCCGGTACAAAATAAATAGGAAGACATTAATATTCTTAAAACATGAAGCTGGGAAACAGCCTAAAAAATAGTTGTGCAGTTTTCAGTGCATCGGCAGAAGGCTTGTGGGTATTTCTTTAAAAATATAGCCAAAATCACTGTGGGCAGTCCAGTAATATCAACAAGCCACGTTTCAGACGCATATTTGATCCTCCAAAACACAGCTTTAATTTATCATCCAGAATTATTTCCGATTACAGAACGGTCCTTTTCTTCATTTATTGCAAGATGAAAGGAAGTGTCACCGGGAGCGAACTGGTCTTGGGGGTCTTTCTCCTTTTCGTCTTCCTCAGTTGCAGCGTGCGCCTGAATCACCGCTGATCTGTGGATCGGTGAAATCGTGATGAATTAAAAAGGCAAACACTCTCCTGTTAGCTGTAAGCTGTAAAGGGAAGCAGTTTGGTTTACCTGTGTGTGACGCGCATGTCACATTGAGCGTCAGTGTTTCACTGGCAGTGTAGAAAGGGAGCAAAGTAAACACCTTTTTCCTTATGCCTGCGTGATGCTGCTTTAATTAATAAATGGCTTTTGTTTCTCTTTGGAAAACACACGGAGGCAGAGTGAGATTAAAAGGTGCTTATTGTTTCCGTGCAGATTTTGCAGGTTGAGTTTTAATTTGTGCGAGACAGTGGAAAAACCCAGGTCCAGATGGCGCAATTGCCCTGCGGTGTGTTCTCAGAGCCCCCACCCCCATAAAAAACAGATATGCAGATGGGGGGGGGGGGGGGGGGGCTGGCAGGGGGCCAACGACGTGCGTTTCACCGCAGCGGTGAGAACAGATCGTGTCCGACACGGTGGACCTTGGGAGCTGCGGAGGCTCGACTTTGGCCTTTGCCAAAACATCCAGTGGACACCCGGCATCCAGTCATCCCTGTCAGGCAGAAGGGAGCGGCCATGTGCGGCACACCTGGCTTTCAGTGTACAAGAAAATGTCCTCAAAGTGTTTCTGCTCATTGTCTCTGATAGCATTGGAAGCTTTAGCCATGTTTATACAGGCTGCCATCCACACTGAGATATTGCAAGTTGTGTTACGGTGGATCGGTGCATTGGGTCCGTTGCGGTTGTGCCCCAGCTGAGTGAACACACACACACACACACACACTCGTTCGCTTGCACGCACGGACACACGTGCGCATGAATGTACACGTAGTGCCTGGCGCTATTTATGTAAGGCACCTGTCCGCAACAGTCAGTGTCCAAGGACGATCCCGTCCAACAAGAAGCATTCCAGGACACAAGAAACAGATGGAAAAACAGCAGACGGAAATTCCAGATATGTAGCAATTATTTCCCTCTCGATTGGACCCGGTGTTTGTTTAATTAAAATGAGATACAGTTCCGCAAGAGGCTTAATTTGAGCCCTTTGGACCCCCGACAGAGCAACCGTTCAGCTGGATGCGGAACAGCATAGCGATGGGTCCGGCCAAGTCATCACTGGGAAATGGTCCTCCGGTACCGTAGAGGCGCAACTGCAGAGGCACACGGTGGGGAAAAAAAATGCGTCATTTCTCAGAGGTTGGTTAGCCTGGGGTTGTGGCGACGTTCGGTGTTGGCGTTTTGTTGCGCTCGCAGGCATTCTGCAGAATTATGACACAGGAAGGGCCTTAAAATTGACAGGAATTAATATTCAGCACTTAATAATTACATTGATATTACTTTTCTCCCATGCAGTGGGAACGTGCTGGAGGAGGAAAACGGGAAGAGAAGAAAGAGCCAGACGGAGCGCTAGTGGGGTTTCAGGTCAGTAAGCAAACACCTCATTAATTTTGTGATCTCGGAAGTTATACTAAACACGGGGTTGTTGGGATTTTCCTTCACCTGGAAGCTGGGCTGAGAGGACGCTGGCCTTGTTCCATGGAAATGCCCCAACTGCAAGGTCTGACCATCACAGAGCTCGTGGACCTGGAGTTATCCGCACTCTACTGTAAAATGAAGGTAAAAACAAACTAAAGGAAACCAGAGTGCTCAGTCACAGCCAATGCTTCGGTCTGACCGTGAATCTTTACACTTATTCCACAACTCCCACCCTGACTGTGTTGCCTAACTTTGTTGGAAATTTGTGTAGAGTTCCTCTTTTCAGGTTCAAGGTTCAAAATGTAGCCTGGTGCCCAAAAAAGAAGGAAAAAGTAGCGCTTTGTACTCTTTGATTATTTCACGACTCACGGATGAAAGCAATCATTGTCGATAGCCATCTGTGTCTCCCACACAGACAGTGTCACATCCTACTTAACTGTCTATTTGTTAGCTTTCATAAATGGCTTCCAGCTCATAACTGGTCAGAGACATCAACACCTCCTGACGTTTGCTTCTCTCTTAATTGTTCTCTCTTCAACAAAATATAAAACAAATGTAAGTGCCATTCGGAGTTCAGCCCATTTTTGACATAAGGCTTGCCAGAATGCATCAGAGTCGGTTGAATATGTAGGGACCCAATACAACCGAATAAAAGTGTGGCTGTCACTATAGCTGTGACTTTTTACAACATAGTCGTAGGATTCGAAACGGCTGGAAATATTACTGATTTGCGATGTGCTGACCCTGCTCTTCAGGTCTGCGGTTGGATGGACTCTCATCTTTGTAGTCCCGCTTTGTCTGGAACCGTGTCCCCGATAGGGCGTTCCCTGTCTTGAGCTTCCATCTTTCCAGGAAGATAGCAACCAGTCTGCCTGGGTCTTGGAGAAGGGAGCAGCTGCCTCTGGTTGTGTCCCCGCTGCTCCTTTTTGATTGACAGATCCTAATGGGCACCTGCGCAGTGTCCCATCGACGTGGTTCTCTGGGATGGTGGTTTCACCCGCTCAGAGGTACCCCTGGCCCATACACTGATATGCAAATTGCAGACACCCCACAGCATCACCCCCCCCCCCCCGCACACACACACACCACCTCACCAGCAGCAGTGTCTTTGCTTGAAGGGCAGGTCCCACTGTTAATTGATCCATGGAGATTTCAGTCAGCCTTCTTGTGAGTCTCCACACACCCATGAACACTCTGTCATGGCTTAGTTTTGTGCTGGTGTGTTAGATCAAATGAAAACTGCAAGTTCTTCGCCTGCCAGGTGCATTTGAGGAAGCACGTTGTCTTACCTTTGGTTGACAATGACATCAATATTTTTGAAACTCACTGCAAGTTAAAATAAAATATTGCTAAATTACTGTATGAAGATTCAAAATATACTGGGAATTTGGTATATTATGGACTAGATGCCGTGTGTTTGTCTCTTAAAGCGATAGTTATACCCTCTAATGACTCGTTCTGCCTTGAAGAAGAGCAGCTGGGTCAGGAGGGGGGAGATGCAAATGAAGGAGGGGGGTCCCACAGCAGCGATGGTGAGGATGACGGCCGGGTGAGTCGCGGTCCCCTCCCACGGAACCTGCCGGATGATAAGAAGGACCGTTATCTGCTGGAATCACTGCAGTGTTTGTGATTAATGTCACCTTGAGTTGATCTCACACCATGGGACGGAGCCATGGTTCCTGGTTCCTCATAGTTCCTCCTGGTTCCTCGGAGCCACAAGCGAGAGCATAATGACAGAGGAAATGTACCATTACAGTCATCTTATGGGAGGGGGGCAGTGGGGGGTTGTTTTTACTGTAATTTTCTTAAGTGCATTTCTCTACTCTGTCTAGTGATGATGTCAGGCTTTAAGGCTTATTTTTTCCTCCACCAGCGTTGTTTGAGCCCAACCGCAAGCTTGAGGGTTTTAGTGGAATAGCTGGAATAAATTATTGTATTTAAGTTCCTGCATGAATTGGTAAAAGATCACAGTGTTTAATATTAACTGAGTGTCAGAGCGGGAGCTGAGCTTGTGTTGGGTGCTGGGTTTTCTAAGGAAGCTTTCCACCATGTTGTAACTGTTTGCCATGTGCCTGCAGTGAGGATTTTGGGCCCGAGAAGGTGAAACTACGCAGGAGCGCGCGTGTGACTGCGTTTTGCTTTTCCTTGGTCACACGTGTTCTCCACGATGGCAGATTAACCCTATGAGCACCAGAGAGCTCGCGCTCAGGGCCTCCTTCATCACTTCCCACTCAGGTTTCCAAAACTGCGCACCTCCCTCCAACATGGCGAAAACACGCCAGGCGTTATTTACAGGATTAGCGCCATCTGAGCGCGGGCGCTGCTTTCGGCAATGAGAGGGAAATTAGCCGCTAATGGCCCAGTGGGCACTAATATCGAAATCCCCCATCTTCCGTAATTGCTGTAAAACGCATCGGCTTCTTCCGAGAGGGAGACTTCGCAGCGGCTCCTCTCCTCTTACTAAGGCCATGAAAAAAGGAGCGTGAAGCGAAAGCGCCGCGTTTCTTTGAATTCCTTTCCGGCCTCCCTCGGACGTCATTAACGTCTCCGCGCTCGCCCATCCTCTCCGGAGGGGAAAGTGACCGTCCCGTAGAGGAACGTTGTGCCGACAAGGCCACAGTGATTAATTTCTCGCCATTGCCGCTCCGTTTAAAAGGTGCTTTCATTGCGTCGGCGTTCATAATTACTTAATGACAAATCGGATATGGTTCACTGCGGGCAAGTGGAGGAACAAGCTGTCTGCGACATGTATTTTAATTAGGATACTACTAAAAACACGTCCCCCATGACCGTCCGGCGCAACCGTTATTCTATTTGTTTAACGCTGAAGTGCTTATGAGCATGCTCGGTGGGCTGGCATCTCACCTCGCTTCCTCCATTGTGGTGGCGGGGCGCTGTGGTACGAGACGCTTAATTAAAATGTTACAACGCAGATAATGTGACAGCCTTTCGCTCCCTCTATTTGCCATTTTAATTATTTTGCCTTTGTAAAGCAATGGGGATGGGAAAAATCACGGCACTCCCGCTTAAGGGCAAGGATTAGTGCGTTTGAGAGCGGTGTGACGCTCCTGTTGTACCTTAGAATGACAGCTGCAGCTCCAGAGTGCCTTGACTTGTGAACGCAGATAATGTTTGAAGCTGTAACCCTTTTTGGTGAATGAAAATGTTGGATAGATGCTCGTAGGTGACATTGGGAGGCTTGGAAAGATTGTTTTCCCTTTATTTTAGTGGGTAATTTTGTTTTGCTCCGACAGCACAAAGTCTGACTGTTCTTAACACATAACATGAAATATGACGCACAAGGCAGGGTACTAAGCGTTGCTGTTCTTCACCTGATACCGTTCTCCAAAGGCAACTTACAATACTAGGTTCGCATACTGAGCTACTTGCGCTTATTTATCCGTTTAAATATGGATTTTTACTACAGTAGTTCAGGGAAAGCACCTCGGTCACGGGCGTAACACATATGAGCAGGGATTTTGAACTTGGGTCTTTCCAAGGTGACACATCTAACTACTACGCCACCTACTGCACCGGACATTTTCCATGGTTCCCTTTTTGAAGGTTTCGCTGGGATTTCTGTGAGCAGCGTTACCACCAAATCGCAGATGTACAGTTTAAAGAGCTGAGTCCTCACAGCATGAGCTTCTGTTACTCAGTTGGAGATTTGGGTTCCGAATGTTTCTGCTGTAAAAATGTCAGAGTAGAAATAAGAAGCAGCCCGGCCTCATTTTCTTGTGCCCAGCTGTCTCCCATCATTGTGTTAACAAACACTGCATTCATCTACTTCATGAATGTAGGATGAAAATACACTCTGGCTAAGGTGGAAAGGGCGTTATTAGGAAAAAAAAAGTTTAGTTAAAAGTTCGTTGCTGTATTTTTCTTTTAAATATTGCTTTTTAGCTGCAGCGCATTGGACAAAAAGTAACATTTTGAAAGACCAATGATACAGCTCAGTCGCGTCTTTAAATAAATAATAGATAATATTTCTTGTTTAAATTCACGCATGTGGCACCAATAGATACACTGGGTAAAGAGTCTGTGCATCCTTTGGCAGTTACTCCACCAAGAGTGGGTCACACGGTGGAAGACGATCAAAGTCCCGCTAGCACAGCAGTTCATAGTTACTAAATCATTTCTTTGCGTTCCTGTCAGATGTGGTCCTCATCCGGTCAAAGTATTCGCAGGTACATTTGGGAGCCTTGCTCTCCACGGTTTAACGTATCTCTACGGGGCATCCAGGAGCACGTTCGTGGGTTCTGTAGTAAAGGGCGTGTTTGAGATTTGTCTTTGCAAGGGTGACTGCCACAACATATGAATCTCTGCAACCCTCCCAAGAGTGTTGCCCAAGTGGAAGGGGGGAGTGTGTTTGCTACTGTCCCTTGACCCTCAAGCAACCGATGTGATCTTGAAGACAACCAGCGTGGCTTCCTACTTACGGCCCCTCTGAGCACTGTGGGTTTTTTATTTGTGGCGCAGGCTGCTGCTTGCCAAGCTGCCGTGTAATCGCTGGACGGCCGTCCCGCTGCCGTGCCAGGGTGGGCGCGCGCGCTGGCAACCGCCCTGCCAATGGCAGCCTGTGAGAACCCAAATAGCTTAAATATCTAAGTCCCTGGATTTCCCAATTAGAGACTGAGCTTTTCACGCGGAAAGCAGCGGGCACAGAGCCGGCCCTCGTAGGAGTCTGTAGGGAGCATAATGGCGGAATTGTTTCTTTCTGCTTCTGCACTGTTTGATGAACACAATTGTCGGAGAATAGTCCTCTCGTGCCTCTCTCCGTTCATTGAATTCCTTGATTTAGTTTTTGTTTTCCAGGATTTGGGATGGAATTGCTCGTGATCCCTTAGTGGTGCAGGAAACACCCTGCCCGAATGGCTGAATGCTCACCGGTAGCCTCCCAAGTTTTGAGTGGCACACCTGAAGCATGCGAGCAGTGTACTTGTCTGCAGTGTCCAAAACAAAGTGCGGCAGCCTCTGACCAGGTAGATGTGGTAGTAACGGGACTGCGAGATAAACACGCAGAAAGGGGAAGTAAAACCACTCACGTGGGAGGCGGTGGACCAGTCGTGGAAGGGAAGAGGTCTTTGGAACGTGTGTCTTCTGTAGGATAAAGCCTTCCGGTTGCTTTTATGGAAGTGCGTTCAGGAAAGGCTTTGCATAACGGTGAGAAGAGCTGGAGAGGAACAGAGAGAAGTAAGAGCCTTTCCCTCTCACCTTCTCTGACAGGGGTGTCAGCGCCTTTGTTCAAACCATCGCACGGGGACTGCCAGCTGTAGCATTTCTCCCTTAAACGCACGGCTCTCAACTGCCTTTTGTCTTCTCCTTCCACCCACATGACGGCGGGCAGTGGGGAGAGAGGGACATATGGTAATGCGCTGTCCGGCCATAGTGAGCCGCCGTGTTGCAAACAAAGCGCTCTCTGAAAGGCCCGTGGAGAGAAGGTAAGGAGATACATCAATCAATTAACAATTACCCTGGTGCTAATCAGGCAGCCCTCGGGCTCTGGCTGGCCTGGCCGCCGTAGTCCTGTTGGCAGCAGCAATTAAATTCTTAAGGTTAGTCTATTGAATTTCCCAGATAGCGGCACAGGACGTATGAATTAACTGTAACTGGGGCTTAATCGCAGCCCTGATTGTTCCACACTTGGCCGTCACCCCCCCTCCGCCCAAACCCTCCACCGTGCCACTATCGCGGGCTCCCGCACCGTGATTGTATCTTGCTGTGCTCCTGAGAGAGACCAGGGCCTCTAGGGCAGGTGGGATGGATTAGAAGGCTGTCCCAGCTTCTCGGGCATCGTACTGTCAGCCCGGGGCTGAACAGAGTCCGAAAAGACGGCGTACGTGATGCCGGGGCAGGAGTCGAGGCTCACCGTCAGTCACAGGTTTGCTCTTGTCGGCTAGGATAGGTCATCTGGCCTTCCTCAGGCCAAGGAAAACTTTCGGAGCTCACGTTCATCAACAAGTGCTTTTCCAGTTTTCATCCATGGTGGTTTGGAGCCTGTCCCGGCAGCGTGGATAGCAACAGTCGGTCGCGTTGTGTTCGCAGTCAAATTTATGCAAATAGCTGACGATTTATGGAAAATGGATGCACGAAACAGCAATGCTCCAAATCATGTTATAATTTAATGTTAACATGCCTGCTATAATAGGTTGTGCTTGTCACCTCATAGTTGCTCTTAGACTGATGTAAATATGCTTGTTTACACCCAGCAACTGCAGGTCATTATCAACAAAACAAGGTTTAAAAGGGGGAAGGTGGTCTGTGTGTAGATAACTGACAGGCCAACAGAAATCTAGTGATGATGTTAAGCATTTAACAGTCAGAAGTGGGAGGTGCCTC
Source organism: Heterotis niloticus (assembly GCA_018136845.1). Lineage (NCBI taxonomy): Eukaryota > Metazoa > Chordata > Actinopteri > Osteoglossiformes > Osteoglossidae > Heterotis > Heterotis niloticus. The sequence goes on from CM030906.1 coordinate 20,103,302, forward strand.
ACTCCAGCAGTGTTGTCCATGAAGGAGACTCACTTTCCATGACTGTGTTAGACTACGGCATCACACCATTCATCTGCAGATTGCATAGACAGGAAGGAGAAGTGTCATCGGGAAGAGTGACAGCAGGAGCAAACTCACAGGCCAGTGTGGTGGGGAACGTTATTGTATCCTGTACAGTCTCTACTTGCTTCCTCCTACCCTAATTCAGACTAGGTCACAGGTGGGCAGAGTAAGCCATGCGTCCAGGGGGAGAGGAAAGACTGACTGCCCCTGACTTGCTGAAAGGAAACAAATAAGCTTCACTCTGTGAAGACCTGCTCCTACCGCCCCTCATCTGATTTTCTCAGAGCACTGACCTTATTAAATCACCGCCGGTCCACAATTCTGGATTCAGCATCCAGAAGTTAAAGGTCTAAGTCTTTCTGATATTCTGCAGTCTATGCATCCTCCTCCCCTGGTCACCCGATTTTCGACCTGAACGAGATTTTTACGAAGCAGCTCGTGACTCTAATAACATAAATAATAGCCATGCTTTGGTGTTGTACAACAGTCCTTCCCAGGAAGACTGGAAAAAGGCTTATACATGCATACAGCTTTATTTTGTATGTTGTGACTCTATCGTTCCTCACCAATATCATTTCTGGCTAAACTATGTGGCTAAAGAGGAAATGCATCCATCCATCCATCCATCCATCCATCCATCCATCCATCCATCCATTATTGAAAACTACCTGTCTCATGCTGGCAGAGCCTGTCCTTGAAACATAGGCCATTGAGGTAGGGTATAAGCTGGAAAGGATACTTATTCTAACCCATGATGTGAGAACTGAATATTTAGGAGAAATACTTCCATAAAGTTTGTTTGCAGAGTGGTACCTTTGAGCAGGGGAAGCTCACACTATAAGATGAAACATGATCTTCAGTGGCAGGAGAGACTACTTGTGTGTAAATGGTATAATCATCATGTCACTCCAACAGGAGAGAGAGGGCCTGCCACTCACATCCCGGTCATAATTCTGCTTCCTGTTAGCCTCTGTAAATGGATATTGGTGTGTACCGGCTGGTGTGATACCACCACAGCTCCTAAATGGGCCCTTGTAGGAGGAATTGGAAGATGAGGCAGTGCAATGGGCAGAATGTGGGGGCTAGAACATGGGTCCATATCAGACGAGAGGAGCTGGGAGGAGACACGGTCCAGTAACCTGAAGAGAGAGCAGTTTTAATGACAAGGAGGCAGAGAGTGGCACATTTCTGCTCAGTGCCAGATCCCAGCAATAGCCCCCCCCCCCCCCAGCCCCTGGTGCTCCTCAACTCCATGACTCGTCGCTCACCGGAGCGTGAAGGGGCACATTTTCCAGTACAGGAAGCTTGAGATGGGCCCCTCCTTACCGACCCCCCCTCTGCTCATCTCCACACTGCCGTGTGTGGAGAAGCAGCACACCACACGGCATGAAATTCAACCTGCTGTGACAGAGGGCCGGGGGGGGGGGGGCTTCGGTTGCAGCTCACTTCTCCACACACAAGCCCATCTGCACATTGCCTGGGGAGCTACGATAGTGCTGCTCTTCCCCAAAGACCCCCAGCACTGCGGGAATCCTCAAGAAATCCCACCAACAGCGACAGGGATATTACTCTTCTGAAAGCTTTTAACTGCACCACTTCCCCTTTTCTTTCTCCCTTCACTGTCACAAATTCTGCTGATTGTTCTCCCATGTAACTCTTAATATCTTATCTGTTATTATCAGTTATTTAGCATAGTTAAGTGTCTGACTTCCTGTCTGGTTCACATGCTTCATTGATCTTCCTGAAGTTATTGGATTATTTTCTCCTTCCATGCATTTACTTTTAAGTACTTCTTCCAATGCAGGGTTTTGGTGGTCCAGAGCATATCACACACACGCATGCATGCACACACAGGCACGTGTTAAAAGCATTTTGGAGTTAATGGAGTTAGTAGAGTTTGTCTTCCTTATGGTGTGATCTCACTGTAGGAACATCAGCCAATACACTGGTTGGCTACTGAGTTGGGAAAGTTGTAGGGAAAGCCAAGTCATCCCATGCCCCTCCCTGCGCTTGGAGAAAGTGCTCTGCCCTCAAGTCGGAAACTTTGCACCATATCCCTGGCCCCACACCCTCGCTTTCCTGTGCTGCAGATGAAGTTGCAGCCTGATCCAATTGATCACGCCTCTGACCAATAATTCATTTTGAAGGAGCCGACGTGGCATCCTTGCGGAGCTCTCGGGTCGGACAACAGCTCCCGCATGCCAAGCAGGAGAGCTGTCCAATGGGCTGGCGGCACGCTGGTCACGGGGTGTCCCCTGATGAATGGCGGGTCAGGTGGAGAGGCGCATCCTGCCACATCCTTCAGCACTGTGTCAAATCTCCCTTCTTCACCAGCCCTGGACCCTTCGCAACCTACCCCCACCCAGCTGCTCACGCTCCCCACCAGCCAATTATTGTCCAGCTCTCTGCATCGTCAGCACAGTTAAGATGCTGATTCTTCCGCAGACCTCAGCTTTGATCACAATTAACTTTGTGAAAGTGCAGAAGGATTTACTGTTGATGCCCGTGTCATACAGGCATTTTCTTCCAGCATCAGGGTGTGTCCTTGGCCCTCGACTCTGCTGTCCACATCCCTCGGAGCTCCAAGTCTGCTATAAACAGCATTTCTTCTACTCATTGCTGTTTGCATGTGTTTAGCAGTGGCGAGTTTAAGTTAACAGCCCATTTATGTGTGTATGTTTTTTTTTCTGCACCAATTAATGCATTTAATTCTAGATTTTATTTTAGAATTTGACACGATTACAGCCCTATTCTTCTCAACAGCCATTTCTGACAGCAAAGGCTGATAAGAACACCAGACGCCAGTAGCTGCACGCTTTGTGTGCTGCTTTTCTTTTGTCCTGCCACTCTCAAACCAGCTGGACTTGCCATGTTCTGCAGTCTTCACTCTTTAACAATGCTTTTGAAAATAAAAAGTCTGCTATTTCCTCACTTTTAATTGAAATTCAAACGCCATCAGTGGTGAGCCCACAAAGAACTGGCGGCACACTCCTGTGGAAACGATAAAGGTTTAAGTTATTTCTGGGTCTATCAGTCTACTCATGTGTGTAATTGCATAATGCGGTTGTGGAACCACAGATGCACCAGGGTACAGACTCAATAAAACATGGTCTTCAACAATAAGACCAGTTTCATTTCTTCAAGTTGATCCAGTTGCTGGACTAAGCACCAAGGCATAACAGTCTATGTCCTGAAGTCAAAGGACAGGAAAGAGGGAATGAACCGGAGAGTGGTTGGACATACGTAGAGATGGAGGATGTGAGGATACAGAGATGGAGAAACTTTGAAAAGGGAGAAGGCAGTGAAAGGAGCTGATGAGGAGGAGGGGTGCGCATTGAAAGGCCAGACGTTTTAATCGCATTGATCTGCTTTAAGTCCACAGTATGGGTAAAATGTGTGCTCTGGTGACGTGTCATTCTCACCTTGACCTTGGGTCAAGGCTTGTCTGACAACCTTTGACCCCATCTTCACTTTTCTGACCCTGGATTTGGTGCAGGCAGAGGTGGTCACCTGGGACAGATGCTTGTCCATGTGGCATTCTCCAAACAAGAATTGACGTCTTGGACTGAAGGCTGGGAAATATGGATGTCAAGTATGTCAATAAGGCTCCGTGAGAGCAAATTCTTCCTAAGAGCTGTCGCCGGGTTCTAATATTCTGACATTTATCCAGTAGAGGCAGCATGGGGGGCTTTGGGGAGGCACTTGAAGCTGGAGTAGAAAGTGCTGGCCGCTCAGCTTTATTGATCTAGCCGTTAAACTGCACGCGCACACTCCTGGGCAACATTGAGATTTGGGCTCGGGACGTCGAGGGGGTCAGAACACCAAGGCTGATCTCATGGTAATTGCTTTCGATCGTCTCGCAGAGTCTCATGATTTACTGAGTTCAGCTGATGAATAGTTGACACCAAATATTTTGGGAAGGGAGATGTAACAAGGTTTTTTGAGGACAGCATGGATGATGTGGGGGCAGTGGGCTGCAGGGGTGTGTGGGCTAATATTATTAATGAGAAATACAAACTTTTAAATAAAATATAGCTACCTCAATTTACCCACGTAGAATAATCTGCCATATCTGGGAGGAAAGAGGAGAACATACTGTGTGTGTGTGTGTGTGTGTGTGTGTGTGTGTGTGTGTGTGTGTGTGTGTAATGGTCACATTTTAATTAATTTCAAGATTTCAAGATGATAATTTTTATCATTGGTTCATTCCTGAGTTAGTTTGATCGAGGCACAATGTCTAAAACAGGTTTCCAAGCAGCTGTCCAGTCCAGCCACTTTGGTTGCAAATTAGTTCCTTAACCTGAAACACAGCCTATGTAACTCCCCTGAAAATGTCAATTAATCTGAAACACTGCAGAATATATACAGTACATATAAATTTTGCAGAGGCAGGAAGGACTTTGTCATGTTTTGTGTTATGTAATTACTCTGACACCACTTTTGTGCAAAGTGCCTGAACTCATTCACCATTATTGTGTGCACAGTACCACTCACGCAGCTATGTGTAACCATGACGACTGCATCCCAATGGGGACCTTTCTGGACTCCTGTTGTGCACAATTTGTGATGGCCTAAGGATGTCATTTGAAGAAAAGGCTCCGAGCTTATGCTCTGTTTTACTGTGTTTCCAGTTTTTTGCCACAGACTTCACCTCACTTTACCTCTTAAAGATACAGCGTACATCACCGAGTAGTGAAGCAATATGTATGAATTCATTTTAAAATATCGAGTGCCTCAATAAAATGCAGTCCAACAATCTGGGCTGTGCATCAGTCAGTGTGCATGTGAACTTGAAGTATAGAACCACGGTATCATGGAGTACTGTTTATACGGGGGAAGAATGCACACCTTTCTCTACCCTACTGTTATACTGCAGAAGATTAACATCAGATTAAATCCCATCTTCTTCCACTTTGGAGTGGAGGAGTTTGTAGCCAAGCTCAGTCCGACCTGCCAATGTTAAACTGATTTGCTCTCGCACTAAAACACAAACAAACAGAAAAAAATCAGTCCAGCGAGTCATTCATTCCTAACTCCCAATTGCGTGTCGATATCCTAAACACCAGCACAATTTATGTTATGGCCTTCGCATAGGCTTGGCAAAGCCATTTGTACTGCTTACTTTGTTCGATATGCCCACCAGCAAGGAGGCAAGACAACAATAAAGAAAATGGCTGTAATACTTTTAGAAATGATTTTTTTCTCAGCGATATTGTTGGCTGAAAACCAGCTGAAGTTCACTCCCTATCTGAGGGTGGAACGACAGCGTGTTCATAGTAGGTGCTGACAAGCAGACATTAGCATGCTCTTTCAGTGGAGGGAGCCAGTAAGGGCAATGGCCGTTGTCTTCAAGTACACACAGCATCCTGCAGATATCCATGGATGTCTTGCAGAGTCCCAAAAGAGATCTGCAGTCAGACAGTTAGTTGCATATTTGGGGGAACATTAGTCTGTAGTACCTGCTTACAGTCATTCTAATGCGAACCAAATGGCAAGTTGCTCAGATAAATATCTGAATTTAGCAAAAACTTACGGAGCAGGATATGATGTTCTTCAGAACCTCTGACCCTCATCCTCCCCCACCCCTTTTCATCTATCTTTCCCCAGGGAAGACCGGATGAGTCTAGAAAGCCTAGACTTCTATTCTTGCTGCAGATGCTCATCAGACTAAAGTTAGAGCAAAGGCAGTTTTTGTAGCTCTCCGCTTCCTCCCACTCTTATTCTAAAGGGACTGCATATGTCTGACAATCATAATTCGCTCAAATGCGGAATGGGGAAAAATCTATTTGAGCAAAAATATCTGAAGGCTCGCACAAGGATAGGCATTTGGAAAATGGATTGATGAAGGGATGTTCTTTTGTCCTTGTGGACTATTTCCCTAAACTCACATGTATATGCGCAAATGTTTGTTACTGCCATTTTGACTTTTAGGGAAAATAATATTACTGCACCCAGGTGGCTGTCCAGCGTATGTAAATATGCCATAACTGTGAGAAGAAAGACATTTAAACTCCTTCTATACAACTGTTGCTCGACACTTCTTTTTAATGTTTTTTCAATAAAGGATTCTAGTTGCCTTAAAAGTTGTCAATAATTGAAATAGCCCAGAACAACGCTCACAGATAAAATTCATCTCACCTTCAAGAAGGTGAGGAGGTTTTTTGGAACGAGCTCAAAAGCTGCATCAAGATTGCTGTTGTTGTGTTAAAGGTTTATTGTCAGGGGCTGTGGGATTATGGGATATATAGAAGCCCCCCGCATCACTTGGACCTGCATTTTAGGTAAACATTAAAACAAAATCAAAGAGCACTTTGAATGTTGCAGGCCTTGACTGCTCCTCTGAGACTGTGGTTGATTTTTTTTCGTTATGGATTTGTTCATTTCTGGAAGAAGCAATCCATGGGTGCAATAAAGCATGTGGAGATTTGGAACCCAGCTTTCATCAGTCGCTTTTGCTCTAACTGGCCTTTCTTCATCTGATCATCCAGGCATTTGCTGCTCAGTTCATAGTTGCTCTTGATTTTCTTCAGTGTGCCTGTGTTTCAAATGGCTTGCAGTGGAGGCGAACCCTTGCGGACGGGGAACAGTAGACTCAGTGATTATTCCTTCATAATGAAGTCATTTTCTTCTTTCCAAAGCTCCAGTTGCCTGGATTCAGTTCATCTCAGATGGCCACCAGATGTCTAGATGGATCTCCAATGACTGTTTTTACTTTTTATTTCATTTTGGGGTTATTTTTCTTGTATTATCAGGCGGTAAACTTCCTTCAAAGTTTAATGTTTGTTTAGGGGGGGAAAAAAACTTTATGAACAAACCGCTTCTCCGTGTAAGAGTGGCCCTGGGAAAAAAATGGTGGACAAGAAAATCCTTATGATTTGCTTCAAAAAGTGGAGGCTTTAGAAAATGTGTTGGAGCTAAATATTTTATTATACAATATGGAAAGCAATTTGTGCCTCTCTCATTAAGTGCTGCACAAGGCTGAATTCAAAACGATGACAACTTAGTAGCAAGTGTAAACATGCGGGATTTGCTTGGCAGAAACGGCATGAGTATTAGCAAGAGGTCTAAAGAGCAAGGAAAAGTGCTGAAATATTTATAGGGGTTTGATTTGGATCTCTCCCCAAGGACAAGGCACTGAAAACACGCAATCTGTATATCGCCCGCAGCACACTGATGAGGGGGGTCAAGCCTATAGGTTTCCTTTACATGAAAACATAATTCGTAAAGGAGAGAGACTGCAGGAGATCCAGAACATCCTACACCTGCAAGCTGGATTTGGCTTTCTGAGAATTATAGATTTTTTTTTCTCTTTGCCACAACAGAATGATACCTTTCCTTTCCTTATTTTACACAGATCGAAAGGGATCGGTACAATATTAAAACTGGCAGGCACTTGTATATACAACAGTCTCTATTTGCTGATGCTCTTTTGATGTCTTTGAAGGCAGCCTGAATGACAAACTTGAAAGATTCTGGGATTTTTCATAGCCTGACAACAGGTGCATAATGATATTAAATGTGACTTTTTATTTTTACTAAATATGAGATGCAGCCGACTGCTGACGTTGCATAATTCTGCCTTGGACTTTAACTGTTGCATTTGTACATTAGTGTTTTTTGTTTTCGTGTAACATGGGTACTTGACTAATGATATATGACAAACAGAATATGAAACACAGGCACATGTTGAATGGCAACTGTGATTTTCAGTTATAAATTCAAGATCATGCATGCCATTGCAGAGTAGCGCAATTTATAGTGAAATTTATACTTAAACAACCGTGGTCAGTTTTCATTATGCTCAACAATTAATTTGGTGATCAACGTTTTCGTCCGCCGGTGTGCCAGAGACACTTTGTTCTTTCTCCTTTAGCGTGGGCACATTGTCTAAAACTCCGCAGTGAAAAATGAAGCATCTAAATGACCAAAAACACCACAGACTGTTATTCCATTCTCATTCTGACGCTTTTTTTTGTCTGGAACCGGTGCATTTGGTAGGAATAATATACCCATTCTACACTACAAGTACAGGGTAAACAAAGATGAATCGCATTTACAAAGTAGGTCAGAGCTGCCCAGAGCGAATGCACTTTTCCAGCTTGATCGCCTGTTCTAGGGTTTCTGTGCCTCCACGGTTCCACAGCACACGCAACGCAGGCAGAAAAATATAAATTAAAATGGCTTTGCATTATTTCATTGTATGCAACCCTTAACAGAGCTGATAGCTCATATAGTCAAATGTAGGCTGTAATTTTTGGTTGTGGTTATTAAGCGCCACACATTTTCATGTTAAAAAGGAACAGAAGTCAGATGTGATTTTGTTTTTCGGGGGGGGGGGGGAAAACACGCAGCGACAGAAGCGTTTTTCCTGTCCACGCCGGAAATGACTGATACGTTTTGAAGTCAAAGTCACGTAATTGTCTCCCATGACAACTGCTGCTGAAAGAGAAGGGGCTTTACCGCACCTTTCCCTCTAGATGCCCACCAGGCATCAGACGGAGGTGCTGGACAGCGGGAGGCAAGACGCAGAACCCAGGATGCAAACAAAGAGTCCGCCAGGGGAAGTCAGGGGTTTGTCTGATTTGCTCATTCATTTATTTCTGCGTTAACTGCTTTGGAACAGTGCTCTACTACAATGCAAACTCTTTAGAAAATGTACAAAAGTTATTTGCCGTTAAACTAAAATGGGCAAAAACATTGGAAATGAAACAACTTTAGTTTTCTGCCTTGCGAGAGAAGTGCATTGCTCAGGCTGTCTATTTAGTGTTAAGTTTGATTTTATGGAGATTAAGGTACCCTTTAGAAAAATCAATGTGACAAATATTGAGACCATTTACTGTGTCTGAGGGAAATTTGCATAAAGAAGAGTCATGGGTAGAAGTCCAAGTGCACCATGTCACTCGGTGAGATTCAGGTGCGGATCTGCCTCGAGTGACCTCAGAAGGAGAAGTCGGCCCTCTCAAGTCCAGACACGATCAATAGGTCAACAGACACAGGGTCAGAAGTCGGAGGTCAGCGTGGCTTAGACAAGTCGTGGCTGGACAGAGAAAGGAGAAGAGGAGCTCAGGAAGGTAAAAGATAAATGGCTCAAAATAGGTTTATCACAAGGGTCTGAAAGCACAAACGCTAGATTTGGTTATTAAGAATATTGCAGCATGGCAGCCTAATCAAGCAAAAGACAGGCGTTTCTTTACCGAACAAAACGTCTTCATTTTGCGGTTGGGGTTCCCTTTCTAACTGTCCGTTGCGTGAGTCAGTCATATAGAAAAGCACCCTGTGTTCTGCAGCTCAGGGGAATGATGTTGCGATCGGGCTGTGAATTTATCTCATGTCTGTGCCTGAAGGTTACCCGTGCATCTTGCATGCATGTCCCAAGCGGAGGAGTTGTGGGAAGGCAGGTGTTTTGCTGCTGATGTACAGGCAGCAGGTAAAGGCCTCGCCGCTTCACCGAAGATGCGAACACCAAATGAACGTATTTTTCTGCTATTAATGCGGAAGGATGATTTTCTGGAGACGTTAACCGTGCTTGGCGCCTAACCTCATGACCTCCTCACCACGGATCCTTGAACCCAGGTTGCAGATAGTGCGAGTTGGAGGAGAGCATTTGAGCAGAGAGGGCCTTGTTTATGTCCTGACAGGACCACCCTGGGGCCTGTCAACATGTTCGGGTTTTTTTTTTTTTGTCTGGTGGCTGTTGGCCAATGACGGCCGGGTGAAACCATCCATAACACGCCCCTGCCGCCGCGCTTTCCCCTCACGTTCTGAGCGTTTCCCCAGCTTCGGCAGGGAAGCGTTGTCTGCCATTAGCACCCCGCAGTGAAAGCCCCACCTCCCCCAGTGTTTGGGTGAAATATGGGCAACTTCCCATTTAGATTAGGGGGCCCTGAACCATGAAAAGCACCACAGGTATCTTCCGCCGCAGCGGTGGCCCGATGCAAAAGTGCCCTGTGTGGCAGTGCTCGAGTTGCAGGGACGTGCGGCCACCCAGCTGTGACATATTAAAACCAGAGGAAATAAATTACTAAGCCCCCGATGAGTTATGAGTTATGTCTCCAGACTTAAAACGTTCATCGTGAGAAGCTCTTTTCGGAATGGGGTGGGGGGGGTGTACTTTGCAACCGGAGCTAATTGTTGCGAGACCATAAATCCCTCTCAGACTGTCCTGTCGCACTTTGTCCTCGTCTGTGAGAAATGGGTATCGGCTCTCGTGCCGGAACATGCCGGAATGACAATGACACAAACAAAAAGACGATCTTTCAAACGGCTTCCGCAGAAGGTGAATTTCTGCTGATTTATGATTGGGGTTTTTTTTTTCGCGTTGTGCCTTTGGCGCACAGCTGGAAAAGGGTGCAATGATTTGTTATTAAATACGTGTGAACATTTGGATGTCTGGTCTAGAGTCCCGGTCTTTTACGATCGCAGATTATGTTGTATTGTGGGCTCTTAGTAAGGAGAGCGTCACACAATGTCCTTTCCATAATGTCCAGCACATGTGGTGACAAATTTGAATGTCTTGCTCTGTATATTGAAGAGCTGCGCTGAAGATGCACATGTACATTTGCTTATTAGTGCTGTGAAGAAATCGTTGCAAATCAGATGGGCAAATAACATCTAATGCAGTTATTAGGTTACCCTGGTAATCAAAAAAGGGGGAAAAAAAATCTATAGTAAAGTAATGAACTGGACCTGCTTCCCAAAAAGAGAATGTCGACACAGTTAATAAACCATGTGTCCTAACTCAATAAAAAAAGAGCTATGTGGTTGGCTTTGCTTCTGGCCAGTGAGGTGTCGGACACAGGAAAAAAGTTAACTTTTTGAAAACGTGCAGTTTTATCAGCGCAAAGATGGCCTCTTGGTGCTTTGAAGCTCAAATAAAATGATGCGGCGAGAAGTGTTCTGCAGGGCCAGGCGGTCATGTGCCACAGTCCTTGTACCACCTGTGATTGCAGATAAAACCTTCAGTTGTAACGTATAAGAGCTGTGAATGCGCTGCATAATTCAGTGCTGAGAGCGGGATATACTTAAGACGTTTTTAAAAAAAAAAAAAAAAACCAGCACGGAACTTCTTTAACAGGCACTTTTTGGATCTTCCTCCATCAAAGATGTGGACCTGAAAGAACATGCAAACCCTGTCCACTGTCTCTTATTATTTGTGGTCATTACATTTATTAATCTGGCAGTTGCAGAACAAAGGTAGTAAGGTTCAAACTGCTGTTAAATTTTGTTCTTTTGAGATATTGTCCGAGCATAATATAAATTTAAATCTTATTATTTTTTTCTTTGTGGCATGGAATAATGATCCATGCTTTTAATTAACCCCGACCGGTTGTAGTTGCAGTACCAGCTGACATGGTGCTCACTGGCCACTTTTATGTCTCATTCTTCAAATGAGACAGATAGAGGGATGGTGGAAAAGCAGGTAATGGAGGGGAAACTATGGCGCAAAAGGGGGTTCTTTTGTACTTGGTTGCTTTATTTGAGATGGGTCCAGTGCCTGAAGTGGGGCGGTAGCTGGTAGCATTTTACTCTTCGGAGTACTGAGTTTTTTTCTTCCTCACCATCATGTTTCATAAGCTCTCGGTGTCCTTTTCAGCCCCCTGAACAACCAGATTTTAGCGGCTGTCCGCTCTCCCAGCATGGTCTGCTATAGTACACGGCCATTATTAATAATAGCCTCATAGCTGTATTAAATTATCCAGGGTGCAAGTTGACTCATGCTCCGCTTTCAAACCCTTGCTTATTAAAGAAATGCAAACACCTGCAGTATCTCCGACTACGAAACCATGATACTTAAGGGTTGCCGATACCGACCGATATGCATACCGATACGCTAACAAGGGGAGTGCACTCACTCCGATGGGACTTTGGTAGTACAGACAACAAAAGACAAAACTGCTTTTCTCTACATTTGACATTTGTTACTGACGTTGAGAGTAAAGGCAGCAGTTAGGAAGATGACACAGAGGAACTGAGACATGAACAGCGGTCTTACCATGGACAGACAACAAATAGCGTTGGCTTCGTACTTACACCATGGAGGCCACTGCAGGCAAAAGCGTCAGCTCTTCAGACGCATTCCGTACACCTTTGGCTCACACCTGAAGGTATGACTAACGCTTTCTCATCAGAATTCATACCAATAGGCCGTCTCGGAAGATTAAGCCAACTTTCCCTTTATTACGGGCAGGCTGCTCGACAGCATCTCCTACCGATTTGCCATAAACCCCGCACACTGATAGAGCTATTCTTTAATTGTGTGTCGTCAGCACCAAATGCATTGTGGGAGAAAATGCTTTTTATTTCAGCCGCCGACAGCTTCCCTTGCCTTGTCGGCAGCTGAAGTGGAATCCATTAAACCGATGGAGGGGGAGCTGTCGCAGAGTCCTTTTGTTGCTAATAAAATATCATTCACTGTTTTGATAAGATGCCGCGTAATTAATGTTTAGCTGGGTTTATCGCTTCAAGATTCAATACACTTGTTGCCATTCAGCCTGTGTAAATAAGAGAGCACAAATGAATGGCAGAAATAGAAATAACTACAGTGGTGGGCTATTGTGCATCTGTCTAACGGCAAATTAATACCGAAGCAGGCCTGGACTAATTCAATCTCGTCTCAGTCGAGTCCCCGCATCGCGTCAGCAGCTGCAAGGATCTGCCTTCTCTGGCCTTCCCACAATACACTGCCGTGCATTCACAGCTCCCTGCCTTTCACAGGCGTCTAATTTCCAGGGAGGTTTTTCCAATATGCAGAGGGATCATATCGCATTCTCTGACTCCCTTGGTGCTGTGACGGAAGGGGTTGTTAGCAAACTGTTAAATGTAAAAGAAATAAAAATTTGCCTGTCCGTGGGCTGGACCGACAGCAGAGTATTTCTCTCCCATGCAGGCTTTAACAGCTGGTTACCTGCTGGATATATATGTTGCCTGAGATTTAAAAATGACAACACTGCATTCTGCAGTAAAACCGTAGCGGAAAGAAAAAAAAAAAAACAACAACACAAGAAACAAGAAATTGTATTTGTATAATGATGCTGAAGGGACCGCAACTGTAGGTGCCAAGGAAAAGAAGTCAATTTTCTTAACAGCTTTTCGTACGCGTGCAACTTAAGGCTAAAATTGACTATGCGACCATAAGCGCAACCCATTACTCCTTCATTCAGCCTCCATCTGCAGAATTTTTCCTCTGATAATGTAGTGCCCTTTACCCCTTGGGTAAAGAAATGTGTCCATCTTTTCACCATTGCAGTGCCCATACAGCGTGCACTGGCTGTTATGCGATGTCTCCATGCTGCACCCAAGAAGCATTCCAGAGCCACCCTTCGAGACACATAAACTCCCCTTACAAAAACACACACCTAAGCATCTCCCAAGATCAGGGGAGTTGCAGGCCTTGTTCTCTTGCTCCGGCTCTCTCCCTTCAAATGTTGGGTAATAGAGGCAACCTGCTCGACAGTCGCAAAATCTTGCCGTAATCAAAGAGCGCACAAAAGACTCCTTTCATTTTCTGTCTGGTTTTGTGTACATTATTATACGTTTCCGTTTCGCTCGCACATCTTGAAGTCAGAGGCCCTCGTGCAGTAATTTTGCATGGAATAAGATGTTGGTGATCAAAGTCGCAGGAGTCTTTTTGATTCTTCAGAATAGCCAGCCCTCCCTCCGTTATGCCTTTTGAACATCTTAGCCTTCGAAAAAAAAAAAAAAGACAAAAAATATCTTCTCCTGCATTCCTCTTGTAGATATTCCCAATGCACATTTGTGCTGGAAGTTGCCTCTGTGCGGTTTTTTTTTTATGGTGGAAAGAAACGGCTCTCTTGGGTGGGATCGGGGATGAGATCCTGCCGGTGTAAAACGTGGCTCTTCTCTGTCACACGTCTTGTCTGCTGCCTGTACATGACAATGCGGAGTTTGTCTTTATAGTCACGCTACCGAAACATGAAAAGTATTCCGTATTCTCTGTACCGAGTGCTATTTGTACAATTCAGTGATTGGATATGGCAGTTTATGCAGTTATTTTACAGAACAGTTTAGCGTTCAATGCAAACGCACAAATGCCAGTGCTGAAAGGCACCTTATGAGTCATGCTGACAGTGCACATGTACACCGAATACCATGGTAGGTGTCGCGTCACAGTGGTTTTGGCTGGTATGACTGCTGCGTGCGCACCAGCGCGGGGGTCACTGCGGGATCACCATCGGTCCCGAGTCCTGACCGCACGCCTGACGGAATGATCCTCTCCTCCGGCCTAGTAGGGGTCAGGGGTCCTGAAGCTGCTGTCAGGGCTGCGGTGAGCGGTTCAATAATTCAGATTAGCGCTCATGTTTATTAATGCTCTACATCTGTGCAAACAACATGTCAAGCAAAGAAATTATTGTAATTGCCTGAGCAAACAGAACCTGAAAGAAGCAATTTCCAGTCACAATGCGCCATGACAAGTAATGAGGCCATTGGCATTCTGCTCTGATGGAAGTTCTCGGTCCGTCTCTTCACCCCGCCGTTGCGCATGATGGATATTTTTATAAGAAATGAAGGTGTTGAATAATGTGGTCTGTCGGCAGAGGAAGGTCAGTGATTAAAGATAATCATTGTTTTCCTCCCGCAGATCTTATTAGTTATTTTTTCGCACCCGTGCACGTGGCGTCGGCTCTTGTGCCGTTGTTTGCTACGCCAGTAATGGGCGACTATTCATTTGCGGCACAGGAGGATAGGGGCACGATTGTCCCGGCGGAACGGCATATTGTCTCTCGCTCAGTTCCTATTAAAAAAATCAATTGTGTAATACAGCAGAAATAGAAAAAAATAAATTATCTAATTGAAAATGACAACGGGCACTAGCCGGAGTTGCATTCGAGTTCTCCTGAATTAGTCATTATTACTGAATTCAATTTTGGTGCTAAATATTTAATTGGATAATAGCTTTAGGTTTATTGAATTCACCCTCCATTTGTGGCAAGGCGGACCTCTTAACTGTGTTCAAAAGTGGGTTGTTTAAAGCATACGTTTTGGGGTCGTTTCCGATGTGATCGTCGCCTTGTTATAATCCCCGCCAGGCACGTGGGCCGTCCACCGGCGGAAACATCGCCGCCATTCATAAATCAGGCTGGAATATGCAAGTATATGCAAACTCTTGTACGCGAAATGTACCGTTTCTTAATTCCCGTTCTTCAAAGCACCTGCTCTCTCCCTGGCACTCGGAGGCTTGGGGCCTAGGTGTTAGCCGGGATCTGGTGGGAGAGAGTGGAAAGTGGATTAGAATCACGCAGCTTTGATTGGATTAATGGTTTGCGGGGTCGCCGTAATCCACTGTCCCAGGGACACGGCGGATTACGCACCCTGGGCAAATTTCAGACGCCGGCACCCTTTGCGTAATCCGTTTGTCCACATATCTTACACATTTCACATCTCGCCTGTTTGCTTGGGTGGATGTTTACTGAGCTTCTGGATGAACAGCCAGTGCTCTTCTTCAGCGTGATCCTTAAAGATTAAATGCTATTACTGGATTTGGACCAAAGGCTTCATTTTAAGAACCCCATCCAGAATGAAATGCTAAACTAGTCCTATGCTGGATGCCACTTTAGTCCAATTCAACCGCAAGTAGTCTTTAGTTTGATTTGAAAAGACTTACGGGGTAAAATGCTCTCAGATTAGGCCTCAATTCAGTGGAAATCCCATCTTTGGATAAGGCTGCTCCGACTGTGCGACTAACAGAGCGCTGCTGAGAAAGAACTCGGCGTTTTGTCGGCCACTGCTGTCACATGGATTCGCCCGAGGAGCAAGTTTCTCCTCGCATTTTGGCGAAGAAGCGGCATTATCGGCGAGCACCTTGCCGATAAGATTTAGGCATTTAAAGCCCATTCGTGCGACCCTTGGCTCTCTGTGGTCACGCCGCTCGGCAAAGGTTCTCCGCAGCTCGTCCCTGCTGCAGCAGTGGCGTGTTAAACAGATACAGGTACCCCAGCTGTGACCGGCCAGGCGCTCGACTCCTAGACACTCGATAAAGTGTTTAGTTTGCAGCTCCGCGTGATGGCTCAGGATCGCAGTCCCAATATGATTGATAGATTTAGTTGTGGCGGCTGTCTTTCGTGCAGGCGGCAGACGCACGAGCGTGGCCAGGCGCCATTAATCAGAGTGTAAATAACATGCTTTTTATTCGCGTATCAGGAGTCTGTAAGCGGCGACATTTGACACTCGGCAAAGCGACGGCGCGCTGACGGAAAGCACGCACCTTGCCAGCTGAGGAGCGGCGCTTGACGCGCGGGGAGCCGCTTACCCTCGCGCGCAGGGAACCTGCTGACTGGGACTTTACAGATTGAAATTTCTTTTGTGAAGCAGAGGCTGGAGATCTTGTCGTGCGTCTTTGTGGTCACACAGTAGATTAATGACATTTTGGATGTTGTTTCAGGTTGGGAGGGGTGGGGACAACTTTATCTGCTATTTTGGTCAAGGACACATCACTGGCCTGGATATTGGATGCCTTACATGCTGTCGAATGCATTTCTAATTTATGCAACGACTACATTTCTCTACCGTTTCATGGAAAGATATGCTGTGACAAGTATCAGCAAAGAGATAGTTTTTTAGCTCCCTTTGCATGGATAAATTAGGCCGATGTTCTGCATGTTTCACACAGAATTTTGAAAAAAGCAAAGTGGTTTTCCGTGCTAGTTTTGTTTATTTCGCTTGCCACACATCTGTTCGCAAAAACTACATTAATTGTATCCTCGGAGAGGAGAAGGTTCATAAATACGTAGTTTGAAACAAAGCCTCTTCCCTATCATAAAGCCTAAAATCTGCTCTTCTGTCGCGGAACAGCCCGCCGGTTCGCGCGAAACTGCAAAAAGAGAAAAGGATGGTAAACGAGAAGAGGCTGGAGAGTGATTTATATAAGCGATCCGAGTCGCTGGCAGGGCGGACTCCTTGCGGACAGCTCGCCTTATCGCTGCGTCTTTGCCAAATCAATGGAACGCATTTAAAAGCACGCGGACGGAGAAACGCGGTTGCCCGACGGGGGCAGGTAGCGCCTTGCCCAAGGTGCGCTGTCATGCTTGCGTAAATGTGCACGTTGCCATTACTTAAGGCATTATTAGTGTCATGCTCAATTAAATGTACATTAATCAAAGAAACAGAGGTGGGCTTTGGGGAGCAGCCTGCACATTTTTCTTGCTAAATCTACTGTACTTTATTCTCATGAAAAATGCTGCTTTCCCTTCTAATAAGTGAGACGTAAAAACATGGGAAACGAACTGGAAATTAGCTGAAAACTGGTTCGGCCGAACTTCATCGAAAGAAATCCCCGCTGAAACGATTTATTCTGCAAGGTCAGTATGCCCCCCCCCCCCCCGTCGCACAGGATCCGGCACGCTTTTGACCTCGAAAGGGTAAGTGGAATAACCCCCCCTTTGTTTTGCAGAAATATGGGATGCCCACACGACGTTTGCGTTCAGAGCTGCGACATGTTCCTCCTTCTGCAGTTGTGCCGTGAGATCCACTGTGTCCCCCTGCTTGTGTCTAAGAGGATTCCTTCCCCTCCACCTTTCTGAATCTGCGTGCAGGAGCCAGAGAACAGTCGGATTATCCATCCGCTTGTTAGTGGAATTAGCAAAACTGGCCTTGTGCATTTTGCAGCCATTTTTTCCCCTCTGTGGAAGGAGCTTGACAGTCAGGAAGTGGTAATCTGTGATTTATAGTCATTGGCAACTATGAAACGTGTGCGAATGGCAACTGTTTACTGTTAGTTTATGATAATGTTTGCACGTATGTTCAACCGCAGTTCTCCCATTTCTGTTGTGCATTTGTCGCCTGTTATCTACAAACATTGAATGTTTCTGGTTCATTGTCTCCAAGTTGTGACTATTACAGCATCTCGCGATGGCTGAGATTTAAAGTGTTTGAGGTGTCCCAAAATAATTTCCCCGATACAAGGAGTTTGAATGTAACTGCCCACTAGATACGTGGGACATTGGGAACTGGTCTGAATGCCATTGCTCAGCCTGCTGGTGAGACAGGGCTTCCTCTCCAGCAGGCTTTCAACCATCACCACAAAGCCCGTCTCTGACAGAAAGAGGTACACCGCTATCGCAGAATGTACATGCCTGGAGCGCCGACGGCCTCTGTCCTGTGTGCTGTACATTCAAAGACCTTTGCTGTGCGTTGCTCATAATTCCATGGGGGAGAAATGAAACTCGCAGAACAAAATAAATTGCAGTTTATTCATCTCTCAAATTTGCCTGCCATTAACTATCCTGACCCTGCAATCATGCTGTCGTAACAACAACAAGATGGACAAGTTATCGTGCCATATGACATTGCAAATTAATAATAATATTAGAAAAGTGTGTTGGAAAGCAGTGTGACAAACTGAATGCTCCCTTAAGAAGACACTGCTGCATCAGAAATGGCGTTGTGCCATTCTTTCAGTTTACCACTGCGTTATTGTAATTGTTGTTTATTCATTGCACTGTTTTCTGTCACCTTTTGTGTGTAGTGTATTGGTTTTTTGATGTTTTGCTATTTATTGTTTCTAGCAATCCTCTATAGTCATTTAAGTGCTTTCAAGCAGTTATATACAGGCTTTCCATGCATGAAAAACTCATGAGAATTTGGATGTATGAGTAATTTTTACTCTGAAATTCACATAATGAGATATCAATTCACACTTTTGACAAATGCCTTACAAGAACAATTCAAAAGATGAGCCACGCTGCAGCTGAACACCACATAAGGACTGGCGTGGCTTCTCCTGTGCTTCTCAGCTCTCTTGTACCCATGTGGCTGTGTACATGCATCTTCTCATAAATCTTATGACATTTCTTAATCACAGTATAACCCCCTCAACTGTCATAATAATGGGACCTAAAAAAAGTGGCTTGCAGAGTGGTTAAATGGCTAATAACCCCAAAAGTCCTGTATGTATTTTCAGTGCAGTACTGCTCCTGGTCTCTCTTGGTTTGCTGTGTTCACCTGGGGTCTCTCTCATACCTACAGCTAACAGCAGCCTCGTGTTCCTTCTCCTTGTCATTCTGCCTTTAGGGATCAGCTCACAACACGCTTGGGAGCTGATGAGCAGGAGCAGCAGAGACTCGCTGGCCTTCCAGGTGAGCAGACCACACTCATAAACACCACAAGTGGATTTTACGCTCTGGACAACAAGCAGCTTGCAAAATAAGGGGCTGCAGAGCTTTTTCCATAAATGGGCTGTGGACCAACACAGGCTGTGTGATGTTAGATCAGACTCCACAGTCAACACCTGCTGGACCTTCTTGAAATCCCCATTTGCTGGTAAACTTCTGCTGTAGTGAATTTTCTGGAAGAAAAAAAAAAATGCAAACGGGAGCGCTTGTATGGGTTAATGGTAAAATCATGGTAATCGTTCAGATATTTAATGTAAAATTCAAAATGACACGTCTGGGTGTGCAAACATTTCCACAAATAACTGATCTGAGATTTTTATTATCTAAAAAGAAAAGTGTTTAATTATTTTAGAAGCCATCAAAACTGAGAGGAACAACACTGAGTCTTTGTGTAAAATTCTGTCTTGAGTTTACGCACAAGGTTTCACCGTTTAAGGAAATCTAAGGGAAAGGTTGTGCCGTACTAAGTTATTTTATCTATTTGTTTAATTCTAGCTTGTTTCCTAAGCATTCATTTGTTGTTACAAATGACTTTTTATAGATTTTTTTTACGGTTTTTGGCTTGGCCCAGAGTGATCAGTAAATGAGATGCAACTAACCTATACCCAGAAATTCTGCACTTTTGCCATAGTGTGAAAATGTGATATTTTAAGCTCTTTAGTCAAATGAAACCCAGTATTTACTGTTCGTATACATTATCCAGTTTGTCATTAGCAGTGACTGCTTCAAGTGTTCTCTGTGAATCTACAGTGGTTAGTAAATTACACTGTTTTACCAGTCTACTTTCAGTGTATAATGTTATTTGAATGATACGATATATTGTTACGTTTAATATTGTATAATAACAGCAATAATAATAATAATTTTTTAAATATAGTATGTCCTAGAAATTTTACAGCTCAAAATAAATTGCAATTGAACAAATAAATGAATAAATAATAATTAATTATAGGGGTCTAAGGGAACCAGTGCTGAGATGAATAAAAAAATAACAAAATGTTTAAAAAAATTTTTGATTAGCTTTGATAAGCTTATTTATTCAGCACCACCACCCCTACCTCCACCAGTGGCTGAGTGAATCTCTCTAGGTGAATAGCTTTACGCACACATGATGTTGTCAAACTCATTAAATGAAGAAGAAAAAAAAAAAACACAGACTTTTCCAAATTTTAGGTGTACCAAGCAGGGAGTTATGGCATATGAAATCCAGGCCATGTGACATGCAGATAGCAAGAGCATCTGTTTTCTTTTACTTCCATGTTCGTGGGATAGGTCTGCTGTTCTTATGTGCTGATACAGCAGTGTCACCGCAATACGGGGAGGCTGCTGTGTGGTAAAATTAAAATGGTAAATGATAAAATTATTGTTAGCATAGCAGCAGCATGGTGGCTGCAGTAATAATCATAATAAAAAGTATATGGTGTCAATGATAGTTATTCTGCAAAAAATGATACTTGTATCTTTAAAAGTTAACTCCCTTTTTTGTTCTCTTTTTCTAAAGACATTTGGTCGATGACTTAATGTAAGTTGATGTTAAAAGTATACCTTCATTTTACATCCTTTGAGCATAATTGCACCCGCATTGTTGCCCCGCAGCTCCCCAAGCCGATGGCAATTACGGGCAAACACGGAGACCCATGCTTTCACCGTGGCTGTAGGGTGTATATACTAATTCGCAATAAAGCACTACAGCTGTCAGTGCATTTTCTGCTCTGTTACTTCAATAAATTGGAAGTGTGGGTCGAGAAACCGGGAATATTCCATTACGCTCTTCCTCCAGTGGACGAAATTCTCCCGCAAACACAATTTACGCAATTTTATTTGACCAGATCAGGAAGTATGGGTAGTCATTTCAGCAGCCAATAAATATTCACGCCGCTAATCTGTGATTTTACTTTACGGGAAACAATTACTTTTAAAAATGTCATTTAAATTCAGCGGAATAGATGGAAAAAGACTTGTTGTAAGTTGTTTTTAGTATTAGTAGTATAACGTACTGTATGTGGTCTTGCATGCACCGTGGTGTACAAGAAAGTTTGAAGGGAGCGCCAGACACGGTGTAGCGTCAGTAATCGGATTGAATGATATTGATATTGATGGCGGGTTGCTGAACCCGATAGCACCGAGAGCATTCGGGCTGTGCGGAGAAGCTCCGTATTGTTCTGTGACAGCGCTGAGGTTAGAGTTCCTTCCACTCCATTAGTCCCCCCCCCCCCCCCCGAAACGAAGCCGGTTCATCGTTGCTCATGACCACTACTGCATGAGTGCTCTTCATGGCGCTGGGAAGAATGGGTTACCGTGATGCTACTGGAGGTTTACCTGCGCGATGCCGTCTGCAGCGATGGTGGGCCACCAGCAGGAAACCCTTCGCTCCGTTGCCGTAGGAGCCGTCCATACCTTCTTAGCACCGGGGTCCACTTGAACCCGTGTTAGGGATCGTTTTTTAGCCCGGGTCATTTTTTTTTACTTCGCCTTGAGGTGATGACTAATGGCAGTGGCAGATTTCACAGTTGTCTACAGGAATGAATTACATTTGCAGTAAAGGGGGCCTTTGGCTTGTTGTACAAGTTCATTTATTGGAGTTGTTGAACTGGGAGAACTGTGAGGCAACCAAGAACAGCAGCCCAACTTCTCCCACGCCTGGCACTGACCTTTTCCTCTCATTATTGTGTGGAAAAAGGAAGATAAAAAGGTCTCACCTGCTGTGGAACAGATAACTGTATTACCACACGTTTACGGGTGTGAATGGTGGGCAAGCGCAGCTGCTCCGGCGTTTAGCCACTGGTGTGAATTTAACACCTCCGGCCGTACGGTCGCGTCTGCGTCCTTGCTCTTGTCGCCCCACCCTCTTTCACACTCACTTCGCTGTACTTCCCCGCTCTTTGTCCTTGCTTTTTCGTTTTCCCATCACACCCATCCAGAGGTGGCAGTGTGCGCGCGCAGCATGTCTTAACCTTGTGGCGACATTTCTGAGGAGACAATAAAACAGTAAAACCTTGACAAGGGCTTTTTACTCAGTTTAAAAAAACTAAGCACTTCATCTGTTTTGCATACTATTGAAGAGGGTTAAGGATTTTTTCTCCCTTTAACTAGTGCGACAGTTAATGTGAGATGCCACAGTGATAGGTGTGTACGTGTGTGTGCGTGCATGCAAGCGAGAGATGTGAACCAAAGATGAAGACTCTGCAATGTTCCCCTAATCCACCCATTGAGGCCCACTGGGGTGTGGAGGAAGAATGGGGTTGCACACAATGGCCTCCCGCGGTCCGGGGCTCATGCCATGGGCCCCAGTCCTGACGGGACGACAAAACACCCAGCACCTCTCCTAAAAGCGCCTGTCAGGAGGCGCTGGCCCTCCCCGCTCCGGCAGGACTGCAAGAATGGGCCAGAAATTAGGAAATGCTCTCTCTTTCTTTGCCCTCCTCTTCTCACTGGGATGAGGGACAAGAAAGGCGTTATTGAGGCTGTGCGGCTCTCTCTCATGGACGACTGCGTGGCCCTCGGCGGGGATTGTAAGTGGGAGGTTAATGGGGGGGAAAGGGTGCCAATAAACAAAGCACAAAAATCAGAGCAACCGCTCTGACAAAGCGAGAGAGGGGAGAACCCTCCTGACCGGCGGCCGTCTGTCTGCGCGTCAGACAGACAAAAGTATGAAAATCTGTTTTCACGCTTTAGCATTTTTAGTTTAATTAGAATAGTGTGATTTTGGAACGGCAAGGTCGAAGGGACTGTTTTGTTGGAGGCTGTTGTTGGTACGTGTCACAAAAAGTTGTCAGGACAAAATCCCAAGGAAAACCCTGCTTTTCTGCACGCGGGATTTTACCTCGTATAAGTGGTTTTTGGATGGCAGCGGCTGATAGACGGAAAGATGAAACGATCACATTTCAGAAGCGCATAACAGCACATAGGTGTGAAGTTCACAAGGTCGTAAACCGTTGACGTGGTGGATGACCCGTGGACCCCGCACCCCACCTGGGGACCTTTTCCTCGTTCCCACACAAAGGGTAGCGCATTAACTGAAGAAAGCAGGCAATGTACAGCGTGATAGAGGGCTGTCAGTACTGGCTGTCAGGGTTGAGCAGGGGGACGGAGAGCTGGAAGGGGCAAGCGGAGGACTGGGGGGGTTGTTACCTGCCCTGTCAGAGCAGCGGGTCGCTGTCGGTTCGTTTCGCTGTCTGATCCCGTCTTTTATCCCATTTGCATTTTCTTCCTTTTACTGCGAAGACAGCCTGCGATGGATCAGGACTCGGGTTAATGGTTAAACAAGCGTAACAGTTCAAATCTCACACAATCCTAAATTGTTCCAGTGTCTGTCCGACTGTTTTAAGGTGTAAAACTGTAGACGGCACGGTGGGTCTACGCTACAAGTACTGAACGTGACTCTCAGAAGCTTTGTGAATCTCGGTATTAGAACTCGCCCCGGATATGTTCCTCGCTAGTAAGCGTGTAACATTTTAAGTAGCGGTTAGAACAAAGCCGCAATATTTATCTTTCAAAGCGCAGACGGATTTGCATGAATAAATAAAATCGATCGTTAGAAATACAGTACGTTAAACATTTTTTGCTACATGTGTGTCAACACCCGTTTTATTTTTGGTCAAATGTGCATAAATGAAAAGAGTCTGCGGAATATTTTAAGCCGGTTTCCCGGAGCAGTGTTAACACAATGATTATGAAGGACATAGGTATGAATTAATAATGGGCCAGAGCAGGGAGCAAATGCTTGGACACGGCGGCTAATTTCCTCCTATCGCGTGGCATTCGCTCATGCGAGTGTAACATTTAGCTGTGAACTCCTCCGGCTGAGGGCCGCGTCTTCAGATTAGTTAATTGCCCCACAATTTTCTGCTGTCAAAAAAGCAAACCTGCACCCCGGTCGAGTGTGAGCGCGCGACAGTTAATTGGCGACCTTGTTAGAGGCCTGCGAGGGCCTGCCGGCAACGGGGTCTCGCGGAGCCGAGCGTCTGGGTCCGGCGGGGGGCTTTGGGCGGCGTTAGAAACAGGGCCCTTTGGCATTTCCAGGTTGCCCTCCTCTCGCGAGGACGTCGCCTGTTGGGGACGGAGCGCAGTCTACCGTTGACACGGTGATGACCGACCGTGTTTTTTGCTTGCTAAAATTTCAAGATGCGATGCTGTTGCTAAAGCCCAGTTTATCTGCATCAGTATAGGAATGTGGCGACGCAGAGCCTATAGCAGACTCATAGTGTGTGGGCCAACGTACAGCCTGGATAGGAAGGCAGGCCAGTGCAGAGCAAGTGAAGAAGAACTATGCAAAGATGGCAGTTTCTTCTGAAAGTTCGGTGTGGTGCACAGGGGAGCAACTGAGGATGCTTAAGGATACGGGGATGGTTAATATGCGTACACGATTACATCTGGAGTGTCTCGGTGAGACGGGTAAATTTCCTCCCTTAGCTCTCGCACAGTGAACCTCTGAAGGATGCGTTCTCCTGTCCACCTGGGTGTGAACTGGATGCCACCGCTGGTCCGGATCCCAGCTGCTGTTCAGGAAACTCTGCTGTCAGTGGACCGTGTAACTTTGGATTGGTATCTCACAAAAAAACCCACAGAGCCACTCCTTTCTGACGGGCCGGTGATCACGAAGGCCACGAGTCCTTGGTGTCATGGCAACGCTGACAGACCGATAACCCCCTTTCACCGCCTGCTCAAAAGGCAGCTGACATTTAAATACCCACTGTATTTATGTGGAGGCAGAGTCAGCAAAAATGTGCTGGAGTGGGGGCAGTGGCTGGGGGGAGGGGGTTCAGTGGAAGAGCACGGTGCAGGTTGTGAAATCACCCCCCCTCCCCCCCAAAAAAACAAGCTCCACCTTCAGAGGCAAAACCATACTGCTTTACTGCTTTTTTTTGGCTTTGATCTGTAATTTGTTAAGATGGCCCCTCTGAATTATTAAACAGTAATAAGTATAAATAATTCACCGATCAACAAACAGGCCCTTTCTGTGACAGGCCATTTGTCAGTGCAGCTCTGTGTGTGTGTGTGTGTGTGTGTGTGTGTGTGTACTAGGGGGGAAGGAGGAGAGTGTGCACATTTTGGCATGTTCAGCAAGACATGCAAAAATGGGCGACCTCCCAACCCAACCCAACCCAACTCTCCTCCATCCCCCCAATACACACACACACACACACACACACAGTGTTTATAAACATCTAATACGATACAATGGGATGCATGAGCTACAGATAAGTGATTGTGCAAAATCGCTGTCCATAAGGACAGCTGGTACAGAGGATGAAATGAAAACAGTTAAAAAAAGGCCAGCAGACGATAAACCGTGTGATGTGTACGTGTCTCTCCACACTCCTCTCCCACCGGGGCTCAGCAACCCCCTCAGTCACACAGCTAACTGCTTAATCTCACATGTGCATTCATACTTTCATTTAGAGCCTGCTCTCTCACCTCCTGCTGAGGGTGCAACCAGCTCAGCTCCTGCTCTCCCCCCACACACACTCTTCCAGAACCCTCAGTCGCACACAGTGACCATGGTCTCTCTGCCCTTTCGCGATTGTATTTTAGGTGCTTTGCCTCTGAAGGCGCTGCCATCGGCAACAGGAGGGTTTGCTTCAGACAACAGCTGTGGACTGGACTAGTGAACTGGCTCAGACAGGAAGGGCGCAACTACTGGCTGGAGCTTTTTTTGGGGAAGCAGGTGGTGCAGTAGTTAGAGCTGCTGCTGCTGCTGCTGCTGCTGCTGCTGCCTTTAGATGCAAAAGACCAACGTTTGAAACTGTCCCCTGCCATCATAACCTTCATCAAGGTACCCGGTGCATAGTTTTAGTAAAAGGTACCCGGCTGCACAAATGGGAAAATAATATGCAGGTTAAAACTTTAAATCGTTTTGGGGAAAAGTGTCAGCTAAATGAGCGAATGTAATGGCTGCTCTCAGTGTCAGGCGCATGACGCACTCCTTGAACATATGGGACTTGTGCAAGACACGGAATTTTACAGTCAGCCGGCCACACCGAACACTTTAAGGCCGAGGTGTTCGTATATAACAAAATGTGTTAAACTGCAGAGAAGCTTATTGTTGATGTGTCTGTCGTCGAGGCTGAAGGCAGTAAGACTTTACGGAGTCACGGGGGGCACTTCAGAGCGTTGGGGATGCAGCGTTTCCGTGTCCTCCGCCCAGTGGACCCAGCTGGCCCGATCGGCGCATCCCTCAAAGGTCAAGCGTGGCTCGTGGCAACGATCGCCGGAGGTCACCGCGGTGTTTTCCCGCCGCGTCCCGTCCCGTCCCGACGTGCTTGTCAGGCTCTCTCCCCTGCCGAAGTCGGTAACTACAGGAAGAGCTCGCCCTTCGCCTGGCCTAACATCGGCGCCATGCCACGCCGCGCACGGGGACGCGAGTTTGCCGAGCAGTTGCGCCTGATTTATGCAGGAATTCATCAGGATAATTAATAGAGCATCAAGTGGCACATCCACAGCCTGGCTGCCAGCCTCCCCTCGGCTCCTGACACGCGTCGCACGTTAAATCGACGCCTTTTCCAATGAGCAGATGGATTAGTGCGAAGCTAAAGAGTAGCTGTGTGCACCAGAGGGGGAAGACAGGAGCGCAGTCTGCGATCCCAAGTCTGGCAAGAGGGGCACGTGGGGGTGGTGGGGGGTCGCGCCCGAGCCGCATCCGCGTCGGATCCGCCCCTCAGCCCTTGCCGCCGCGCGCTCGCACGCCCCGCGGCCATGGCTGATCTCGTCCGGCAGGCATCGGGAGGCCTGACAGATATTTTGTTTACCTCGCCGAAATCAGGCAGCCTGGGTCGAATTAGTGTGCGGCATCTTGTAATTAAAATTGCATTAAAGGAGCCGCAGTCCGGGTCTTGGCAGGGTAATTCAAAATAATGTTTTGGAGCACCGGAGCTGATGCGGAGACATTAATAAGCAATGGGGAGGGAGGAAGGGCAAGGCCTGGATGGGATGGAGGGCTCGTAAAGCTTGCATCCAGAAGATGGCTACGTCGAGAGCGTCCGTGCAGCCGGCCCTGGGGCTCAGGGATTTATCCACAAACAGACAGCGGAGATGCGCGGGATGATCACATTCTCAACTGTGTCATTCTGACCCTGTGGGTACCATGGATGTTGAGTTGCTCAGGTTTTGCATCCCGAGCTCTTTTTTTGTTTACACGGTCAAAGTGTTTGTGCACAGAAGCCCAGGAGGTCCAAGAGCCGGAGGACATCAAAGAGGCGCCGAGTTAACCGCACGTGACCTCGCTCATAAACGCTGCGGTCCGGCTTTACGCGATCGCTCTGGCGCGCCTGTTTGCGTTTGTGCATTCGAACCCGGATCCAGGCAGCTGGTGAGTGCGTCCCGGTTTGTACCCGCAGCGTGTGTTTTCAGGAAAACTTCTGTTCAGCGACGACGATGCTGAACTGTCGCCCTTTTTTAGCCAAAGTCAGTGAGTTCATTGTAGGACAAATATAATATTGCAATTAAAATGACACAGCAGGTGCTCGTGCCTCACAGTCTGTGGGTTTGAGTCTGAATCCAAAGACTTGCACTTCCAAGGTGCCCATTAGTAGTGTGTGTGTGTGAGAGAGAGAGAGAGAGAGAGAGACTCATATATTAGCTTCCACAAGAGGGTTTGGACCACACCCAACCCTATACTGGACGTGTCATTATTCATGAATGGATCCTACCAGATGTAAATGTAGGCTGCACTACGCCTGCTGGCATCTAACCAGGAAGATCTCTAAAGTAAAGGGACAATGAGTTAAAGTCTTTGTGCCTCGCATGGTCTGCCCCAGCCTACATTTATTATGGCATTTTAAATACTTATTTTACATTTTTTGCAGTTATTCATTTGCAAACCTTGGGCATTTCACCAGCAGAGATGCAGATGCAAATGCACAATTCTTACAGTGCAGTAACTTCGGTTCAGTTACACCATTTTTTCTGAGCAAATATAAGCCTGTAGTTACGCTAAGAACTGACAGGGGCTGTGCAACAAATAATGTAGTGGGAGTTTGTGGAGCTGAGACAAGATCAGGGGAAAGTGGGTCCAAATTAGATGTGGTTTGAAATGCCTAGCCAGATGATAAGAGGAGTCAGCAGTTCTGGTGAGAGGGAGCTCTTTCCAATTTCATATTTTATGCATCCTTTAATTACCTATATGTTTTTACTTAGCATTTAACATTTGATTTTGGGATACCAGGTGATCTCGGAATGTGAGCTGTATCCTTAAGTCACAGACATGGGGTTTTGTATCCGACTTCCAGCGATGTACAGAGGTCACCGTGTTTTACAGCACTACAAGGTAAATGGGACTTTCCATTAATCTTGTACCCTGATGGAAGAATCTGTGGCCAAGCTGTTGCATGCCTGAACAGGAGCTTAGTGCCTGTGATTTATAGTGCAGCTGGTGCATTAGGAAATGCGCGGCCATTAGGCTGGACAGCGAAGGACACCTCTTTGCGCTGGGGGTGGCAAGCAGGAAGTCCTTCGCATCTCGCATGGAGGCCAGGTTGAGTCGCAGGAAGGGGGAATGGTTCAAATGCCATTTTTATTGCAGAATTCGGCCTTAGAGCAGTTTTAAAAGTTGTTTGACAATTCTCAGAAACAAGGGGCATATTTTGGTCTTTCTCTGGACAGCACGTGGCATGGTGTTTAATGAACTGGACTGATCCCAAGCGAGACCTGCTGCTATTTTTAACATGATCCCCAGTTTAATAGCACTTTATAAATCATTGTAATCAAAATTGTGTGCTTGTGTTCTTGTATTTATACTGTAAATAAAATAAATTTATCTTCACATTTATAAAGATAAATGAGCAAAACAAAATTTTTAATTTGTCCTTTATTATCTGTATGCTTAAAGAAGAAATATGTATAAAATATGTATTGCTTTTGAAAGTGTTGTTTGTGGTGTGTGTGTGTGTGTGTGTGTGTGTGTGTGTGTGTGTGTGTGTGTGTGTGTGTGTGTCAGTGTGTCAATGTGTGAGCAGTGGAGTCTATTTTGTCTGAGGTAATCCATCCATTGTGTTACACTTCTTCGTCTGTATCAATTCTCTGAACACATGTTGGCCCCGGGGTCTGTAACTGAGCCGACCCCTCTCTCTTCCCCTCCCTGACAGGGCGGTGGGGGGGTGGCAGTGGGGAGGGTGTGGGTGGGGGGTAACCGACCATGGGAAAAACACAATCCCTGGCCTCTCTATGCCACTTGTTCCAGCCCACTTCACCCGCACACCCACTCCGCAGTTGCCACTTGTCACTACCCACCCCCCTCCCCATTTGCTGTCCCTTTGAGGTTCCCTCCAAGGTGTCCTGTATTCCCCTCTTTGCTCCCCCTCCCAACCCCAGTGCAGTGGTTCAGGAGTAGGAACCTTGCCCGGACCGCCGTGCACCCACCTTCAGCAGACAGAGATCTGAGGATAAATGAAATAACAGAAAGGACCCCCGCCACTGTGAAGTGAGGCGGGGCAATCGGGTCGGGGAGAGAGGTGAGGAGTTTAAAGGAATGGGGATGCACTCATCTCCACTCCAAACACGCACTGCTAATATACCATCTGCCGCTGTGTCCTTCTTCTCATCCCGGCCTATGCCGTAAAAGTCCAGGTATAATGTGCCATTTTACAAAAGGGTACAATTCACATGACTGATGTGGTTGTGGCTCTATTTCTTTACATTTTCATATGTACACAGTAATATTCATACATTTAGCTGAAGCTTTTCTCTAAAGAAGCTTGCTCTGGTTTACACACCTGGGAAATTCTTCCTTCTATCAGTTCGGTATGCATACAACAGCACAAGGTGGGATTCAAACCCTGCTCCTTCAAAGTGTAAAGGTGGCAACTCTAACCACTCTATGCCACCTGCTGCCAAGCTTATCTGCTGTCTTTCTGATGATCTTGGGGTGCAGATTTCAATCCCATACAATGTTACATTTTTATTTTTCTAGGAACATATTTTTTCTGAAAACTGTTTTACGCAATATCTGTTTAAACCCAGCATCTAAGGCCAATGTTATGGAAAGATCCCATTAAACCAAGTAATTTATTTACAGTCCCACGGAAAGTACCAGTGCATTAATAGTACACATACATTAAAGTCAATATCAAGTCAAATTTGTGCTGCATTATGCAGATCAGTCATTCCAACTGTGTTGGGTCAGGTTGCTGGACCTCAGGTTGCTGACAATATCCGGGTATCTCCTTGCAAACTGTGCCATGCAGCTGTATGTCTTCTGGTGTTAAATGTGTGCATTTGTGACAATTTGAGGCCGGAAGGAGTTATACGGGTGCCCGCGGGAATGCGATGGGGTAGCAGCGGACCATGCCGCACCACCGCAATCGCCAACGGCCGTGTGTCCCAAAGCCCGTGCGTGACCCCCAGCGTGAGCTCAGGCCTCCATTAGAGATTGGCCCAGAAAATGATAAAATATTAAGTATGAAATGAATCATTAACATGGACCATTAAGTTTTGTATTTTCCTTTAATTGGATTTGTCAGCAGTATCCTCTTTAACTGAAAACCAGTCATAACAGCTAAATTAAATAATAATTAAAGAAACAACTATTACAAGATCCGCAAGGAAGACGAGGTGCTGCTTGTGCCCTACACTGTAATTTATTTAAATAGCATGGCGCGCGGCAAGAGCAAAGAAAATGAGAACCTCTCTGCGGTTGGGGTGCGGTTTAAAATGGGGCGGCAGCATGCGGCTCCTGTGCACGTGCGTGTGGCGCAGCGCTTAGCCTGGTTCAACTCCCCTTTAGCTACTTGCTTGTCTGCAGCTAGGAGCTCAGCGTTCCTGGCTTTGTCTTTACTCTCATTCGCAAAACGCACACACGTGCACGTGCAGTTTTCCTTGCTTAAGTGTTAGACCGGTGTGCGGTTACCTTTTCAGTTGTATTGATTGCGTAACATCTTAGCGGCAGTTATTAATTTTCCTCTCTCGACCCCATTGTGTCAAACTTCTACTTTACAGGAAGAAACTTTGCATGGCAGTCAGCAGGGACACACCTGAATTTTACCCAAGACTCATTCTGTTTTCCACAGGCTCTAACAAGTGACTGGAACCGTCTTTCATGGTCGGAAAGCTGCGGATGGACAGATGAATAAACAGTTAATTGAATGTAATGAACTCTTTCCATGGGCCACTTATTCTCTCTCTCGCTCTCTCTCTCTCTCTCTCTCTCTCTCTCGCTCTCTCTCCCCTTCCCTGTCGGAGCTGCAGGCATCACTGTGAGTGAAGGCAGGGCAGAGCTGATGAGACTGGGGTGCAAGTTCTGAGAGCCAGGGCCTGCGGCCAGTAGGGGGAGGTAGGACAAAGGGAAATCTTCTGCGCTCCCCACTCCCTTCCCCTCTGCCACAGGTCTGCTCCAAGGAGGGCAGGATTTTCCCAGTTGAGGCCCATCTGCAAAGCTGCTCCTTGGAGAGGAGATGTGGTGTGTAGGTAAGCATGTGCTCCATGGAAAAGGTTCCAGTGGTTCCTGCACTGGCATGTAGCAAATACTCATCTGAGCTTAAACTGTTTGTTAATAAGAGCCGTGTTGTACCCCGTTCGCATCCCCAGTTCTGTGAACCGTGACTTAGCAATGTGACATCAGGTGTGACGGTCATTAATGCGCCAGGCCTCAGCTGGGGACGCCTGTTTGTGCCACAGCTGAAAGTGCACACTTGTTTGAAGCTCTTCAATGTAAACTAAGAAAGAGAAAAATTAAGGAAAGGATAAAATCAACCACTTGAAAGCAGCAGGTTGATGAACAGAGGGATGAACAGGAACACTACCCCCAGCAGTGCAGCAGTTAGTTCGCCTGTGAACTCCACTGACCTGTGTGTGCGAGGGCCCTTCATTGTGGCCTGTGGCCTCATGCCCTTTACTGTGGTTTGTAGTGATGCTGGAGGGGTCTAACTATCCTGGTCTTTGGCACCTACCCCCACACCCAGAAAGAAAAGAATGTGTGGAGTGGCAGCAGATCTGTTTCACCGTGGAAACCGGTGTCACAAAAGCTTTGAAAGAGCCCCCTGAGTGCCATCTTCATATGGTCTACCCGCTCCACTGTCCACCAGGGACACGACCACATCACAGATGGATACCATGCAGCCAAGCTGTCTGCATAAATCTGGTAACACCTAGGGATGTGCTACATCCTTACGCATACTATGCTCAAATCCCTGGGCTTTTGATGGGAGAGGGTGGCGGAGATACGGTTATGGGTTGAGTTGACATGGACTGGACTTTGACTGGATGGGTTGATTTGTTTTATCGGCTTGGGGAGGCACGAGCTGGGTTGTGATTGGTAGGATTAGGCGAGAATGGGTTGATGGGATGGGCTGGTTTTGTCGATGGGTTGAGTCGGGTTGACTTGTCGATGGGTGAGCACACCCGTTTTTGGCCTCAGCTAACACGGTGTCCCGTGGACTTGTGTACTCGCTAAAGCCGTGCACCTTTGCGTGTGATCCGGCATTTTAATTCACGCTGCTGCTCTTTTATTTGAATTTGAATTTCAGTAATGCCAGTTTAATGCAGTGTTTCAGGTTAATATTTTAAACCCGCATGCCTATTTATTTAGATTAGATTTGTAACCTCCACGGTCCACATTTACTTGCAGGCTCTATTTTGGCACGCCGATCTGATTCGTTCCATAATTATTTCACAGATAAAATAATAATTTGCATGAAAGGGCATTCAAAGCCTTCAAGATAGTTGCCTTTAATAAATAACTGCATTTTGTGAAAATGCGTACATTTGTGTTTTAGATCTCTCCCATAGTCTTAGTCCCACGTGAAATTTAAGACAGAGGAAAGGTCAGATTTTTCCGACTGTGCCAAAGTATCTTCAGTTGCAGTCCATATTTGGCCCGGAGCGGAACGGAAATGCAAATGAGCCCCGGGTTGTACTTCCTGGTTCAGAGAGCAGGGTTTCCATGGCTATCGGGCAGCCAATCGTAGCGCCGTTTCACCGCGTTGGATTTGAATGTCTCTAGGGCCGCCGGTCTATTTAAAAGAGGCGAGACACTTCACAGACGGGGAGTGGGCCAATTATTTCTGCCTGGGGCTGTGCTCCAAGGTTACCATTTGCTTATAGTGATAAATTGGTGCTTTGTAGCCGTGGTAAACTACTCCAGTGCCCCTGTTTTCTGCGGGCTGGCGGGGCTACGGATGGCGTTCAGTGTGTGTGTGTGTGTGTGTGTGTGTGGTGGGGGGTGTGCAGGGGTGAAGTGCTTAAATGGGTTTGTTGTTATCTTTCTGCTGGGGCTTCTAACCACCATACGTGTGAAATTAATTAAACGCGAGCCCAGGTCAGTGTCCGTGTTTATTCCACTGTTAGCAAACGTCTGCTGGGCACAAGAAAGGCAACAGCGGGCCGGTGCGCCTCGCATCCCGTTCGGCAGGGAAACGCAGCGTGCAGACCCCCGGTGAATAAATGTCACTGTTTGGCTGCTCCGCCATCACGAGGCGTGCCTATTGCAACACTTTGGTAATTCCCTTTAAATTTGGGAGGCTTTAAAGTGAACGCTTTAGATGCGGTGAGACAAAACACAGGCGGTTGTGTAAAAATCAGAATACAGTGTGTTTGCTGCAGTTTGATGCGATGTGTGCACATTGCGGCTGCAGTCTCACACCTCGGGTTTATTCCGTCTTTGCTGATCGTGTATCAAATTAGATGCACGCGCTGCATGTTTGGGGGAGGTGGGGTGTGACCGTCTTATTAGATGCTCCGATAACACTTAAATTGAGAGACGCGAACAGCATCCGCACGCACGGCGGACACCGCTGATAGGTGTTGGAGGTGGAGGCGCTTTGCAGGCCGGGGACGATTCTGCTGGTGTCCTGCGCTTTACAGATTCAGCCATGTAGCATGCAGCCTGTTAGAGATGGGCCCAAATTTAGTAAAAATGCATTTATTCATTTAGCTGACACTTTTCTCCACAGCAGCTTACAATGTTTTGCTGCTGCCAGTGATTTGCCCACTTTTACTGGAGCATTTCACAGCAAGCACCTCGCTCAAGGGTACTACAGCAGGAGATGGGATTTGATCCTCGGTCCTTTGAATCCAAAGGTGCCGGTTCTTAATATTACACCAGCTGCTGCCCTGCATACAGACAACCCAAGGAAAACGTAAAACCTGGTAAAATGAAACCCTAGTACGAGCGAAACTGTCTCGTAAGAAGCATTTTCTTATGAAATACGTCCTTATCGCCCTTCTCTGGACTTGTTCTCCAGCCTGGTTGGCCAGTGGACATTCAGCACCTTCAGGGATGAGTTCTCTAACTGTGACACGGCTGA
Organism: Heterotis niloticus; assembly: GCA_018136845.1. Taxonomy (NCBI): domain Eukaryota; kingdom Metazoa; phylum Chordata; class Actinopteri; order Osteoglossiformes; family Osteoglossidae; genus Heterotis; species Heterotis niloticus. The sequence continues at coordinate 20,137,728 of CM030906.1, forward strand.
GCCGTGATGTCGAACCCAGCTTGCAGCACGGCACGCTCCTCCATTGCCCATCCTGGGTCATCTGAACCCCTCAGATACTGTGGCCCAAACTGCCTCACAACATGGCACAGCCATGCTTTGGCCTCAAAACCGCGATTACCTAGATTAAAAATGAACCTTTACAAATGAATGCTCTAGAGCACCTAGTCAAAACCATGACAGTCAACGTAGCTCCAGAGGCATGCAGTCCCAAAAGATCTGTTTGGCACCTGTGCTCCGGGACCGGTCAGCAAAGTGATGCTCCTCCAGCCGGTGAAAACCGATCAGCTGCTAATGTGCAGCTCCTCAGCAGCTTTTTTCTTGCATTTTGCACTCACTGGAAAGTTATGTTTGCTGAAAAAGGAATTTATCATTGGTGTAAATTTTTTTTCCGAAGAGACCAATGGAAAAATGTCACAAGTTTTACGAGGTAATTTAAATATGCGTGTCCTAGGGATATGATTGGACACTTTGCGAATTGAGTAGTTCTGAATGGTAACAAGAAGTTGGAGATGAGTCTCGGCATGGGGGTCGGTGAAGTATGGTGTCTGTTACCCCATCTGCCACAGGAACCAACACACCCGCTGACATAAAAAAAGAGTGTGGGGAAAAAAAAAAACATACAGTATACGCAGCCCTTTGGAAAATATTTGTCATAAACTGCTTACCTATGGGTTTGGCTCCGAGCAGAGTTTTGTGTTTGTCACACACACTTCTGACACCCGCTGAAAAAACTTTTCACAGACCTTGTTCTTTTCTGTGTTTTCGGAGAGAGCCAGAGTGCCGGGTCGGCCAAAGCCTTGAAGCTGCCCCCATGTGAACTGGACAGGGAAGGGTTCTGAAAGGGGCACAATGAGGGAGTGTGTGTGTGTGTGTGTGTGTGTGTGTGTGTGTGGGGGGGGGGGACCGAAGCTGTCGGGAAAAGTTTCAATAAAAGCGTAAAAAAAGAAAAGTAAAAGGGAGAAGAAAAAAGTGTCACTGGCTGACACTCCCCCTTGCTAATCCCTGGCTTATTCGGGGGCCATTGAGTGAAAGGCCGCTGTTCCTTGTAGCTGTGGAGAGAGCAGGACCGAAAGAGAGAGCGAGGTGTGAGAGAGAGCGGGGCGAAAGGAGAGGCTTGAAATCTTGCCATGAGCTCCTTCACCCTGAATGGGCCTAATGAATGTAAGAGTGCTAGGAATCCAGCAGCAGCTGCACCGAGCAGGTATTACCACTCGGCTTTAATTGGGAGCAGGTATTGGGAGCCTGTATTGCTTTAATTGGTGAGCGGTCTTCCGAATGGAGAAGACAAAGCATAATGGGCAAATTGTGGCGCACAATGGCACTTAGCCCCCCGGATTGTGTGCATCCACTAATCTGCCCGGGAACGAGGCAACTCTGGACCGTTTTCTCAGCGAGGCCGCGTCCAGAAGCGCTTGTCCCTTTTGTTCCCTCTTGGGAAAAAGGAAGATTGAAACAGAAAATACCTTTACCGGGGCAATTGCTGGCCACGTGCGGAAAGCGGATACAGCGGCGAGCGGCGGAGCGGCCTAGAAGGGCATCTTTGTAGTGAGAGGGAGGAAGGAGGGAGGGGGACGCAGAGGCACGGCTGGAAGTGGGGTCTGCCGGGGACGCCAGCGAATGAGTTGCTGTTTGTGTGGAGAAATGTTATATTTAAAAGACACGGATTCTGGTCATTAAAAGGAGACACATATTAAACTCGTGGGATTTTCACAAATAATTACAGATGGTGGGCTGCTGGTGTTTAAATCTTAATGACGGGTAAAGGGGCCGTTTGACAACTCAGGGAAAAGTTCAAATGTCAGGCGTACAGCACGGTGGCATTCGGGGGCATGAGACTGGGGTTAGACAGGCGGCTGTCGTTCAGGGAAGCGAGCGTGTCAGTTAGTACACCTTAACAGTCTGCAGCAAGGCAGGCAAACTTTCGAACTGAATTCAAGCCGAGTGCCCCAGGGGGTTTGGTCCGGATAGAAGAGTGAGTGTAGCTAAAACAGCACGAGTGCAGGAAACAGCTTCTCCTTCCCTGCTGTGGGGACCCTCAATGGCTCCTTCTTCCACAAGGCACGACGCGCCAGCCACCGCAGCGGGGCATCAAGGCGGCGTGCTGTCGGATCCGTGTGTTGAGCGAGGCGTCTGGGTTGCGGCGGGGGGCAGGGTACATGTAGCTTGAGGGACCTATTCCGGTTTGGGGGTTTCAAATGGATGACGCTCAAATAAAATGTGAGTGACAACGTGCCCAGCGGACATTGCACGCTATGTTTCTATGCACTTTCAGGTGTAGGGAATTAGGGGGTGCGATGGTTAGAGAACTTGACTTCTAATAGAACTTACAAGGTAAAAAAACTGTGGGAACCTGGTGCCTTACGTTTCAAGAAGAGCTGCTGCATTTGCCAATTTAGTCTGACCCTATAGTTACTTTATGACTATTTACTATATATTCAGCTGGGGTTAAGCATCTCGATCAAGGGCACTACAGCTGGAGGTGCGATTCACACTTGGGTACTTTGAGTCCAAGCGTGCGGGCTGTAACCACTATGTCCTCTGCTAAACCGTTCTTAACGCAAATTGTACAAACACAATAATGTCTTAAATAATTCTATAGCATGAAAATCATTGTAAAATTATAACCTCGGATGAACTCCTTTTCCAGTTCCCTGTTGGCCGCAGCGGCTGTGCGACTGTGGCACGTGCGCCAACTTCAGGAGAGCATTCGCTCAACAAATCGGCACCGTAAGACACACGTAGCCCACGAGTTAATCTGAGTGATCCCTCCTGTCTCCTCTCATTGTGTGTCAAAACAAAATGCTTCTACGTGAATGTGATGTTCACAGGTTGCTCCGTGCACATTTTCTTCTGCCTCCCGTGCTGTCATTAGCCACACATGTTGCCTTCAATTAGAGTTTTATAAATCAGATGTTTTTCACTTTTAATGAACATGATTTCACACCCAGGATGAACAGAATATGCTATTAATACTGGTTTTAAAATAGCCACGTCTTTATGTTCTCATCTAAACAGTGGGCAGATACATTGCTTTGTAGTACAGATATCTTTCACTCAGCAATGAGCAGTTTTAAGCATTTTTATTCCTCTCATCATGTTTCACTGTATGATATAAAGATATGAATACACCTTACGTCTTTTAACCCTTAACAATAGCCCCAAAACTGAATACATTATTATTATTATTATTATTATTATTAGTGCTGTAAGAGGTCATTAGTACAATGTTTTGCATAAATGGAGCTTGAAAACTATGCACGCACAACATAATGAAAAACTTAACAGTTAAATAAATACAGAAAACTGTATATTTTATGGTTAACATATATAAAATTCCAAAAAATGTTTGGAAAATAAATAGCTTTACATTTAATATAAAATGATTATCATAAATTACTCAGGGGTAAAATAAGAGTGTTCTAGGAGGAAATGCTAATAGAGGCGTCACTATTCTTAAAGTCTTGTTTTTCGAAGGAATGCACTGAAAATAATGGGCTAAGTCGAAGCACGGAATTCAAAAGTTGCGCTCACACAACCATGATGTACAGTGCTTATAAGGCAGACCGAAACCCAAAAAACAAGGCCTAGGCCTCCGGTATCCGTTCACACACGAAACGGAGCTCTGTAACATCATGTGTGCAGCAGCACGTTTTTCACTGTCACACTAATGCAACATTGCACCGCAGTCCACCGCTACCCCGCACCCTCTCAAAGCCTGTTGTTTTGCGTATCTCTCGTCACACTCGAAGCAGAATTCTTTTCTCTTTGTTTCACTTTGCTCCGCGACTCAGACTCTCTTTAAATGTTCATGTGGCAACACATTCCGAAACACTTAACTACTGTATATGTGCGGCAAGTTCACACTCTCTTGTAACAACACAACCGGTTGTGTTTTTGTACCTTCACGCCAGCCTGAAATGGCAACTTTTGTGCTTTTTCCATTAACTCCTGTACTTTTAGTGCAAGCGATAAACAAGACTAATAAACATGGTTTTAATTTTCACAGGAAATGTTAAGATGCTGTTCAGTTGAGCTCTGCTAGCTTTACCGTGAGAGGTGTGTGTGTGTGTTGATGGGGAAGGGAGGCATTGGGGGTTTCTTCTCTTTATCTTGTGACCCTTAAACACAATGCACTGTGGACCGGTCTGGTGGAAAACAGAACATCGCTTACGTTTGTTCCGAATCTCAGTGCTACGTCTAAGGTCCAAACGCAACCGGAGGCCCCGTTTTTGCCGTTGACTTCCCGAATAAGTCAGCTCATAGGCAACTGTACTGGCAGGATCCTGGGAAACGGTGCTGTGGGACATGAGGGTTGGGAAGAAGAAGGTGGCGGTGGCATTTCGAGCGCATATTAGCATTCGGCCCGGGTCAAAGGTCAAAGGTCAGCACTGCGATATCATCACGCGAGTTGTGAAAAGTGGACAGAATGCCAATGCGGTGCTTGATGCTCACATGCGGCTTACCGAAAGGTCAAGTTCATGTTATTTACATGGCTTTTTCGCGCGGACGTTTTTCCATTCTAATTAAAAGCATGGAGGGCCCTGAAAGCCATCGATGAGCTTGTAAGCAAATTCTAATTAAACAAAAGAAAACATCTCAGCTCCTAAGTATAAACTAATTGTGGGATTTTACCCAGTCAATATCAAATAGTTGTTTGTAAAGCCAGGGATTATGACCACGCGAACTGACGGAGGAACGTGTGGACGCGTGTGAATGCCGCGTGGCCAGGCGCCGGGGGGGGTGCTGGGCTCCCGCCTCTCCAGTATCGAGCGCCGAATTAATCTGTCGGTTTTTTTTTTAGGAATCTCGATCGATCTGCTGAGCGTGTTGTGCTTACGCTTGTCCGCGTGCACATGCGAAGGTGCTCAAAGTATCCAAAGAATCCGAAGTAAGAGTTTGCGAATGTGCGTAACGTGGAGTTGATGGAATTACATGCCGGATCTCGAGTGGGAATTATACGTTTGATGCTGATGACTTGGAACTGCCTTTTCTGCACCTGTTCCACTTCAGTTCTGTAAAATGCATTGTCAGAATGTGTTTTGCCATGATAACAGGCGTATGATGCATTATGAAGCATTTTGAACATAACTGAATCGATTCTCTCTTTGCGACCGGTTTGGCGTGGTGCACCGGGGGCCGTTGGCCTGAGATCCCCGGACCCAACTTTACCGTGTTTCTGGATTTAGTGGAGCAATAGGATCTGCTGCCGACTTCGGCTCGTCACCGCTCAACTGCAACTCGCTTCCGCAACAGAGCCGTTATGTAATGCGCTTTCAGAAGAAGATGTTCAGCGTGAGCATCACAAATGCAGTTATGCAAATAGTGCAACAAGACACACCGAGAGTAAAAGAAGGAGAAAATATCAATACAGTTGTTAAGGAAAACGCAATGAACAGAAAAATTCAGAGGCAGCCGTTTATGCATCGATTCAAATTTATTTCCTCAGTTGTGCTATGAAAGGGCCCCGGTTTTTCAAAATTGCACACAAATTAGAAAATTACGGCCTTGAACGATAAGGAGAAATGTAACGCCTTGCCGCCTTGCTGTCCCGTTCGGCTTTGTACTGGAAGAAAAATGCCGGGAAGTAGGACTTCTGGGGAGAGCCGTGTGAGGTTTACTTTAGAGACTGCGCCATTAAGGGAGCGTTCCTCCCTCTAAACACAGCCGCTGTAGAGGCAGCAAACAACAATCCATCACTGGCAGGCAGATGAAATGGTCTGTTTCTTTGGATTCGGACTGATTTCTATGATGAAGTGTGGAGTAAAAATGAAAATACAGAAGTTCAATGGGCAATCAGAGAGGGCTGAACATCTGGAGGAGAACACCCCCCCCCCCCCCACCCAGCAAACCCCTGAATCAACATAAAACACTCGGCCTCAGATGCTGCAGTCCAGTCTCAGGGAAACACGACACTGTTTGCAGAGTTGCAGCTTAATTTGCGCTCCACAGCAAAGACTCCGACATGGAAGAAGTTGCGAACGTGTAGCCATGCCTCTCCGATCAGTGAACCGTGGAAGAAATATCGCGGTGATTTGAATGGGCAACAAACCACACGGCACCGAATGACTGGATGCCCAGGTAGCCCGCAGAAATGTTGCAGATCACCTGGTGGTTACCCGCCACAGCTCACAAGAGCGGAGCACCCGTGGCCACATATCTTAAGATGATTAAGAAATGACAAAAGAACTTTGGTGTCTTTTGTGTAATCCCGCGAGGAAGTGAGAAGAAGCAGATTGGTGCCATCATGTTATCTTCCCCGTAACTGCGCTCTTCGGAGCTCCGGCAGGGAAATTGGCACAACAGGCTGTGCGGAGTAGCCAATACGAGCGCTGACTTGAGCCAGAAGTTGCTCGCTAATGCGAGTCCCCTGGTGCCGCCCATCAGAAGGACAACGTGTGACATCCCTGTCTCAACTCATACTGTCACGCGGCGCTTTTGTCAAACAAGGCCTCCTTTTGCCAGATTTCAGGTACAGTAGATTCTGCTCCTCTCTCACAAACATGGGACATTGTAGCAAATCCCACGGCTCGGGTCCCGATATCGATTATATTTATGCGCTAGGGCACAGTGGGGCATGATGGGAGGTTAATCGATCTGTTGTCACCCCATCGAGTTCTTCCTAACACATTTTGCATTTTAGGCTTGTCGCGTGTCATAATCTCAACCGAGCCTGGGGTGCACTCAGCACGGAGGGGTTCGCGCTTTCCGTCAGCACTTATATAGGTATTATTTAGATAGGGCACTTTTCAAAAAAGAATGGATACGTCTGTGAATTTCCCAACCATGCTGTCTAAACCAGTTTGTAAAGTAACTGCCACGGTTGCGAAGGGCAGGTCTGCAATGTGGTGCTGCTGTTGCATGTTCGTTTGACAGTTGTTGGGTAATAAATTTATGAATGCATTCAATTCTTTTTTAATTACCTTTCATAGATAAGCAGATAAGTGCAATAAGAACAGAAATGAACGCAGCGAGTCTGTGAAAAGCAGAAGCTAAGTAACATGAAGACTGGGAGAAAAATAAACACTGTTTGCTTCCCGTTCCCCAGGGGCGCAGCTGAGCTGTGCTGCAGGAGCTTAGCAGGTGAAATGGGCGCATGTAAGCAGTCAGACATGTGTGATCCATCTATGGGTTTTGTGTTTTGGGATCTTGTATTCTTGCTGGGAAATAATTTGACAATTTTTCCCCACATTGCTCTCTCCAGCGAACCTGCTGTCAAGCCTGTTGTAAAAGTCCTTCATGCTAAATCACTGTGACTGACTGCAACAGGATGGTGTGAGAAACATCTGCAGGAAGTAGAGTTGGACCCGTGGTTTCACCCAGCAGTTGACATTCGATGTAGGGATGTATCGTCAGAATCCTGTCTTCGCATGCTGTCTTTGCACCAGGTTGCTGGAGGACACGGCAGAACCGTCGTTGCCCTAAAGCTTTAATGCTCTTGAGCATTTGGCTGTGATTTCAGTTCCACGAGGAGACGACCATATGTGATCGGCGAGGCCCAGGAAACGGGACGGTTGGCAAGGGCACCCGTGTTTACCTGAATTCACCGACTGAATTCCACCTTCTACTGCCGCCATGAAGCGGGCTGAGATTTGCGCTCTCCCGTTATCTGAAATTGCCGTTTGGTGTCGACAAATATAAGAGTGGCTCCTTAATCTGTGAAAGAGAGAGAGAAAGTGTTCTAAAAACAACAACTGTGAACATTTGTTCAGAAATAAATAACTAAAACAGTCGGGAAATTGCGTTGTGGGGGGGAGTCTTTGAAAGCCTATTGAGCTTTGAAGTGTCCAACGTCTCAACTTGACTTAGCAAAAGCGAGATATTCCCTTTGTCGCATGATTAAGAGTTACTTGTTAATTGTTAAGTGCCTTCATGTTCTTTGTTATGCGGAAAAAGGTTTAAACATGAAACGTGAAATGTGACATACTGGGACTGCAGAATGCAAATATTCCCACACTGAATCCAGATGTGGTTTATTTTTAAAATGTTACTTACACGGACCTTCTTTCTGTAACTGAACTGCATTTAATCATTTTTTTATCCTTACTACCCATTAGGGACAGATTCCACAGTGACACTTAGGAAAAACATGACAGCTTCTTGAAGGACTTCATTTTAATGTAACCAGAGACCTTAGCAGGGAAACTGTGAAGAATTGTTTCCCTAAGAGCTCCGGGGGATTGTTGATATAAAATATTTCAATCCTGATTATTTTTCATATTTTTTTAAGAGAGTAGTTCTCCTTATTCCTCTGAATAAATTAGACAGGGGTGTTAATGACATGCTAATGCAACGGGGAATGAACGGTGCCACCAGTCAGCAGTTCTGGGACATAGGAACCAACACCTCAAATTAAAAAGAAACGTTCAAAGCCGGAATGAAGTCAAGTGACAAAAGTCAGGCCAAATGGAAGAAATTCCAGACCTTAGGTTAATGCTGGGCCACTGCTGCTGTACGACCGGAGCAGTTTTTAAACCGCGACCCCCAAACAGCGCGTGTGTACGGGTGGCAAATGACCCAGTCACGTCCTTCACCTGGCACCGTGAGGCCACGCTTCACACTCGTGTTTCTCATTCTGCCTGTGTGTTTCGTGACGTCTGTGTGGCTCAGAATTTTTAGTGGATGTCTTCAGATTTTTCCCTGTCTCCAAAACTGACCACATGTGCGGTAGAAAACAAGTGAAAGCACAGTTACTTTTTGGCTGAGCACCTGGCTCGTCTTAACTGTGTTGGTTCAGACCATCCCAACCCATTTGGCTTTCTTCTTCGCTTCTTCGTAGCATGAGAATGGGCAGCAGGTGCCGTAGCGATTAGAGCACCACCTTACTCTCAAAGGACCAAGATTTGAATACCACCTTCTGCTGTGTAACCCCTGAGGAAGGTACTTACCCTGTTATGATAAAAATTGCCTTGCTGTTTCAATGGGAAGACGTTGGTAAAACATTGTACCTTTTTACTGTAACTCACTTTAGAAGAAAGTGTCAGGTAAATAAATGCATGTAAATAAGGAGAGCTGAAGAACCTGTCAGACTTGATGCTCGAGGACCAAAGGAGTCTCAGAATAAATCACATATGTTGTCAGTGGTTGAAGTTATTCATGCAGAAAGAGACGGCGTATAAATCACTTCGCTGGATTGTTTCTATTTTGCAGGAGTAATTGACTGAGTCTTTTTATCTCAGTTCCTTGTCAATACATTTTATGTCTAACTTTTATCGGTGACACCCTTGCGAAACGCTGTGGTGGAAGGAACTTGTACAGCCTAAACCCGCGTTGGGTGACTGAGCCCCCCTCTCTGGCAGACATAACTGTACTTGCTGCTGTTGGGTTTTGGGGGCCGGCCTGAGACCTGAGCGATGGATGCTCGGAAGTTAGCTTGTCTCTAACATGAGATCTACAGTCAGACACAAGCCACGAAGCAACGTGACAGTGCTGGCCTGTTTCCTCGACACTGAAATTGCTCCTCCGGACGCATGTAGAAAAGAACACGGTGGTATCGCTGTTCTCAGTGGAGACGCACGTGTTCGGGGCTCATCCTCGTTCTCAAAGAAGTCGCCGCATTTCGACTATAACCCCAAAGCTTCCAATCTTCCAATGCTGCCGAGAAGGTTAAATCATCGCCAAGAAGGAAGGTGTTGCTTTCCAAATTTCATTTGAAGATAAGTTAAAAATTTGTCCCAGCATGCTGACACACAAACTGAAACTTGACCCGATATTCCCAAGTTAAAATTTACTGGACTTTTATCTTTTGGCTGTGCCTTTGACTTGTCTTGTTCAGGAGATGCTTTTAGTGTGATTTGTGGCTTTTATGGATGTTCTCTCAAACGAGATCAATCATTCGATGAATCCTTAATTTAGCCGCCCGCTTGGGTTATGAAAAATGTATTAATTACAATGAAAGCACTTATATAATATCATATCACTTAAATAGATCGAAACATATTATTTATTATTTATAACACCGCCGGATGACGCGCCGGTGAAGATGAAGTTGGTGCTTGACTTCATCTCTAATGCTTTCTATAACCTTGATTGCACAGAGATATAATAACACATTTCAGAGGCTGATCCATCATCGCCGACTCACACTTCAGGCGTCACTCATCAGTTCTGTTGTCTTCAAAGTTATGGGGCCCCCGGGAAAGTTCTCACAAAGGCACTCGGGGTGCACATGAGAAACTGGCTACGGCAGCTGGGTTTGGTTCGGAGGCCTACGGGGAGCGCCCGAAAGCGGGGTTCATGTTCAGGATGGAGGGCACCGTCTCCCACTACCACCTGATTCTGAGCCGCTCTCCTTTTGCGCCCCACCTTCCCTTCCAGATCTCGAAATCCGTGTCCTTTACATTCACTTCCATACCTGCATCCTCCTGACCGACTTTGTGCAACATCAGCGGGTTTCTGAAGCCGGAGCTGGAAGATCAACTTATCACTTCGAGCAGCTTTTTGTCAAGAAGATTTACGCATGATGCCTTGTGGGGGGAGGGGGCTGCGGAATGAAATGGTCGGTATCGGCGTCGAGCTCAAGAATCACAGGACCGGGGAGGTGACCGGCGATTCAGGGCGGGGGCCGGCTATTAACACACCGGAGCTATGACCTCCAGCGGTGTTGTTTGATGGTCTCGGAGAAGCTGCCGGTTTTGGCCGCAGATCTGATTTCGGTGCCGTAGGCCCATCGTAACCAAGGAGCTACCGGATCTCTCAAAAGTTCGCACCCTGCGATCCGAAAAAGCGCGCAAAGGAATCTGCGTCTGCCACAGCTGAGCGATACAGCAGAGGTTTCGGGGTCAACAGCATGTGATTATTTTTAATTACAGCATGAGAATATTTTGTGAGCATTTTTAATCACCGAGATGGCTACGGCTACAAGCTGTCATTCATGTCACCCTCGCAATGACTAATGCATATTCTCCTCCTGCATGGAATCAATGACTGCGCCGCGCAGTGCCTGTGATTATACCGGCGTGCTGCTAATCTAGCAGTGAGTAAACACTTTAAAAACGTTACAATTAACATTCCTCTCACAAGATTATTTGGATTCCATCCCAGCACGCCTCAAGATTTCAAACCACCCATGATGGCAAAATAAATAAGCAAATAAAGGCAAGAGGACAGTCCCTCCGAAATTGTTGCTGGCTGGTGGAGGCCAGGTCCCACGTTCGGCGGAGATTGACAAGGCCGGCATATGGAATAGTTCGCTTCGTTCCCAGGTGACGGGCAGATGGCCGGAGACAGGAGCGCGTGCGAGAATGACGTTGGTTTCAGAGTTGGCGCCTTTCGTATTCTCCTGCGCTAAATTCAGCCCCCGTGTGGATCAGTAGGGCACCCCTGCCTGAAATACGATTGCAATTGCAATTTCGCTCTATTTTTACGCGTCCCTTGTCCGAGCACACGGTAAAATGATAAAAGGCGAAATAAACGCAGCGAGCCTGCAGAAAAAGCGGAAACCTAGCAAGCCGACTGGCGATGGAGGAGAGGAAAACAAAACTGAGTCCGAGTGGCAAATTCTCTACAGGAGCTTAGCAGGTGAAATGGCCGTACGGACATGTCTATGTCATCTGTGGGCTGTGCGTTTTTGGATCTTGTGTCCTTATCTTCGCGGATATCGGTGTGTCTGGTTCTGAGAAGAGCTGGAACCGGCGATTACAGGAGCAGCAGAATTTTCACGGACCTCCTCCACGAACCATCTCGCTCATTTAACATCTTCCATCCACCTACCGTAGCTCCCAGCTGACGGTCAGCAGTTGCTTGTGTTAGGGTTGCTTTTTGACCAGTTGTTGCTATGTTTTCATGTTTATATTATTTATTGCCATTTTGTTGTGCAGCCAGTGGTTTTATCTGAAGGAAAACTAGGCATTTTTGGGCGCTAGGGTATGATTCAATGCCCCGGACCCAATCGGAACGCTCAGATTTAAAATGGCAAGTTTGTGTCCTTAACCGCTGCATCACCTTCTGCAAAGCTTCTGCACAACGTATGAACATGGAAGTGGCATTAACTACCGGCGGTCTTAATGAACATGTTCTGAGAATAGGAACCGTAGCCAAAGAGCTTCAGTGAACCCGGTAGAGACGCGTTGCATCCTGACTCTGTTCCTCGCTGACATTTGATGGATGTGCCCATTTTCCTGTATACCTAGAGAGGCAACGCTCAGCTTTTCAGATCCTCAGATGATGTAGTCTTGCATTTCCGAAAATAAATAAATCCACTCGCAATTATAATGCCTCAGTGGTTCTGAGGGTAAGGTTAAAGTAATTTTGGAGAAAACAAACAAACGAATACAAGAAACACATTCCCCTCTTTCATCGCCAGGGGTGCAGTATCTCTCTCTCTCTCTCCATCTCTCTCTCCTTCTCTCCCTCTCACTCTCTTTCCTCTCTGGCTCTGAGTGAGTTTGACCTTAAACAAGTTCCAGTTTCTTTCGAGTGTCAGATGCTATATGCGTTTAGCGGGCCTTTGAGATGTGGAAGGGGGAGATGTCTGCCGACAGCCCATCACCGCCCTACTCTTTGTTTATTTATCAATAATTGAGCATCTGTGAAGGTAGTGGGGGACGGTTTGTCACATGGGGAATTTTCTTCTCACACAGGGGCTGGAGCTAAACGGCAGCATCTCCCTCTGAAGTCTGACAAACACAGGGAGTGTGAGTGCCTGGCTTTGGCTTGCTGTAGCCTTGTGCTGTTGCTGAAGGGCCTGATTATGTATGAGTAGAGACAGATCTACGCCCTGGCCCTGCATTTCCTGCTCTTACTGCGCCACTTCCTTTTGCGCACGCTCGCACGTGTGAGAGAGAGAGAGAGAGAGAAATGGTGTTTGTGTGCACAGAATAAGAGTGTGTGGATATGTGCATGCAACTGAACAAAGAACAAGACTGCTCTCTGCCTCACTCACACACACACACACGCAGACTTCTTGTCTCTCACATTATCCACCTTTCATTTACAGTAAAATACACATTCATACATGAAAGATAAGGTGGGACTAAACGGAGGATGCCTATATTAAATTAGTTCCAGTGACAGGAACAGATGATTGTAGTACCGGAATAAATAATTCATTTGAAATATTTTAAATAACCTTCTTTTTGGAAATTAAGTATTTAGTATGAGATAATTCATTGATAAACCGAAGGGATAAAAACAACCCTTTAAGGACTGAGTTTACTATGCTTTGAATTTAGCTGACAGACATGTATGCATAAAAGGACGGTTAAAAGTGTAATTTTAACCAACTTCAGTTAAATACCAACACACACTCACACACACGTTCATGCGTGCGCGCACGCACACGCACACACACACACGCACACGCACACACAAGAAGTGTGTGAGGAAGTTGTGGGGATGAAGCTATGTTCCCCTCAGAACACAATGAATGAATGAATGAATGTTCCTGCGATTTAGGGAACGAGTAAGCGGCCAAAAAGTTCTTACTCGGTCACCCACTTGACTGATCAGCACCTGATGCACTTAAACCTAACTTACCTGACGTGCATGACCAAAAAACACTAAGAATTTTGTTCGGATGTGAGAAGCAAGTACAACATTTTTCAAATAGTAAAAAATAAACAAGTTAAACATAAAAATGATCATTTTTATGCATGAAATCTACCTAACTTCTGCAGTCTTCCTCTTTGCGGCATCCCTGTGTATCCCTGAATGCTTTCGTTCTCTGCAACTATAAGTATCTTCTTAAGAACCTTTAATTATAAAATGCATTTTAATAAACTTTTATTTGTAACTTATTTAAATTTAAATATGGGACAAGACCTTGAAGGATGCGCCCGAAACATTTAGAAGAAAGAAGTTTTGCATTCGTGTTATTCTAATTTTCCGTCTACAGCCGCATAACAGGGTTGTCTCATGAAGTAATATGTCATTTTCTCTCTAATTGGGGAGTCTTCGCATGATCCTCCGCAGTCTTCTGGCAGTCAGAGCAACCCACTGTAGATATTGTTCTCCCCAATGATGGCATCATGGGATGGAGTCTCCCAGATCTCAGACTGGCCAACGGGGACTCCGGCCTCAGGGTCCTGGAGGAGTCCGTTAATGGAGCCGAGACGTCTATTCGGCCTGCTTGTGGAAAAAAAAGTTTAATGAGAGAATGATTACTGTTTTCTCAGACGAATTCTGGGGAGTGCGCAGCTCCATATGTCGCAGGCTGACTGCGGAGTCTCTGGTGGCGGAGAGAACTGTGATTGGAGGATATAAGATGGCAGGAGAAATGAATCCCCTTGTTTCGTACCGGCTGTGAATGCGCGTGGTTAGAGGGTACAAACTTTTAACATGCATGGTTATTGCTAATTTAGTTCCCGTCTTTTTTATTCCTTTTTTTTTAAATCTATTTTTGCTATTCGTGTCTCGTTGTCAACTTAGATTTTTATTGCGATGAAGCATTTGCAAAATTATGAAAATACAGTAAGGACCAAATTGGTGATGCTTCCGATATCACCGAACTGTTTTTTAACAGTCTCGGTTCTTAAAAACCAGAGGATGCTTCAGCAGATGATTGAGAGGAGACTGCTCCCCAAGCAGGCCGTTGACCTCGAGGTTCTGTAAGACCATCACAAGTGAAAGATGTTCGGGATAAAGATGAAAGAGGCAGCAGCTTGTAATGACGCGCTCTCACCCCGCGGGCTGCTCCATATCAGGGAAACACCGTGTTTGTGTCACAATCCGCCAAAGTGTGGTGTTGGCAAGTAGCAGCGAGCTGAGCTGTGTAAGCAGTGCCTGGCCAGTGGGTGTCATTTCCACTGATTTTGCCATCTTGTTGATGTGTCGGGTTCAAGCAGGGCCATCCGCAGCGGCCTCGCCTGCCCAATTTTTATTCTCTTCTCTGCTCCTCGCTGCACACTGAGGTGGATTCTGGGAGGCGACTGGATTTTGCTTCCTTTTCTTTTCCGTTTTCCTTCTTTTCCCTCTTCTGAAGCATCAGAAAAGATTCGTGTTTTTGCCATCAAGGGTGAAGTTGCGCACACAACCCAAATAGCCCCGTGATTGCAAAAGCACCTGAAACAACATTTGATGCGCAATTGCTGGCAGAGCAGCGAAGAAACACGGCCATCTCCTGACATTCCGCAATAATTCAAACCGCTGATAATTCCATAGCCAAATGTACCCAGTCCTCAAAGCGCGCTGTCCCGATAATCCCCAAAAGCCATTTTGAAAAAGGTTCTGATTTATTTCTCATACGTCTTTCTCCACGTCCCCTTATTCCCTTTAAAACGATGCCAAACCTTTTTTTCCCCGAAACCCCCTTACCTAAAATCTCATCAAACGAAATTGCAGCGCGGTGTTTATCAATTGCAGAAGAAGCTAATCTCTTCTGTCGCGTGGCTCCGGTTTTAATGAGGGACGGCCCGGGCGTTTAGCAGCGATTCGGCGCGTGGAGGCAGAGGGAAAGCGAGGGACCACCGGCTTCACACGTACAGGTGCCCTGTCAGTCTCGCGTCGGCCGCAACATCAAAGCAATCGATGGCAGGCAAGGAGGCAGTCAGGAAGATGTCTTGTCTGCTAAGATGAAGCACGTAGATTGGATAAGGAAGCAGGCATAATTTTTCCCAAAAAAGAAAATGTTTCCTTTAATCTCTGTGCTGCTGGTAATGTTTTAAAGTCACAGCGATTGCTGTCACTTTAATTGATTTGCCCGAGTTGCTCTTTTGCGCAATAGCACCCCAGGCTGCCTGCCTGCATCTCGCCGGTTCGAAGCTGCAGAGGTTTTTGTTGATTGCGGATGGCTGGAATGGCTTTTTTGGACTGGGTCTCTGCCCTTGGTTTTGAAAGAAAGAGAGAAAGAGCGCAAGAAGGACTAAAAAACACTGAGCCATCTCTGATCTCTTTTGAAATAATGATCACAAGAAAAGCCGCCTGGCTAGCGCTCCACTTGCAAGCATGAACTCCATACCGCGCTCATCGCATACGGAGGGTGGGGGAGAGATGTGCGGATCCTAAATCTTTCATCCCGTCTCCAGGTCTGGGATGCGCGGGGAATTTGGGCGGTGGATTAGCAGATCCAGCCCCTAGCAGGGAATCCCCGAACTCGCCTTCAGTGGGCCTGCCAGAGCGGGAGAGATGAAAGGTTGGGTTGCTTCCTCTCAGCGGGGTGCTTCGTGTTTCTGCATGTGGTGCCTTGCGTTGCTTGGGCCTCACCGCAGCCCTGTATCAACACCCCAGCAGGGTGGCCTATCGACCCCAGAACATAGACCCAACCATAAGCACCCCTTAGACAAGACCCCACCCTTTCTTTGTACTGCCACTTGGTGTTGAGTTGTAGGGGTATCCTGTACCTGTGATCCAATCGGTGATGTCACCTCGGACGCCAGGCCCATTACCGCCCGCTGGCCCGTTTGGCAGAGGTGGATCATGACTCTGTTCCTCTGCATTGCCATCTGTTGGCGGCAGCGTTGTTACTCTGCTGAGGAACATCTCCTTGCAGGAGCTCCACTTGAAACCCCATTATGTCTGTAGTGGGCAGGCATGTGATGCCTGAAAGCTATGTTTCACCAATGCCCCCCCCAAAACCCCTTCCCCGAGTGCGAGTTGTGTGTAAGTGTATCAATTGATGAAAGATTGTCTTGCAGCCGTGCAATTTTTGATCCTATCTGGTGAGGATGACGATGACTGTTCGCTGGTGGGTGGGTGGAAAAAACATCTTTGCTAAGTATGTTGTCACTTTCTTTTTTTTTTTTTTTGCTGGAGCTTGATTTAGACAGCAAGAGGGAGGGAAGTGTGTGTGATGTTTAATGCACTCCGCGATTTTGTTTTCCCATAACACGGAAGCAGTGTTGTTGCGTCTTGAAATTATTAGTCGTTTCTTGAGGGAATATGATGGTCACCTCCCTTGCTGATTTACATACTACTAAAAGTGTACAGACAAAAGCCTCAAAATTGTTTAAAGGGTTCATATTTACTTTTGTATATTTCACGGTGAGCAACATTTTTCCAAGAGCTGCAGATTTTCCGTGGCAGCATTTTGAGGATAGAGATGCTGTGAACACGTAGCCGGGGTGCTGTCGGTTCAATACAGAAAATAAGAAAGAATAAATACAACACTGAGGAAAATCAATCAAGTCATCATTTCATTTGTCCTCATGTGCCCCCTACCTCGCGCTACCAGATGGAGGTTTTCTGAATGACAAGTGTGGTGCTGAGGGCTAGTAGCATACATGGATTTAGGCAGATAAAATCGTCGTAAAAAGGTTGCGGGATGAAGTGCCAAGTGGGCTCGCTGTGATGGCCTCATGCAAAGTACTGAACTGCCTTTTATCGAAATATCCAGTTGTGTTAATGGGCAGCGGTGTTTTTTTCCGTTTAGCACATTTAGGAAAAAAGCTAAATAACATCAGGCCGCTAAGGATATATAAAAAGGGTGATGTGAACATCTGCCCAGACCAAACGTGGCTTCATTTTGGAAATTAGCTTCTCCTTCCCCAGAACTGACAGCAACACCGCTTTCCTCTGCAGTGATATTAAATATATTATTTTACCAGGTGCCTTTTTTCCAAAGCAACTTACACTGTTAAGCCACTTTCAGCGATTTGTTCAACTATAGATCTTCTGAAGTAATTTTAGGATAAGTACGTAATGTAAGGTTGCTGTAGGAGGTGGGACTTCAAATCTGTCTCCTTTAAGTCCAAAGCTCAAGCCACTGCACCACCTGTTGCCCCTGTGAGATGCCTCATTTTTACTTCCAGTCCATTACACTTGTTCCCATGTAGTCTCACCTCTCAGTCTCCTCTCTCCACAGCATTTTCTCCACACATCTCTCCTTATTCACCTTCCCTCCCTCCCTCCTCTCTTTAATCTTGCATTGTTCATACTTGGAAGCAGCACTTGAGTGTTTGCCAGCCGACAGTCTCTTGCTGATGCTCGGTCCCTGTGTGCGTGCGTGTGTGTGTGTGCGTGCGTATGCGTGTGCGTGTGTGTTCCTCACCCTGTTGCTTTTTTCTCTGCCTCACCAGCACCACCACAAAAACATACACCCACGCGCACGCACAAACATGCCCGTGTGCGTATACACACGCAGACATTAAAAACAAATGCAGAAAAATGCAAAGATGCATATGAGTGTAAACAGATGTGCACATGCACTCTAGTTCAATGCATGCAAACCCATGACACCCCCACCCATGTTCACAGAGGTAAACACACAGTGCCCAGAGTTGAACCCCACCAACCGGTGGCACAGGTTGTAGTGCTAAGCTCCTTGGGATTTTGAGTCTCCAAACCAAGTTAAAAGGGAGCATCATAGCCTGAGATGTCCTTCACTTCCTAGTTCTTTTCCTTTGTGTGATCTTTTTTTTTTTTTTTGTATGTGTGTAGTTGCGAGTGCTTTCACTGAAAGAAACGCATTCAGTCCGGTCATATTTGTTGACTAATTTCTGCCCATCTGCTAGTCTGGTCAGCAGAAGAACATAAGTGACACCGATTTTGTCTGGAATAGCGAAGATCTGAATCTTCTTGCTAGGTAGTCAGTAAAAATCATACAGAGTTGTGATAAAACATTGAGGATAATGAACAGTGATCGTCCCAGCCATACCTTATTTTTACCAAAAATGTATATTCTCCAGTGCGCATATCCTAATATTTTCATAGCCTTTACTGTTGTCTGCCTCTGTTGTATACTTCTGTGACTTGGATCCTTTTGCTGGGAGATGAACCCATGCTGTTAAAATCGAACATGTGATATTCAGACCTGCTTGGTGCACAGAAGTACATGTGTGTGACCCATAACTTTTTATGTTTGCGGCCCTTTCGGATGAAACGCCAGTTAGACCATGAAGGTGTTTAGCACGCAGTGCATGAGGAAAATTGCTACATTCATACTTTTAATGTGAGACACAATAATGGAGAGGCTCCTGAGCAGAATTCCGATGTGCTGTGTAATAATAGGCTGCTGAACAATCGAGGTTTGGCAGAGTTCAAGCGATTTTAATAGCTTTGGGTAGGTCCACGTGACAAGGACTGTAACTGGCATGTCGCGCACTGCAGGGAACGCTAAACTCAGGAGCAGTTCATGTTGCTCTTCGTCTACCCACCGTCATCCCAACGCTCCATCTTAAGGGTCACCCTAGTTAAAATGGCCTGTTTTGAGCCTTCTATCAGATACCCTCGCATGCGTGAAATCCGGGCCTTGGCGTTTTAAATCCAGAGAATTAGCGGAAAGACACATCTAGCACGTAGCTGGGGGACGTGGTTGGAGATGAAAGCTTGCGCTTCTCCTCCAAGCTGTGGTGTTTGTCTGTTAGTCGGAGACCTCCAGCCTGCTTCCTATGGGTCTCCTGGCCATCCTCAGCATGAGGTCGCAGTAATTAGACTGTCTGCGGTCCATGAGTGACCAGAAGAGAGAAGAGCCTCTCCATCCTCCATCTCACACACACACGCAAACACACACACACACACACACACACACACACACACACACACGCGCAAACACCACTCTCGCCCTGAGCAAGGACATGTCCTTGAATCATCTTCATCGCTGTCATTTCATTGTGGCGCCCTTCATTTTGTCTATGCTTGTGTCAGCACTGGCGAAAGCAGGGATGCTCCTCTCCCCACCAATGCAGCACCAGGGGGTGGCCTGGGGGCGGGGGGGGGGGGGTCACGCGAGGGGGCTGCAGCCAGTGCAGAAGAGAGGGTCCTCGAGCTGAAGTCGCACAGATAATTCTGTGTTCCGTTTAAGGTTAGAGCATAATTTGCATTTGAAAAAGCAACCCCGCCGCTGCCAGTTCGGGGCCGGTGGCAGCCAGCGAGGTGTCACTTAATGTCAGCTGGCGTTAGGAGCCTTGATAAAATTAATAGAGCGGCCGCAGCGATTGATAACTGGACTGGTTCAGTGGATGCAGCAGACGTTCACTGAGTTTTTCTTTTTGCACAAAAACAAAGCTCCCCCACCGCACATACAATACGCACACATGAAAAACACCTCCCTCTTTTAAATACAGACCAACTAGCTTAAAAGTGGCCTGATTCCCCAGTGCAAATACTGAAAGTGCATGAGAGCAGAGCATCTTAACATCCTTGTCTCCATTACACTGTGCTGCCATGCTTTTCCATTTTGATTGCGGTAACCTTGCTTCCCCGTCACTGTAAACTGAATTAGATGTAAATGTCACAGACATGTTTGGAAGGACTTTGGCTATTTTTGAAAAAGGGAAAGGGAAGGGGACTGTGTGATTTTACGTGATTCCATAAGGCCATTTTTGAGCTCTTCATTTACAGTAGAAAATGGACATCCCGATCATCAGGCATCACTTGATGATCCAATGAATTAACTGAATTATTGAAATATTCTGACACATTTATTGTAATTTTGTATGAACGTACTTTCCTTTGTCCATTTTAATTGAATCTGTCTAATAGATTACAATGAGCAAGCGTTATTCATTTATTAATGCGTTCTCCACCATCGTGGTCCTCGGGGTTTGGTCAAAGAGCTGGAAATCACTGTTAATCGTCAAGAAACGTGCTGTGAAATTACAGCAATACCTCAGTTAGGGCTCTGGACGCATTCTTGAGAAATGGAGCTGAATGAAACAGCGCTGCAAGAGGGCATTTATACAGCATTTTGTGTAAAGGGCTTGAAAACTGCGTGAACACAAAATAGATTAGTTACATCTTAAACTGGATTGAACATGAAGTATACAATTGTTTTTAAAAGTTTGGAATATTTAATTTGGTAAAAGGGCTAAAATAAGAGCGCTGTTATAAAATGGAGACAACTATACTGGGGCATGCTTCGAAGCGCAAAGCAAGGAGTTGCTGTATTGTAGTTGTGTGGTATAGAAAGATAAATTGTTTTGTTTTACCAGGAAACAATCCCCAGCTGTGTGGTTCCCAGCAGTTTGCGTTTAAAGTCTGCGCTGTACCTTTATATTTGCTCTACTTGCTATGAAGCAGAAATAGTTCCAGATATAAATTTGCTGGTCATATGTAGCTTAGAGGAATGGTAGCCCACAGAGGAAGACTGCGTAAAAGAGATGAAGACTAATGGCCTTTGCATGTAAGCTAAAGATGTTAGCGGCAAAGGTCAGTGTCAGTGTTGCCCACCGTCTGCTCCGGTTGGCTCTGGAGATGGGATCATTGGGACTAAACCCTGGTGTAGTTACCCAGCAGGATGTCAGAGGAAAAGCTTTTTTCCAGAATGCTTCAGTGACTGCGTGGTTCTCCCAAAACGTTAAACCCTGTCGTTTGCTTGACCAGGCTTGTGCTTTCCCAGTCCTGGACAGAGGCCAGAATGGGGAAAACCAGCTTCCTGGGAGACCCATCCATGCGGGTGGTTCCACAGCAGTGTGCATTCAGCCCATCTCGACTCCCCCGCTGCCCCAACGCCAGCGCCCTGTCTCAGGGTGACGCGAGAGGCGGACCCTCGCTCTTTCTCCTCCCTCACTCATTTGCTTCCTTTACAACAGTGGTATGGAGATAAAGGGAGCAGAAAGGAAACAAACAAAAACGGTGGCGGCGAAGGCAGCGGCTGAATCAATTACATCCTAAACAATTTTTCATTTGCATCCGTATCTGTTCGCAACTGAACAAATGCCAGCCGCCTTTGTGTCCACTTATTTATTTATTTTTGTGATAATTGTGGGAGAAATATCAAATTTCCATAGAGGGATTATTGTTGATTGTTTATCTAGACGTCAGGACGTTTCAATATTCTTAGGATGACAGGTTGTCAAGTATTTAAAACTCATTCATTTGGTGAAATTTGCATGTAATTTGCCAGTCATGAGGGGGCTGTCTCTGGACACGGGATTAGAGGAGCTCCCTGCAGGAATGAAGAGAGGATTCCTGACACCCTCTCTACTCTCTCAGTGTTGCCGCCACCATCAGCCCGGCAAGTGCGACATTTCCGCGCCGCCTCTGCGACCCACTCTTCTGTTTGGCCGCCTTGTCAAGCTGTCTGTCTTAACACCTGTCTGTCTGCTCTTCGATAAATGCCAACTCACAGATCAGGGATTAGATTGCCAGCATTTTCTCTCGGTTAGCTGTGTCCTCTCTTATTGCATCTTGGTGACCAGTTTCTTCGTCTCTCGGCTTGCTTTACAGCGTCCGTCAGCTGCCGATCAAACAAGGGATGAGAAGTCACTGGAGGAATTTGTCTAGACCAGATACCACTTCCTGATGTAGGTGACTCACAGATCATAGTAGAGCTCAGACATCTGCTGAGCCCTTCAGTTATGCTTGTTGGGTGTTTGTAGAGTAAGGCTGTCCACGATTAATCTCCAGGGTTTCTGTCTCTTCGTACACCACTGGCGACTCCTAAATGGGCCTGGACAATAACAAAAAATGGCTAAAGTTTGACTCAGGTGTTCACTAACTGGCCTGAAATAAAGATCTGATTTGACTGCAGTGAATTAGTCATGACTTTGGTCCAGGCAGCCTGCTCTGGGCTCTCTAGTTTTCTACGCACTCCGCGTGGGAATGATGCGAGCACCTGGGTATAAAGTGTGAGCTACACGCTAGTTCACTCTTCTGTCTCAAAGTGTCATACAACCCCAAGCATCTAGCTGCATTTCAAGGTCAAATGAGGGTTTGCTCTGCTATTTTCCCTCCAAAGTGAGCTGAAATATGCCCGATGACTGTTTGTAAATGCCACAGAACACCCCTTCCCCCTCCAGCTGAGTTTATGGGGACAAGCGAGGATAATCTCCCACTGGGTGTGGAGATAAAAGCTGGGGGTTCGTGCTGGGTGGGTGGGGGGGTAACATTTTTAAAGAGAATCTATGCATTTCACATCCCTGGTTAATGGTGGTGAAGAGGGTCCTCAGGAGGCTATAGACCGGGAACAGAACCTGAGGGCTTTGAAAGGACTCTGGGGTGGGCGATCGCTGGCCACCATAGTGTTGTAGGGACACACACAGAACACACAGGCAGACACACTTCTTCGCTGAATGGCCTGGAGTGGAACCGATCCCTCTGCCAAAGGGCCCTCTAAAGCTCAGTCCCTCTGCATTGCTTTTTTGCTGCATGGGGTTTTTATTATGTTTACAGTTAACTTGTAACTTTTAGCTGGGTTTTCCAACACGTGACCATGTTAGCTCACCTTTACTATGCCACCTTGTATTGCACGTTTACTTTTAGTTTGGTGCATACTTTTCTCCAAAGCAACGTACAATGATTACCACGTAATACTTATTCAACACCTTTGTCCAAGCTGAATTATGGTGCTGGATGCACTACATTGAGCTCAGTGTAATAAATATCATCATCTACACAGCAGACCAATGGAGCACACACACAAATACACACTAAAGGTCATGTGGAGTCACCAGTTCACCAGAAACACATCTTTGGACTGTGGGAGGATCCCAGGCAAACTGCACATAGAATGAGCTGGATTTGAACCCACGTCCAAACACAGGCCCCAGTACCTGCTGAGCCACTGTGCTGCCCAGCTGTGATGGCACAGTGTTGTTGGTTAATGGTGTGTAAATGTGTTGCGTATAAACCTGTAGCACTTAACCGCGTTCACTCATTGTGCATAAGTGTGAATTTCTGATACATGATAGTAGTGTTAACTCTTAAAATAACCATCACTGTATAAATTCAGCAATTTTGAGACGGCCAGTAAGAGGACATCCCTGACAGATATTAACAGATATTGCAGTCATCCAATGTTATGAAACAGGAACAGACAGCTTGCGAGCTTGTTTTGTACGCATGTGTATTCAGTGAGACAGACATAGTGTTGTCTTTTAGTGTAGACTTTTTAGGCTCTCCATCTGGACGTTTCACTTTGTGTCTTTTCAGGTTGTCGTAGTTGTTTTGTAACCGATGACTCGGAAGCTGTGCAGCTCAGCTGCTCTGGTGTCTGAACCGAGGGACTGTCTCTTGTTTAGTGTCCAGATCAGATAAATGGTTCCATCCGTTGGAACTGTAGTGTTGCAGAGCACAGTAGGGCACAATACCACCAAACCCTATGCTGAGTTGGCTTTCCTCATCAAGGGACTTCTGTGTTTGAAGGGATGCTTAAAATTGAGGAAACCTTCTGTGTGGCAAGGGCCATGCTGGGGATTACGCTTGAAAGAAGTGAAAAATATGAACCTTTGATAGAGCAAAGCATACAAAGTTCTAGATAAATCAATCGCATCATCTTAAGTTGGTGTTGAAGTTTTGTAAATTCATTTCAGTTCCATGTTTCCTAGAGCCCTGTGCTGGGAGAGCTGGCTGGTCCTGTATTGTGCACAGCTCAAGTCCTGTCTTTTTCACCACGTGCAAGTGCCGCCGTCTGAGCTCCCAGCGGACCGCTCTCCTGCTGATTGCAACTCGGAACAGGTTCTGCCAGGAATAAGCCTGGGTAATGGGTTTGCTTTGCTGCTAATCTTGCCGTAAGAAGGTGCAGTCCACCGAGGACGGCTCCTTGTTGTACGATATCCCGATTTAAACATCAAAGGTCTCTTCGTTAGGATTCCTGCATGGAAATTATTATATCTTCTCCCACAAACTTTAATGTAGGAAGACTTCCCTGTCACACAAATCTCTCTGGGCCAGATGTTTGCTCAGGAGTGGAGGAAAACATCATTATTCATACTATGCCGGGCAATAAACATAACTCTCAAATTTTTAGAACATGATGATATGACAGCATTTCCCTCTCAGCACCAGCATTCTGACAGTAGTCTTGAACCCAAAACTATACCCACCCGGTGCCAATTCTTTCTGCCTTTCGCTGACCTGGGATTTAAAAGCTGAAATGTATGGGTGCTTGTAATTTCATGGCAGTAACAATCAAGGCAAAGTAGGAATCCAGTCCTAGGGAAATGTTTATGTTCTTTGGTCACTAAAATGTTTGATAGGTCTGTTCAACTAACTATTTGGATTTTTTTGTCCCATCTTTGAGATGGTATAATCTTCTCATCAAATTTACTGCAAATTATAGCAAGTACTCTAGCTCTTGGGATGCGTGTTCTTCACACATAATTCTGCTGGCATCTGTCTTCTTCTGCAGGCTTAAACAAATTCAGTACAGTAGATGTAACCATGCTGCTCCACGTTGAGGAACAGCTGAAATCCGTTTACAGTCGCTACCATTTGTTGAGCTACAGAGTGGATATTCCTTAATTCCTCCCCAGCTCTGACCTCTCCGGCAGGTCTCCTTTGGCGGTGTGAGCTGATTCCATAGACGTGATGTCCAAGGGTACGACTAACGTTGCCTAAACTTTGGTGCAATGCATTGTGCAAGCACTTTGATGATTTGTTCAAAGCTAGATTCGTCAGAACAGCATTTGTTTTCAGAAACCTGTGACAGTTGCTTTGGAGAAATAGGCTGAAGGTAATTCCTGGATCTAAAGGAACTTTTTTTTTTTTTTTTTTTGCCAAACTTATACGAGTTGCCATTTTTTTAATGATTTATGCAGTCTTTGGAAGCATCGAGGGTTTGGTATACTGTGTGCAAGGACAGGAAACTTAGAGCTGCGGTACAAAGAAATGCAAATCTGGGTCACATGCTTTTCACATTCTGTTTCTTCTCCCTTTGCAAAGTTCTGCTTAGGTTTGTTTTCTTCTGAAGAGCTTTTCTGGGTGCTGGACCGGCTCACTCTCACATCTACATGCCCGCTCGCTCCGACTCTCTCCTTCTCCTCCACGTTCGTCCTTGAAGTGTACATCGGCAGGGTGCCCTCATCTGAAGTCACAGGGTAGCGCCAAGGCATCGAGGTTGAGCCTAAATAATAGAAAAATATTAAAATAAAGATCAGGCAAAACCAGTATAATCATACTTGTAACTAGCAAGGGTGAGTAGAGAAGAAACCTTAAGAATCAAAATGAATCTGAGGCCCAGACAGTTCTGTATGTTGTTCTGATCAGCTGTATCACGTATTCAGATCTCATCTGTTAAAGACCTGAGCTCCTTCAGAAATGCCAACATTTAACCCTGAAAACACAGCATTAATTTACTCAAAAACAATGTAGGAACCCCCCCCCCCCATTTTTCGCGTTTAATTCACAAAGATCGTGTTCCCTGAGGACAGCTCAGTTGTACATTAGATGCTGTTCTAGATGACATTTTTATGAAAGCAGAAGCAAAAGATGGAACAGAAGAGCTGAACGTTGCACCTAAACAGTTTTCTCTTAAAATGAAGTGAGGTTTTTTGTTTATCCACTTGATATTCATCAACACTTCCCAAAAAACATTTTGACCTCTTGCCAGTGAAGACAAAAACAGGGTTGGATCGTGTCAATTCCTCGCACTCATTTTCAACCACATAATGCTCTGGCACTTCATTGCATTGTGTTGCTTGCGATAACACCCCACAGCGTACTTTTAATACCGTTGTGGCTGCTTCAGACAGCTTATATATTTACACCCCTTTCAGGGGCTGTTGAACTAGTTTTGTCCATTTCTTCACGTTTGTGATTAGAAGAAGGAAAAAAGTGTCAGGCACGAAACAAACACTTGAAAAGTCAAATGAAATAAAACAGTTGAAACTACTTGAACTGATCTAAATAAATAACACCGCGTCGACTGTAAGCTGAACGAATACCCCGGAGAGAAAGTGTTGCAGAAAAGCAAAAAAAAAAAAATTCATTGTTCTGAATAAATAAAGCATGAAGCAAGCAAATGATTATGAACGTGATGTTTTACATAAACATGCCAAAGATTTATATGTGAATTATCATTAATCACTCTTGCAAAGTGTTCATTTTATGGTAATGTTATTGGTTAATCTTGAAAAAATTTTAAAAAATAAAACTTGGCGTGTAAAATGAACACGGGGAGTTCAAAATGCAAAATATGAATGGTAATAATGGCAATAATTAAAATGGAAAACTCACAGCATACCATGCTATTGGCTCCAAGAAAGATGCATTAGCCCAGCATATGGTTATGATAATTAATCCCAGGACTAAAACAGAAACAAATAAACATGGGCTAAGCAAACACAGACTCGGCCGAGGCCTCGGGGCCACGCCTGTTCTGGAGAGGCAGCCAAAAAGCAAACGGCAGATCTTATCGCCGGCGACTCGGAAAACATACTTGGGGCTGGGCAGAGGGGCTCCTGGATGTTCGGTAGTGTGTTTTGGAGGGGGTATGACAAAAGTTTGGGAAGCAATCCTGCACCCTTTCCCTTCCTCGAACTTCCCTGTGTCATACTGCAGTGTCTCCACCGGGTATCTTTTTGTTTACACCGGAAACTTCCTACAAAACATTTTAATGATCGGTCGTCCACTGTAATAATCTAATAATGTACTGTATTAATCCTGTAAAAGGATTACAGCACCTGTGCTCTGTCTTCCGCTCCTAGCATCCGTATTAGGGCTATTTTAAAACGAGGAAGATGTGTCTCTGGTTACACTGATGTAAAATCATCATCTACTGCCTGCTCCGTCAGGTCTCTTTAGTCAAATGCACCAATATGCTGAACCAGTTTATCCCCAGTTTTCACATGTAAACGTATAATCTGACCTCTGTTATCAGTCATACAGTTTAAGGTGCTCCATCCTGTCTGTGTGTGATATTCCCCTCTAAATGCGTCTGTATTAACCTGACATTCTGCAGGCCTTTCTCCACAAGCTTGATCCTTCACCACTGTGCTGTTAGCACCAGATTTGTCGAGCGACCTGTATGATCCGCTGTGAACTAAAGAAAACCTCAGTGCCTCCATATCTGCCCAAAAGTGGGAGGAAAAAGGTGTCGCTTTTTTCCTGACTGCATCTCGCGTCCAAAATGGAAGAAACGGCATGGTGTTCGATTCTCTTTGGCTAAATCAGCAAGTGGCCGAAATCATTCTTTGCCTAAATCCTCGCAGTCAACGACAGGAATTTTGCTCCTTCTGTCTTTCCTTGGAAAGGAGGGGAGACGGACCCTGCAGAAGCTCCCTGCGCTTGCAGGAGGGAACGGAGATAAGCGTGCGCCGTTGTCGCGTCATGGAAGCCAACAAAGGGGAACACGCGATGGCAGATTTGCACTTCCCTGGTGGACAGTGGGTTCTGTGGCGCCGTAACGTTTAGCCGCATTAGCAGTCATTAGGCCTGGCACCAAGGGAGGGGGATATGAGGGGGGTGTGCCAGACTCCTTTGCCCAGTTCCCATTTCAAAGCAGCCATAATCCCCCCCCTAAATTCCCACCGATTGTCTGATGTGGATGCTGGAATTTGCATAGATTTTTTTCCCCTCCTAAGCGTGTGCATGTTTGTTTGCTTATTTAAAGGTTTGCTTATTTCTATCTTCACAGCCCTTCAACACCACCCCCACCGTTATGAAACCTGCAAGGTGATTTTTACAACCAGAAGGACATCATTTGCATTTATTTGCCTGGTGTGGTGTTATAAGAACATTACATGGTCACTTTAGAATTAGAACTGTATACACTGTATTGTCAGGTAAGGCATCTGCTGGACCACAGACCTTACCTGAACTGCACCTCAGTAAAGTTTATAAAAGTTATATTAGTTCTGGAGTTTCTGGTCTGGTTTACAGGGTAGTGAATTTTCAGACCCAGTGGCAGAAGGATTTAGAACAAAGTTGACAGCGGAGTCTAAACTATATTTTTGTTTCGTATGTTGGTATTAAACATCCTGGCTGCGAATGCTCATTGCCAGCATTCTGCTGCTGCGATTCTTAAACTCAAATTTTACATGGGATTACCATCTCTGTGGCCATGCAGAAATAGGTTCAAGACCCAGCAAGGGGCACACTCTTGTACACCGGAGCACATACATTTTGTAAAATTGATAACTGTCCAGTTTTATAACTGGGTAAAAAGTGCAAATTTGTAATTTATCTAAGTTGCTTTGGATAAAAGCAGCTATTAAGCAACTAAATCGCACTAATAATAGAACTGTTATCATTCTTCAGAAGCTTTCCTCAAAGAACTTCCATTCTTCCTGCACATACTGGCCCGGAGCTTAGATGTGAGAGAATTATCACTTTCCTCTGAACAGAAAGTATGAGATTGGGAATGGGAGTGGGGGTGGTTGGGGGGGCTGGGATGTAATTCCCTTGACTGTGAAGGCTTTCCAGAGAGATGTTTCAATCAAGGCCTCAACCAACTAAGAGGATCAAATAGACTCTCCAAAGAGCAAATAACAAGGAGACTCGTGCTGCCACTTTTTCTGCCACGTTTGTCAGTGGTTTATAAAGCAGACGGGATAAACCAGAGGCCAAACGTAATCGTCCCATTCCGCATTACGCCCTCGCCACTCTCAGTCAACCATTTTTGCGTCTTTGGAAGTTCTTCTCCATGCAGAGTGAGAAAACCAGTACCTCGTCTGCTCCGATGAACTTTGCTTCCTTCCCCTAAGGGGTATAATGTTGTGCCTTGTGGGTTTAAGGACAAAAAGAGAAGTGTCTGACTTGTCATCTGAACCAGTAGGCTAAATATCAGTTCCGCACATTCAATACCACAAGGCCTGTGACTGCTGCTCCTCAACGCTCTGTTACCCCTGATTCTGGGTAGGAAAAAAAGGAGGAGGTGAGAGGAGAGAGAATCACCATAACAGAATGCCATGACCATCCATGAGCGCAAAGCCTGCTGACTTTCTCTTCCTCATCCGTCTCCCATTACGTTCTTGGGTTGCCAGTGGGCTGCTTAGATGTGTGACCCAGGGAGAAACTGGTATCCCGTGCAATAGGACACCAGTGGACATGGTTGCCATGCCCCCAGAGGACTATCACTGTTTCGGAGATTGGTGTCGGCTAAGGACAGCGGTGATGCCACCAACCCTCCTACAACCTCACGAGTCCTTCATCCCTCCTTGGCAACCTGGAATAAACTCAGTGGCTTCTCCTGTTGACCCTGCTGTTGCTGCAGTGCACCTGTTCTGACACATCATGCGCGAGTGACATTGTATGGCTCTCTGATCGGGGTTGAATTATCCCATCCATGTCCTCCTACAGTCCTGCTGTATGTTTCCATACTCCCACTTTATACTCCTATGCTCCTGCCTCCTACTGTACTGCTCAAAACTCCTATGCTCTGTGTTCTTGTACCCTTGGACACTTGTACTGTCCTCCTCATCCTGGTCATAGGTTTCTATGGTCCTGAGCTCCTGCCTCCTTTATCTTCAATGCGTTTGTTCCTGCACTTTGCCTCTCCCAAGCTTTTGCTCTCCTACCCTCTGTTGTCTGCACACTTCTACAGTCCTGCACTCGTGCCCTCCACTGCTCCTACACTCCTACACTGCCGTGCTCTTGCGCTCCTACACTTCTGCACCGCTAGCATCCCACACTCTTACATTCCTTTGCTTCTTCAGTGCTGCTGTTTCTCTGAGTTCACTTCCCAAAACGCTTGCGCTCCTACGCTCCAGCATTTCTCTTCTCCTGCCCCTAAGGTTCTGCATATTCTCTGGAGGGGGGGGGGGCAACAGCCAGAGCTACACTAAGCCGTCAAAGGGTGCGCTGTCACCCAGCACGCCGAAGCCAGTTCCTGTAACTCAGAAAGCAGAAAATTGCTCTTGTTTTACCAATCTGTTTACATCTCCTTTGTGGCATTTTGGTTGTCTGTGGCTGTCAGGCTCAGCTGAAGGTACTGAAGGAAACGTATGATAGAGATCATTTAAATTAGTAGTAAGTGTGTGGAACAGCTGTAAGTGCAGGGGGCCTCTGTTGTAAAAACGCTGTGGTTCTCTAAGCCTCCATAACCACCCTGGGGGGTTCCTAGGGACCCAAGCGCAGGGTTTGTAAGGAATTTGAAGCCGTACAGGTGCGTCGAGTCCATGGCTGTAATCTGCAGTCGGGCCTGTGTCGGCACATCTCACCCATCGCTGATAGGCAGTAGCCTGTCGTTTTAAATATTTAACTTTTGAACCCCGAGCTGTGTGTGCGTAAGCCCACCCTTTAGTGTAACTGGTTTCAGGGGATCTTGTTACCGCCTGATTAATTCTGTCTGTGCATGAAGGAAATATGTTATGGAGCGCAATTTGTGCCATTCATACAAGTCCTGCATTAGCACCATCATTTGGACTCAGCGGGGAAAAAAACCGGGAAACGACAAAAGGGCCATCGAAGCGCTCATTTCTATAAACGAGAAATCACACTTGGACTGTGCTTTCTTCATTTGCATAACACCAGACTGCCACCATAAATAGCTGGCACATACAGCCTGCTCCTCTCCGCGTGGCTGGCTGGCGCCGCTTACCCAGGTAACAGGGTCTCGGACTGTTTGAACGAGGTCCGGGCTGCTGGACCTCAGCTCTCTCAGCCTTATGCAGTACAACCAGGCTTGTTTGTTGCACTTCCAGAGACTTCCTGGGCAGAAAGCAGGAGAGCTGCGGAGTGAGGGTCAGTGTGTGATCGCGTTTGTGTGTGAGCGCATGCGAGAGAGAGAGAATTACTGTGAAAAGTTTTTCAGTGCAGTAGTGTTTGTAGTAAATCAACTTTCTGCCATTCTGGATTTACAACCTTTGTATGTCGAATGTGTCTGCGTGTATGGGGTGTGCCAGTCTACTGCAAAAGGTTTCAACAATATGAAAGAATTAACTGGCAAAAAAACTAATATAGTCATGTGAAAAAGAAAGTACACCATCTTTCAGTTTTATGGTTTTACGACAGGACATAATAATAAAAAAAAATCATCTGGTCCTTACCAGGTTCTGAAATTATTTAAATCTAACCTCAGGTGTAAAACAACACACAACAGATTCCATCATGTCATCATTTAACAAAAATGAAGCCAAAATGGAGAAGCCGTGTGTGAAAAACCAAGCACACCCCATGATTCAATAGCTTGCAGAACCACCTTTAACAGCAATAACTTGGAAGTAATTGTTTTCTGTATGACTATCAGTCTCACATCATTGGGTAGAAATTTTGGCCCACTCTTCTTTACAGCGTTGCTTCAGTTCATTGAGGTTTGCAGGCATTTGTTTACGCACAGCTCTCTTAAGGTCCCGCCACAGCATTTCAATCGGGTTGAGGTCTGGACTTTGACTGCGCCATTGCAACACCTTGATTCTTTTCCTTTTCAGCCATTCTGTTGTGGATTTGCTGTTGCGCTTGGGATCATTGTCCTGTTGCATGACCCAATTTTGGCTAAGCTTTAGCTGTTGGACAGATGGCCTCATATTTAACTAGAATACTTTGGTATACAGAGGAGTTTATGGTTGACTCAATGACTGCAAGGTGCCCAGGTCTTGTGGCTGCAAAACAAGCCCAAATCATCACCCCTCCACCACCGTGCTTGACAGTCGGTATGAGGTGTTTGTGCCGATATGCTGCGTTTAGTTTTCGCCAAACATGGTACTGTGCATTATGGCCAAACATCTCCACTTTGGTTTTGTCTGTCCAAGCACATTGTTCCAGAAGTCTTATGGTTTTTCAGATGCAACTTTGCAAACCTAAAGCCATGCTGCCATGTTCTTTTTAGAGAGAAGACGCTTTCTCCTGGTGACCCTTCCAAACAAGCCATACTTGTTCGGTCTTTTTCTAATAGTACTGTCATGAACTTTAACATTTAACATGCTAACTGAAGCCTGTAGAGTCTGACATGTAGCTCTTAGGTTTTTTGCAATTTCTCTGAGTCTGACCTTGGGGTGAATTTGCTGGGACGTCCACTCCTGGGAATATTGGCAAATGCCTTGAATGTTTTCTACTTGTGAATAATGTTACTCACTGTAGAATTATAGACTTCAGATTGTTTAGAAATGGCCTTATAAGTCTTCTCAGATTAACGGGCAGTAACAACTGCTTCTGTAAGATCATCGCTGATGTCTTTCCTCCTTGGCATTGTGTTAACACAACCCTGAATGTTCCGGACCAGCAAACTGCCAAAACTTCTGCTTTTACAGAAGGTGCTCACACTTTCTGATGATCAGTTGACCAAAAGCATTAGATTAGCAGAACTTGGCTACTACTTACCCTCTTAATTCCTATGGAAGCAGTAAGGGTGCACTTCATTTTTCACACACTGCTTCTGCATTTTGGCTTAGTTTTTGTTAAATAAATAATGGCACGGTGTAATATGTCATGTGTTGTTGTTCATCTGAGGTTGTATTTACCTCATTTTAAGACCTGCTAAGGACCAGATGATTTTTTTTCTTATGCCCTGATACATAAAACCTTAGAATTGAAAGAGGGTGTACTTTGTTTTTCACATGACTGTATATTTAAACTAACTGAGTGCTACCAAGGGCGGAACGGTGGTTCAGAGAGTAGCGTTGGTGCCTTACACTGTTTGGCTTGGTTTATGGGTGAGCTTCATTCCGACTCAGTCTGTGTGGAATTTGCGTCTTCTCCCCCGGTCTATGTGGGTTTTATCCAACAATCCGAAGACGTCTGTTTCAGGTTAATTGATCACCGTGAAAGGGTTTGTACATGGTCACCGTGTGTATTTACTGGTGTCCCACCCAGGCACAGTTTCATAGCCCATGGACCACCGCAACCCAACTCAGGATATGTGGTTAAATAGATTAATTTAAAAGTAGTTTAATAATCTGCATGTTTATTAGTGGGTGACAGCACAGGAGATAGCACAGTACCTCACAGATGGGGTGTGGGTTGGATTCAAACCCATCACTGCCTGTATTTCATTTTTGTATTCTCCCCATGCTCATGTGAGTTTCTCCAAAGTGCTTTTGTTTCCTCACACAGTCCAAAGACATGTGTTACAGGCAAACTAGTAAATTGCTTTTTTTGTGTGTGTGTGTTATTGCCCTATGATGAACTGGCATCCTTTCCACCCTGTATAGTTTTGCTATTCACCACTGCAGTTTTGGACAAATGGCTAAGGACAATGAATGAATGGATGAATGGATGAAAGTTTACTAGCAGCAGTAACAATAATAATTTTTAAATCTGCTGTTATCATTTTCTCATGAATGTACATAGCTAATGCACACATTTTTGCTAGATAATGGAAGGCTTCTTTTGGCTTTGCCAGGATTAAGGTAGACAGGTTTTTCCTCTGTTTTCACCCCTGAGCATAACTTCCTTGTATTAATGTTCACCTTATTATTGCTATCATTCCCCACAATAAACCCTTCTCAAAAATTCCTCAGTTTGTTTCCTGGGAGAATGATGGACAGCACACACATTCAACATCTTCAATGTTGATGTTTACGCACGACTCCTTTGCCCCCAGCATGTAAAGAGCCCAACACCTAGAAACATTGCTTTCAATGTTTATTCTCTTATTATCTATTCTAGAGTGAAAAGATCAGCAATTTGTGTGGTATTAGTGTTGATTTGACCACAGTTTGACTGACTGTGGTTTTAGTGCCATTTCTGCAAAGGCAGCCTATGGCCCATGTGAGAATCCTTGGGGATCTGTGTTTTCCAGATCAGAATGGTCTCTGTACAATGTAAAGCAGGCTTCTGGTTCCTCCCGCAACTCCAGGTCAGAAGGCAGCGCTGGGCTTTCCCCCCACTGATCCTTTTACCCACCAGCTTAGATTCCCCTGGGTCACCGGGGCCCTGGAGCAGGAAGCCCCTGACATCCCAGACTGAGATAAAGCGCTTGTACCTGTGCCAGGGGCTTCGCTACTGAGACAAACACACCAGGATGGTAAGAAGATCTGTCCCTTCCCCCAACCGATGAGGCCCCTTGGCCGGATGTCCAGTAATGAGGTCCCACGTTCCCTTTCCCTCACAATGGGACACCATCCTTCTGCACGGGTAGGACCCAACAAGGCAACAAAAAGATCAGTAAAGGCACAGGGTGCTTCTCCTGCTTATTAATCTTCTTTTGCTTAATCAGTTGAGAACCTTGCCTTTCCTGGGATTCTCCCAAATGAATTGGGAGAGGGTGAAAAGGAGAGGGATGCATCTTAACTTTCTTCTCTCTGCAGAGATGGCAGAGACAGCAGGATGATGAGTGTGGTCAACTAAAAACCAGGAAAACGGAGCTTTAATGCTCTTCAGTATTTTGCCATTTTCCTCTGCTTTTAAAAAGCTCCTTCCATTTTCTTTCAACATGAACAGAGGGCTCATAGTGTCAGTCGTAGTGTAATGACGGTAAAATATGTTTTCGCCACTTTGTCCTTAGTTGTCGGGTCACGGATCCTGCCAAATCAATTAAACATAAATCGGTTTCTTTTGCTGTGTGACAATTCAGTTTACATGTGTGAAGTGGCTCTACGAGTTGTACAGTTCTATTCACTTTTTTCCCGTTTCGTTTTATAATTTTTTTTTTTTTTTTTTTTTGGGAAGCTTCCACTAACCCGTTGTGCCAGATGAAATAATGAAAAGAAGTAAAAAGCTCCTGAACTGGGCCTCGCACACACTTTGATGGTTAGTGAAAGAAAATCGACATCTGTAGTCCGAGAGGTGCTGGACATGAAAACAAGGCACTTTTGAATTGAAAGCTTTACTTCTAATTTCCCAATATCAGGATGTGATCTCTTGGGATAATGCCATAATTTTACGGCAATTTCCTCGATCCGAGTCCGTGGCTTTATCCGCTCTAATTCTCCTTTCTAAGCTACAATCGCGACGATAATGGCATTATCTAATCCCCACACTGCACGCTCGTACCTTTCACTGTTGCAGGAGTTATCCATATAATTCCACTAACTAATTCTGCCATCGCTCTCTGATTTCACTCCTTGCAACTGCAGAGAGCATCCCGGTACCTCTCCACACGCGTGCGTATACACATACACACTACAGGCCACTTGGCCCAGTCAGCATTCATGCACGTAGTACACAGCACATCTCAATAATATGTGCCCCCAATTCCCTGAATGTTTGCTCATTTTCTTAACATTGACTTTATGCGATTTACCTGCCAGATCAGGACAACCACAGGAAATGACTACTCCAATGTATATACAGTGGGAGGTTATATTTTATATTCATGTAGATTTAGTTCTGTTGGAAAATTCTTGGCCACTAAGTTTATTTTATATCCAATTTTTACATATGTGACACGAACCGTAGAAAAGCTGTTCAATTTCTAAAAAACTAGGGTGTATCCCTATGGGTAAATTTCTGTTCCGTTCCTGGGTAAACCTGCATTCATAAATCATACAGAAGATGCTATGTTTCATACTGAAATTGGGAAAATAAAATATATTTTTGTATTTTAGTGCACCGTGACACGGGATTCGTAAAGCTGCACTCCTTGTGTAACCAGTATCGGGCGGCCAGACATATGACTGTGAACCTCTTTGTGGGAGATGTTGGCTGGAACCATTTTCTGCGAGACCTAGCAGCCAGCAGCAGCTTCCAGAGCACCTGAACTTGCGGTGTCCTCATGAAGATTTCAGCAGTTGGACCGTCTGGTGGAGAGTGCTGGGGCCTCTCCTTCTCCAAGAGTGAGTGCACAAACATACGGGCCACTCTATCTGCCCTGTGTTCCACCAGCAAGGGCCCATGGGCCGGCGCCACCCACTCCTCCGTTTACTCAGCGGTTGGTCCAGCCTTTGGCTTTCCCCTCTGTGGCCGGCTGCGCAAACATGCTCTGGGATTCCAGGCGGCGCTGCAAGAAAGAGAGGCCCCACGTGGAGGCCACAGAGGACAGGGGGAAGCAGCTTGGTCAAACCCTCTGGCTGTAACACCTTCAGGTGTGACGTTGGATCACTGGGCTGTCCTGCGCTTGCAGAACATTCTGGAACTGGACCGGTGACAGTAAGAAAGTCGGCTGGGGGTATGTGGGGGATCAGAGGATTTTACATATGCAATTACATATATCTGTCCAGCACTGATGCTACTTTTACTACCGCCATTCCCCCAGCCACCCTTCCTTAAAATACTTGTATAAGAATAAAAATATATATAGTATATATATTTTATGTTTTTATTCTTATACACGTATTTTGTCACTTGTGGTCTGATTTTCATGTAGAAATATTGAATCAGCCTGTTCGTTCTTTTGCTGATTGCAGGTTTGCCATAATTTCAGCGTTGCAGAGGACCGCTAAAGCAAATGTGGTCAGGAGGCTGAAGGAGTCCGTCACCTTCCCACGTGATTATAATTGTTATTTCTCGGATTTCTTGAACATGCTGTAAAATCCATTTGGGGAAAGTCCTTAACTACAAAAGCCCTCTATAATAATCTCAGATGCAGGGGACGACGTGGAGACGTCTTTTTCATTCCCCGGGTGCAGATTCATTGCTATTTCTGTTTGGCTGTTTCCTGGTGGAACTTGTGTGTTTCTCTTGGCCAGTGCCAGGGTTCAGGACAGGGGGCTGCTTGTCTCCTGAAGGTTGGCATGCAGCAAGAATTTCCTTGCTTATTTTTCCTGAACCTTTTTTTAAAATTTGTATTTTGACTATATGTTTTTAAACTGGTGCATAGCAGGCCCATTTGTGAAGGGGAGGCAAGTCGGACGGAGTTTCGGCGCCCATGTTTGTGCGCTTGCTGTTTGTTTTCCTTTCCTTACCATCGTTTCTCACCTGCAGTCGTGCAATTACCAGTCCGAGAGACAAACCAAATATTGTTCCCACAAGAAATTTGGTTTCTCTTGTTGGATTATCTCTAAGGATCTCACATGCAGTTTCCTCAGAATGAGCTGCAAGTGTACAGTTTGTTGGAGCACAGCTGTGTTTGGGAATATTTCTTTTATTTTCTGTTATTTTGTTAGAATATACATTTAACCAGAGGTTTCCTTTCCATAGCTTTGCATAGCTTATCAGGGTCGATTTTCCCATTTGTACTGCCAGTTTTTTTTTTTATTTTCATCAGTACTGAGGACAGCACTCACGCGTTTTTCCACCTGGGACTCCAACCCCCAAACCTGTTTACTTGCAGTTCCCACCCCTTTACCAGTCCACCACCTTCTGCCTGTATGATGCACTAATAAGCTTTTAACAATCCAGTTGCAAATCACTTTCTATATTTAACTTCCTTGGATTTTTAAATAACTGCTTTGTACACATTTTGTAAGGAATTTTCTCAGATGGATAGATTTCTTCTTTGAAGCATCGCATTATTTAGTGCAAAGCTCTAAATTATCCGAAGAACTTCAAAGCATGTTGCATCGGTTCCGAGATGGACTAAAATAAATATATTTATGGACAACTTTTAACAAGAGAGTATATCCTCTACACATCCGTATCTTTCTTTCTTTTTCTTTAGTCACCTGTACTATTAAACAGAAGGCTCTAAGGGTTGACATCGGTTAACAGCAACAAACTACAGTCCTCTCCCTCCTCGCACAGGTAACGTGTTCCTTCCTAATGCGAATTCTCACAAGTCAAAGACGTAATTGCCATTTTGTTCAACTGTAAATATTTATATGCATTTCTGAGCCCCAAAACTGACTCCCATTTGTTGTAAAATATTACCAAAGCTCATTAAAACAGACACAATTGCATTAATAGCTAATGTGATTTATCATAACGCAACGTGACATCGGTTTCCCTTTGTAACTTCCATAGTAACTGCACACCTCTGTGCCTGTTTGTCTGTGCTCATTCAGCTCTTTTGTACCTATTGCCTCCTGTCCACTTAAACACTCACAAACAAATCACGCATACATATGGTACTCTTTGTATTATTTTAGCTTTTAATGCAAAAAAGCATAACGGTGAAGTCTAAGGAAATCGATGAAAGCTGTGCAAATCGGTTCACACTCACTGATCCAGTTGGCATTGTTTAGATGTCCAAACAGGAGCCATGATTACCAAGATTATAACAGCTGGAATTAACAAAATATAACCGTGAAGAAAATCACATGGAGTCACTGGTCTGCTGGGCTGTGTGCTGTAATGCTTTAATGGCTTGATCTCCATTTGGTCTAGCTGCTGTTTGCATGTTCTCCCCATATTCATGTAGGTTTCCTCCCACAATCCAGTGACATATGTTTTAGGTGCATTTGTGACTGTAAATTGCACCTGTGTGTGTCACATTACTGTTTCGGAGGCTCAGTTCAGTGCATCTAACACTCCAAATGATGAGTGAAAGTCCAGTTCAGTTCTTGTGACCGCAAAGCAATACTTTACATGTCGAAGCAGGGATAGTGAATGAAATTTCTCGTAAAGTCGATTTCTCTTAACTTGAATGGGTGCATTAGCATGCGACCTGATTGTTGAATGAAGGAGTCATTTGAGGTAAAGTTAAAGTATCTGCAGCACAGGCTGCAGGGTTACTGTAGAGGGGTGCTGTGGTGTACCGGTGTCACTCATGGAGAAGCCTGTGTAACCACACAGCAACCTCTGATGGCACACAGTGTAATTTTGGCTTTACCATAGTAACCATCTCCCAGCCACCCCAGGCTGCATCTCTCTAGCCCCGTTGCTCCCCTCAATTTGCCCGTAACGTGTAGCAGTTCTCCACTTTTTCGCACAAAATTCTTGTCATGCTTCTGTACATATTGATCTACCTGCGCCAAATGTCCTACCCAGTAGATGGCATAACAGTTAGAGAACCTGTCTTTCCTCTGGGCTAAATGCAAGTAGGTGTTCATCTCTCATACCCTTGAGTCAGGTACTTACAGTGTTGTGCTTAATTCACTAAAATAACCTGCTTATAAATGTATAAGGTGTAAAAGTGTAATATGTATAAGTCCCTGTGGCTCAAGCACCTGCAAAGCAGAAACACACCGTGGCTGCGTGCAAAAGTGCCAAGGCTGCACACTAAGTGAAAGCGATAATGACTGCAGGTGATGTCAGGTGGCGACGGCTAAGCCTGTGCTAAGTAGAAATGAGGGTGTGTGGGACTCGACCCTGCAGCTTCAGCGGTGGTCCGTGACGCATCTGCCGTGCAGGGTGGGACGTGTTTGTCACCGAAGCAAAAAGTGTGTGGGGGGAGGGGTCTGCCGGTCACACTCCAGTGACCCCTCCCCTTTCCATTTTCTCCACCCTGAAGATCTGCTTCTGTGGCCCAGCCTATCAGGAGAGGCACAGCTTACCTGCAAAGCGTGAAGCCTGCGAGCGACAGTCTTGCCCCACCACCCCCTCCACGTGTATGATAAACCTCCCTTCGCCACCCATCCCACCCCCCCTGCGGGGATCAAAGCCTGAGCTTGGAGCGAAGAAGGATGGTGACGTGCTGCATCTTTAAAATCCTGATCCCTGGCGGCGATGGGGATTAGCACCCCAGACACACAGCCTTCACACCCTTCCATTGGTCTTTAACAAACGAGGACACGTTTCGGGTATCTCCCTCCTCCAGTCGGACCCGGCAAAGCTCATTACAGCCAAGCATGTCGGAATCCGGCACCGCCTGGGACCATCCCCACGCTGACAGCCAGGAGGCTACACTCAGTACTTACACACTTGCTGGCATGTGGCCGGCCTGTGGCTGGCATGTGGTTGCCATATACTGGACGGGCTGATTATCATCCAAGGTCCAGTCTAATGCAAATGAATGGGCAACATAGAGCAGAGAATTTAAATATACAGAAGGTTCAGAAGGTTATATGTTCAACTCAACTTCAAAACAAATATTTTTTAGCTCTCTTTAAATAAGCTTTTGCTGAAAAATGAGCAAGAAAAATATTGACAATAAGCAAATATCAATGAGAAATAACATATTAACAAGAAGGGTGGCACAGTGGCTCAGCAAGGGCTTGGCCTGGGTGGGCATGAGTTCAAATCTGGCTGCCTGTGTGGAGCTTGCATGTTATTCCCCTGTCTGTGTGGGGGTTCCTCCCACAGTTTGAAGACATGCGTTTCAGGTTAATTGGTCACAAAAAAGGCCCATTATATATATATATATATATACATATATGTGTGTGTGTGTGTGTGTGTGTGTGTGGTTACCCTATGATGGACTGATGCACCACACAGGGGTAGTTTCATACTCTAGCA
Organism: Heterotis niloticus; assembly: GCA_018136845.1. Classification (NCBI taxonomy): domain Eukaryota; kingdom Metazoa; phylum Chordata; class Actinopteri; order Osteoglossiformes; family Osteoglossidae; genus Heterotis; species Heterotis niloticus. The sequence goes on from CM030906.1 coordinate 20,178,369, forward strand.
TCCAGTGGTTCTGGGATGGGCTCTGAACTGCTGTGACCCTGACCAGCCTTAAGTGGTTAACATCAATAAATTGATAGATATTAATAAGAAGGGTGGCAGGGTGGCACAGCGTTTGATGTTTAAGCATGGGTTTTGAATCCAATTAGTCCAGTTTAGATCCAATTAGAGAAGTTTGCACGTTCTCGATGTTCTGCATGGGTTTCCTCTGGATGCTCTGGTTTCCTCCCACAGTCCACAGACACATGTTACGGGTTAATTGGTCTCTCTAGATTTCTCATAGTAAGTGAGTGATTGGCTGCCCTGTGATGGGCTTGTGTCCCATCTTGTCCTACCCTTCCCTGGTGCCCTTTGACTCCAGCATAGGCTCAGGACTGCTGTGATCCTAACCAGGATAAACGGTTAAGGCTACTGGATGAATGGAACATTAATAAGAAAACTGCAGGCTACCCCTGTTGTGAGGAGTGTAAGTGATTTTCCTGTTTTCACTCATCACTTAGGCCCATGTTACTTAAACAGTCACGTGTGCTTGGATAATTGCTAATCTACGCGGCCCATGTGGCATGTAAAGACGCGGCGCAGATAGGAGCCGGAGCAAGCGCACAGCATCAAAACCATCTCAAATCCCCGTGCTAATCTGACACACCAGGAGCTCGCCGTCTAGGACTCACCCAGAGGACAAGTCTGATTATGTTGTTACTGCAGGCCTGAGGAGGAACATCTGGAAAAGGAAGAAGGAGCGGACAGACACTCACTCGACAGGAGCAAAGCAAAGAAGTGCGTTTCCCATCTTCAATGAGGTCTCCTGCTGTCAGCGCCCCGGGGCTATTGGCCAAAGACGAGCGACTCGGAGGCCCGTAACAGCTTTATCTTCACCTGCAGGAGCACAGGTACAGCATGGGTGTGAAGAAATAACCAACGCAGGCTGCAGCGCAGAGTTTGAGGGCTTGCAAGGTTCTTCACTGATGGACCTGAACTCTTAAAGGTGTGCACGGAGACTCTTTAATGTTTCTCAGCAGGGTTGAGGATAACCCAAAGTCATTCTGGGTTCTCTTTCTATACCTTTGTAACTGATTGGTAACCACCCCATAAATGGGCAATGTTGCAGAGGCCTCATGTTGCACAGGCAGGACTTGTGGGTCATCTGTGATAGACCCTTGGCTGGTGGACACCGACATATCTAGCTAGGTTTAACTGGTCCCTACACCTGGCAGACACAGGCCAGTGTTCAGAAGTTGTTTCAGAGTTCCTGTTGTCGTATGCTGTAAGCAGTCCACATCCCTGTTACCATGACGAGAGCGACAGGGATGTGGTATAGGAAGTATGAGCCCAAGCTCTGGTTTGTTGGCGTTAACCTGCGTGCATTTGTGGGGAGTGGCGCTGTGAGAAATCCCATTAGAGCAGCGTGTCAAGATAGCCCCCTAAGAACCCCCTCCCCGCCACCCTACCTCATGTAATCCACTCAAACATGGATGTGCTGGTGCAACCCCACCGTACAAACCCTCTGCTGCTGCTAGAGGTGGGCTGCATTGCAGATAGGGGCGTCTGCATTGCAGCGTGTCAGAACCACACGCCTGCACTGCATGCTACAAAACAAGAAGCACAGGGCATGTGCAGTCGCCCTTGTTTCAGTGGATTCGATACGATCACAAACCGAAAAACTCACATTGTCGTTCCAAATAAATGGCAAATAATACGTTTCACTCATGTTTTCGGCTTTGAAGGTGGTATTTTGGGAAAGAATAACAGTGTTGAGTGTCAAGTGATGCTGTACTGACCCTCCACCTCCCTAGACTCCTCTCTCCATGTTGGCTAAACATGAGGCTCAGCATGTTGATACCCTGTTGTTGCCATTGTGACAGTTGCCATGCGCACCATCACTTTGGCTTGGTGAGCGAATGGGGACAAAGATGAGGAGAGAGGGAGGGTGGGACAGTACAGTCCCCCTCAACATGTCCTTGCTGACTGTGTGCTTACTATCAGTCCCCCCATTGAACATCCCACGCCTCCTCACCTCCACTCCCCCCTCCACTGCATACATTTACGGTGTAGTTTGAAGCCATCGACTGGCGTGGAAACGGCACTCTCTGTGAGCATCCGTAGAGTGAAGAAGACACTTGTACCGTCGAGAAAAATGTTTGCTCCTGCATATTAATTACAAAGCGTGTACACTGGATGCAGAAAGCATTTTTTGCATCTGTTCGGAGAGTTTATTTCATAGGGTTGCGAGTGTTCAGTTGGGTACTGTTCAGATTTGGGTTGTTTTAATATTTGGCACCATATATTTACAGTGCAATTTGTATTACTGACTTTCTGAGCATAGTATTTGACCAAATTTATGTTACATTTACATAGTGAATCATTTACATAGTAGTTAATTTATTAGATACTGATGCACAATGTTTATTAACAAGTTGACAACTTTATCCAAGGCACTAGATGCACCGCATTAAACTCAGTTTAGTCATTCAACCATTTATACAACATAGCAGTAAAGCAAACGTTTATTTATAGTGCCGCACAAATGGTAATTTGTGTCACCAAACCACCTGAGCCATGTGTCTTTGGACAGTGGGAGGACACCAGAGTGCCCAGAAGACACCCATGGGTATATATTTACAGTTTAATCATATATTTTACTTTGCTTTTGTAAGGCATTGCTTAATTGTTCAATTGTTGTGAAGTTTGAGGTGTACAAAAGGCTAAGTTTACAAGAATTTATATGGCAAACACTTTGTAGTAATCTTTTAGAAATGTAAATGTTTTTAAAAGCTTTTAAAGGATCCCTTTGCTGATGAGATTTAAGATGCCATGTAGCTCTTTCACCTGCCTCCCATGTCTCTGCTGTGTTCCATTTTTTGAGTTTTTTTTTTGAGAATCTCCTAAATGAATTAAGCTCTGCTTCCTCCATTATTTTGGATTCACAGCCATAGGGGATGCTGCATATTTTCGCTGCACACAAGTTAGTCCTCTGGTACAGCGGCAGAGTGGCCCCATAGCATATCTACTAGCTGGTACACAATCTGGAGGTTGTGAAGTTTAACCTGTTACTGGTTTATTGATGCTTCAAGTCTTGTTGAGGAACTGCTGTTGTGTCTGGGGGAAAGTCCACAGGTATAAATGAAGAAAGTACAACTATTTTAAGTTTATATTGAAAGTGTTATTAAGGAGATAAATGAATCTGGTGAATCTGACTGGCAGTTCACCTGCTGCACCAATTCATGAGTCCAATTCTTTATCCAGATTGACAGCAGGCCTCTAGGTTTATGGTTCTACATAACATCCCTACAAGCCAATATTCAGAACCCAGACCAAGCAAAAGAAGATCCGCCTGCTGGAGATAACAGTGAGTTGTGTCTTGACTAGCAGCTGGGCTCATGGTTTGCACTGTGAGTGAAGAATGAGGGCCACTCACCTCAAAATTGACCCCATGACCACATAGTGGAACCGACGACACAAAGCAGCTCAGCCCATGGACTAATTTGGAATTTTTTTTTTGAAAATCCTTGCAAATGGAGCAGTGCATCTTCTCTGAGCTGGACACACCTTCACGATGTCAGTGTAGTTCTGAATTTTGTGGTGTCCAATCGCAGCGTTTTTACAAACTACACCCAGACGTTTGTGGGCCGAAGGCATTCGCATCTGTGCTGCCGGTCCTTGGCCACAGTTCTGGTCCACCGAGACCGCGTCCCTCAGTGGTCGCTCAGCATGACAGATACCTGGCTACACTTTTTCTCTACTTAACATCCCAGAATTCTAAGGGAGAGTTTGTGGTGGATTTTTTTTTTTTGCCAGGGAAGAAGTCATATTTCTCCTTCAAACAAGAGTTCAGGGCTCCAGGGATGTGCGGAGACAGAAAGGGAGCAGTGAGCTGCTGTGAAGTGGATGGCGTGAGGTGGATTGCATCCCAGCGTGTCTCGCGTCCTCGATTTCACTTTCTACTGACTGTGTTGTTGTTTGGAAACACAGATCCAAATTTCCGTTGCATCATTCTGGCTTTTTTCGAATATCTTGTCTTTGACAGCTGATAACTTTTTTCACTCGCTACTGACACAGTTTACATGGTTAGAATGCAAACAAAAACCAGAAAAACGCCTGCATGCCGTTGTAACGTCTGGCTATTGTGTGCCGAGTTCACTGCAGTCACACGCGTCCACAAACATACACACGCGTACGCACAATTCATCAAGCAGTTTGTGACATAATCCTTTAAACAGCGTGTCAGGATCTGGACCATGAGGGAAATGTACACCAGGATCAGGGCTGGTTTGTGTTGCTATGTTATATTGTGAGAGAAAGCCGCTTTGTGTGTGTAGGGATGTAACCGAATCCTCTTCCCCCTCCTACACTGTTTCTGTCTCGCACCCATTTGAGGTACAAACAGGCTTTGTCACCCCTATACTTGTACACGCTTTTGTAAGGCTGCATTTATTCTTCATGGTGGTGAAAAAGAACCTTTTGTTTCACTGGGCAGTGGAAGAAAACAAGCCAGAAAAGGGGGAAGAGCCCCCAGCTGTATTTTGTGTGCCTGTGTGCATGTGGCTAGAAAGGTTCCTCGGTGTTTCCGGAAGCACACAGCCCTCTGCTCTTAGGACAGTGCAGCAAAGGGAGAAAGACGATGTGTTTATTGGTACTTTTTTGGCCCCAGGTCTTTTTTTGGTCTTTATTCAGGGAGGAAAGTCTTATGTTCCATTCTCTGGTTCTTGATCACATCTGCTTGGCTTGACATTTGTCCTTAGATCTCTTGCCCTTCTTTACATTGGTTTTACTTACCTGGGATTTTCTGTCCTCCTTCTAATTATTATTATTATTATTATTATTATTATTATTATTATTATCATTAGTAGTAGTAGTAGAAGTAGTAGTACTTTCTTCCAAAGCTCCTGACAGTATTTGTTTATTTTACTGGAGTGAGTGACAGGTATGTATCATTGGGTAGTTTGTGAACTGGTCCAGTTATAAGTGTCCGTGTCCTTAATCACTACACTATCTTCTACTCCACAGCCTCTCCAAGGATTTCTCTTCTCTCCATTGAGATGTCTTTCCTCCCCAGGTGGTGTCCCCTCTCCCTGAGCTTGTCCTCCTTCCATCTGTCACTGCAGACCAGCCACCATGCACACACTTCAGCAGGGAACCCAAAAAAAGGTATCTATCTGTGTTTGTATTGAGCAGTCGGGGTGTGTGTGTGTGTGGGGGGGGGGGCAGGGTCAAAGTTGCAGGAGAATCTGCAACGTCAGCCGGGCGATTAGGAGGCTGGCGCACTGGCCGCTCCTGGCTCCTCACCTTCTCATATCCATCATTCTATACGTCACCAAATATCACCCCCCTCTTTGTCACCACTGTCCAAAGAATGAAAAATGCCAGTTGTGCTGATGCCAGAATCGCGGCTGGAAAAGAGGGAAGTGGGAAAGGCAGTGTGGTGAACAGGGGCAGGGGGGCAGACTGTAAGAAGGCCCCTGTGGATGAAGCCCGGGTTAACAGCATATTGATCTGGGTGCCGACGACTGTTGATCTCCGTTAGCAGCGGATGACAAATGACGGTAAACAGAAGCTGCCTCTCCAAGGACATGGCCTGTCCTGCTACGCTTTGGCTCAATTCCCTGCCCGACTGGACCACGGCTCATTCATTCTCTGGTACTTAAAACACAGAGGGATGAACGTAAGCAGAGCAGAAAACTTCTCTGAAATCTCTCAGAAAAGAACAAATGCAGATATATAATTTTACAGGTTAGTTAGAGCCTGAAATCACTGCCATTATGCTTATAGCCTTAGTGTGTTTTTGGCAATAAGTGCAGTCATCCAGCAGGTTGTGAGCCAAGGCAGCAAGTTGATAAACAATCTGGGGCCACGGTCGATCTCTTGCAAGGTCTGCACCCCTCTGGACAACATGGGGGGACAACCCGAGGCAAATGGGCCAAGCTGGATGTTTCCTGGACCAGTGTGGTGTGCACCCTGCCCTTCAAAAAACAGTCCATATCCTCAATTTCTCTGACCCCACAGATGCAAGACAGCCTGGACTTTCGTCTTAAATATCCTATCACTATCGCCTTCTACCACACAGGCCTGCTGTTCCCTTTTGACAGCCTGATTGTTTCTCTGTGTTATAATTTCTTCATGTCTTTGAGTGTTTATTTTTTGGGCTTGTTCAGCATCGCAATGCCAAATACGTTTGTGTCCTTTTCAGCTTTTTACCCAGCTGCAGGACAGAGCACAGCCTAAAAGTGATGCAGAACTACTCATTACGTGCTTAAATAAAATACAATAACAGTTGAGGGCCTTCAGTCTTAATCAATCAATAGTCCAAGAAAATCCAATACTTAAATAAAAGAAACTCTTTCTTGTGTTCACATCAGCAAACCCTCCTTCCTTCCTTCTGATCAATCCCAGGGCCTTGAATCTTGTTTTTGGGCACATTTTGTCAACAATCCAGGGTTCCCATTCTATTCTCAGCATTATTTTAGCACCGATGTTTTATTTCCTTTTCTTAAGAGCCGATCGCGATCGTTTTTGCTTTTAGCTTAACGCTGGTTGGAAGTTTATGACTAGTGAATATTTTGTGAAGCTTCTGGAATCATTTAGCTCCAGTTTAGTACCCTGCTATATGTATATTTATGGATAGTGCTAGTGCTGTGACAAACAGGGTGTATTTTTCTTTTAAATGATGGCAGAAATCAATACTCAAAACTTAAGTCAATGTTTTAATTAAAGGGCCAACTGTAATTACCTCTCTCAATCTTCTGAATTGAACAAAACAAAGGAGTATTCATGCCTTAAAACAAAAACTTTCTCAATAATGGTCTTTGTTTCCCTTTTCCCCTCTCGCTGAAATGTTGAGCCCTTAAGGAAATATTCATTTCAAGGTCAACGCGGATTTAAAATTTAAAAAGTTATATCAAAATCGGTGGAAAAAAACAAAAATTTCCATAACTGTGTTACGTTGCAATGTGTGCACACTGACCATCAGTGCTAGAAGAAGGAATAATGTTTCGTAATAAGACATCCTGAAAGTAAAACCTGGTCACTAATTTTTTGTCTTCAAAATTCTACTTTGGTATAAGAGACCCAGTCTATATCAGTTGTATCTTAGTTTAGACACATTCTGTCTGATCTAATAGTAACTCGGTGCTTTTTTCAGCCAATCTTCTGATCCAAACCAGTCTGTCTCCAGGGCAGGATTCTCCACAGAGACGGAATGTGCACATAGTCATGAAGGAACTTGACTCTGCAGTATCAAAAATCTCTTTCCTTCATCTTCATCTGCAGCATCCGGTGCAGTAGATTATCTGATGCTCCTGTCCACATTGGTCATGTTGAACTTTCCACACAAGCAAAAAGCTTCTCAGTCCTTTTGCATCCTCTCATCTGGTGTCCCTCAGGGCTCAGTTTTTGGTCCCCTGCACTTATTCCAACATTCAGTCATCTTATCTTTGTCTATAGGGTTCTGTAATTCTGTGCTGTGCATTCAGCCTCAGCTTGAATCCGCCCCAGTCTGTATGGAGTTTGCATCTTCTACGTGTGTTTATATGGGTTTCCTGCAGTTTCTCTCATTTCCTCCCACGGTGTAAAGCCATGGATTTCAGGCTGATTAGTAACCTTAAATGGTCTCTGGTATGTATGTTTGAGTGAATGTGTGTGTGATTGGCCCATGATGGAGTGTATGTCCCTTACAGGTTGCACCCTTTATGCTTTTTGCTTCCAGGTTATGATCCGGACCATCACAGCCCTGCAAAGAAAAAGCACTCGATGAAAATGGGGGGGGGGGGAAGAACCTGCCTGTCATGTCAACCACAAATGCTGTGAAGGTAAAACCATATGTTTGGTGTGTTCTAAATTTGGTTTTGCTCATGATACTATTGTGCACTGCAGTTGGATGAATTGTGAGAAATAATACAGTATCACTTTTGTGAGGCTCGGATTACGTACGCTGCACTGTCTCGGGAAGTTCACATTAAGTATAACTGTGGGCTCCTTCCTTTAAAAATAATCTTTTGATTTTAAGCTCAGTCTCTCCACTCCTGTGCTGCCCGCTGCCTGCTGCGTGGACTGGTTGGGGGGAATATCTGTTAGCCAGGGGACTTTGCGAGAGCTTGGGGGCACCGTGCTGCTTTTACGTCGCCACGGTGTTGCCAGTACAGAGTTTACACTGTTGGGAGAGGGAGAGGGAGGAGCCGCTGGCCTCGCTACAACCCCATAACTCTTGTTTACTGACCCTCCATATGGTCGACTCCCGTCCGGCCAGATTTACGGAGCTATTTAAACAGGTCTCAGTGGGAAAAGGGTGGCTGTGCTCGGGCAGGCTGTCGGGATGGAGGACCAGTGTGCTCTTCATCACTCTCCTTCTCTCTCCTCACGCTCTCCAAGTGCATTAATTCATCCAATTAACAACAGCCCTTCGGTGCTGAGTAATTTAGCGGACGGCCGTCGTCGCCTCCTAAGCGTCCCCTGTCCCACTGCTTTTCCTCCAATTTATGACCACAAATCTGAACCGCATGACTAGCAGCGGACATTGCTCAAATAATAAAATAAATCAAAGCGTAAGAGTTTTGTCTTTCTGCAATTTCCTTTTCGGTCTCCAAATATGAAACCAGATGTTTCCGGCATGCTAAGGATGCTTTTCATCTCGCCCCCCACCCCCGCTTCTCCTATGCACTTTCAAAATAAATGTATCCCTTAAAAAAAAGAGGGAAAAAAACAGAGTTTATAAAGAGCGAAATTTCCTTCTTGCCTAGGGTAGTGGTCTGTTTTGCATTGATAGAGAATAGCAGAGAGCCCCTGGTCATGCTGTGGAGTGTGTTCTTCCCCTTGCGATATCCTGCCGCCGCATCTCCCCTCGCCAGTGTGTTTCTGAGTAACACATATAATTCAAAGCCTTTCCTTCCCAGTGCCCCCTCAGCGTTCTGGGTTGGGGAAGTAAGGTATGACAAGGTGATGGTTACTGAAAATGCAACAAATGCTTAAATAAATAAATAAATAAATAAATAAATAAATGGATGGATGAATGAATGAATGAATGATCGATCTGGGTTCTAATTTGAGGGCTGACCCATTTCCAGACCTACAGTGAAACACAGAGTGAGAATTTAGACAAGTGCGTTTCCTTGCATGGATTGATAAACCTCTTTAAAAATCCACACCCGTCTCAATCTTTAAAGGCACCGTAATTGATGTTTTAAAGATATTCTGAAGGTGGACACATGCACGGCTTCCATGATTCTCTTTATTCAGTAACTATTGAGACTTCGCTGCTCTCACACACTGCTTCCATTGACAGCGAGTTTGAGGGCCTTACGCTGTCTATTTTCTGACGTAAACACACACTTACTGCTAGTCATTTTCAGTCAACTAGACCCACAATAAACATCATCCATATTTCAGTAACCCCCTCCCCCCAGCTTTTGATCCCTGCCAGAGCAGACCCATTTCCTGGTAGGTTTCAAATCCGGCCCGAGTCCAAACAAACACATCTCGTGCCACGCATGGCGGCCGGCGGCCCCAGTGTACCTGCGCAATGTAACGGAACCCCCAGCAGCGCCACGCGATGTGAGATCCACTCTTCCAGTTTCCGAAGTTACGGCTCCGACCGTTCGCTCTACTGTCACATCCCGGGCCGGAGGAAAGGCAGCCGTGCTGTGTTGCAACAGCCCAGTCTGATCTGCACAGTCAGCGAGCGCCAGTGTTTGTGTGCTCAAGGCTTGTGTGCAGAAAACACTCTCATTCTCATGTTTCCACTGTCTAAGGAGACTCCAAATCAAATATTGATATAAAAGTACAGAAGGTATTGAACACAGATGGCAGCAATGAGCCCAAATGTAACTTCAGTTCAAAACAAAATAAAGATTTGGGTTCACCCCCCAACACACACCGACCGTTGAGTTGATGTTAAGAATGAAAGTGCTTTCTGCACACAAACAACCATTCTTCATATTTCTTGATTGTAGCTGGTCACATTTCCAGTAGTCTGTTATGTCCTCTGATAGAAACCAGTGACCCCCGCAAAGATCCAGTGGCTTTAAAGGCTTCTTTGCTTCCGTGCTCGACACTTTCCCATTTTTCTAAAAGGAGCTGCTCATGGTGACTCTGCTCACATGTGGCTCACGTTTATCATCAGAGGAAAGCGGGCGCTGTTAGTGCTGTGGATGTGAATGACTTGGAATAACCCCTTGTTGTGTCAGTGGACGTCCAAAGCGATGTCAGTTTGTTCTCTTTGTGGCACGACGTCCGTTGAATCTTGTCAGCTTGCCTTTCTGTGTGTGTTTTATTTGACTTAATTGTTGCAGATGGCCTCTTTCCCAGACCTCCACATCTTGCACATTCATGTGTGTCAGTTTATACAGCTGGATGTTCTACTGAAATAAATCAAGTATCATGCTTACTGGTATAACAGCTGGACTCCTCTTGAGGCCTGAATTAGCAGCTTCATGTGCGTCCGAGTCTATGTTGAAGTTGTGGAATCTCCGGAGGGTCTTGCCGCTGGCCCAAAACCTGTTTCACAGTGTATGTTTTGGCTCTTGTTCTTGCCAGGGCAGAGAATGAGCGGGCTGGGTTGTTCTTTGCAGTCCAGAACCATATCCAGGTTCATAAAGTCTGAACGTTGTGCCAATTAAAGCTACATTTTGCACGCAGTTCCACACTTTCTTGCAGCGGTGGCTGTTGTCTCTATTTACATGACAACATGTCAGGCTGCCTCCGCCTGGCAAAATGCCCCGTGCTTAATTGGTGGGACCTCTGTGTGGTATATGTGGCAGCTCTGGCTTCTGCTTCTTGTCTGTGTCTACAGTATACATGCACACATACATTGCGTAACTATGTATGCAGGTATATATTTTATATCATACGCGCGCACACACACAGTCAAAACAGTACCAAACAAATTAGCTGTGAGCCTCATTTCATTTATGCCATTACTAGGCGTATTATAGTCACCTTCCAATTCAACTTCCCCACGCAGACATACACGCACACACCTAGCCACGCAGCTTGACCCACAGCATTGCGACAAGCCCCTCAAACATGAATCTTTTTTCAATACCCGGCATCAGCTGAGCGCAGGAGCCGATCGTGTGACACGCCGATCATTTATAATGTTCGCGCCGCGCATTAACATCTGCACGGCTCATGTGAGAATGTGTTTGTGAGTCCTTCGCGCAGTTCGCACTTTTCAGCGGGGAGGCCCAGTTCAGCCACCGGAAGCACAGTACAAATGAGTGCCGTCCTGCTTGGTCTGCTAGTCACTTTGAGGTGACTTCACATGAATGTGGTCACATTCGGTATAAATAATTGATGTGTGTGGCTTCTTTCAATTCACATCACTTCCTTTCACTGTGACATACTATCGCTCCTCCATTTGGGATTAGAATTATAGCTGAACTTTTGTAATAATTGCATGTGCTTGAAATGAAATGTGAGAAGTACGGTACCTGGCCTGCCGACTTGATGACTCCGCGTTGTGCAGGGGTGTAATGTGTCTGGAGGAAATCTTTCTCAGAAATGCATATGAGTGTGTATATCTGAGTGGATGAAGAGACTGTCGCCTCCCCTGCAGGTGCCAACATGATTCTTTCACATCGCCGCTCCTAAAATCCCCCAGATGTGGCCAGCCGAGATGCGAGGTTGCTCACTCCGCTGCGGATGAAGGGGAGTTGCGTCTCGTTCCCAGCTTGGTCCTAAAGCAGAAGCCAGAGCACAGCACGCTTACCCCTGCTTTTCATCTGCTCCATCTCCCTCCGGCATTTTCATTTATGTCTACAGACCGGCCTTTGCGGGGACACATGCAAAAAACCTAGGCTGTGCTCGCGCTCATTGTCTGCACGGGGTGTTCAGGTGAGGAGGGCACTCGATTCCTGCACCTGCGTAATTCGCCGCAGAGAGATCTTGTGCTGAGGGGATAATATATCCTTTGAAGGGGTTTTACGCTGCTAACTCCTTTTTGTTACAGTTCGGCAGCAGTATTCCAGCTGTTTACGTTGTCAACCTTCCCTTCCTGTAGACTGAACAAATCTGGCCTCCTACTGTCAAATTCAGGACCGCAGCAGCGCCTCCGCTGGTGACGGCAGGTTTGTTCGTGAGACGGCGTCCTAATTACCACGGAAACCATCACTGGTAGAGCTGGTGCCCTTCACGCCCCCCCGCCCACGACCAACCCCTCTCTCTATATTTCTCTATTTTCACTGCCCCCCCCCCCACCCTTTTTTTTTTTTTTTTTACATTTTCGCATTACTCCACTCTGCTCCCTCTCTGTGTATGGTACAAAGGGGGGTAATAATAATAGCAGTCTATAAAAAGTACCCGGCATTAGGCTAATCTGTCACCCATTTCATTTTTTTCCCGTTTCCTTTTTTTTTTTTCCTGAGCAGCAGAGAGAGGGAAACGCGCGTAATGAAAAGGCCTAAATGACAGCAAGGCGACAGTGGGATTCGCTGGTAAATGACTCCGGAGTGGCTCGCCCGCAGAGCGGGGACGCTGGAAGCTCCCAGTAGGTCTGATTAATTCCAGTCGCAGCGGCTGCTGGGGGAGCAGCGGGTTAGCGGGCGGTGGGGAGAGGAGCCTATTACCGCTCCGCCGTCGCCGAAACCCATCTAATCAGCTCCGGCGCGACCCGCTCCCAGAAACTGGCTTCGCAGGGTCCGTTCCTGCTCGCTCCATGCGGGACTTTAAATATAGGGGAGGTGAGGGAGGCCAGGAGCTGGGGGGCACAAAGGATTTTTCTTTTCAGAGGATTTTTTTGAGCTTTTTAAAGGAGTCTCTCCTCTTTCTCTCTACGCCTCTCCCTCTCTGTCCACTATTTTCTGTTGCTGGGACAGACTTCAGTCATGGATGAACGTGACATCACCCGACTCTGACCTCTAGGAGAACTTCATCTCACGATTCAGAGAAACTTATCTTTGTTGCGGCCCACACGCTTTATTAAAGCCCATACAGTGGTGTAACACAAGGCCTTATAGAAATGATCAGGCAGCAGCAGGAAGCGCAGGGCTTAGAACCACCACTTTTGGATTCTCAAAGGACACAGTAACCTTGTAGGAGTGTACTTACCTGAATTGCTGCGGTTAGAGCTACGCAGTTGTATAAACGGGTAAACCATTGTAAGCAGCTTAGCAGCCCAAGTCACTTTGGAGAAAAGCATCAGATCAATGTAAATGTGGCAGCCCTTTGCACCAGAGCAGCTTCGGCAGGAACTCACCTTGTAGTCGAGACACGAAAAGGCAGGAGTGAAGGAGAGAATCGGAATGACATCATTTCTAATTCACCCACAGGTAGCCGTGGCTCTGGGAGTTGACAGGTCAGGGTCGGTTCCTCTACCTGCAGTAGTTCCTGTTCTCTCCCAGCAGGTGTGTCAATTAGCACAGCATCAGGATGTGGGCAGATACAGCAGTGTGTGTGTGTGTGTGTGTGTGTGTGTGTGTGTGTGTGAGAGAGAGAGAGTGCAGGGCCTCACTGTCAAAAGAAGAACTGAGCATGAACTAAATAGGCATGTATTTGATTTTAAAGTATATATCTACTAAGCATGTGTATGCAAGCGCATCTGTTTCTGGATTCCTCTGTACTTTGTGTGTGTGTGTGTGTGTTTGTGTACATGAATGGATGACCTCTTTGTGGCACAGCCCCAACCAATGTCACATTACACCAAATCAAGTTTGGAACTGGTGGCTTGATGGTTCCTCCTCATCCTGGTGCAGATATGGCTCCACAGGCATCTGTGGCTCATTCCTGCTTCCAGCCGCTGACTGGAAATCACAGTCCCTCATGTGCCGATAAAGGTCATGAATAAGACATGCTAAGTACGGTACTAAAGGCTATAACATAACTGTTAAAATATTGATCTTTCCCAATCATAATAAAGCAAAATTACCGAAAGCAATCCATCACCATAAATGCTGTGTGTCGGCCGCTTGTGCTTCCTCATTTGTTCACTTTTGCCGTACTGTAGAGCTGCATTAGGCCTCAATAATAATAAAGTATTGGTGTAGAAACAGCTGCAGCAATAGCCACTAATGGCTGTTTGTCTGTTGTCATGCAAATGAAGTGAGAACAATTCTACAACATATTCCTAAAATACATTCTGTGTTTGCCTGTCTGGCTCTTCATCCAAATGTGAGAAATACATACATTCCACCAACATTTGTGGAATACACTTTGGGTGTTCGCTCACTTTTATCTCTACGCAGGTCTGTGTGTGTGTGTGTGTGTGTGTGTGTGTGTGTGTTTCATTGTGGAAGTAGGCAAGAGGAAGTAGCACAGAACTATTTGTACGATCCCGGATTCACACCGTTGTGTCATGTGGTCATTAATTTCCCTGGAAGGTGAGGCCACGTTACTGCATACCTAACTAAGCGGAATATACACATGTTTAATGAGTTTTTAAATATTAAAACCGGTGCGCATTGTCACCATTGTGAGCTCTTAATTTACCGAGCAATTAAGTCGGGACCCTCATTTATCAGAACGCGTTCATTTGCTTGAAACCTAGTCAGTTTTTATTAATGGGCGCCGTAGAAACAGTGAGCTAAAATGGATGTGTGCATTCGGGAGGTCACGCCAGCACCGGTCGGCAGCTATCGCCGAGCGGGACGTGAGATAAATAGTAACCGTGGCTCTCCGATTACACCTGAGATAGCAGGAGACATTAACTGGCACGAAGGGGATTGCATTTAGCGGGAAATGATAAAACGGGGCGAAAATTGCAGCATCGCATTTTGTGACCATCTGTTTTAGATGGAAGCGATTGTAACGCCGCTGACAGTTATAGCACTAACCTTTGTACGCCTTCTGCTTACCTTTCCCCCCTCTGTTGTCTGCTTCAGGATGTTACGTGGAAGAGCGTAACTTATATCTGGATATTAGTTTAACCACGATTAAGCAATAAGACTGCGTTTTTTTCTGTGCCATAGTTTTGCGGGCATTAATGGGAGCATCGGTACTGTTTGCCGCATGGTTTGAGGGATCGACTCGGAGCTGTGTTAAATTTGTCTCCTGAAGGCGTTTACTATGCCGCTGCCACTTTTCGGACGCTTGTAGTTCAGCTGTCCACAAACGATAGTTACGGGGGTGAAATTTACCCCGGAACTGTACCGACACACTGTAAAACAGTCTTTTTTCACTCTTTTGCACTAACACAGACGTCCGGGATGGAGCTGAAATCCAGTAAGCGTGTTTGACTCGCCCTCCAGCTGCTTTACAACAAAAGTTAAAAACCCTTTTTTTCCCCTGTTAAAACAAAGAGAAAGCCCGCTCCCAATTCTTGGCAATTCCCAACACTTAAAACAAAGAAGCCCACTCCCAGTTCTTGGCAATTCACAGTTCTGCCCAGGTCTTGGCATGAGCTCCCCAGAATGAGAAGAAGTGGGATGGAGGAGAACAAATAATCTGTCTATCTGTAGCCCTTCACATGACGTGATGTGTTGGAGCCTAAAGAGTGGTTGCTATGGTGCTCTCCACCTTTGGCCTTCCACAGTATTACTAACTTTGACAGGGCTTTGTGAAGTTGTACCTCAGTGCCCTCCAAGGGTGGTAATGTGCCCCCATTCCTCATGCCGACGATCCGCAGAGGCTGGAGAGGGGCAGGGGCAAAATATTCTGTCTCTGCTGAGCAGCTGGTAATAAATTGCCTTTCGTTCGCACAACTGACGGAATTTTGTGCCTTTTCTCTCCGTTTCCACTCGCCTCCTCCCTGCCCCACTGGCTGGCCTCACGCATCGGCGCCACCAAGGTGTTGTGGCCGGGTTCTCCTCCTGGGGTAAATGATGGCGGCGCTTTGGAGAGTCCAGAAAGGGGATCCTTGTTTTTCACTGCATCACCCAGTGTCCCGGTCCAAAGGACAAGGAAGGGTCACCGCTGTCCCTCGTGTCACGCCGCCTGCCTGGGCCGCCCGGCCCCTCCCATCACTGCAGTACCGCCACGGCGCTTCCGCTTTGTAATTGCGTAATTAGTGCCGAAGCGCGGCTTTCATACATCACAAATGGACGGCAGCGGTATTAAAGCGAGCGCGGTGCCAGCCGACCAGGCTTGGCTCAGAGAGGTGCATTAAGGGCAGCGTTTTGTTAAATGGGAGCCAATTTATCATGATCTGTTTTTTTGTTCCCGCCCACTACTCACGAACCCCGTTCCTTTCAGCCTGACCTTGTGACGGGGCGCTGCCGAGCTCTGCTTTGCCCATTTTTATTTATGCACGTAATGCCTCCTGCCTCATACCCGATCAGATGCACGCACGCACGCACGCACGCACGCACGCACGCACGCACGCAGGCACACACACGCACACACACTCCCCCTCCCAGTGAGTGATCGGTACTGTTCCTGCTTTGCCTCTGTTTTTCTCTCTCTCCCCTCCCCCTCTAAAGGAAACCCACTCATTTATATGCTGGGGCTAAACGGCATTCATTTGTAAGATGGCGAGGTGTGTAACACTGGTAATTCCTCCTCACCAATTTCCCATCCTCTTCCCTTTAGCTGTCATGAGCAGCACAGCAAGGCAGCGGCGACAATCCCCTTCTCTCTGTCACCGACCCGTCACCCTGCGCTCGCCACTTTCCGGTTGCCACGGTGAGGATTTACGATGCTTGGCTGTTCACGCATATACACCTTTTCTTTTCTTCTTTCTCCTCTTTCCCTTTTAGCCACCCCCCTACCCCAACCCCCAAGACAGTCTCCTTCTCTAAGACAACCTTGACTCCCAGACCTCATTGGACCCCCTCCTG
Source organism: Heterotis niloticus (assembly GCA_018136845.1). Lineage (NCBI taxonomy): Eukaryota > Metazoa > Chordata > Actinopteri > Osteoglossiformes > Osteoglossidae > Heterotis > Heterotis niloticus. Next base: position 20,195,060 of record CM030906.1, read on the forward strand.
CCTTTTATCACCCCTGGGTAAAAGGCTCCAGGTCCTTGCCGTGGCGACTGGCAGCAGCAGGATGGAGCCTTCAGACGGCAGGGTTATCAGCACGTCACACCAGATGCTCCTGTGGTCGGTGGAGCAGGATTAGCCCCTGTCTTAGCTCCTTATCCACTATCTCAGGACCGGGGGAAATCAGGCCTGCTCCCTTCATTTGTGTCCTCAGCCCCCTTTTTGCCTGCAGGGTTGCTAGCATCATTCTGGAGAGACCCGTCCTCGCCCTCCTCATCCCCTCCCAGAAGCCTCCCGGCCGGCACGCGGCCACGTCACAAGCAGATCTCTGGCGGTCTGTGCCGCGACAGCAGCCAGTCTCTCGATCCGCTTCCTGTGTGGCAAGTAAATAAATAAACGGACCGCTTGCTCGTCCCCGTCATCCACTCCGCCGGGAGGAACCGTGGGAATCCTGCAGGCCTTCGCACGACGTCTCCCGGCTCAGATCACGTATGGACGTAGCAACAACAAGGGCCACGGTGGTAATGACCGAGACTGTTAATTCATAACATTTTCTTTTACTTTACTAATGTTGCTATGATTCCATGTAATGTGTACCGTTAAAATGAGAGGTATTTTGGGGTAAGTAGTTCATTCTCTCTTTTATTTTTCTTTTTCTCATCTGGATAGCATTTCGGTGAATTATGAAACAGAAGCCAGCAAACTAAAGACACGCACATGTAAACGCACCGATGCGTCCAAATCGCCTTGTGAATCGTAATGTAGTGTAAGCGTGATTAATTCTGACAGTGTGCCACCGTCCTGGTGCCAGCATCTGCTTTTCTTCAGAGCAGATCGCTTGTGACTCCCGCGGCCGACTGCGCCCCCCACCCTGGACAAGATCAACATCGCCGCGATCTCACGAGGTCTGAAATTAGTCACAGTCCTTGTTGGGTCGAGTAATCCTCGCAAGGGGCTTGGCAGCGCGGCCACATGCGTGCGTGTGTGCGGTCGAGGGGATGTGAGTACAGAGCACTTGTAAGCTACTTGCCATTTCTGCGGCGCAGATATTTTGCGCGATGCAGAGAGGGACGATTTTCAGCTGCAAGAGGACGCGCTTTGATTACCCAGAAGCCTTATCTCTCGCGCTAATGGCGCTGCCTTGCTAGAGAAACCAGACTGGGTTTAATACCAGAGCTGGAGCTCATTAAACACCCAGCATGGGGAGCAAACACAAAGAGGACAGAAATCTGAAGGGCTGGATCAAATCAAGGTTTATTCCTGTTTTTTTTGCTTTATTTCATTATTTCTTTTGTGAGGCCGTTTTCTTTCAGGGACCGAAATAACAAGGGTTGCGTGGTTTTCCTGGTCGTCCGCCTCTGATGTTTTTCAGGTTGGAGACAGAGACGCAGAGGGAGACGTTTTGTTGCGGTCTGGAGGAGTATAAATAAGTGAACAAACAAAATAATTCGCAGAATATGGTCATATATACTTCGCTGTAGTGACCTTTAAACCTGCATATGCTTGAGCACATTTAAAATGTGCAGTTAAAAATCAGTGACCACAAAGTGTGTTCATGTCAAAACTGTGTGATGGAAGACCAGTTTGCATTTAACAGTACCCATGCATACATAACAGTATTCACACTAATATCACCAGCCACTTTGTTGGGTACACCTGCTGGTATCCACTGGCGGTAGCTGTGTCAAGGGTTAGGGAATGATTTCTTCGCACAAAATGTGCTTTCCGGGTTGTTCAAGTTTTTTAGTTCTATCAGAACCACAAAGCCACAAACCCTCTTGGCCAGTCTGTTCTTTCTCAGTCAGATACTTCCAACAGGACAATTGGCTGCGCCGCACAGCACAACATTTCAGGATGCTTCCACGGACACAACAGTGCCTTTGCTTCACCACAACGCCCTAAACAGTCACCACCCCTCAAGCTATCTCTGGGATGAGAAGAAATGAATGTACTGCCAAAAAATTATCAAAGAAAAAAAAAAAAAACAGTCTGAAGCTGTCGATCCAACATGGAGTCAGGACCTCATGGGGTGTGCCCAGCACTTTGATCCACCCCTCGACTTGTTAAGTGTACCTAATAAAGTGACCAGTTAGAGCATGCAGGCATACAGCACTGCCCATGTGGGGAACGTAGTAACAAGAAAGAATGACTTAAGGACATCCTAATAAGACCATTAGACAAACTGAATGGCTGCTTTGTGAACCTATGTGTGGTACAGGGCACAGAGACCTGAGCTTCGCGGAGCATTTCAAGCGGGCGAAACCTCGTTGATGCGGCCAAGAGCACGATCTCCGTCAACAGGTAAACGCCGATCCTACCGCGCCTCATCTCCCATCCTGGCACTACCGCTGCCAACAGTTCGTTGACCACCCTGTCCTTGCAATTTTAGACGAGTGCGTCGGCCCAAAATGAGTGTCAGGTGTTATTTCCAGTCATGTTTACGGGATGTTCGGCAAACTTTTTAGCCTTAACCAAAGTGGACAGCTCTGTTATATTTCCGCACAAATGGCCCCGCGCTGAGACTTATTTACGGTCACAGCAAAAATTCAGCCTGTTCCATTTCTAGTTGTCGACAGGGTGTCCATTGTGTGCATTGTATACATTCAGCTGAAAAAACAAACAAAATTAAATATTGGACTTGTCAGACGTCACGTCAAAGGATATTGAGAAGTTGAAATAAGAAGTTATGTAGCAGAAAACTGCTTCCTAAATCACTAAAGACCCAAAAATGTTCACAAGGCGTAACAATTGCACTGTATTAGCTGATGTTTTTCTTTAAAGTACTCACGCTGTTCAGCTGCTTACAATTATTTACTTATTTATACAACTGGGTAAGTTTTACCCTGCACTTACCCCACCTTTGCTCAGGGGTACTTACAGGAGGGGGTGGGATGCGACCCTGAATCCAAAGGCGCTGCTGGAACTGCTATGCTACCTGCTGCCACTTATTTTTTATTACCTTAAGAAGTCCTAATTTGGGACAGATTATTTTTATCTGTGTTCTTGGTATGGAACTCCCTTTTCCCCAGCCTGTCACATTATTGACGGCCCCCAAGGGAGGATCTACACTGAACGTTTCCTTCCTAACTTCTGAGCTTTGAGGAAACGGGAAGTGGTGTTCTTCTTGAGGGCCAGGGAGGTCACAGTGGTGCCCACCTCCCCTCTAACCTCGCTACTAACCTCCAGCACCCCATCAGCCTCCTGGGCTGTCAATCACAGGCTGCTGTAGCATGGCTGGGGGCAGGTAACACCTTCCCATACATACACACACACACACACACACACACACACACAGTACCACAAATACATCCCTCCTGTATCCACTCTAGACACCAACTCAGGCCACCACAAAAAATGTGACATTTCGTCTTGCATAGTGTATTAAGGGCTTTCAGCATTTTTTACTGTAACTCACCGTTAGCAACGGGCATTTAACACGGCAGTATGATGCACTACGAGGGAAATGTGATGAGGGCTACTGAATATTGCACTGTCTGGGAGATGTCTTACTTCCTGGGTTCTGTCTATTTCTGTATGTGCAAGTGGGTGTGGACCACCAGGTCAGGGGTCGTGCCAGGTGACGCCATCGTCCTGATTCAAGAGAACCTTCTGTTGGACTGCGACTGGCTGCTGTGCTTTTCTTCTCGCTTCCTCTCTCTCATACACACACAGGAATATGAATAATTACTTGGCTTTGTGCTGCACCCAGATGTTGACTAAAGTGTGAAAGAGGTAAAAGTCCCAGAACTGTCCTGAGAAACAGTCACACGCTGTGAGAAATGGCACCGTTTTATGGGGCAAATCAGCTTAAATTTCATACGCAATGACACACTGTAAAAATTCTGCTGTAAAATGAAATAAGTAACAGTCATTGTACACACACGCGCGCGCACACACGCTCAGAAGCACAACCCAGGCTGTCTAGGCGTCTGCGCGCTTAAGGAAGTGACACGGCAGATAATTGAAATTTATTTGCAATTATGAAAGTGCAGTAAACACAGTTGTGTTTTGTTTTATTAATAACTCCACAGCCCCTGTGTACCAATCCCAGCGCAGCCTTTACAAGGAAACCAGGAGCTGGCGAGCAGTAATAGCAAGGGAAGGTAATGTAGCTTGAACGGGTTTCCTAATTGTCCCTGTCTCTGTCATATTTGTCTACTTGAACAGTCCTAAATACCACGGCGATTAATTACCGCGGTGAAGATACTGTGGGGCACCGCGTGCGCCTGGGCAAAGGGAGCGAGAAAGGAAACAATGGAGTGACTGAGATTTTTTTTTTATTATAATAATAATAATAATTATTATTATTATTATTATTATTAGGGGAAAAAACCCTGCACGGCCGCATCTCCTTGTAGGCTGTTTAACCAGACGAACTGCCGTCGTTGGCAGAGACTCACGTTTTAATTAAAGATTAGGAAAGCAGTGCATTACGTTGCAATTTGTCATACACGGCTTGTTAAAGCGGGAGTCCGCTGGGATTCCCTACGTGACTTCGTGGACATCCCGAGTAGGTGAGCCGGAGTGCGTTTGGACTCGGCGCTTAAGAGCAAACACCACTGTACTTGCACCCTTACCTGTATACCTCCCCCCCCCGGTATGTGGTACACAGAACACAAGGCCCTGTGTTTGTACCTGATCCCAACCGCTCTTGATCTTCTGATTTCGCAGCGAATCGTTTCGATATACAGGTTACAAATAATGACACGGAATAAACACAATCCATCCCCGTGTTCACGAGATGAATAATTTGGCAGCGCCTCGTTCTTCGTTTCAGTCCAGCCGTGCCTGTTCGGACGGCTGCTGGGTCGCTGTTAAGCTTATGGGGGTTTGTGGTGTTTGCTCGGGACCGCGTGTCCCGTAACACTCCCTTGACAGAATACTTGCAGCTCAGAGAAGTGGCAAAAGGCGCCAAAAATACCATGGGCTACCACAACGTGAGCCGTCACAAGCGGACGCATTTCTGTCGCTGCGGCTCACTTATAACACAGAGTAAAGCAAATGATTTCTTATAGATGGCACCGGATTGTCGCTGACCGACCTGCATTAACCAGCGCATGCACAGATGAGGACAGCATTCAGATGCTGTGCCTGGGTTCAGGAACATGGCAGGGGTTCCTCTGAGTTCGAGTCTAGATGGGGAGACCCTTTCCGAAAGCCTCCATCCCCTCTCAGTGCATCTAGACCCCCTGTTGCTCTACACCTGTTTATTTAATGTTCACTGAAGCAGCTGTAAAGATGGCATGTCCTTGGCCACCAGCCCAGTTTCCTAGCCACTACAGCACACCCACTCTTGCCTGCTTTGTGAAGATCTCCATCTTCAGCGGTGGCTTTCGTGGAGATGGAGTGCGGCCGTAACACGAGCCCAGTGGATCTGATGATGTTCGGTAGAGAAATCCTGGTAGGCTTCGTCTCTGTCTGCCCGTTTTTTGTTTCGATGCAAACGTTACCTGGGGGTTTAGAGCCTCCGGTGGAGTTGGACCTCCTATCCCGTCAGCCCCTTCCCGACCCCCCGGTCCACACGCCTCCCTCATCAGCCCCACTTTAAGCTCCCGCTGGGATGAGGATGTGCATTTGTTTACTTCTTCCCCGGCTGAACTCGGTTTATCGGTGACCTTTTCGATGGGCCAGGGCAGCTAATGATGGTGCGGCGATAACAGGTGCGCCGCATTAGCCGACTTCTCGGGCAGGAGCGAGCCGAGGGGGGCCGCCCGCTCGGTCACGTCGCCGTGCCACTTTCTGTTGCCGTCCGCAGAAAAACAGGCTCCTGATTGCACACGCGAGTATTGCTGTCAGGTGTGCGCAATTTGAGCGGCGCGGAAAAAAAAGGCAAGTCCGACCCCCCCAACCCCTCCCGCACCTCCCGCATTATCTCCTCACCTGTGAAAACAAACTGCGGAAAAGCGTGAAAACTGTGAAAGCTTTCTTGCTCTGGCAAGGTGAGCCATCACAGAGCGTGTTCTGCTTAATTCAGAAGAATTTTGTCCTGTAATTTCCATCGATAACATTGGGAGGAATGAACGCTATTAGACGTGGGTGCAGATGTTAAAAAAAATAAAAGCGTGTTTTCGGTGGTGAAGGAAACAACACGTAGAGAATGACATGCACTCCTTTCTCTGGATTTTACTGGCAGCAAGAGATGTCGTCTTGGTGTGTGTGTGTGTGTGTGTGTGTGTGTGTGTGTGTGTGTGAGAGATTTCTTTTGCTTTTTATTCTCCTCCATTACACATTATCATATGCAAAACATCCCCCCGTCCTTCAGCGCCGTCCCCCCCTCGGCCACCCCTGTCTGACTTTGTGAAATCCAATCTGAGGAGCTCTCTCCATCTAAATAAAAGAGAAAAATCAGCTTGATTTGGCCTCCTGCTGATACGGAGGATGTGTGTGAGCCTGTGTTGACTGCATGCATATTTGTGGGGTGTGTGTGTGTGTGTGTGTGTGTGTGCGCGCGCGCGCATGCACATGTGTGTGCTTTCTTGGAGTGGCTATCGGTGAACATTCACTCTTGTCAACCCTCAACTTCTCCACCAACACAGGGAAACAAAAGCACTGCCGACACTCCCCCCCATTCTACCCTCATTTGGGTGGTGAAACAGTGTAAAACACTATAAAGATGTTCTGGAAAAATCCTCAAAGATTTCATCCTACCTAAAGTCTTCCTTTTGCCATAAAATCAGTAAGATTATAACGCATGCCTTGTGCAGTAAAGGTCTGAAAAAAACAGGAGTGAGAGCGATGGCAAAACATTTGCTGCGAGGAAAAGCCAAAGTAGCAGCGAAATTCCCAGACAGATTCCGTAAAATGTTTTTAATAAGTTTTTTGAAAAATGTAAATGATATGAATCATTTATCACGGCTTCTGCTGCCTTCAGTTACCACAATGCAATAGGAAAAGAGTGAATGAGGAGGAGTAGATTAATGGAGGGCCTCAATGTTTTGTCTGCGAAGGAGAATGTCAGCAAGCTGCAAATTTAAATAACTGTTCAAGAAGGAATAGCGCATTTTCACTTCAGACATCAGGCATTAGGCCACGATGCCGTGCTGCTCGTGCAGAAATAAGGAATTTGCCAGCACTTATCCCGCTAATATTCTCCGAAATATATTCACCCAGTGGCACCGCCGGCACCAAAGCAGCCCGGAAGAGGGAGCGAAGGGTTATTGTTTCATCGCGAGACAGGAGCTCACCTCCCAGGACAGAAGCACGCAAACAGCCGGCGGCGTCGCTTCGCGCTACAGCGGGCAAAAGTTGGGTGCCGGGAGCAGTTCCTTCGCTCTGCGGTTAAGTCTTTGGCGGCACACGTGCAGCGCCGGTCTTTATTAGGCCCGTCGAGAAGCATTCTCAGCGCGAAGGGAGGAAGTTAAAGAAAGACACGAGGGAGGCAACGATCCCTGGTCTCAACACAGCAGCCGTTTCACCTTCCCAAATAACTACCTTCCCTTCAAACACGAACCCATGCGCTTATTTCCCGTGCTGTCAAGTTCGGCCAAAGTGCTATTTTATGTCCTGTCATAGCCGGGCTGTATTACTATGATCACGAGCGCCAGAGCCGCTTGTTAATGTGTTTGTGTGTGTACGCAATTCCACGCTGCCGGCCCTGACTGACAGCCAATCTGCATGTCGTGCAATTGCTCCTCTCCTACTATGTGGTTAAGGGAACCAAAGAATGAATGGCAATTGGTATCCTCTGTCTGGTTCATCAGCTGCTTCTGATTGATCCCCCCCCCCAGCACCTCCAGAATAACCACACAGCCCAAGGACAACAGGAAGGAGCCTGAAAGCCTGAGGTGGTCAGCGAGCAACAAGAGCATCTAAGGACGATCTCCAAAGGTTTGTACCTGGGTCAGTTCTGAGCACATTGTCATAAGAAAGTGCGGCCATCACACTCCCATGCTGTCACAGGATGAGTGACGTCACAGAGCATTTGGAGTGTCAGTTGGACGTCACGTGGCGCTAAACGGCCCCTGGCCACCTAGCAGACGTGATGTTACGAAACAACATACATGGCTTCGCGGCTATTATGGCATTTCATGGCGTCACAAACGCTTACGTTTTAGGGAATGATGCGGCCCTCCTTTCATCACCTATTAATATGACATATCCTTTTGTTTGACTTTTTGTTTTGTTAATGCACATTCAGACAACCACAGTGCTTAAAATCTCATCTCGCAATTCTTAAAATCTCATCTCTCGATCCAAAAGGCCTCCGAGCACCTCTGCACGCCCCCTCGCCCATCTCCACCTCCAGCTGCTGTCCCTGAGCCCAGGAGAAGCACACTGGCCTCACTGTGTGAAATACAGTGTCTGTACTGAGAGCTGGGCTTCCTGTGAGCTCCTTGCCTTCCACTGTTTCCCCCCACGGGCCCTTGGAGTGAGTGTCGTGGCTGGAGGAGGGAAATATTTCAATACGGTCTTCAGGAACTGGGGGTCTGCAGCTGAACTGTGAAGGTGAGTGGGGGGCGGGGTCTTCCAACCACATGTACCCAGGGGCTCGTCTTGTCACATGCATCCTGGGACTGTTTGGTCATCGACACCCAGGTTTAATCTGATACCGAGGTGGGTCATCCGGCCAGAAGAAGGGTGAAAAATAATACTTTGTGTGCGCGCGCGCGGTCGGTGTATACGACTGTGACCACACAAGCATGTTTTTTTCAGAAGTTAATTTCAGCGCTCGTGTTTAAGTTAAGCCCAAATTTGCGGGGGGGTGGGGGGTGGATTATTGCTGCTGCAGGAGAACCCGCTCTCTTGGTTCATGTGCTGGGCACTCTTCTGGCAGCAGGGGCTGCTGGGATGCTGTGGTATTGACAGCCCTGCGAGCACAGTGCAATGAAATTTCAAAGCCGAGCCTTATGGGAGAAGTGAGCTGGGCTGCTTGACATTCGATGACCTGAAAGAAAGGGCATCCACTCAGTATCAGCCAAGCGGGTTCAGAACAATCGTGTGCCACGTTTACAGCCATTAGTCATTTGGTGCCAGAGCAGGAATTTTCCACCATCACCTCCTCCTTCGGGTGGTGGAATTCGAAGGTCTCAAACTCCACAGTCTATCAATAAATCACTAAGTCAATCAGTCAGATTTTGTTGGGGACAGAGTACATTTTATTTGGTGTATGAGATTTGCCCTTTACTCTGGTTAAAATGGATGTAACTTCTATAGCAGCTAGACACGGTATTGGCAAAAAAATGTTATATGTATTTTGGCTCAAGTTCCAAGGTAATGGCTGAATGCAAATGATGAATAATAAGTAATTTCGTGCTGTTGTCTTCTGCCTCCATTGCCTGGCTCACTGGTTGGTGAATCTGTATGTTCTTCGGTCCCTGAAATGAACTTAATATTCTTCAGACAAACATGTAGGTGGTCATTATAAATAGTCACACTGTAAGGATAGGTGTAGCTACTTTGCACCCTGGCTGGTCATCAGAGTCATGCGGGGCCATTGCAGCACTAGCGAGGAGTGCTCCACCCCCTTGACCCATGTTTGTGGATAAGCGCACATAGCGGTGGTTGTACCCATAGTGCAGCTGGGTGGCGCGTCTGGTCCCTGGCGCGGGGCTTCCAGAGCTCACGGGCCTAGGGCCAAGCCTCACAGTGCTGCCTCGGAGCCAAGCTGCTCCGCCCACACAGGAGCCAGGACCCGGGGAGAGAGCCAGCATCAAGCCTTGCTTCGTTGCCATGGACGCAGAGGGAGGTCAAGGTGGCAAGTTGTCAACTAGTTAGCAGTTAATGAGTTCTCTCACTCTCTCTCGCTCTCTCTCACCCAGTTCCTATCACGCCTGCGGTGATGCTCTCCTTGCCGCTGCTGCAATGACGATGTACTCTTTATCCCTGCTGACATTTACTTCCACTGCGGGCTTGAGACGGTAAAGGAACAATTTCAGTTTGTGGTGTAATAACAGCTTAAAGGAGCGGTTTTAGTCACGGTAACGTTGTAGGGTGGAGGCCGATTGTTGGGCTTAGGTTGCTGCTGGGGCGAATGTGTGTAAGGATAGTAGGGTGGATAGAGGATGGGTATGACTGGTCAGGCCTGGGCCTTCAGTTCACTGGGCCTGCTGGAGCTTTCTGAATCATTACAGAGTAGTGGCTTAGTTGAGCTAAGATTAGTGGCCTGGTTAGAACTTCACGACTCTGTTAAGAAATGCAAAAATAACGGACTAGTAAAGACGAGCCTTCAAGAAGGACGTTTATTGCATTCATATTAGCGAATTATATTAATAAGGGCCAAACCTGATGACCGGTAAACACTTATAAATGGTAGGAGACCTGAGCGTGGGGAACAATACCACCCACAGGGAAAGGAGGGAAAGAAACTATTTTTTAGAATATTATTCTGACAATAATTTATTTTATTGTTGCCTTTGGCACTGTTGGTCACAAGTAAAATGATCAATATTAGTTATATAACTGCAAAACAACATGTTCATTTAATTTAGAAATAACAAGGGATTATGGGTGAATTTCCCTGCAGGGATTAATAATGCTATAATGTATCGCATCCTTTCCTACCTTAAAATACCTGCTTAACTAAACAGAACAGAAGGGAAGGAATGGTTTGTGTGTGCGATGATAGTTTATAAAATGGGCCTTGTTATCTCATGCACTGTGGAAGATCCATATTTCCCGGCCCCGGGAACATGGGCTTCAAGATAACTTAAACGGTAAAATCTGTAGTACGCATTTAAATTTTACACTCCGTATTAATATGAGTTTTCTTTATTGTTGTTATTAATAGCACAGTAGAGCTCTTCAAATTAAAACGGCACATATTGCTCTTTCCTTGCATATAATTTAATTTGAACTGAATTTATGTTTTCGTTTGATTTGTTTAAATTTGACACATGTGACGTGTATATGTAGCAGCGTATATTTTTTCGGTATATAATGGAACGAGCAGTGGTAAATTTCACCGCGGTGTCCGAAAGCAGTCAGTTAGCGCTGTAATGAATGGCGCGCATAATGACAGGTTGGTCACTAGTTAGTCGTAAAGCCCCCATGCGCATTATGGGAATGTGACCCGCACGAGTCCCCGTGTTGTCCCCCTGTCCCCTGCCTTCTCTCCAGTCAGTAATGAGTTATACACGGACCTCACAGCGGTTGCCTAATTGTCCGTAATTGAGCGGTCATTAGCGGTCGGCTGGCCCCACGTGGGGTTGCGTGTTGCACCGGCTGGCCTGGCGCGGAACGACCGCGGGCACCTGTGGCATGGGGGGGATCATTAATTCAACCCGGATCATTGTGCCGAATATTTTGACGTTCCTGTAATGAGGGCCGGCAAAAGAGGGTAAACAGAAGGTCCACGGTGCAGGCACTTTGATGCCTGGCGGCATGAGAAGAGAAGGGCTGGAGAGTCACAGAAGGCAAGGGACCCTGAGGGGAGAAAGACTCAGCCAGGGCCCGCTGAAAGGCATCGAGGCGTTGAGCTGGGCACGATTAATGCATCACGTACCGCAAGCTTCCGGGACCTCACCTCTGGTCACCTCATAGATGGACCGCATCTGCTCTCGCAGCTATAATGTGGTCACCCTGACTGCGGGTACATGTGTGTTAGAAGACCTTCCAGATGTTTAACCGGACGGGTGTTTACACAACACAGCGGGTTAGACCAGAGCACACAGTCCACGGACTCAAACACGGGGTTTGCTGGGTGGCTTCCAGCTTAAACCAGTGCAGCTACCTGAAGCTACTTAACCCAACCAGGATTAAAACGCACAGTTTTATTTCACGCTTTTACTGCTTTCGGACTCAGCAACAGACAATTTTCCTAGAATATTCCAGAGATTTGCAAAGATTTTCCTGACAAGAGTGCAGTCCCATTTTGCTTATTGTGCCATGTTTCATTATCCTGACCATGGTGCCTTATACAGGGCCTTCAAAAAGTTTTTTTTTTTTTTTTAAATAATGTTGTAACATGGAACAGTAAAATATTTAGCATAGTTTTGAACAAATAAAAAAGCTTTCTGAATTAATTAAGAATAGAAAATAATTTAGTGCATGAATATTCTCTTGGTAGGACCCCTTTTGGCAGCAGTTACATCGGTGAGCCTCACTGGCTAAGTCTCTGTCTGCGCTGCGCATGTCGACACTGGAATTTTTGCACCAAAATCGCTCAACCCCCATCAAGCTGGACGGGGACCGTTTGCAAACAGCAATTTTTAAGCCATCGCAGCCTGGACTTTGGCTGGATTGTAAGAGGAGCTGTAGGTTCTGCGCATGCATATCTTCATATATCTTGCAAATCTTCTGCGCTTATGCATCTTCATATATCTTTGTATGTCTTCTGCACTTACCGTATGCATCTTCATATATCTTACATCTTCCGCGCTCGTATATCTTCAGTACAGATCACACCAAAAATTTTGAGTCTATATTTCACATGTGGTTAAAATGCATGCCTGCGTATGGTTACTGGAAAGGCATCGAGACGTTAGGAAAACTTTCGGTGGCAGAAAAAAGTTACCTGGACTTTAACATGGAGTTAAATCAGCGCCGCAATTTTCGCCAGCGGAGAGATTGGAAATGATTGCGGCAAGTGGACACTTGACGGAGTGATGAAGGCAGCCCAAGGTGGTGTTTATGCGGGCGCCACTGTCCCCCGCCCTGCCCCTCGCACCCGCTGCCGTGCCACGCAAGCCGCAATTAGGCCCGCCCCCTGGGCCGCTTGTTTACATCCCCGCAAGCGGCGGGTCGCCGGGGACGGCCTACGTCTTGACAGTTTGGAGTCGCCGCGCAAACAAAAGGGCCTGATGATGAGCCAACGGAAACCCGTTATTATGCAAATGAGAGTGGGCGGGTCCCAATTCCCGGCGTCTCCCGGCCCGACTCGACTCGATGATCGGCGCTGCCGTGATTGCGCCGACTCCAGGCGGAAGGAGATGTACAAAAAGCAACTGACCAGGAACGCGAAACCTGTTGTTGACCCACAAACGGACATGAGGCGGTCACCTGATCGCAGCTGCACGGTCTGCTTGTTCATTCAGCTTTAGGTGTAAAAGGACAGGTGGACACGCATGTCGTTCCTTCGCCGCTGCTGCTTGGCAGAACAAACCGGCATCGTGCGCCACAGAGAAAGTTCAGGCAGTTTAGCTCTTGCCTCGTGCCGGTCAGATCTCCGTGCTCACCCATCGTTGTGGACATAGCAGGCGAATGAGAGCGAATGCCAAACAGATGCTGCGTATGCATCCCTCGCGCACTTTAGCCTCACGCGTGACCGAAAGAACTGGCCTGATAACCAGCGCTAAGAAACAGGTTGCCGGAGATTGTCGCGACTGAGACTTTGCCGTTTTATTACAGCCGCCATGCAGCTCGAGGTTTAGCACCAACGTCCTCTAGCATCCCGACTCATTTCCAACTTACAGGGTGCAAGAGGCGGCGCGTCACAGGTGGCTGAAAGCTTGGAGCTGTTTCAGAAATACGGTCATCGCCAGGGTTTGGCCTAGCAGTTAGTATGAGTTTGGCACTCGTTCCTTCGCGCGCGCCTCTCCTGTACGGTGCCGTAAACTGCGCGGGCTACAGCCGTGGCTCGTTCGTGCGGCGAGCACCGGCTCGACGCGAACGTCGCCGCCGACCGCAGAATTTGTGCCCGAATTAAGCTACGAGCTAACACGTCGGGCAGCAAAAAAGATGACAGTAAAAGTTTGTAAGACTTTCGTTTCATTAAACGCAGAAGAACTCCTTTCTCAGGCCCCCCTCGGGAACCAATGAGGTAAGAAGCCTGTAATTACTTGAGTGGATCCGAAGAAGATCTGAGTGATTATTGTGCCACATTAAATAGCAATTGTATCTTCAGCGATGTGTAGGGCAATAACACAAACAGGCCTCCGCCATTACGGGCCCCGTGGCACACTGGTCTAATTGCTTTGCCCTGGTGGTTTTCTGTGCCACGGGGGGGAGACTCTCTCTCTCCGCCGATCGCCCGCCACCGCTCCGATCGCTATTAGAAAAGGTTGTTTTTTTACCGATTTCTCCTTCTTATTGGGAAGCGGAGCCACATTCATCTCCGTAATCTAATAACGCCGCGGCTGTCTGCTGTGTTCTCCTGCCATTCCGGCGGATCGGATCAAAAAATGCTGCTGTTGGAACCAAGAGGAAGGTTCCGTTTTGGCCAGGAACCCGTGACCCCGCTCTGACCCTCTGCGCCCGAAATGTTTGTTCACGGACGCGTTCTGTCATCGGGGAAAGGTGGCCTGGGGTGCACGGTTCGGTGCCGAAACGCAAGCGGGTCGCCGTTAATTTCCTTATTAACGTTCCTCGAAACCGGGAACCACCTACGTATTGGTTCGGAATGATGTAAAATTTCCGTATCGACATTTCATCTCCGTTGTCTACCCTTGGCTCATTTCTCGTTCCTTCCCCTCACGCTAAATCTTTTTCGGTCCTTTTGTCCTCTCGGTGAGACCAAAAACAGTGCAAAACACATCCGCACTGTGATCTCTTCTACGTGTCTCACTTTGTCCCCAACCATCTTCTGATTTTCATTCTTTAAGTGATTTGTTCCAAAGACAATTTCACCCAATTTGGCAAAGGCTAGAGCGGCCTTCATAAATCAGTCGGCGCAGTCGGCCACGTTCACTAGACCCCTGGTCCGCGCTGCCCTTTTGTTTACTTCCCGCTCCAGCCGCTGTTTGTTTCAGACAGACTGCAGCTGTCGGTTATGGATTAGGGAAGTTTAATCAAAGTGTCTCTAATGCGGGGCGTAATGATGACACGCAGGGAAAGGCACTCTTTAGGAGATAATAATGGCTTGCGAAGATGGTTGTCGGTGACACACGTAATGTTTGTGCGGCACGTGCCACCAGAGCGGGTGGCAGCTGCTGAGTGCTCACCGCGGAGGGGCCAAGGGGGTCCTGCTGCAGCCCCGAACGTCGGCCCAAGGGGACTGGAACTGCCTTTTTTGGCCATTACGACAGATTACTGCCAGATCATTTTGACCATCCCTCTTTTTATTTGCTGGAAAATGTTTGTCGCTAATGGCTCTGTAAATTGGCTCGCTTTCTGCAACGGGGTGGATGAGTGTGACATGCTGTTGAACCGAGGAGGTTGGGGGGGTGGATACGGATGCATACAAAGGGCGGACCAGCTTCTGCCATGTGAGGCCCTGTGAGTTCAGACCCACAGAAGCGTCGGTGATTTAGTCGTTCGGGTGATGCTGCGTGCTGTTGCGGAAAATGAATAAATATTCCCTCCCACCCACTACTTTGTCGCCGTTGCACTACCTGCCATTAAAAATAGGACGGGGACAGGGTCCCGCAGCTGCAAGGACGAGCCCATGTCCTCTCGATCACGTGTCAGCAGCTACCGAAACAGCCGCGTTACAGCACCGTTGCTCCAGCTGCCATTCGTGTGGGTTTCAGCGCCGCTGATTCATTAAGCTAACAGTATGGGGTAGCAGATGTACTGTATATGTTAAATATCAGATGGGGACGCAATATCGTGTGTGTGTGTGTGTGTGTGTTTGTATATTGTACCAGATTAACCCCTGCAGATACAAGATCTCAGTGTCAGAGAAGTTGAAAAAGAACTTTAGCAAAGCCCAAAGTGACCATTAAATCCCTCGTCAGTTTTTATACATTCTATGACCAAAAGTATGTGGATGCCTGAGCACCACCCCCATATGTGCTTGTTGAATTTCAAACCCATGAGCATTCATATGGAGTTGTTCCCCCTTTGCTGCTAGGATAGCCCCCACTCTTCTGGTAAGGCTTTCGGAGCGCGGCTATGGGATTTGTGCCCATTCGTCCATAAGGTTGGGTGGGAAGGCCTGGCTTGCAGTGAGCATTCCAGTTCATCCCAAAGGTGTTCAGTAGGGTTGAGGTCAGGGCTCCGTGCAGCCACTCAAGTTCTTCCTTACCAACCTGTGCAAACCATGTGTTTATGGAGCCCTCTTTGTGCACACGGGGGTACAGTCATTCTGGAGCAGGAAAGGAGCTTCTTCTTCCCCAAACTGTGGCCACAAAGCTGGAAGCACACAATTACCTAGAATGTGTTCGTATGCTGCGTGGGTGTGGCCGAAACACACTCAACTCAGTCATTAGAAGGTGGTCCACAAACTTTTGTCCGCACAGAGTATTTGCGTTCACACATTTGCCAGGTGGTCTGCTCCATAGCAAACTACAACTCAGAGTAAACCAGCGTGCGTCTCACCACAGCAGAGAGCTCTACATATAGACATTAGCTATGAAAGCACAGCTGGTTTGCTGGATAGTGTTCATAAGGTAATTATTCCAGTAGATGCTTGTAGATGAGCCATACGAACGGGAAAGTAGGTGGATAAAAAGTAAGGTTATGAATGTCAACGTATGACGTTTTATTGGGCTTGGAGTGGGAAAATATGATGTGGTGAGTTCTGAGAGCTTTCCTGGAAACTGAAAGGGATTTGGCAGTTCTGAGGTAGAGATGAAGTTCATGCCACCACACTGGGGCCTAAACTGAAATCCAGTTAGATTTTGGATCCTTTGCTAGGTGGCCAGGCAAGCAGCCAAAGGTGGAGGAGTGCAGTGTTCTTGCTGAGGTATAGGGATTGTTCAGGGTCTCTAGATATTGCGGTCATAGTTCTGTGACTGTCTGGATTTTTACATTAATGTAACATGTCCAGCCAGCATGTACATCCATGACTTTGCTGCCCACCTATTAAAAGCTGCTCAGAATCCCATGAACACTCATCACTGCCACTGCACGGCGTTCGCAAGCCATCCAGCATCACTCTACGCAGGTTACACCCGGGTTTGGCGCAACTTGATCCAAACGCAGGCATTGACCCTTCGCCGGCTTCCTGTTTCCCGCCCGTGATGCCAGATGAAGCCCACACTGTGAGGAGGAGGGAATAAAAACCTCCATCGCAAACGCCGCTTCCCGAGTAATGAAAAGCAAATAAAAGATGGAGAGAGACGGACTGGAGAGGGATGCTCCCCCCTCCTTTCTTTCACCTTCTCCACACGAAGACGCCCCACGGTGGTGTGACCAGATGCCGAGGTGGGCTGTGTGCAATATTGTCACTGTGGCGTGTTTCTCAATAAGGGGCTTAGCAGCGGTCCTCCTGCAATGGGAGTCCAAACATGAGATTTATGCGTGTGCACACATCATCGCGCTTTCAGGTAATATCCATACAAATATGGAATGCGGCTGCAGGATCTCTGGGTTTACCTGCACCCGTGTGTAGTTCTGGTAGTTCAGCAGAGTTGCGGAAGCTGTCAGTTAATGCTGCGCGGCGCCTGTGTGGATCCAGCCTTCAATGAGGCTTTTTTAATAACCAAACACTTTACTCTACCATTCAGAGCACGTTTTTCATTTCCAAAGATGAATATGTAATCCATCACGGTAAATACTTGAAGGTAATATACTGGTATGAATACAGTAACAGAACTTGTCTGGTTTAAAGTCTATAAAAATACACTTAGATAATATTAATATATTAATAACAAAAAATGCTGCTTCACTTGTTAATCTGGATTATTATATCCTGCCCACATAAATCATTTTTACCCACCAGGTTAATGTGAAACACAGTAATACCTTGATTGGGGCTCCAGATGTGTTCTTGAGAAATGGAGCTTAATGTAACGGCTCTATAAGAGGGCATTAATATGGCATTTCGCATGAACGGAGCTCGAAAACCCAGCGTACGCAACTTAATAGAAGTTACAGCTGTATATGTGTAAGTGGCTTAATGGTTAGTTATACACTTAACAAAGGTGAGTAAGCACAGAAAACAGCATTTCAGGGATAACAAATGTAAAAAAAAATCAAACACTTTTTGCTTTTTTGAAAAAATGTGGCAAATTGTTATAACAAATGACACAAAGGGCTGAAATAGAAGCGCGGTACTGAGGAACCGCAAAAATCGGGGTATTGCTGTATGATGTGCGTTTGGTGGCAATTTTAAATTTGCTTAATCGAGGAGGGCCTTTAAAAGTGTGATATATTAATGTGAATCCTTTTACACTATATACAGGGAGACCCATGCGCGCGCGCGCGCGCACACACACACACACACACACACACACACATCTTTTTTCACTTGTGCTTGTGCTCTGCTCACTGCTGGAACTCTTCACCAGTACAGCAGATGGGGAGAGGCATGAAAGGTCAGCACTTGGCGGCGTAGTGGCCACCATCTTCCCATCGCTCCCGAAAGGTCAACCTGTCTTTTCAATGAGGGAGCGATCTGCATAGCAGGGTAAATTGTTACAGACGAGCGTGGAGGGAAGTGCCGCTCTGCGAGTCAGGCGGGCCTCTTAGCATTTAAAAAGGTCTTCTTTTATGCTGGGCTATTTTCTGCATATAGACAACTGTGGGCAGGAGACAACTGTAGGCGGTACCCACAATTCCAGGCGCCGGAAATAAATGGCTCTATGGGTCTGACCATGCACAATGGATCAGCATACTTTGCTGCCACAGGCCTGCATCAGGCAACCAATAGGTGGCGCTCTTCTCTGTGCGTAACAGCATTAAGAGGTCGCACAGCCGTGGGGCTGTGCAGCGGAGGGTGTCCCCAGCAAGTAATTTTTATTTCTTGAATTAGTGGTTGGCGATATAAATGCTTCAAAACTTTCACATGACCTTTCACCTGATGACAGGTCAGCACGTCGGCAGTGTTGTTCAGCGCTGAGATGCTTCTCTTAGCCGTGATGTCACCACCTTTACCTGTATTTATTCAGTAAGTGCGCCAATAAAAATGACCCAGCTGTAAAAATGGGTAAAGTCGCTTTAAGTACTGTATCTTTGGCAAAAAGCGTCAACAAAACGAATAAATGCAAGTAAGTGGTGTTTGCGTAAGATCAGTACAGCTGCATATAATGTACCTCTTCCTGGCTCTGAAACAGTAACCTGCTGTTTCAGATGTTGCAGCCTTACAACCCTAACTGACCTTTCAACTGTCTTTGATTCACTTTTCCCTCCATACATACCTGTATCCCAGGTAATCCCGCACGCACAGTTAGATGTTCACACTTCTGTTAAGATCTAACATTTCCTCACTGTCCATGACCACTTATCCTAAAAGACAGCCGCAGTGGCCCAGATCCTATCTAGAAGCGAGGGGGACCGGATTAGACAGGGTCCACCCTAGACAGGACACGAGTCCATCCCAAGGTAGCCCCACACACACTTACTCAATCACGCATGTACATACTGACCAGTATGTCTGAAACACATGTGTTTGGACTGTGGGAGGAAACCGCACGCAGACCGAGTTAGATTCAACCCTACATCCAGCTGCACTTCTCGGGTGCTCGGAGGTACCTGTCTGAGCTGCCGTGTCCCAGTGCCGTGTGTATTTACCACTTACTACAGTGTATATTAATGTATGTATACACTAGTGTACCGTGCAGCACATCACATCCGGTACTTGTTTGCGAGATGAAATCGTACAGACCTGTAGCCCCGTAGCAGCGTGTGCTTCACTGGTGCTAAAGCATGTGCACACTTTTCTACTCCAGCAGATCCACTGATCCCAGTTTAAGAAATAACATTAATCATCCTCTTCCTAACTCTCTCTCTCTCTCTCTCTCTTTCTCACACACACGCGCGTGCGCACGCACACACATCGCATGTGATGTAATCTGTCTCCACTGCTCACTCTCAAAAACACGCTTGAACACACACACACACACACAAAAGGAAGGGGGTGTCGTGCACGTCGGACACCATCTCACTTTCCCGCAGTGGACGCTGCACAAAGCTGCGTGCTGAATGGGGGTCAGCTGTGTGGTGGCCTCTGGGAGATTCCCGGTGAGGCTTTTAATGAATGTCATTTTCTTGCATTAACCACCTCGATTGTGGGATAATGGCCTCCCAACAATAACATTTAACCAATTCCCCTGTCTTTTGGGCTCTGCTCATTGGGGCCGCGGTAGGGGGTGGTAATTGATTGTGTAATTCCAATCAAAGCTGTAAACAGATTGGGCTTCTTTTATTCGGCCAGATTAGATCACATCAAAAGAATTGCCCCGAATGGACCGTGTTTGCGTTTTGCTGCGCTTTGTGGAAGCTCTAAAATAAAACTGTAAAATGTGCCATGGGAGAGGGTCCGCTCCGTCCCCGGGACGTACATGGTCTCTCTGACCTCTGCTCCATTCGGCAAGAAGAAAAGCCAAACCGTTTGAATTCCTGTTCCTCGGACCCCTGTGAAGGAACCGATAAGTGGACCGTGGGAGGTGGCGAATGAGGGGTTAACTGCCCGACACAAAGGAAGGCCCGGATACTGTTCGTATGTAAATGTGAGCGACTGGGTGCGTTTGTGTGGAATCAGAAAAACAGGCAAAAAAAGCGCCCTTGTATGGTGCTCGCGTATTCACAGAAGTGTGGGCTGACGCTCGGTTGTTGGTTCAAGTCCCATGAGGGGCCCCGGTTCACATTTAGCCCCAGTCGCTTCTGTATCCAGATGCAGCAACAAATGAGGAGGCATTTTGCCAGTTGCTGTAAGGTGAAATCGTCGGCTACACAAACACACGGGGGAGCGCTGAGGACCGTGACTGGTGGTGCTGCCTCACTCAGTCCCTCCTACGGTTCCCCTGCAATGGCTGGGTGATTGACAGGCCATCTAGACCGCAGGGCTCACGCCCCCAGCACCATCTGTCCCATCTCGCAGGCGCCGTGACGCTGTCTGGCGAATCACCGCCGCTTCTGCCCTTGCTCACCCGCGTGGGGTCGGCCTTCTGAGAAACGGCTGCGCCTGAATTTCATTTCATTTCATTTCATTACTCTGTATGTCCAGCAAAAATATCTTTTTTTCCCTCTTCATTTGGGCTCTACTGTAAGTGAAAATATTTCAGAACCGACTGCTATGTAGCAAACGATACTGACCGATACACCCGCAATAACGTCAAACTGCGTAAATCACCATTTTTCTAACAGTGCCAACTGTGTCTTTATTTAATTGTTTGACTGTGTAAGTTCTCAGTATCAAATTGTTCGTGTGACGCTTGTTATACAGCCTTCCCCCGCCTTACCGTGGTAATAAGTTCCAGAAAAACACACTGTAAGAACAAGTCTCGTAAAACAAAGATTTGACTACCATTACATTCAATGATAAAAAAAAATTTGTATGCGTCTCTGAAATCAAAAATTTTTGCCAAATCCCGTTAAAATGAGTACAAGTACACTGTGTGGCCAAAAGTATATGGACCCCCCCTCCCCCTTCTAGTGACTGAGCTGAGCTGTTTCACTCGCACCCACACAACATACAAACACATTCTAGACAACCGTGTGCTTCCAGCTTTGTGGCCACAGTTTGGGGAACCGCCTTTCCTGCTCCAGCATGACTGTGCCCCCGTGCACAAAGCGAGCTCCATAAACACATAGTTTGCCTGGGGTGGCGTGGAAGAACTTGAGCTCTGATCTCAACCCGACCAAACACCTTTGGAATGAATGCCAACTGCAAGCCCGACCTTCTCGCCCAACCCCACCGATACTCTTGTGGCTGAATGGGCACAAATTTTCAAAATTTAGTAAAAGCCCTCCCAGAAGAGTGGGAGCTGTTATAGCAGCAAAGGGGAGGACAACTCCATATGAATGCTCCTGGGTTTGAAATGGGAAGTTCAGTAAACATATATGGGTGTGATGCTCAGGTATCCACATACTCTTGGTCGTATTGTGTACGGGTAGTTAATATTACTGAAGATTTAACACAACAAGATGGTTTCCCTTTATTAAATTATCCTTTATTAATACTTCTGATTGTCTACCCGCTTCGCTTCAGCTCCTTCGCTGGCACACATAACAATTGCTCGCAAATAACATACAGTACATAAATACTGCACAATATTCGGTCTTTATTTATTAATTTGGACTTCGATGCAAAAAAAATTGTTCCAAGACAAGTGTTTCGGGCCAAGCCAGTGACTAAATAGCAAGGGCGTGCACTCGAATAGGCGTATCTCTTCTATAAATACATCGAAGAGGAAACCAGGCATTAAAGTGCAGCGCGGGACAGAATTTCTGATTATCAGAAGTTTCCTTTGGACAGATCCACACGGGTAGAAGAACACAACCGCGTGAGCTTTTATTCACTCTTGTTCTGTCTTCTCGAATCAGGCCGAGGCCTTGGTGACTGGACTGCGCTGATACAGGGCAGCCAGCCGCCACACTTTTTGCTGACACCGTGTCTTACCCCACAGGGCAGGGTGTCTAATATTAAGTGTTTATTGATCTGCAGCCCCTTAATCACTTTGCATCCCCCCAGTTTTGAATGACCTCCACTCCGGGCTCCCACACCTTGGCTTTCGGAGCGAAGGATAACGCACTGACAGCCGTCGCCGTTTTTAGAACGTTTGCAGCGAAAAAAATTGTCGCGATTTTGCCGGTTTGCGACCGTGATCCAGTTTGGCTTAGGGTGCGTTCCCGTTATTCCTTATTTCTGCGTGTTCCACATGAGCGGCGTCACTCGGTAAAGAACGCTCTTTAAGGGAGGCGGACGCAGACGTTCCGTGACCTGCGTTTCCTCCTTTTCCTCTGTTTGCTTGTTGCTCCCGTTCACGCCAATTAGCATTAATCCCCTTCTCTCTCGCCGGTCTGCGACTGGCGTAGAGCAGCGGACAGCCATTCGACGCGCGGGATCCGGAGCGGGAGCCCAGACGGGGGCGACGAGGGAGTCCTCGCACGGATCATGTCAAGGGTTCGACGCTCCCTTTGTGCGACCGCACAATGATCCGGCTCACATGCGCGCCCTCATTAGCGCCGGGGCCCGTGTGTCCGGGTAATTGTGGCGCCCGAGTGTGAATGATGTCTTCCCCGTGATAGCTGCTCCCCCCGGAAAATATGCTCCCGCTTCCTGCCGGTATCTCCGACGTGGGAATCATGTTAACTAATGATTAATTAAAACGTACAATTAGCGAATGAGCGTTGGAGATGCGATAGAAGCAGTTGGAGGGGGGGGATTGAAATATTTCCCTTTGCTGTCACCTCCAACACCAAGACTTTATTAGAAGCCGAGCGATTGTAGTGCCCCACGCTTCGCATCCCGTCCCGTAACACATCACCGTGTGCTGGGGACTAGCTGGTGCGTGCGTGCGTGCGTGTTGTACCACGGTCGATCTAGCCTTCCCTCCAGGTGGGGCACTGCTGGGTATTATTTCTGGGATGTGAGCTTGCAACCTTTAGGCTTTACAGTTCTTTTAACCTTTTGTGTTAGCATGTACATCGGTACGTGGGTGTTGTGTTGCCAGCTGAAAGCCCGGTGCGTTTTTGCTGTACATCCATGACAAATGCACACATGCTACATGCCAACTGTACCCACTGGTGTATTGTGTACGTGAAAGTGCTGTCTGAGTGTGAATGTGCAATTTTTTTCAAAGTTCTGCATATTTCTTTCTATGTTCCCTCTGCAGCATCGATATGGAGAGTTCAGGTGCAGCTGTTAGGAGTGAGGTGGGTGTAATGGATATTTGATGGGGGTCTGACTGCACCACAGCACCAAAGGACACCTGGAAGAGACCGTGGGACCGTGTGAGGCTCGGGCCGCCAGTCCACCTCCGCCAGCTCACATGCTCAAACCCTGGCAACGAACTGCGGAGGAGGATCTGGCATCTCAGGGAGATCGCAGAGTCGGGCCTGGGCAGTTATGCAACATGGACAGGAGGTAAGTGGTGGGGGGGGGCACAGAACGTGCAACTGCAAATGTGGGGAGGGCTACTGTGCTCCCACCTTACGCTGCGACCCGCCAAACCCAGTCAGCTATTTGCTAATAATATGAGGAGGGGCTCAATTCCTGTTCTTCATGTGGACCGAAGGCCCCCGAATCAAATCCCTTTTCCACTTCTATTCCCTTTTCTTTACCTCATTCAGCCGCTGAACACATTTCTACCTACAGCAACACAGTAAATTACATCTCAACCATTTGACCAATCTACCTGGATGCATGGACACTTCCCTTTGTGTGAAGTCTAAACGCAGTAACAATTATGCTCAAATTCCTTCTCCTTTTAACATGAATATTTGATGTGCATGGCAATTCAGAGGCATTCTGCAATATCTGGAATGTTCTAGACAGTCCAACACCATCACACATGTAAAATATAACCTTTTGATCTTTGCCCCTTGCTGAATGTATATGGGCATATGTGCAATTTCTTCCTGTTCTCTTCATGCCTTTGCATTGTTGTGACCCCCCCCCCCCCCATAGCTCATAAAAGTAAAAAAAATACAGTGAAGATACTCTTTTAATACCCTAGATCACTAGGGATTGACTCTGGTCCTTGGGGGGTGCACTGTAGAGATTTCACTGTACCTCAGGTCTTAATAGCTTGTTTTAAGCAATTATTTGGGTATTTGGTCAGCTTTTCATATTCTCAGGTTCTCACTGAAAAAATATGTCATGCAAAATCCACTGGATCGGGGCCTGACAGGGTTGGCCAGCTCTGCCCTACATGAAATTTCATGTTCCGGATCAGATTATTATTACCTTCTTACCTTAGAATATTACAGTTCAATACCAGATATTTATTGCTTAAGTACGTTACTCAATGGTCCTTGTGCCACCTTGTGAAATCACAAGTGCAGGAGGCTTCCGTGGAAACTAAACTGGAAGGACACACAGTCGAAACAAGAGAACACATCGCTGTAGAGCCTGCAACCTATTGTGCACTTCCTTACAGTACACTCTCTCTCTCTCTCTCTCTCTCTCTCTCTCTCTCTCTCTCTCTCTCCAGCACAAACACGCTTGCCCACCCACACACAAGCAAACACATCAGCGGACTTGCGCAGACCCCTGTCATCAAGTCTGGTGTAGATGTGAATCCCCCCACCCCCACTGCCACCCCTCTTAGCAGATCCATACCTCAGTATTTGCTGAGTGGCAGGTTCGAGGGGGTCGAAGGTCAAACTCTCTGTCTTAGCTGAGCCCAGTAATCCTTTACTCCTCGCCACCCAGCGTGCAGATATTAAATCACACTCGACATACCTGAGGTGCTGCGACTTCATCCATATTTCATCTCCCGTGAATTTAACGCCGCAGCACTTTTTAGGGCAACGTATTTATTAACCGGCCGGGCCAGACTGAGACAGGGCGGCGCACAAAACTCGTTTTGATCGGAAAATAAGATGAAAACAACTCGACAAGTATATGAAGTAAGCACAATGGCCCCTCATTACTTTTCTTTCCAGAATGTTCAGGTGTAGGCGGAGACTCCTCCGATGAAGGTCCCGGCCGGCACCGAAACGGCCTGTAAAAACCCGTTATTTCGGAGGAGGCTGCTGCATGATGGATATACTGCTGTAGCAGCGAGTCGCTCCTTCTCTGAAGGTGTTGAGTGTGAGTGTGTGTTCGGAAAGGGCGAGCGGTGCGGTCACGTTCCGCATCACGGCTGGCTTCTGTTCCGCACCTCTCGCCACGTTTGGACAGGAATCGTGTGGACAGAGTTGACGTATGTGGAAAGGCCTTACAAACATGCGCAGATGAGCTGTTGTCCCTGGCTGCAGGATGCTGTCCACCAGCTGCTGATGGTCGTCCGATGTTGGCCCGCCACTCATCCTTCGGTGCCGCCGGGCCTTCGCTCTAAGGGTGATCCGGACCCGCATGGCAGTTTTGGTTCCCCTCCTCTGATCCCGGCCGATTATTGGCACCTCGGGCTCCTGCCAGCTCGTCTTCGAGCTCAGTCAGACATTGCTGTTCTGTTTTATTCACGGCACTCACAGACGTGACCTTGTGGGAGAGTTGCTCCCACACGCATGATTAATAAACAGATAGCGGAAAGCGAATTCCTCCCTCTCCCCTCGACACATTGCCTCCCTTCTTTCATATGTTCTCCTCACTCTTCTGCTCTCTCTCTATTCTACGCTCTTCATGCTGTCCTCTGCCGTTGCTCTTCTGCCTTTGATCTATCCATCTACTCCTCCTTCATTCATCCCTTACTTTGTCTTTTACAATGTCTCGACTCTGTTTCCCTGCCCCCCCACATCCTCCCTGTCCTATGTCCTCTCCTCCTCTTCTCCCTGCCTTTCCTTGCCCTCCTTCCTGTCCTCCCTGCACTCCTCCCATCTCCTCTGTGCTCCCCTCCTTCCTTTCTGACAGATGCCGGTTGCAGGTGAAATACTGAGGGGGTGGGGGGAGGGCGCTAATGAGTTACGACCGCTCCCAAGGTTCATAATCCTCCAGTATCAGCTGTGTGTGATTTACCCACCACCCCCCATTGGCCTGGCAAACCAGCCCTGGTTCCCTGGTGCTCTTTACTCAGGTGTAGGGGCTCATCCGCACGGTACCCCAATGTACCCCCGAGATTATAAATAACGCATTTACTAAACCGTGTCATTTGTGTGTATGTGTGTGTGTGCGCACGTATGTGCACATGTGCAGCAATTTCAGGTTTTCTCCTTTATAGATCAGCAGACAAATTAACATCACCTCCCATCACCTCCTCCAAACATGCCACTGCTACAGAACTGAGTTGCGTTAGAAAGTACCTTCATGGATCAGCAGCATGAATGATTCTCTGAGAAGCATAAATCAAAGCCCCGGGCCCAGGAGACGCACACCCCAGACAGCAGAGAGCGTCAGAGAGGAGTGTGGCTGGAAGGAGAAAGCACGAAGGAGGAGGGGACAGCGAAAAGGGTAGTGAACTCTCAAGCAGATAGAAGTGGCCCCCTGTCATTCTGCAGACATTCTGGGAACCTGCTGAAAATGTGGCCCCTGCGCTGCTCACTGTCGGTCTCTCTGTTTCCTCCTGTTGTAGCGGAACACAGTCAGTGGGGGGCAGCGAGCAGAGGCTTCTTCATGTTGTCGGTCTTCCCTCACCCGCTCCTGAAGCAAGGTTGACCGGATCCAGAATGCCAGTGCGGTCAGGAGGGGAAGCAGGGCACTGTATGGCTGCAGTACCTTGGGGTCTGAAAAAAATCCAAAATATGTACTCCAGCTGACCACACACACACACACACACACACACACACACACACACACACACACACACACACACAGAGGAAAGAACTGGAGCTGCTTCATGCAGCCCTTATGATATGGTCAGATATTTACGCTATTCATATTCATAATATTTATATTTTTTGGAGCAATGTAGGGTACTTCAAGGGTCCTGCAGTTCATAAGATCCAAGCCCAGACATCTTATGCTCTGGCATGGCCAGTTCTCCACTACGCCACTTTCTGCCCATATCAATCTGAGCAATTAAGGGCAGCAAAGCGGCTGATGCCACTCCCTTTAACACAGAGGATGCAGGTTTGAACCCCACCTCCTGCTGTGGTCTGCTGAAATATCCTTCGCTGCTTCAGTGAATACTTCCCACTTGTAAAAATAAGTTAATGTTGTCAGATGCCTTAGAGAAAAGGGTCAGTTAATGAGTAAACAATAGCACTCGCAACAGGGACTTGAAATAGCAACCTCCTGGCACAAACTTCTGCTCTTTCTCCCAGCTGCACGTTTCCTTCGGCCGGGTATGCAGCGGCAAGCTGGGATCGACTGCGGTCGAACTGCTGCCGCCACAGGGGCGGCAGGTGCCTCCAGAGCGGGTTTTGGAGGTAACTATCACAGCCAGGTGGTTGAAAATAAAACAAAATCATCAGATTTCTCGACTGAGTCGCTCTGAAAGCCCGTTGTATAAAAATGCATGACGAATGGAATACCAGAGGAGGTTGATACAATATAAAAAAATGCTGCAAATTTAATTTAGGCTGCACGGAGAAATATACTGTGTGGCTTTCTGTTGTACACAGCTGTTCAAATTTATATCCGCTATTGAAAGTGTCCTGGGGATTATATAGTATTTCACATTTACATAACCCCATTAATATATAGAATTTCTTTTTCTGAAGCAAGCATCTGTGTTGAAATTGTCAAGGAAATCTTTCCGCTGGAGAGTAAAATTGCATTTTCTCTCTTATTCTTAAAATAAATAAATAAAACAGGCAGCTGTGAAAACAGCCAAGTGATGCGGAAATAAAAGGGCCGGGCAAAAATTGAGCGGACCTCACTCTGCGGCTGGTGGCCAGGACAGGGCAGGAGAACGGGGGCCAAAAAAACGTCTCGCTTCACAGGTCATTATTAAGATAGCAGTCGCTGGAAAGCATTAACAACTTGGTTTGAGCAAAGTGGACTGTTGCCAGTTCTGTTGGTAAGAGGAACTTGTTTCTGTTGCTGTGATATCAAACCTTCAAGCTGTCAAAGCTTTAAAAAAAATCAAGCAATGACTGGAAACTAACATGCTGGAATTCCTCCCAACTTTATCAGTTTTTTTGAAGAAGGTGTTCCTTTGTTCTCCTTAAATCCATTCTCCTTTTCTGCTTAATTTCCTCAGACCAAAAATTAAGAGACTGAAAAGAGACCCTTCTGCTAGTATTCACTGGCGGTCTTCAGACGCCGCCAGAACATGTACTGGAGCGTCACAGGGGCCGCAACACTTTGCCGTCGTCACGTCGGCCGTGGAAAAGTCCGTTCGGGAGTCTGGGAGGATCTCCCTTTCCACAGGCACGTTCTCTCAAACACTGCTCAGCAACAGCCTTGGTCCCTGTGTCGCTCAATGAAGTCTCTGTTTCCAGGGGAGACCATAATAAAGCCCCAAAAGCAGGAGACAGAGCGGGCCTGCAATGGGTGCACAAGGCTGGAACTGTAAGCGCAGTCATTAGTCTTTTGCACGTTGACGTTACCAGCTTTAAACATCTCATAAATTACCCTAGAAAGCCCTTCTGCCTCAAGGGGAATCGAAAAGAGTCGCCTCAAACACGAGCCGCTGGAGCTGCTTGCCGCTTTGACCTACAGGCAGGTTGCAGCAGAGATGAAGAGCTTCTTTTACTCCGTGTAGGCTTTGGGTAGTCCTGGCCAAACACATCTCATGGAGATACATGGAAGTTGGCCACTGGAAACTTCTTGCCACTGACCTTCCGTCCACAGTTCCTCACCCTCCAGTGTCTCAGGACTGCTTTGTAACCTCTTTGTCACAGATGTTCTTCCTCTTTGATGCAACCCGTAAGCGATCCATGCGGCCTGTGGCTAGGAGGATAGAAATAGAGTATCCAGTAACTGCATGGGTTTTGGGAGGATAACTGAGCGATACATCTCCTCAGTACAGTTGCACACCTTAGTCTGGGCATTGGTTATGCAATAGACACTTACACAACTGTGCTGGAGGGAGCAGAGAGAAGATTCTAGATTCTAGACCCTCCTTGTTTGCAAGTAATGGGCATGATACGCATTACTGACCAATTAGTTTGAAGATTCTCACTCAAATGTCCTGCATATTTTAACCTTAACTTTTAACCGTGTTGTTTATACACTCTAACACCCCCCCCCCCCAGGTTTACACATCTTTGTCCAACTCAACTGAACACTGAACCCTGCTGCTGCTAAATGGCCATCCCAGCTACACTTAAGAAGGCATCGAGTTCCGGCAATACCAGGATGGAGGAAGCGAACGGGAGAGAGAGGTGGGAGGATGGGAGGATGGGAGGGGGAAAGAAAGGTGGTAGAGGTGGTGGCTTTAGTTGTACTTTGATTAATTCTGTAATGAGTTTCCTTTAAACAGTACAATTCTTAATCAGTCCTATCAAACCGCTGCCTATTCACAGGCGCAGAGGCCCACTAATTCCCTTTAATTCCCTTCGGTGGAAGAGGGCCATTAACAGCGGCCAGCACCGCGCCACTTTATTGTGTGTCATTGTCATCATATCACGCCATATCTCAGTCACTTACAAGCCGCTCAGCAAGCCGCCGGTGGATCAGACTGCCGTGTGACAGAACTGTTTTCAGAGGCCATTTTCCATTTCTGTCAGCAACCCCTTGCCCCACCCCACCCCTACACACACACACAGACGCACACACAGACGCACACACCTTGCCCTTCCCTGCCACAGGTCGTCTAAACGCATATTAATATTAGTCACGTTTTTAAAAATTGTGCAGCTCACACCAGTTTATAAGGGGGTAAAAGTAGGGGGTGTGGGGGGGGGGGGATGGGGTGAGTTCCAACTTCCTGTGTTTTAGAAGAAATCAGGACAAGAGAATTAATAAAGGCTCCCCTTCTCCCCGATTCCAAGCAGGCTGCTGCTTGCTGGAGGCTGCATCCCAGTGTCAGACCGCTGGGAGAATTTTAAACGCTCAGGATGGATTGTTTGTGTAGTGGAAGCAAAACCGGGTAGGGGGGTCGCAGCGAGGGTGGGGCAAAGGGTAAGAGACTCGAGAAAATTGAAAGACTGCCAGAGATGCTGAGATGCAAATAGTAACAAAAGAGGCACAAGGGCTCCTTCGTGCACACGCAGGCCTGCGAAGGGAGGAGCATCGGCCGGGGAGGGGGGCACAGGTGGGGGGCACAGGGGCAGGGAGGGGGGCACAAGAGAAGGAATAGGGGTTATTAATTTTCACCAGGCAGTATCATACAGCTGGTAGCTCAGAATCAGTTTTTGGTGTAATGAAAATGGCCTGAGCAGAAGATAAATGCCTCATAAAGTGCACCATTTAGATGCAATGAGGCCTCAATCTGGATGGTGACTAATCGAACCCCCCTGTCTGCCACCCACAGCACCCAGCCCCCCCCAACCTTTGCCGTTCCCTCCCTCGGATAAAGCTCAATTTTAGCAGCAGACGTTTTTTTATCCCATTTTTTCCCTTCTTCTTCCTCTTTCCTCTCCCGAGCCGCCACTGACGTCCCTGTGAATTGTGGTGGCGGCAGCGGCGGCGGTGGTGCTGTGAGTCGGAGTGGGGGGGCATGGGTCGAAGTTCAAGGCACGCGGAGAATTATCTTGATTTATGTCTGCACGGTCTGGTCACGGCATGAGCGTGGCAGCCGCTCTGCAGCCCCGCACGGTGGGCTCTTTTTACGGCCCCCCTGTGACGTGGGGGGGGTGGCCGGGCAGAGGCGGCTACGGCATCATTTTGCTCGCAGAAGAAATGGCCCAGCGCTGTGGTGGCGATTTTTCTTGCTCTGCGGTTGAAGGTTTATAATATATCTCTAAACTACGTAATAACTTTCTGAGAAGCGTGTTTTTAAAACAAATTGATTTTCAGGGGGCTTTTACAGGGCCAGCGTCTGGAAGCGATGTGGAGCCAAGTGACTGCTGTGGGGCCTTGAGTCCTCTGCCTGAGGCCTCACCCTACCAGAGGTTCACGACCAGTGCCGCACCTGCCGACGCTGTGCTGCAGGCCCAGGTGCAACACACCTGTTGAATGTTTATCAGCCCTGGGTTCTCCAGCCACCTCCCGTTATGTTTTTTTTGACATTGCAGCACACGATCATAATTTTATGTACGCCAGTGTACAGACATATAAATCAAACGCACAGGAGCCGCAGCGCAAACCTTCGATTCTTGACCTCTTTTGGACTTCCTTTTGACACATTCATCTAAAGCGAGTGAGCAATGCTGTTTCCTCACATTCAACAGGCTTGATTTTGGTAAAGATGTAGCTAGAAACAATGACCGGCTGCGGGGTGTGACTACAGACCCTTCACGTCATGCAGTTCACATCAGGCAAACAATGGCTGTCAAAATCCCGACTCTGTGTGTCTCTGCATCTTTGGGTTTATGGCTCACCGTACAGTGGTGGGACTGTGCGTTACAGTGTGTGTGTTTACAAGTGTGTTTCTTTGTGTAACCCAGGACTTTGTTTGGTTTGTGGGGGGGGCCAGGCAGCTGTGAGTGCTAAGTGATCCTCCTTTCGGAGTCGGTGACACCCTGGCCCGGGTGCAGAACCCCAGTGTTTAATCCTGCCGATAGCTGGCAGGTGTCAGCTGCCACTCAAACGCGTCCCCGAGCGCAGCTCCTCACACGCGGCGGCGGATTATCCTGACAAGCTCTGGGTAAATCACTCTGACGGCCATTGTGTTAGGGCGTGGAGAAGAGCGCTGCTTCTCCTGCCCTCAGGCTGTGGAGACACAATAAAGAAGCCTTTCACAAGCCTTCTGGCCTCAGCACACCACAGACGGGCTGGAATATTAAACCCCAACAATGTTACACCTGTTATTCCCTGTAATGGTGGCCCGACCCCAGTCCATTTTTCACATTTTGTTTCTTTTTTCACCGTTTGGGCCCATTTCAGGAAGGACCAAGACACTGTTTTGAATCTTGAGGATTTGCGACTGAATGTCTTCAAGGCTATATCGTGTTGAAAGCTCATTTTCACATCTCATCTTTAGAGTCATGGTGACAACTCGCTGTGCGGTGCCAAATAAAGTGTATTTACTAGCTGGTTTAAGCCCTTAACCCACTCCTCTCTCAAGCTTCATCATCAAACTTCATGCAGGTCCCTCTATTCATTTTGATTCATCACCAGTGGTGTGAAGGTGATGTAGGTCTGAATCTTCCATAGTGAGAGGTGCAGACTTGATGCCTCCTGTGATCCACCTGTTCCTTTTACATCTATATATTCATTTGTTTAGCAAATGTGGATCTTTTGACCACCTTGTAGGGCGTAACCAGTCTTAAACTTGATGCCAGCAGCTACTGGAAGCCAGTAGAGAGAGGGAAGGAGGTGAGGTAAATGGCAGCACACTGACCATTCCAACAACCTGTGTTCCACAGCATTCTGGACCACCAGATCCAAACCATCTATGGCACGTGCTGTCGTATTCCAGGGGCAGGTAAGACTGTTGGAGTTGTGGAGCTCTCTCTGCCTTCTCTCCATTTTCCCTCTCCCTGTTTTGGCGGTGGTCTTCCCATTAATGATTTTGTCATGAAAGGTCCACCGCAGAGCCAATGCAGGTAAGAAAAGCATCTTCCTTCTTTAAAGCCTCAGAGAAATGTAGGGAGAAAGGGTGGGCTGAAACGGGGCCAGCAAAATAATATTCAGAAGAACCCTCCCTTCAAGGTCACGAATCCCAAATGAGCAGCTACATCATGTTTGTGTGCCCTTTGTGTCGCATAAAGGGGTCAGCGGGTGGATCTTACCGATGACAGCCAAATCCTCACTTGCCTGAAAGGCTTCTGATTTCCGGGGTATCTGCAGGTATCGTGCTTGGATCCCTCATCAACCCGGTGTTGTGTGCCGAGGGACTCTCCTCCGCGAGATGACGGCTGTTGGTCATCCGTCGTGACTCCTGGTTCGGAGTTCTCCACGTGGCAACCAAGCCGGGTAATTGTGCATCTAGGATGAGGTGATTAGTTTGCGGTGCAGATGAACTAAAAACCAAAGATAAAGCGTTTCCGCCGCACAGAGGGTTCAAGAGACGGTGACTGAATTACAGGGTATTTGCGGTGACTAAGAGGCTGTAATTAAACCGCAATTTAAGATTACATTATTAACTGGGTGGCCGCCTCATATTGTGTGTAACTTTGCCTCAGTTGTGGAGAAAGGAAAATCCCTTAGTGATGGTTAGATCCAGGCACGTCAACATTTTACATTAAAGCCCATGTAATGCCAATGTGTGGAGCTTTACATGGTCAGGTTGCCGAATCCCCACCAACACACCAGGCTGGGTCGGATGTGCATCGCAAACTGATAGCGTACAGGTTCTCCACATGAATGAGTCCAAGGCAGAACATCCGCTGCAAAGGACCTGCATCCCAGCCAAGTGAGCTTTGAGGTTTTTTTTTGCTGGTTTAGTTCCTGGGTATAAACGCAAGATGAAGGGGTGCAGGAAATTATCACAAGTGAAACCTCTGTGTGTGTGCGTGCGCACGCATGCCCAGGATGTTAAGCCAGTCGTGATGCATGAATCTGTCACGAAGCCGCACCATACGCTCCTTCACACACACAATAAAGACCACACTAGGAACCAGTTCACCCGAAACACATGTCTTTGGACTGTGAGAGGAAACTCATAGGAAGAGGATGGAAACTATACACAGAGTGAGCCAGACCTCCTAGCATTCGAGCCTACCACTCTCACCCGTCCGCCTAGGAGGACAGTGTGAGATATGTACTTGTTTCTTAGTGTGTGTATTGACCGAGGGTGAGTCAGATGCTGTTTTAGACTCCTGGAGGTGTCTATGGCAATTTGGTCGCCTCATCCAGACCCAGCAGAAGACATGGTGTGAGAAGTTTCCACAGCTCCACACAGACATATTATTGTTCTTCACATATGCTTTTATTTTTCAGGCAAACCCCTTCCTCCCACAGTTTCCTATGTGGAGCAGGCACCGCACTCCCTGACCAGCAGGGCCTGGGGTAACCACCTGAAATGCAGACGAGGGCCAAGACAGAGGCTAAAAAGGGCACAGTTCTTCTACAGGGGGTTGAGCATGAGGCTCTTGGCTCCACAATCATGAGACTCCAAAATCTGAACGGAATGCAAGGCCAGGCCTCCCTGCCCAGAATATGTGCACTGCTGGTTCTGGTTAGCACTGCATTTGCTTAATGGTCAGCAGGGTGCACGGCCTCTGGCTCATTCGATCAAGCCAAAGAGTCTCCCCCTTCCTTAATGGCAAGCCAGCGGGGGCGTGCATCTCAGGAGAGAGCCAGAGTCGAAGGCTGGGACAGGAGCTGATCACCCGTGTTATATCAATAACTTTCCCGCGCCGGGGTCGTGTAAATTGATCTTTTACAATTTCTCTCGGTGACAGCGCCTGTAGCCAGCCGGATAAATCATTCCTCCAGCGGCTTTCTGTATCGATCGCGGGGACCTGTGGGAAAGGGCCGACGCCCTGGCCCTGAGCGGGAGCTGCTGGGATAACTGGGAGCCACATTGTGATGTAGCAGCAAAGCCCAGGTTCAGAGGTGGGCTCCGGACTGATTAGTGTTCTTCCTACCCCCCGTGTGGATTTCTCCTGTGCATCGGCGGGTCTTGATGAAAGCTTATTGACGGGGGTGAGAAAGTGTCACTGTGTGCTGCTGGGGTGGAGGCGAACGTTGATGCCTTTGTTGCACTTTGGACAGGGTGAGATGGCAGCAGATCCTAGCACGCAAATGTGCGTCGAGTCCAGGAAGCCAGGGACACCACGGGGACACTTTTGCAGTAATCGCTGTGGCTAAAATGTTCAGCCCACATTCCTGACTGAGCGCCGGTCCAGGCCACACAACATGCATTTGGGTGAGGCGGTGAGTAGAGTTGTTGTCTTCTGTTCAAAGAACTTGGGATTGAATTCCATGTCTATTTGTTAGTCCTTTTGATCAAGGTATTTTGATTTCCGCTGTGTGTAAAAGGACAGGGACAGCAGGCGGCATAGCAGCCACAGCTGCTGCCTTTGGGCCTCCGTGACGCAGTTTTATTCCTCACCTCCCCTAAATTGTCCTGGCTAAAAACATTGTCCAGCTGTAAAACTGTACACATCGCCGCCTTTAACCACGTGTGTGATATCACTGCGGAACGCCAGGATTCCCACCTCCCTGCGCGGCGCATGACGTCAAATCCCACATTTCTGTGTGTGTTCACCTGTTCTTACACTGCTTGCCTCCGAGCAGAAAGCCCCTTTAATTCCCCTCTCACGTCTAAGCTTCCCTTTCTCCTTTGCCATCTCACGGCAGTAATATCACACACGGGATTCCGCAAGGGTGTCCTGTGTGTGTGCAGGGTGTACACTCGCTCTTTAATTCCTCCAGTTTTAATTGGGGGCCACTGGGTTCTGTAAACATTACCTCATGCCTCTCTGCAGGCTGGCTGCCCCCCCCAGAGCCTGGTGGAGGGGCCCATGGGAACAGAGCGGGCCCTTTCTCCTCTGTGGCCTGGGCCTAATGAGACCACAATGGGGGAGTACGCCCAAGTCGGGCTGCAGGGTCACTAGCGGATAATCCCCAACAATGGGGTCGGGGGTCTGGGGTCCCTGACAACCATATAAATTGTGGCAGCAGCAGAGACGGCCGAAGAAAAGAAACAAAAAGCAGAAGGGAGAAAAATGGCAGAAGGCACACAAGCGAGCGGCCCATCGGGGGGCAGCGAGAGTATTGGGGGGGGGGGGGGGGTCGGAGCAGCCAGGGAGGTCAGCCCCAAGATCTGGAGGTCAGCCAGGCCTGAATGAAGCCAGGGGTGGGTGGGGGTGGCCGGGTGCCTGGGCAACGGTTGCCAAGGAGCGAGGGGTCCAGAAGTCAAAAGATCACTCAGGATTTTCCCCTTAACTCTACCCATAACCTTAACACATTCCCAGCAGTCACAGCGTGGTAGGGGAGGGCACAGCTGAAAACACGGTGCCCCAAACTCCTCCCTCAACACCTGTGTCCATGTCGTTGCACAGGCATCGTGGTCATGTCCAAAAGTTGCGTCGCCGGTGTTGAGCCGCTGCTGGAAATCAGCAGTTGTTCAGGTGGAAGTGCGCGTGTGTGTTAGCGCTGCTGCCGTGCACGTTCCGGCCTGATGCAGCAGTGGCACAGTCAGGGGTCTCCAGGGGCTTTTTGTCCCGCCACTCGAGCACGATGCTGCCAGGTCACACACTGCCAGGCCTGTGGGACAACACTCACCCAACAGCTGCCAATCAAATCAGCCCCCGAGGGACTGCAAAAAAAAAAAAAAAAAAACAGAAAAGAAAGGCATTGTGGGGAGGCGTTCTTCCAGGGCTGCGTGCTGCTGCGGCTCAAAGGGACAGCTGCCGAACACACACACACACACACACACACACACACACACACACAGGCTTGTACTTCTACATACACAAAAGGCACAAACTCACAGGATCATAAATAGGAAAAATATTTTATTTTACTGCATACAAAGATACATACTTGTATACAGAATTGTAACACCAAGACAAAAATTACTGAGTGAAATATGAACTTTCCAATCTGCAGTCTTCAACTTAAAAGGATTTTGATTCAGAACAAAAAACTAAAAACACTGCAATTAAACTGCAGAGATTTTAGCGTTTTTTAGTCCTGCTGTGTTTTTAAGGCCGGTAGTTTGGAAAAAGCGACTGATTCAAAAGAGCCCAGATTGTGCGTGTGTGTGGTTTGTTTGTTTGTTTGTTTGTTTTATTTTTATTTTTTTAATTTATTGCAGGGGGGTGGGTGAAGGGCTATTCCATCTTTTTCTTCCTGCACGCCAGATATTGTCACCACAGATTCTATGGAATGCAATTAGGAAGCCTAAATTAAGTGGTAATGGAGAACCCGATCTTGAATCCGCTGTTGCCATGGTGACAGCGGCTCACAAAACAGCCTCCAGTAGTTTTGCCACTTTATCTGCAAAATGCACAATTGAGCTTTAAACTGGCCTGCTGGTGTGTGTACGAGGAGGGGGGTCTACAACAGCTGCTCACTGGGAGGGGTTCCACTGTCTTTTAATGCTCCTGATCATCCAGAATCGTTTATTTAACCCTCCAACACAACACGGCTGACGCGTCTGGTGGAAGCCGCGCGTGAGGCAGAGCTGTGTTTGTCATTATCTCAGTGCTTGTTTGTGTTCCACAATCTCAAAGTCACGTTGGGGGGCCTGTTCGGAGTTCGCCTTTTAGCGACTTTGGGGGAAAAAATACACCAAACACCACTGCGGCTACGCTGGATAAAAAGAACTATCAACCACCGACACTGGTGTGGCGCCAGGTTCTGTCCGCAGTAGGACGGTACTTTGCTAACTGAGCAACGTGCGCCAGAGGGCCCAGCAGCCGTCAGTGGATGACCGGGATAAAGACGGGGTGGGGCAGGAAGACAGGCGTTTGGACAAAGGAATCAGAGCCCAAGGCTGCCCATACTGGTGCGTCAACTGAAACAAAGAACAGGAGCGTTAATGTCTTCTGAAATCCAAAGAAGGGTGTTGGCCAGAATGATCGAAAAGGGCAGTCCCACTTCAGAACTTTTTTGATAAACTGTGAAGGTGTTTCACTACACTGATTCGTTTAGCTGTTATATTTGTATAAATATGCTTGAAATGCTACACATGTTGCACCAAACTCCCTACCATCATTTATACAGGAGGGCAATGAAACACACGTGCACACACCATGGTCAGTTTAGAGCCACCGGTTCACTGGAAACACGAGTCTGTGGACTATGGGAGAGAACTGGAACACTGGGCAGAAACCCATATCTCCATCATAGGCCAGGAACTATGATTTGGCAATGTTGCCTGCTTGTCACTGTGCTGCCCCACATAAAAATCTGCATATCACAGAACTTTTCATTTTCTTTTTAGTATCTTTTGTGTGCATTTGAACCAATTAGGGAACAGTTTTTTTTTTTAAATTTAACTTATAAATTAAACGGCTACCCTGCAATGGACTGGCTTCCCATCCAGGGTCGTAGGTCTCCTGGCTTAGCACCCAGTGATTCCAGGATAAGTTGCAGATGTCCGGAACCCTAGCCAGACCTTATGGTTAAAGGTGCACGGATCGATGGATGGTACTGATATTAATAATGAAAAGCCTGGTTCTTAAATGAACATTTGCAAGGCAGTACTGCAGTCAAAGAACTTGGTGGATTATTTTTAATAGTTCTCCTTTGTCAATTAACAGATTGTGCTCAATGTCAGGGAGAGAAGTATAAATTGGAACGTGTAATATTTCACACCCTTCTGAGGGGCTATACTCTTAAAGACAAATTGTTAAAAAATAATAATAACAATAACAGAAAATGCGAGTGAAAACAACACCTGTTCTTGGTGTGAGGAGCGGGGCGTCGCTTCCTCTTGACTGATGGGCTCTGCCAGGATGATCTGGCGCTCGGTGGCGTTTGTTCCAGCAGCGTCTCACATCAAGGGCTGTGGGATGCCAGGCGAGAGCGGCGAGGGCTGCTATTGGAGCGGAAAAAACCCCACCACCACCCCCTGCATCAACCAGAGACCCCACCCACTCACCCACAAAATTTCCGGACTCCACACAGAGGTTGCGCTGGTGTGGATGTCCAGCTGTGAGTCCATCGAGGACAAAGCGACTCACATTACCTCACCCACACGTAGCAACCTGTGAGCGGGGGGCGGGTGCCAGGGGAGCGGAGTGGCGGTCGCACACGGCAGCCTGGGCCCACGCCAGCCGCCGAGGCGCGCCTGTGCCAAGCTGCGGCCATCTGTGCCAAGCTGTGCCGATCCGTGCCAGGCTACGTTGTCAGGTTCCTCCACCACTGCTGAGCGGGGGCCACTAGAGAGGACATCAGACCGCTCTATTACACAGCGCCGACCAGACACGGTCGCCGTGGCCAGCAGACCCCGTCCAGCAGACCCCCCCAGGACCCGCACATTCCAACAGTCCTTTTTAATTCACGGTTTGGCTCGTGCTCCATCCTGCCATTGAAAGTGAATGCATAAAAAAACACGGCAGATATTTGCTGTTAATTGGCTCTTCATCGCCATTCTTATAGGCAAGGTGAATGTTTTTGCGTAATAAGTGACGCGCAGCGGTTCCAGGGGTGTTGTCCAAAAGTTATTTTACCTCCGTGCTCTTACACTCCACACACAAGAGCGCTTTATCTCTTCAGGTCAAACACTGTAACTGAGTGGTCCTAGACACATTTACATTAAGAGCATAAAATCGGATGCTGGAAACAGCGCAGGACCTTGCGGGTCACTTACTGGGACATTTATGTGACACTAAACGGAGCTGCCTGATGTATTGGGTCAATGGAGGGCATTTATAATGTAATGTTTTCCATTACGAGTGCTGAAAATTGACCCAATCAGCCATCAGACAAACTTTAAATATCCAGCCGCTGTCTCCAATTGTTCAGCATTATTCGCCGTTGACAGTCTCTGCTATTTTTCTCACACGTAGCACTGCCGAAAATTGGATTAAAACTGCAGGTTCTCATTTGCTTGAGTTGTCTCTATGACCTTTTCACCTCTTCCCATTTATTGCTTTGGCCCACTCCACGGAAGACGAGGGATGTCGACGCTGCCGATCGGCGGGAACCGAGGTGCTGCTGCCCAGAGGAGTTCGGAGGAGGAAACACCTGCCGGTAAGTTGAAAACGGTGAAAACTCATGCTGTCAAAATTATAAATACAGCAGAAGAACATATGGCACCGTACAGAATACAACAGAGTACAGTGTGTTCACCGTGAGGCCACTTAAAGGACACTGGATGTTTGTTGCTGGTGAAATTTGCATATTACCCAGAATTCGCCACCAAAAGAAGTGCTTGTCCGAGATGCGGTCAAGGAGTTGAACTCCAGCGCTCCCCGGTTGTGCTTCAGTTACACGCTTACTACAGTCAGCAGCGGCTAAACAAGAGCTATAAGTTCTCTAGCAAGCATTTTAGTACAATTTGAACAATAATCAA
This sequence comes from Heterotis niloticus, assembly GCA_018136845.1. NCBI lineage: Eukaryota > Metazoa > Chordata > Actinopteri > Osteoglossiformes > Osteoglossidae > Heterotis > Heterotis niloticus. Next base: position 20,235,043 of record CM030906.1, read on the forward strand.
ACCGTTGATTAGCATCAGAAGGGGGTTCATAAATAGAGATGTTAGCCGAATTTGTCATTAAACACAATGTGACATCTCGGTCTATTATTTCATTGACGCCTAGGGTGCGGCATCTCTTCAATTCATGATAAACAGCAGATCATTGTGGTTCCAAGCAGCAGAACAATTTCTCTGCAGCAATGCATGCCGGGACATATGCGCGCACATATTTTAGCGCTTGCTGCCACCCGTTCCTCCTAAAAATCCATTTTGATGATTCATCCATAGCATCTGAGTTTGGCGAAACCCATGTGGTGTTTTCGAACACAGCCGCGTTTTGTCGCATCGGACGCCTCCCTACAGGCGCTCCGGCCATTCGACGAGGCCTCCAACACCTTCAGCGGAAAAGAAGGGCCCTCTCTCCACCTCTGTCTCTCCTACTCACTCTGTCACTCTTCACTGCGTGCTCACCTCTCCTGGGGCAGTAGGGAGGGGATGTCATCACCGGGTCAGATTGTGTCACCAGCGACCTTCTGTATTTCAGTGAGGCTTTCTCTCGGTTGTAGAAAGTAAAACATCTATCCATGCTTCCATCCATCCTTTATCAATAACTTCTTGCCCACTGCAGTGTCACTTTGGTCCACAGCCTAATGCAGAAGCATAGGGCACAACCTCAGGTACACCCATCTATCCTCGGTCAGTTTCTCTATAATGGGAGATTCTGTAGGAGTGACCCCCTCTAGTCCACGCATGTCCAGCTCACGTGGGCTCTCTCCTACTATCCTTGGAGACAAGGCCACCTCTCACCAAACAGAAAAATAACCTAGATGAAATAAAATCGGTAATAATAATTATAAACCCTTTCCAAAAGCACAACAAATGAATGTCTCCATCTGTCTATGTAGGAGCTTTGGGGGCTGTAGTTTCAATTCATTCTCCCTTGTCCATTGTGAATTGTTGAGGAACATGGAGAACATCTCCCCTCACCCGGTCCACTGTGAGCGCTGTTGACAGGAAACACTGCTGTGTCTTTTTTTTTGCATGCTGATGCAAATATTTGTTTAAATGTTCAGCAGGAAATGTAGCAGCATCGCATTGCCCTGATCACTTCTCATTTACAAAATCCACCTGGGCCTCTCCTCCTGGCGTACCTGTGCTCCATCACGGCACAAACATCAGCCAAGGCATTACTGTGGATTGCACTTCAGATCCACCACGGTGCCTTTACCGTCAAACAAGGTACCCAAGAGCTCGACGATAAAAAGTCCACCTTTGCACCATGCGCTGGGACAGGTATTACCGTAATGCCAGAGAAATTGATTATTAGTTGTGTTTTTGTCGCAGTTTGATGCGTATAATTGCTTTCTCTCAGGACGACTGACGGAGGACTTCCTGTGACAGACAAACGCTGCCACTCTAGGTTCATTATGCCACCAATCTGGGAGCTCCAGCATCCATCGCTCTGCACAAATAACACAGGCACCGGAACCTGCATTTTGGTAGAAGATCTCACAGGTGATCCGAAAATTACAGCTTCAAACTGCAGGTAATCATTTTATGCAAACTTTTTAGCAAACCAATCAGAACCACTTTGGCCATCACATTCATACAGAATTAATTATTGTTTATTTTGAAGAGCAATTCATCTTAATTAATGTTAAATGCTTCTGAGGATTTTTATAAATATAGCTATCACTCAGTATATGAATGTACAGTTACACCCTAAGAAAATTAATATCTTCCCTCGATATGCATATTTTTAGGTTTCAGTGTTATGAATCTGACGTTCGTATGTGCCCTGGCCAGAATCGAAATTTACACTCAACAAACACAGACATAATTTCTAGTACTTTATTATTATTATTATTATTATTATTATTATTATTATTATTATTATTATTATTATTATTATATGTTGTATAATTTTCAACATATTTAAACAATGCATGATGATAACTTGTTATTCATAAAACAATTTCTCTAAGTGGACATGATGCATACATGATGAAAACATTGCTACAGTACAGTACTATGAATACATGACTTAGCTAAGGAAGATAAAATTTTTGTCATTTAATCTTTCTCGATGTCCTTTATTTGAGTGTTCCCATAATGCATCATTTCTATCCAATAGTACAATAACATGAAGATGTCATTTCTAGCAAACAGGAAATGTGAGGATGTCTTCACTCCCTTAATAACTCCATCTTTCGCTTCATTCTAATGATTCTCACTAGAGGGTTTCTAGTCTGTCTTATATGCCATTAGTCACCAAGCCTGATGTTGTGCTGGAGCATGACCTTCGCACCTGAAGTTTGTCCCAGATCTCAGCACCTGCGCCAGTCCTGCATAGTTGAGCACAGATAGAAACAATCTCACAGTACAGCAAGGTACAGCACAATATTTTTCCCATAAGAAATAACAATAAATTGGGCTTTGATATACGAATGCTCGGTATACATGCGATTTTCTGGAAAGAATTGAATTCATAAACTGAGGGATGTCTGCATTTGCAAGTCATTACTTTTTTAGCAGCAGAACAGTACTGGTTTAAAGCAATCTTGAGAGATAATCAATATTAGGAAAATGTAAATACATACGAGTACGTGATATGGTTCAAAGGATTACAGTAATGAGTAAGAGTGGTCATACAATCCTGTTTAAAAGAATCCAGAAAGTTACCTAACTTGAAAATGCAGTGTGTTACCATGTTGCTCTTCCATAGATCCTCTTATATGGCCATTGTAAGAGTCAAATCTGAATCTTGCTGGCTTACAAGGTGGCTAGGTGTGTCGTTTGTCTCTAAAGTCCAGAGTCCTACAGTCTGGATAAGTAGAAAAAAAACATATATTTACTTAACATTCCCCAAAACCAAAGGTGCACTATTTAAACATACAAGGCTGTTTATACATAATGCCCATCTAGCTGTGTGTCACCTCTAGTTTTATAATCTGTGCATCTCTCCTTCCTGGCTTTGTGATTGATATGGAACAAGGAAATGATATATTGGTTTTAGGAGCGCTCTTTCCACATGCAGGAATGAAAGGGGAAAAACTACAAATGTGAAAATAACAAAAAAATCAGCGTCACAAAAATGTCCCATTTCCACCTGAAAAGGAAGGTCCCAGAGCGTCACCATGTCTTTGTTTCCTGGAACTGCACCTGGTGACAAACACAAAGACCACGGGAGCCTCCTCCTGCCCCAGGAAGGGTGGGGCGGGGGGGTAAGTGAAAGGGGGAGGAGGGGGCAGTGTGGTGCAGGAGAGGGTAGGGAACAGGGGCGCGTACCTTGGGAAGCCAGATCAGACATCTTCAGCTGTGGCCTGAGGCTGGTGAATAATTGATGAACGGTAGTGGCAGTTTGAAATGGAAATGTGAAGGACAGAGGTGGGTGACGCTGTCAGCCGGAGAGCAGGCCGGGGATGTGACCAGAATGGGGATCGCCTGCCTGCCCCCCACCATCCGTGTGGTTGGATGGGGCTGGGTACAAAGGTAGAGGATATTCTCAGGATGGTGGTGCTGTTTCGTCCGCGGTGAGCTGTGACGGACTTTCAACTGTCCGGCATCAACGGCCGCAGTTGACAGGGACAGGACGAGGAAGGACGAGCGACAATGAGCTAGGCGAGAAGAACTGAGAGAAGGAAAGGAGCTGGTGCAAGGATTGATGAAGCAAGAGAGGAATGAAACGACAGATGAAGAACTGAGGAAAAAATCGTTAGCGCTGACGTAGAGGTCAAAGGTCGCACGGACCCTGCGCTTGTCACTTTGGGCTGCTAATACTCTGTCCTTCTTGTCCTCTTTGTTTGTGCCCCATCTACTGTGCGCTCAGAGGACAGAGCTCAGAGGAAGAATCAGGTGTCTTGAGGGTGTAAATGTAGAGACACACGCATACGCACTCAGGTGCAGTCACAGTGGCTCGGCCTTGTAGAAACCGTTCATGTGCATTTTAATGAGCAGAAATAATCCCGAACAATCCGGCGCATTTAGTTGCCAGCGACTGTTAAAGGACAGGGACTTGGAACGATGGCTCCATTTGCCGGGCTTAGGCACTAATACCCCTCGCGTTTAAGGTGGCACTAGAAATAGGCCGAACAGCGCTCTCCATTTCAGCACCGGGACCCTGGGATGGGGGAAGAGGCGAGTGTCAATGTGAAGGACGGCCCACCCCCGATTCCCCCGTGTGCACCGCTCCGTGATATCCCCGCCATGCCAGAACCCACGGGGCACCTTCCTAAGCCCCTCATTCCCATCCTTTATCTCCCACTAATTTCATAGGAGATGGGGCAGCTTCCACATTAACGCACCCCGGGCCGCCCGGATCAAGGACGAGGCGCCGGTGGGAGGGACCACTGACCCCCACGCTGAGAGAAATCACTCATGGTGCCTCCATCTTGGGGGTGTGAGGACTTTGCAGGGAAGATTTTCATACCTCTGGTTTTTACCTGTGTGTCTGGCTGCCTGCCTCTCACAGCACTCACCTTTAAAGAAAGAGATACATACATATAATTAACATCATTTATTAATGATGTATTAATTTTCTTACAAACACCTATGATTCTGTGATGATTATGAACCGAGAAAAGACTTTTATTCCTACAAGTTGGTGACACTAAAATGAAGCATGCAAACTAATGCTTTAAGCAGTTCCCTTTGGCCTTAAAGGTCCCGGGTTTGTATCCCACCTCTTACCGTAGTACCCTTGAGCATGTACTTATTCTAAACCAGCAGAGTAAAATTTTCCCAGCTGTATAGATGTGTGAGTAACTGTGATTTGTGCTGGAGAAAGCATCGGCTCGGTGGGTGCGTGTTTTTGAAACTCCTTGTGTGTGTTAAACCTTTTTGTCTGCGCTGTGCTTTCAGTGCCGGCGGTGTTATAGGGTCTTAAAGTGAGCCTTTCAAGAGGCCACAGGTTGCATGGGGCTTACAGGGCCGGGATCCATCAGAGCCTGGCTGCAGCAGCTTCTGTTTTCCATGAAATAAAACACGTGCATGCACACACACGCTCGCGCACACACGCTCGCACACACACGTGTCCCCCCGATCCCCCCCAACTATCACCACCACCACCCGCACGGTACTCACCACCTTCACGTGGCGCAGTGCCATTCCCACATAAGGTTGTAAGGTTGACAAGAGAGAATCACGCTGTGGCCGGCTGAGGCCTATTGCCCCCTGAGGGAACATCCCCCCGCTTGGGGGCGAGAGGTGGGCAGTGCGCCAGGAACCACCAGTCAGTTCCTGAGCAGTGTACCCCTTGCCAGCTCAGCCTCCACTGGGCCCCCCCTCCACCCCACCCTGTATTCACTTCCACAGCCAGCTGGCAGCTCCCTGTTCTAGGTCTTTCCACAGGAACTCGGCCACCCTGCAGGACCCTCGTCCCCCCTCAGTGCGCGACATGGCATCTGCTACGTTCTGCTGCATCCAACCATCCTGCAGTAAAAGCTACATCCCACGGCATCCCATACCTTCTTCAGCATCTTCCAAGTTCTACATCATCTGCCATGCTCTACAAGTGCCCACATCCTCTGTGCTCTGCAGCATCGTGTGTTCTGCCGTGTCTGGTGATGCATTATTCAGCATCTGCTATGTTCCTCTTTATTTGCAGTGTTCTACTACACTCATATTTCACCCGTTACATTCTGTGGCATCCAGTACATCTGACGGCGCCTTCTTCACCCTACGGCATCCACCTTATTCTACAATCCTGGCTGCAATCAGTATTGCCCAACGGTATTTCTCATATTCTGCGCATTCATTAAGTCCATTTACATCTACAAGCAGATCCTTTTCCTCCAAAGCGATGTGCGGCGATCATAAACGAATATTTATAGCTGACACACTTATTCAATGTGACTCACAGTTTTAGGTACATGACAGCAAACTCTCACATTTAAACACATGCAATGGGAAAGTTTGGATGCCCATTTTGCCTGAAACATGACTTTGGAGTTCCGGAGGTAACCAGAGAATCTGGAGGAAACTCACATGAAAATGGGGAGAACAAGCCAACTCCACACAGACGACTGCCAGTTTCAAAAATGTGGCCTAGGCACTGTGAGGCACCAGGAGCTCTTTCATGCCATATTGCTGCCCATTTTTACCCAAGCTCATCCTTCGCTCATCTGACTGGATCTGACCTGGCCTACCTGAGTAGACCAAGGCCCCGGGTAGCCAAAAAAGGTGGCATGATGCCCGTGAAGTAAGGAGTCAAAGGCATTGGTACAAGAAGCCATGTGGGGCCGCTGCTAGTCCAAGAGGCATTAGCACAGATTGCTACGGCCACCTTCTCACTCAGAGCCCTGTGCCAAAGCAATATTTTTACTCCAGTCCTAATCATCATGTGGGCCTCGATTCCCTGGGTACAGCGGGCACCTCCTCCACTGCATAGGGCACCAGCAGTTCTGGCTGGGCAAATGTAAAGTGAGCCAATGGATCAGAGTGACATGCATGATTTGAACTGGTTCTAGTTTTCCTTCACGGATTGCAGGGAAAGATACTTTCCTGAAGGCATGAGAGATGTAAATATATGCAAAATACATGCAAAACAAAGATGCAACAATGCTGGAAGCAGGTTTTCTAGAATATACCACCCCCTGATGACCTTTCCCAGGAGTCCCAGTCCATGCCCGGAGAACCTAGGGATTAGAGGCAGGCCCTGGTGGAGCTGTGCGTCACCTCTCCGGTACCGAATGGGTCCAACCCCAGCCCTTTGCTCATACTGTCCTCCTGACTCTTCTGTGCAAACGGTAAGAGTTAAGGTGGCACACACCTGTGCCCGACACCTCCCACACAAACAATTTTGCCCCTGGCTGTACCTTCTCTGAACTGCCCCCCTCCCAGCATGCGTCTCCTGCTGCTTCGCCTTCATTTGTGAGTTCACCACTGACTAAAATCCAAGTCTGTAGGTGTTTTTAACAGCAGCAGATAGGTTAGTAGTAAGAGCTGCTGCCTTAGACTTGAAGTCCATCAGTTCAAATCCTCCCTCTTGTTTACCCTGAAGGGATGTGGTAAAAGTTACCCTGGTGTATAGAAGTAAGTCATTGTATATAGCTTAATACTGTATGAGGTGCAGTGGGTTGGAATTACTGCCTTTGGAGCTGGAGAACCTGGGTTTAAACCCCACCTCATGCTGTAGCATCTTTGAGGAAGACACTCATTTATGCTTGTTGGGACAAAAAAAACCATCAGACGAATGTAAATGTAGTGAAGCCGTGCCGAGATGCACGGTGAATCTGATGCGGTGTGGAGTGGCGGGTTAGTCAGTGAGGGAGTGTGCGGGTCACTGCACACCGAGGTGAGACCCGTCAGCAAATGCTGCCGCCAGGCTGCACACAGAGACACTTTCATTATGCCTTTCCCTTCGGCCAACTTCAGCAGTCCCCCTGGCTGACTGCCACTCCGACACTGCCTTCTTGTGAAGATTCCTTAGGCTGTTAATTATTCTTCACAGACCTGCACGCAGTCTTTATGAGCAGTGCTATTGCATATGAATGTTTACATTTTACTCATTTAGCAGACGCTTTTACTCCAAGAGCCATACAGTGGTTATTATCTCTATAGTCATTAACCTATTTGTGTAAGACAGCGATGTGACACACTCGTTCGCACGCTCCAGACTACCTACCAAGTTCACCTGAAACATTGAATTGCAGGATAAAACTGGAATACCTGGAGAAAACCTGCTTCGAACAAGTATTCAACCTGAGGAGGACTGAAACACACTCAACCGCATGGTCTAGGTGCTGTGAGGCACCAGTGCTACCCCCTGCCCTGCCACTCCCATGCCATATGAGGATTTTCTCAAACTAACCTTTGTGTACTTGTGCTAACACGGGCATACACGCAAAGGGCCGTCACACGCAAGATGTACGCTGCCATTAAAACACACGGTGCTACACTCCGTGAACTGCACACCATCGAACCTGCATGTCTAAGCTCAAGTCCAGGAGGAGAAGCCAGTCATGCTAAGTAACAAACGGTGAAGACATGAGGGAACTGAGACTTGACAACTGCATCATGTGTTGTCTATCTTACTGTATTGGTGGTGGAAAAGAGCAGCAGACGCCTTCCCGGTCGGACTCCCCTGACAGACCCTGCGCCGTGTTCACCGCCGGCACACCTGACTCCTTCCATTATGCCAGGATGATGGAGGGCTGAGTGAGGCCCTGAACTGGAGGCCCGGGAGCCAGGCCTGGGGAGAACCGTCTCTCTGATCAGCAGCCGGAGGTGGGGGTGGGGCTAGTGGGCTAGTGGAAGGGGTGGGTAAAGCGTGCCTGTCAGTGGGGGAGATGGCAAGAGGAGTGGGGCTGCATGGAGGGTGGTGGTGGTGGGGGGGGGTTTGATGGCTCCTCGGTCTCGTCAAGATGGATTACGGGGATGACTTTGAAAAAGAGGTGAGTTTTTCTCCTCCCTCTCTCATGCTTTCTTCGTTGCGATGTTTCATATCCTCTGCTGAAAGAGAGTTTAGAGCAGAGAGAAGGACAGACAGAGAGACACCAGCCTCTGCCTTTTATGTAGAAACACAGTCTATAGCACCTTTCGCAGTTTATATACGCGTGCGTGTGTGTATACAGACTATGGCAAGAACTGTATAGCACCTTTCATAGTAAATACTGTATATATGATTCAAAACCCATGGGTTCTGATATGGGGTTGTTCCCTTTTTACTGATATAAGAGCCTCCATGCTTCTGGGAAAGCTTTCCACCAGATTTTGGAGCACGGCTGTGGGATTTGTGCCCATTCTGCCACAAGAGCATCGCTGAGGTCAGGCGAGAAGGCCTGGCTCGCGGTCGGCGTTCCAGTTCATCCCAAAGGTGTTTAGTGGGGTTGAGGTCAGGGCTCTGTGCAGCCACTCAAGTTCTTCCACACCAACCTGGGCAAATCGTGTGTTTATGAATCTCGCATTGTGCATGGAAGCACAGTCATGCTGGAGCAGGAAACAGCTCAACTCCACATACTTTTGGCCATACAGTGTGCGTATGAATTCCGAATTTTGTGATAAAAGTGTGCGTCATTTAACAATGGGGATACGTTCTGAGTGTGCACGCGCCGCATCATGTCCATTTTGATGTTTATACGGTATAGCTTCTTGCTCCTAGGCTGCAGACCTGTACAGCATGGTACAGCAGGTGCGGTAAACACAAGATGTATAAGGCTGCTGTTGGTGTAACACAGCATACTGTTTTACAGTCAACTTTTTTAAGTAGATTACACTCTGAAATAACAACACAAAGTACAGCATAGTAAATATATAAAACAGTAACATAGTTGTTTATTATCATTGTCGAGTATTATGTATTGTATGTCATTTTATGGGACCACCACCATATATGCGGTGCGTTGTTGGCCAACACGTTGTTATGCGGCGCAGAGCCTGTATATGTATACCAGCACAAACACTCTTTTGGCCAACTTTTGCCAACAAGAACTCTATTAAAGAGAAAAAAATTACCGCACATGCCTCTGTCGAGATCAAAATTGTCGGGAGGAAGTCTTCACTTATCTTCCTACATCAGTGAAGAGGTGGTGCAAACATCAGCCGAAAGCAGGCAAACACTAAGAGATAAATGGGAATCAAAACCAAGGCAGCGCTGCTGCCTGTCTGTGAGCGGGTGCAGGTGGGGATGGTCTGTCCCTCCTCTGAAAGGACGCAAAGCCTCAGGTGATGCAGCGCTGCTCCATGGCATGGGGTCAGGTGCCTTCTGTTGAGGAGCCTCTCACTCGTGGGCTATGATTTTTTGTGAAGAGGCTGTTTCGTGCCCTCAAAACGAATCCTTCAGAAATTCACACACAAACACGGCGGCGTGAAAAGGGAGGAAGAAAAGGGGCAAACCGCTGTTTGCTTGAAACGTCTTCATTGCTCTTAAGTAAGGAGATGTTTGTTTGAAAGGTAAAATATTCTATAAATATTTATACCAGGCAGCTGTGCACGTTGCATTATCTGCAATTGGGAACCTTTATGCTAGAATAGATTTCCCTTAGTGAAAGTAGCAGGCAGTGAAATGCAAACCAGGCCCCCGCTGGGTTGTGGTCACACAGAGGCTGTCCTCTGTCTCTCGCTCACACGGTGTCTTATGAGGTCCTGGTGTTTGGTGTGACATTGTGCTTCGGGGGCCACAGTCTTGGGCCCCGGTTTCAAACACCATCGACTCAAATCAATATCTACCCAGTATGCATTGTACTCTTTGTGTGTGTGTGCGCGCGCGCGCACGTGTGCACGCATTCATTTTACCTTGCTCGACTCTGCTAGAGCTGAAGGATTGCAGTTTCAAAATATTTTAATTCCCCACCTTAATTCTAACCCGTGTTTCATGCTTTTAACAAATCAAAAGACAAAATCTGAAAGTAAAACAAAAAAACCAATAAGGATCCATGCGGGAATCACAGATTTGTGTCGTAGCCGCTATGATCTCTGTGCCCGTGCCTCCGACGCTCCGGCTGCGTCTCCCTCCCTCGCGCCCAGCGCTGTCTGATTGATGGCTCCAGTGAACATTAAAACTTCCCTCGCGCGGCCTGTACGGGAGCTAATGTATCTGAGGGATTGGTTACTCCATCTAATGGCGATGGCTTTCTCCGAAACGGAGCCGGAATCAATAATGAGTTTTTCCTCCCCTCGGTCTTCCTGGGACACCGTTCGCTTTGCGGCAATTAAAGTAAAATACATTTGCATATTGAAAAATAATTAAAACAAACAGACCAACAAGAAGGCCCTGGCTCCATGGAGAGACACAAACTTGGGCTGTGATGAAACACCACCAAAAGTGAAAAATGTCTACGGAGGGAGGCTTAATCGCGGTGTTAGCGCTCTGTCATTAATCTCGGAATTATACCTGATTCATTTGTCACTGCGCCGAGTGACATTTTTTTTTTTCCGTCCCGCGAGCTTTTCCCAAACAACTTGTTGTTGTTATGGAGCAGCTTCATAAGTGTGGAGACAGTGACTAATGCAATCTTGTGCAGCTACACAGATATCCCGGTTAGCACAGGAATGACGTATGAAATGGCCGAATTGGCAGGTACGCACGCAAACGCACACAAGGGCCCTATAAGGACTCCGAAAGCTGGCAGCTGCTTCATTTGTGCCGTGTGTGTGTGTGTGTGTGTGTGTGTGCGTGTGTGTGTGCATCTCCAAAAATCCCTTGCTGGCTCTGAAGTCAAGGTCCCTTTGCTTGCCCTACTGTCACTGAAAGGACACCCTGCTGTTATCAAGGTGAGGATGGCTAAAGATCTATCTTGGTGCTGTTTGAAGCCCTGGGGACAAGCCCACCTGCCTCCTTCACCAGCAGGACCATATCCACAGCAGTTCGGGCTGCAGACCTGGCCCTGTCACTTGCAAAGGGGCGAAAGGGAAGCAGCAGGGGCTGCTGGGTAGCCATGGGGTAGCAGGGGGCATACATGTTAAGGACTTTTAATCGAGGCCCAGAAGAGATGCACCCTCGAGAGAGACAGCTGAAAAGATAGCAGTACCCTAGCTGACACACATCAATTTGTTTAGCTAAAATAACTCCTAATAATAACTCCTAATATTAACTGTTAATAACTGCTAATAATAACAATAATAATAATAATAATAATGAAGAAGAAGAAGAAGAAGAAGAAGAAGAAGAAGAAAGCTTTGTTAGTAATAAAAACTAATAATAATATCAATATGGTACAGCAGCATGTAGCAGGTATGTTGGTTAAAGCTATTGCTTTCTCTTCAGAGAACTCAGGTCTGAGTCCCCATCTTGTTGCTGTATCCTGGAGAAAGGGTTTTACCCCGAATTGCTGACAGACGTGCCACTGCAGTAAAAAGTACCACTCAGTGTAAATGGGTAAATCACAGTAAATAGGTCCACATTGTACAGTAAGCTGCTTTTGAGGAAAGTGCCGGTTAAATGAATAAATGCAGTAGCTGTGGGTTAGGGCCCAGTGCTGCTTTCAGGTGAGAACGCTCTTTCCTTCTGACTGAGCACCATCGTCCCTCGATGAAGCACCTTCGCTTGTGATTGTGTGCTTACACAGTTCTGCTGTTTTGGAAAAATTCACATTTATGAAATTGTGTGTTAAATGTATTGGAGCTGAACACACGCAGGCTCTGCATACTTTGTTCAGTTTTTATGGAACAGAGGTACGTTTGTCTGGGTCTGGCATCTCATTGTCCTTTCACTTTGGGCTGGAACAATAGTGGCGTAAGAAGGTTTCGCATGAAGAAAAGCACTTTAACAGATGTGTGCTTCATACTCATTCCGATATTCCCATTTACCTGTTACCACGGATGCAGCCAATAGCAGCTTGGAAAAACCTGCCTGGGTACTTTTATTCCCTGAAGGATCCTGAAATCAGGAGAAAATAGTCCCATTGTAGAGCATTAGCAGCAAATGCGCCACTTATGCGAGCGAGCCCGCCGTAAAACAATTATGCTGCTGCTTGGTGTTTTCCCTGCTCCGAACTTCCACCATCCTCATCCAACGCTTGCTATTCATCTCTTATTTTGCGTTAACTTTTTTCCATGCAAAACTTCTCTTTTAAAAGTAGGTAAAATTATGGTACGGTGCAAAAAAAGCAATAAAGGAGCAGAATGAAAATGACTGCACTTACTTTTGCTTTAGTGTTACTTTTATTTTGTGAGCAATGCTGAAAATTGTACAATTAGTCTTGGAGTTTTAATGGCTTTGGGTTGATTTTTTTAACCAAATCATAAATGATAGCTTTTGGAAGTTATGGGCTTCATACAGTACATCTATAATCTATCAGCTTCAGGTCTGTGGAGTCTTCCCCCCCCACCCCTTTTTTTGTCTGTTCCACTTATTTGATGTTAAGGTCTTTATCTCCAGCCATGTATACATGTGGTCAAACAAACATTTTCTGACTAGGGGCCTTTTTAAGGCCGACTGCTCGTGTTTTGGATGAGCGGCCATTAGACGTTCACTGGTCAAAGTTTCACTCCATTGTAGCGCAACAGAGACAGATACGCCCCGGGGAACAGATTGCCCACCGTGGAGGTGGTGGGGGGATGATAAATAACTTGCTGGCTGTTTTGACCTCTCTTTGTGGTGTTCTGGGTGAGCAAACCCCCAGGGGGGGAGGAGGGAGATACGGTGGCTCAGCAGGAGCTCTGAGTCCTCTTCAAAGACTCCTCAAACAAACCAAACAGCTCCACTCCTCCCTCCCGTAGTCGCCAGACCCTCTCCGTGCTTCGACTGCCGGTGACAGACTTGCCGTTTCAAGTTGCGATTTGACTTAAATTGCCAAGAGTCTCACCACCTGTGCTGGTTGCCTGGCATCACTCTGGGGGGTGCAGTGTGTTTCAGCAGCACTTGTCCGGTTGTCCAAGGAGTGTTACCTGAGGTCATTCCTGCCAACGGCCATTAGGCTCTTCTGTGGTTCTGATCCATCTGTACCGCTTTTATTATTTATGCATGCTTTATTTGGACACTTTTTTAACATTTCACCCTTATAAACTTGTCAAAATGTGACATTATCAGTATTGTGTTTCATGTACTGTATCTTGTAGTAGCCTTGTGCCATTTCCTTTTTTATATACATCTATGTTTCCATATTGTTTTGTTCAGACTATCATCTATCTATCTATCTATCTATCTATCTATTTTCCTGTCTTTCTGTCTGACCATCCAACTGTCTGTCACTCTGTCTCTTTTTTAATCTGTCTTTGTCTGTCTGCCTGTCCATCTATCTGTTTGCTGTTTGTCTGCCTGTGTATTTATCCATCTGTCGGTCTGTCTATCGACATGTCTGTCCATCCGTCCGTCCATTTGTTTGTCTCTCTGTCTGTCTGTCTGTCCAGCACACTGTTTTCCAGACACATTTCTCTCAGCTCCCAGGCTCAGTACAGTGTTTGACAGTCACGCATACAGAATTGCTGCAAGGCGAGCAGCTCTGCTTTGAGAAATGCCGACTTCGGCACTTTGAGAAAACTGACCACAGTGGCTTCCACTGGATTAAGGAGCCAGAAAACCTCTTGCAGGTTCGTACTTAGACAGATTAAGGCTTCCGAAGGTGTCCTCTAAAAGGACCGGGTTCATTTGGGTCGTGGGTCAGTTTTATGCTCTTTAGAAAAAACATCATCTGAAAAATGTGTGATAAAAATTAACAGGAATGTTAAAAAAGCAAAAAAAAAACACTTTATAATTTTGGCCATGATTCGCTTAGTGGTTTAGGTACAGTGACCACTGCAGGCCCTCATGGGAAGCTGGGTGTTGCCAGATGCAGTCGTTTTTGGAATGAAACTGAGGTGTTTAGTCTGAGCGCAGCGTTCCTGGGAGACATCTGGGACAACGTCCAGGTGTTTGGAGAACATCGTGTGACTTCCCACCAAACTTAGCTTTGACATAAGACAACATGTGTTTCTCACATTTGCTTCATATCTTTATGGAGAAGCTACAAGCACTGAAGACATTAAAGTGAAATCAATAAAATCATATTTAAAATAAAACCTAATGCTTAAAAAAAATCACAGTTAATTTTCTTTTTAGTCATTTATTTGAAGTTCTGAAGATTTAATCCAAAACAATTTATAGCTCATTGAAAACACACAGGTGCTTTACACACGACCATGTAGAAGGCATGAAAAATGAAAGTAAGCATTAAAAGACCAGTTTCACTGGTTGATACAATCGCTCACTGAAACATCTCCAAATGACTGTTTTTTAAATCTTAAATACTGTGGATACCGAAGAAACGGCTCCGTAATGGTCAACAGTTTGGGACAACTTGAAATTCTCTGTAATAAAAGAAAAGGTTCTCCTTATGTTATGGAACATGGCAATCGGTGCATACGTGGGGCTGGGGGTGTCCCTGGACTCACCGGCCCAGCGATCTCATTTCCGGAGCCTTCCACTGACCCCTGCCCCTCAACTCGAGCCGTTAGCAGTTGGTTAAACATTTCATCAGCTTGCCGCTGGCGGTGTGACACCTGTACCTGTGCACCCGGGTAAACATACTTCCTGCACCACTAGCAAGGGGAACACAGGAAAAACGCATTTAAATCTGCCTCGTCATCCTTTTTTCCCCAAAAAAAGCTTCTTCCACAGGTAACAGCATGATGCAACAAAAGTGTGTACCGTTTACCACGATTTAACACTGGGTTGTTTAGCAGTATTAAATTCTATATATATTATATACATATGTTGCTAATGCTACACCTGCCTCGCTCCCAATAAGTACGACTGCATCCCCATGCATAAAGCAAGCTCCATAAACACATGGTTTGCCCAGGTTGGTGTGGAAGAACTTGGGTGGCTGCACAGAACCCTGACCTCAACCCCACCAAACACCTTTGGGATGAATGGGAATGCTGACTGCAGGCCTTCTTGCCTGACCTCACTGATGCTCTTGTGCGCAAATGGGCACAAATTTCCAAAATCTGGTGGAAAGCCTTCCCGGAACAGTGGGGACTTTTACAGCAGCAAAGGAGGGGAGCAACTTCATATGAATGCCCATGGGTTTGGAATGGGATCTTCAACAAGCGCATATGAGGATGGTGCCCAGGTGTCCACACACTTTTGGCCATCAAGTGTAAGTAGACTGTGGTAATACACTTGCTGGCCAAAAAAAAACGTCACCACCCGGATTTAACTTCGTGTTAAGATGTGGGGTTGCTTCAGTTGGTCAGGTCTAGATTCAGCAACGTTATGGGCCCAAAAAATGGAACGGCATATTCCAAGATGGCAATGACAGGATTCATGGGGCTCAAATTGTGAAGGAGTGCTTCAGGAGAGACATCATTTTCACACATGGATCGACCACCACAGAGTCCAGACCTTAACCCCATTGAGAATCTTTGGGATGTGCTGGTCTGACTCTCCCATCATTAATACAAGATCTTGGTGAAAAATGAATACAACTCTGAACACAAATAAATGTTGTGACATTGCATAATCTTATCAAAACGATGCTACAGCAAATGCATGCCGAAATCAAAGCTAAAGGCACTCCAATGAAATATTAGTGTCACTTTTTTTTTGGCAGGGCAGTGTATATTACATCATAAACAATTGATCCGCTGTGGCGACCCCTAACAGGAGCAGCCGAAAGAAGAAGTGTATATTGCATCATAATAGAGTGGAAAAGGCACTTTTGCAGAAGTATGTAAGCTTTACAGTCTGTAATAATAAGAAACAATGTGTGAAAGTTGTAAAATAGTAGCATGAAAAGCTGTATAGAGTCATTCCTCAACATACACATACCCTCTCTAACAGTTCCGTTCAGCACTGCCATTTCAGTTTAAAAGCGTTTCCCCACAATAACAAACAGCTAACTCGAATTTTTCCCGTGAACCACACAGTGGTGCTGTGTATATTTTGTTCCTGCACCACAAAATCGCAGCGAAGACACAAACACTCAGTTGTCCCATTAACGCACGCATACACACAGAGGACAGCAAATGCAACAAAAGCCATACTGAGGCTGGGCCACCAAATATTAAAAATACAATAACCCACTGCTGGTTACCATAATTAACCCCACAGAGAGTTGGTGCGACGCACCAAAATACTTATTAAGCGTAACTAAGACAACACATACAGTACAGTATGCGGCAGGTGATGGGAAGGTGGAGCTTGTAATGTTCTAGCACCATATTTTATTTTATATATAATTACATTCAGAGAACCCATATAAACACATGTGTGCTTTACTACTTTTGTTAGTTTACTTACCTACCATCCGAATACACTCTGCATCACCATTCTCTTCCCCACCCCCCCAAGGGATTATGGGAAATGCGATCATTCACCACTAGTGTTACAGCACTGTGGCTCTCCCTTCATGCCTTGCTGTTGTATATGTATGTAAACAGTTATAATAATATTCATAAAATAGTTATTTTAACAACTGTTTTTACTGTTACAATTATGTAATAGTTGTTTAACTGGGAAGTTACAGCAGAGGTGTTGGCCCTGATGGTGCTCAGTGTGTTCAAGAACTTCAGGGCTGGGTGTGTTGTCGTGCTCAGTGGGGGCTGCTGTGTCAGACATGCCTTGCAAATATAAAGTTTGCATTTCCACAGTCCCATGTCCCTGAACCATTAAATGTAATTACCATGAAAATTAATGTGATTCATGTTTTCTATTTAAGAATTTTTGGCTCACGCATGGTTTTTCAGGAACGCATTGCGTTTGTAGATCGAGGGTTTGTTGCACAGAACTGCGTAATGGGACGCAGTGGCGATGGTGACTGAAATGGTGCGCAGCGGTGTGTGTCTCCACGGTCGAGTTTGTAGGCGTTTGGGTAAGAACGTGTAAGAATTTTTTTGGGAGGTGTTGTGGTTTTGGGAGGTGTTGTGTAAGGAGATGGTACGACCTGGTGATGTGACAGGACGTGCAGCCCTGCGGAGGAGGATTGGCGTGAAAGGCCGTGCGGTTATGGCTGGCAAACGCACTCATGCTCCAGGTGGAAATGTGGCCTACAGCACAGCTCAGACAGGGGTTCCTCATGGTCCTGCACTACATTCTGGTGGCAAACGGTGCATGAATAATTCGCATGTGCCGGTAAAGGCAGTGGTCATGTACACCACCTTGTATGAGTTACCCTACTAAGAAAACATAGGAATAAAAACGGCACTCCTTCATCCATCACGAGGAGTTTCTGGTCCCGTGTGGAGTGTGAGCAGTGCCGAGACAGACGGGTCCCATCGCAGAGGAGCGGTGTCCCGTCACCAAGGAGATCAAGGATGCACAGGGGTGAAGCGGAGCGGTTTGGAGATTGACACGCTTCTTCCTGACTGGGTGCTCAGTGCTTTTGACAAGTGTGAATTTTCACTCAGTCTCCTTCTCTCTCTCAGTCTCTCTCTCGCTCTTATTTTTCCATCTCTCGCCCGCTCCAGCTTCCACCTCCACTGCGCCCAGCCCCCGCCGCCCTACTCTGTGTGTCTGTGCTTCATCAGGAAGAGTGTGAAGCTCTGTTTCTATATCCGAACTTGGGAGATAAAAGGGAATTCAGTGTCGGTGTCTGGCAACGCAAAGGAGGGCTCCTGTGTTTGTCCGCAGGCTCAAAGGCCCGTTTGTTGGGCGTTCTTTGTGGTCTCGGGCCGGCTGACCCATCAGGCTTAGCGCTGAGCCCAGAAGGAGTGCAGCACAGCAGTCGGCCCCAGACCGAGCTCCACCGACTGTCACCGGTCAACACGTGACGTGTGAGTCAGTGCCTCCTCTACTGTTCAAAAACGTTCGGATTCTTTGCAACACCTTAACTACAACAGCTGTGGTGCAGCACACCGCGGTAAATTCCTACATACTTAGCTTGTAACACTGAGAATGGGCAGGAGGCGAAGGTCGCCGTGCAGTTTTGCTTGAGCCCGGTTCCGGCACAGGGAGATACCTAACAAGCATAAGTGTCTCATAATCCATAATCCATGTGGCAGATTGGCTTTACCATCTCGTGTCCCACCGTACTACCTGTCTGCACAGCAGTTTACCGCAACGCTGCCACCTGTAAGGCCTCCTCACCTGACAGTCAATAGCTTGGAGCGACTGAGGACTGAGCTCCACCCTGGCCAGATGACTCATAACAAATACCTACTCCGTTCCTTCCCAAAATGCACTAAAGCCCATGTTATTTTGTGCATACAGTTCTCACCGGCACAACTGTGTGCACACACAATAATTTAATATATTACATTATTTATCTAACACTTTTCCCCAAAGCAGCTTGCAGTCTTAAGACACTTGCAACTAAATAAATGAAGGTACAACAGCAGGAGGTGGGATTGAGGCATGGGACCCTAAGCACTACGCCACCTGCTGTAATACTGTACCCAGCCACTGCTGCTAAACTGTAATAACAAGACCAGGACAAAGTTTTGTGCAAGTAAGCTGTCACTGCTCAAAGTAAAATCTCTCTTTCTTACTTTGGTCAGTTTATATCTTGAGGTACTTTGCTAGCGGGAGACGAAACCGGCGCAAAGCCAGGCAGCGAATGAAATGACAGTTTACAGTAAATTGAACGTGACAATAACAATACGGAAACGTGACGGCCATAGCGTGGATGATGATATGAGCACTAATAATGATTAATACTTATTTCTCGCGTTATTAAAGCGGGCTGCGATCGGCCTCTTTCACACTCTCCCTTTCTCCTTCTGTCTCTCATTGTCTCTCTCTTTAAGAGGGAAATGTGAATCATCATCTGACTACGAGGAGCATAATTGACTCCTTTCTTTCCTGGTGCTATTTAGACCTGATAGCACAATTTACAGCCAAATGGTGAAACACTTTAAAAATAGAATGGGAATTAGAGAAAATGAGTATTACCCAGTGTAAACCCTTTTATCTCATCTCAATGGACTGAGAAGCTGGTCGCAGCACAGGCCCAGCGATCCACCCTCTCCATCGCGGTGCGTGCATGTTGCTCGCCGGGCCGCCGGGCCGCTGTTCCGCTGCTGGTGGCGCACCCCGTGAAACCTCTTTCATGGGGACGTGTTCAGGTGGGCTCACAGGTGCGTGCCCAGATGCGCATCGAGCGAAGCTCCCAAAACGATGCTTGGAAATTCGAGAAGGAGGCGGCTGGTTCTGAACTGCGGTGCGACCCATGTTTGTTCACATTTAAATTTAGAACTCACTCCCCCAGAGCGGCGGCTCTGTTTGACTCAGGACCAGCGCTTCATATTCTGTGCTCACATAATCTCTGCACTGTTTGCTTTAAAAACCCGATTTCACGATCATAACCAGTAGCAGCGCAAGTAGGAACTTTGCAAACGCTGCGGCAAATACTTGGTGAGAAAAGGCCGCAAGTTATTTGCTGCTTAAAGCGAATCTACGTTTATTCATTTAGGCGCCACTTCGCTCCAAAGCTTGCAGCGATTTACCCTTTTATCCAGCTGGGTAACCTTCACTGGAGCAATTCAGTGCGAAAACCTTTCTCAAGGGTGCTACAGCAGGCGGTGGGGTTGGAGCCAGGGTCAACCTCCCTTCTGGGGGAGGGCTTTAGCACTAATCACTACGCCACCTGTTGAGTGTATAGCTGAAGCGCAGACTAAATGATATCTGGGGTCTCCGCCATGGCTACCGGACCTGTTTGCTGTTTGACGTCTTCCTGTAGGTTGCGGACTTAAAAAAAAAGCCTCCGACTCCGTCAGTACAGAACCTTGAATGTCATTGAAAGGCCAATTAAGTTCTAATGGTATTTGAAAATGTGAAAAACATTTGAAATCTTATGTCAAATACCCAGAGGCAATTATTTAATAAGCAGATAATGTAATCATTTCCTGGCTCTGTTTATTGTTCATTTCATTAAATCAATGTTTACCTTGAAACAATTAGTTTTTTTATGTTGTTGTTATTGCTGTCTTAGCATAACCTCCGTATCCTCTGTTAACCTGCGGGTGGGCGGAGCAACCGAAAGGCCCGATCTCTGCGGTTTGGACTTTGTGAAAGTCGGGGCCTACAATCCGGACCACCTTGATGATCGCCGGGAAAAGGGTGCGCAGCCAATGAAGGTCACCCCATAGTACACTCTGCTCTGTTTTGCATTTAAACACTTTTGGCACCCCCCCCCCCCTCCATGCTGAACTGCTATAAAGGTTTCATAAGTGGAATTTCATATCCAAGACTTCTCTGAGTCTTTCTGGACTCCATAAATAATAACAAGAGTCCAAACAGACAGTGCCTTTGAAAATATCTTTAATTTCCTGTTCTTCTACCTGCAGCAAGCTGGTCATCTCGTGCTTCCTGAACAAGACTCTCCCGCTAAATATAAAAAAAAGTAAATCGTGTGGCTGAGCAAAGCCGAGTGGCCTCTCGCTCCCAGTGCCGCAAAAATAATGAATGCGTTTATTTTCCCGACAACTGCGCTTGCATATCTTTATTATGTGGCGTAGAAAACAGCCCGCAGCATCATCGGTCCAGCAGTCAAAGAGGGAGCAGAATGTGGGGCGGGGGGCATCACCCCATGGTGGGTCTACCTCAAACAGATGGGTTTCTGGTGCCGGGGAGATGAGGGCGGTGGGGGCTCATCAAGGGAGGTCTTCGCTCCTAGCGAGAGGAGAGAAACAAGGTACATATTTTACCTGCGTGAGGTAAAGGTGACATCATTCGCAGGAGCTCATCACGCGAGCTTTGTTCTTCAGCTGCAGTCTTGGAGAATTCCTGCACATTTTCTCCCAGGTCACACGCACAGCACGCTCCGTGTGGAGTCCCTACATGGGTGGCCCTCGAGGTTTTGCCCGGGCGCCAACTTGCTGTACTTTCAAATCTTCGATTAATAGAATGTCAATCAGCCCAAGATAAAAAAAACTGCGCTAATTGCCCGTGTAAAATATTTTTAAAAGACTTCGCTTTCCCAGCCACCCTTTTCTTCATTTCCATTTTTGCTTGAATTGTTTTTTTTTTTTTTTTCATATTTGCCTTCTGTGAAATCACTAGACATTTTGGATTGCCTTATTTCTATTCAACATACTT
This sequence comes from Heterotis niloticus, assembly GCA_018136845.1. Lineage (NCBI taxonomy): Eukaryota > Metazoa > Chordata > Actinopteri > Osteoglossiformes > Osteoglossidae > Heterotis > Heterotis niloticus. The sequence goes on from CM030906.1 coordinate 20,256,416, forward strand.
ACTGTATATTTTTATTTTTAGAGCAGCCTCTCCTGGGTCCTGGAATAGAATTGGGTTGTTTATTTTCAAAACGAATGGACTTTAGCACATGTTTTGCCATACAAAAGGGTCTATAAATAGGTAGAATAACAGTAAAAAATGTGTATTGTTGTGCAAAATATATTTTTTATTTATTGGACCCTTCCAGCTTCTGACAGTTTGCCTCTAAACAGTGGCGACAGAGATGATCTACCTGAAAATAAGTTGTGTACTGCAGATACGCAAGAACCTGGAGTTTTTTTTTCTGCCATTTTAGCAAAATGAGCAGCCAAATTCCTGTCAATTGTGCAAAAAGCAATTTTTCAGGTTTTAGGGATTTCTGAAAGCAACCCAAAAAAAATGTCTCCCTGTGCATTTCTGCACCTTTGCGTCCATTCCATGTTTCTCCTCTGGTGCCACCGGCAGCCACGTGGAAGCTACAGTAACCGTTTTTGCCGTTTAAAAAGGCGGAACTCTGCGCATTTTGCTCAGTTTGCCGTGAACCGATGGATGTTTCGCAGCAACAACCGCGACGCATAAATAACAACATGGAAATCCTTACAAAGGCTGAGACCAGGTCACTTATGCATTGTGAGCTTCACTTAATGATCTGTGTGTTGGACTCGCACGCTTCTAATCGCTGCCTGCACTCTCTGCCTTTAAGTAGATTATATAGCATATCTGAGCCTCGCTTAGTCAACAGCGTGAGGGAATTTCTAGCTACACGGGTGCGTGATACCAGCCGGTTTCCCCAACGACCCCTGCTGCCGTAGCCCGGGATGCACCAGGGCCTCGTGTACACGAGCGCGGTGAGTGTCCTGCCAAATACGAGCGGGGGCCTCCGTTTCTCCACACCTTGTGGGTCAGGTTGGCAAACGGGCCCCCTCCTCATGCCTGGGGTGGGGGGGGGCAGGAGGAGGCAGGCATCCCGGCGTTGCCACAATGCGGTTCGCCGCAGGCAAAGTGAGCAGCAGGCGGCTACGGCGGCGGCGGTGTGTGGGGGAGGGGGCAGCCGGCAGGAGGTAGGAGGCAGGAGGCAGATCTGCATGGAGACTAAATGACACAAAGCTGCTGTCGGGGGAGAGAAGCGCACTCAGCTCACCACGAAAATGGTGAACATGCGGGTCATGGGCTTCCACCACAACACATCTTTAATTCACCGTTTTTTTCCGCAAAATTTCCTGATGTTGGATCAACAGTCACGCACCTGTGGCCCTGTTAAACTTTCAGCCACTTATGACCGTAAAAAAATGAAACAGACGCTCGCATTCGATTACCTCTGGTTTGTTTTTTTTTTTGTTCAGTTAATGTGTATATTTATTAACCGATAATTGGGGCCACAGGTTGCTTGGTGGTTAGAGTTGCCACCCCGCATTCGAAACGCCTGGATTTGAGTTGCTCCTCACAGCCTTGAGGAAGGTACTTATGCTAAATTAACACAGTAAAAACCACCCAGTTGTGCAAAAGGGTAAATCATTGCAAAAATCTTAACTTCGGAAGTCACGTCAGAGAAGAGCGTGAGCCAAATGAAAAACCGATATACTGAAGTTTGGTTTGGAGATTATTAGAGCCAGTTGTCCCGATACGAAAACTTTGAGCTAGGGCGGCGGGTGGGATCATTCCGAGGCCCGGTGTGTGTGTGGCGGTCCTGTGCTTCCCGGTTCCGTCCCCGGGTTGCATCACCGGGCATCACCCACCCGGGTGACGGAACGCGCTCGCTCGGGGCCGTCACCTCGCCACACTAATGCCTCCTTATGAGAAAACCGCGGTGGCTTGCAAATGGAGGACTTTATTCCAGCGACACAATGAGGCAATCATTTACCCCTGATTGGGGCGAGGACAAGAGCAGTGGGTTTGCGTTACAATGCGCCGCCATAAAGTGCACCGCATTTCCTCCCCATTTCCTTCATGAATATCAAACAACGGACCTTGTTGTGCCAGAGCAACACATAAGAAAAATTACAGCTCTATTACTTTATTTGCATTACCTGTAATAGGCAGTGTATTGTGTGCGGTATTTATTGTGCCGACGCGGCCGGCGCCACGGTAAACATGCGCTGATTTACTGCACGGCCCGCGCGTGCGCCTATCCAGCTGCCCTAAATCACGCACAATCATTTTGGTGCAAGTTGTAAAAGAAAAAATGTTTTGTTTCTCCTTTCCATCACGCTGCAAGACCTTTGTTTTCAAATAAACCATCCGCAGCAAATCATTTTGTCCAATTAGATTCCTTCAGGTTTAGACGCCCATTCGCCCGGTACGCTTGATCCAGTGCGGCGCTGGGTTCCGGTCGTCTTTGAGCCAATACACGGCGGAGAAACGCAGTGACAATATGTCCCTGTTGTTTAGGAAGCCAGCGCGCACCCAACAATGGCCCTGCTGTGCAGCTCTTTTTCACAGGCGTGTGCGCGCAGGATAGCCCTGCCGGAGGATGGCCATGGCACCCAGCAGCCCGTGACCCTGTTGTGTTTGCCAGTCTAGCGCCAAGCTTGTGTCTCTGTGTTCAGCCCTCCTCCGCATGTTGACACGCACGGCACCGTCTGAGATGCAGAAGCATCGTGAACTTTGCAGGTCACTCCGGATAGGAGGAAATTTATTCTGTATATGAGGACTTAAAAGTGGTAAAAAAGTAGGGTTAACCTAAAATATTCAGTTTATCCATGATCCAATTTTATTAGGATTTGGCATGATTTGTGCTGGGATTCCCAGAGGAAATAAATACTTTGATTAATGTAATCCTGGGGTGGGAGGTGCAGCCTCCCCCCCTCCAAAAAAAACCCTTCCTGGGGGAATTGGCCCTGTTTGACAAACAACAACATAGCAGCAACTGTGGCAGCCTGCACACTCCTCTCTCTCTCTCTCTCTTTCTCTCTCTCTCTCTCACACACACACACACAAATGCATGCACGCACACACACACTCGGTGTCTCCATGGTACAGATGGATGTCTCTGACATCCCTGCAATTTCTCCTGTATTCTGTACCCTTTGGCCGGTCACTATGCTGCACACCCGGGCACCCGGAACTCCATTCCCATCCTTTGTGTCACTCCAGTGCAATCAAAAAGTCTTTACACTTGGTGTAACATTAAAGAAAAGCGCGGCAGTGAAGTGGGTAGCGCTGGTCCCCGAGCTGCACATTTGGACGTAGGTTCGAATCCCGCACAGGCAGTGCACCGTTTGCACGTTTTCCCGGCGTCCTCGATCCGAAGACGTAATAAACCTCCGTCGTTCCTCTCTCAGCACGAAAACCACGCGAGGGGTCGCCTCGACTCCAGTTCTTCCGGGACCACACCTATCCCGGCATCAAATAGGTGTCGCGTATAAGGGCGGGTATTTTACATACAAGATCAATACCTGTGTTTGTGAACATTCGCGTAAACACGGAAAGGTAAACATTCAGAATGTGATGCAGCTTCGCAAATTGACTGCAGCGGCCTCGGCAGAAGTGATCAGCCGAAGAGCTGATTCGAAGAGACACTTTCAGATCCATCCAGGGCGTCTCCGTGCCCTGCTGTGGTAAAGGTACAGATCTGAGTGCCAAGCGGCGCAAAAGGGAAAGGAAAAAAAATAACACGTCTCACAGCTGGTAGAAAAGAGCCCCGATTCTGCCGCTCGGGCTAACCTGACAGCTCCAGGCCGAACCCAGCAAACGTCTGACCGTGCGGCACCTGCTCGCCAACCTGGCGGTTGACAGGAGGCCTTCGGGATGAGGTGCGTGTAAGGCTGCCAGCTCTCCTGCCGGTGGTACCGTGTTTTAATAGCAGACCCACAGCGCGGTGGGAGTCGCACCTCCCCGAGTGGGACGGATGAACGTGTGACCGCAAACCGGAGGCCCCGTTCGCCTTCCCAGACTACGAGCGGGTTTTACACCAGGAGGCCTCTGGGCGACAGCGCGTGTTTCCCATGCGGTGACGACAAAATCAGCTGAACTAATCACTTCATGGAGCAGACAAACCTCATCTGTTCAAAGGCAGCGCCTTAAACATTATTATAATAAATGCCGGATTCTTCACACATATGTCATGTTTTCCATTTAAACAAACATGAAAAGCAAATTATGATACTTAAACTGAGTTCCCAAAAAGCCATTATGTGGTAGCTGACATGCTCATAAATAATTAAGAATTTACCTCAAACAAGCCATTTTGGGGTAAAAAATTTCGACTTTCACTCGAAGCTTTGAACTTCAGGGCTCAGCGCTCGCGGGGACGAGGAGAGTGGAGCAGCTCGCGGGCGAGGGGCTGCGACAGGCAGGCAGGCACGCACGCACGCACGCACGCTGCTTTATTTTGCGGCGGCTGCTGCTGCGTGCGTGGAGGTGGTGCGCGGTGTCAGCATGAGGGGTCCTGCCATATCGTAACGCTGCCATTTTAATTAATAGGCAACATCGCCATTAAACTGTTGTAACTTATAAGCTGCTCTAAATCAATTCCATTAGGGCCGCAACGAACGCAGAAAACGCGTTATTACCGTGTTTTGCGATTAGCGTTTGTGCGGACCAACGGTATAAATAATGGCTTCTTTAAATGTAATTAAAACTGCTGTGCTGCTAATTCAATTAAAGAAAAATGTGAAATCCGCCATTCCGCTTGATTCATTTTATTTTACCTTCGCCAGACTGGAATCTCGGAAACGGGCAGCGGCGCGGGCGTTTTGCGCGCATCTTCTTGGGGGTTCGCGGACGCCGCGCTCTGAGAAGCTGCAAGGAAACGGGGGGAGCAAATAAGTGAAATTAAAGGGACGGGGATCACCTGAAGATCGCGGGGGCTCTCTTCTGAGGAGAGGTGGCAGGAAAGCGTTTCGGTTTCAGGTCTTCATTTTTTTTTTTTTTTTTTTTGCTGTTTCACCACCGTCATCAGCATCAGCATCATCGCCACTTCTTCGGCTTTGCGTTTCATATCGGAGTTGAGTCAGCGCCTCTCTGTTAGACATCAAAGCCACTGCAACACGATGCGCGCACACGCACACGCGTGCGCGTATATATAAATATATATAAAATAAGCGTCCACAGAACTAATGACATGTTAAGATTTGATGCATTATCGCTGTTCATCGTTTTGAGAAATGCTCTTATTTTTATTTTAAAAATTGCATTTAAAAGTCCCCAGGCCGGGCCTACGTCCGCTGAACTCTACACGCATAAATCACTTTATTGTCGTTTGATGAAACATCTTCAATGGAATATCTGCTTACAACAGCGAGGGGAAAAATGTACCAAATTTTTGGAAAGATTTTTTTCCCCTTAAAAGACGCCACTGTTCTGCTGTGTTTAAAAATCCTAATCCGCTTTTGGTCTGCGCTCGTGTGCTTTTATGCTCCTTTTGACCACGAACGGGATTCAGTATTCTCTTCACCTGACGTTCACGGCACCGACTTGTAAATGTCCAGCACTGCCGTTTTTACACTGTTTTCACCATGCTTGGCGCAGCTGCATTAGAGGGCCACTTCTCATGGGGTCGCCTCACTTTTTCTGGTTTATTATTTTAAGTGACTGCTCGTTCGTGCGATCCATGAACCCTTTCCCAGGGACAAAACATTGCATTTTGGGTCACAAGAGAAACTGCTCGACACAAAATGTGCGAGCGAATATCCTAATTCAGGTGTCCACTGGTTTAATCCGTGTTGTGGTTGTGCCTCTTAAATCGACCCAGCATGGTTACAGTTTAAATATGCAAAAATATTACGCGCGATTAAATGATATTAATATTTCGATATGGGACATATTTGAGCAGATTAAAACAGGCCATTTGTTGACATTATATTATTTCGCAGTCAAATTTATTTATTATAATGTGCATAATGACACGGTGGATCAAGCCAAGAAATTGGGTTCTAAAGTAGATCTAATTTAATTCGACATTTTCAACGTGACATTTTCCCTTCTTTTGTTACTATTCCGTCGTGTTTTAAGGTAAAATAGATTTACAGAAGCGGGGCCTAAGTGCAGGATAAAGCGGAGGTGCACTTGTTGTGCGCATTTTCCTCTTCGTACATAAAAATAAGTTTAAAAATATTTTTGCAAATTATTATAAGGCGTGAAGAAGTTTTTAAGTGCACGTAGCGAACCAAACTTAGTTCGTGTAACTACTAAATACACCACAGTCGCAAAAGCAAATTACTGTCAACGTGGGAAACTGCAACAAATGTCCTTTAGAAACAATAAAGTAATAATATATGTGTATTGTAATCCGTATGGGCAGAATGAATTATGAACTGAACAATTTAAAAACTTGCAATGCCGAAAAATAAATAAGAGAATTATTTCGGTTTTTATAGGTTTTTTGTTTTTTTTTATTTTGTTTTTTTTTTTTTTTTTACGGAGAGAAACGCAAAAGTGTACATGTAAGGATATTTGCATGAGGTTTATCTCACTGTGGAGGAATTGTTGAAGAATCGACGTTGAGTCGCTGCCCGATTCAGGGGGTTCGCTTACAGGGGTGAGCGCGCGAGTAAGAGCGACCCCTGCTGGTTGACAAGTCGCCCTCCCCTACCCCACTGCAAATTAAATGACAGATTGATGGTTTTGTAAGAAGCATCGCGGCTCCGAATAGATACATCGGCAACGGGACGAATAGATACACAGTAATTATCGCACTTAATACATTTAGTGACGAATGCATTTTTATTTAAAAGCGAGTTTTTGGATGGTTGATTCGCCTGTCTGCGCCGATGATCTTTCTTTGCCTCTCGCGGACCCCTTTTCATCTCGACTCCAGTGCACAAACATATAGCTTAATGCGACTAGTGTTCCCTCCTTTATTCGGCTCACCATGGCAACCGCAACGCCGGCCTCAGAAATGCCTTCCCCATCAATGAACCAAAAGATGTTCGCGGGGGCTGCGCGAGGCGGCATCCGCGCGAGGGAGGGCGCGCCAAAGTTAACCCGTGAGGAAGGAGGGAAAAAGAAAGAAAGTGGACGAAATTCGGCAGCGACTGCAAAACATAAATGTTCAGCCCAAAACTTTACTGAAGTGTATCCTAACTCACCTATGCTCGCCACCTGCGTACAGGTATGCGAAACGCTGTATTATGAACACGTTCGTGTGCAGGTTGAAAGTGCCTTTAGCTACCTGTGTTCCACTGAGGCTGTTTACAACCTTTTTTTTTAGGGAGGACCTTCACACTTTTGCTATCCCGCTCCGAGCACCTTAACATCGTCAAACAATTAAAATCCTGCCTTCTGCACCCACAGACACACGTACTTCCCAATACATTTGCAAGAACTTATTTAAATGTAACCTAAAACGTGTCCTGCTCGGCATATGACAGCTCGTACTGAACACATGAGGTGTTTTCTGTCTGAAATGTGAGGCCGGGCTCCTCACTAAGTTCGGTCCGGTTTGCCAACTTCCCGACGCAGTGAGAGGCAGCGCCGCAGCCTTCGCTCGATAAATGCAAAGGGGCCCGGCGGTTCCTCCGGAGCGCAGAGCCGCACAGCGCGCCGCCCTGCTCGGCCCTGATTGATGGCGCTTCCCTCCGCCGGAGCGTCGCTACAAAACTGCGCCGCGCCGCCGTCTGTCCACTATTTATAAACCCCAGAACCCAGGGCTGCGAGCCAAAGCATCTATCGATTTTCGGTTTAAAAAGCGAAATATACTTTTTTTTCCCACTTCGGCCTTTTTCAATGTTAATCCTGTATTAGCAGTACTTAATACACACATATATATATGTGTGTATATATATATATATATATATATACACACACGCACACAGTCACATACGAAAGCATTACACTGTTAAATATTTGTGTTAATGGTCTATGTCCCAAAAGAATATATAAGCGTATAATGTATGAAAGTAGTAGCATTTCATAAACTTACCATTTGAAAATCCCGGGAAAAAATGAAGCTTTTTATTTGTGTTTATCTTAAATTAGTGGCCGAATTTGCTCCCATTGCTGTGAAATGGAGCTTCCTAAGATTTTCCTTTCCTCTGGCTCGACTGAGCCGAGCTCTCCTCCGCTCCGGCTATTATTTTCACTAAAATATATGAAAATTTATGCAAATGAAAATCAGCACTAACTGTTCGTCTCTTATTATACTTGGGGATTTTTTTCCTCTCTGTTTTTTTTGCATACAAAACAGCTGAACTCCACGGCGGGGAACAAGGTGGTGGTGGGGGGGGGGGTTAAAATATAAACAAATAAATAAGCATATAACTTTAAAGGCAGAAAATGCTAAGGAGGCAGAAGGTGAGACCGTGAACGTTTTGAAAATGCCCTTTGTGCCCCCCTTCTCCTTTCCCCTCCGCCGCTTTGGAAGAAGTGAGTCTTTGCGAGGCTCGCACCCGCGTTTTCGGGGGGCGCCGCGCGCGAGGCCCTCTGAAAGCGCGCTCTGTGCGGCGCGCGGCGGGACCGTGCACACAGAATGCTCAGTGTGTGCGAATGAATGGGACGCCCCCGCGGCTGCGGCCCTGTCCTCCCCGGTCCGTGTAAACAAATCCGCGGGACTCGCACGGCTCTCTGAGACGGATCCAAATGGATCCCGCGGCGATTCTGGCACCGGCTTCAGAGGCGGCCGCACACCTGGAACCGTGCGCCGTTTGAACGCCCCGAAACGCGTGCTGGACCCTGGACCTTCGTACCGGGGCTGCGAGGGAGAAGGGGGTGGGGGGGGTCTTTGGAACGAGCGTTATTAGGAGCATCATCGCAGGGGTGTCGTCATTATGGCCCCCCGCCGATCCCGCAAATTTTACTTTTTTTTCTTTGTTTTGTGCATCACACGGACAGTAAAGTGGACCGACTCTCACGAGTGTCGCGTAAAAGTACCTTCCTTCTGGTCTACTCTCTATTAATCATTATTTTACCCCCCCCCCGCCCGAGTCCACATGTTTAGGGTTATGATGACGCGCTATTTCCCTTCCTTTTTGAAAAAAAAGAGAAAGTTTCATTCGATGTTGCTGACGGGGCTGGACCGCTCGCTTCCTGGGGGGTCAAAGTGGGGCTGTTTCCGAATGAAGCTCCGTTCGTCCCCCTTTCTCTCTTTCTGTTGCTTGGAAGCCAGAATTCACCCTTCACTGGCCGTCATCTCCGCAGTGTCTGTGTGTGTGTGTGTGTGTGTGAGAGAGAGAGAGAGCGAGAGAGACGGGGGGGGGGGGGCAGAGAGAAAGAGAGTCACTTCATCGCCATAAAGTACTAATAAATTATCCTTTCGAGCTCCTTTGGTTTAAATACTGCAGGTTCAAACGAAAGACAAATACTGTACTAAAAAGAGACGTGATAATTATGATTTAAATTATACCAAGACATTTTTTTCAATTTATTTGTATGTTGTTGTCTGTCCCCGTCCTCCTGTTTCTGGGGTCTTTGTTTATGTTTTACATCATCGTCTTTTCATTGTCACCTAACAAGAATTATTTCCACCGATACCGTGGCCGTGGCTCGTTCTGCTTTTTAAGAACATTAACGCAGAGGGCAGTCACTGTAATCACGCAAAGCGAATTATTTCGGCGAAAGGTCGCAGCCCCCTCAGTCCTTTAAGAGTTAAAATAACAAAGACATAGTTGCAGTCCTCCCCACTCCATATCGTTTTTTTTTAAAATTATTTTTAATATTTGTTTTTGAACAATTAATTATTTATATGATATGTTTTTTTTAATTGTTATTTATTTTTATATTTATTTAGACTAAATTAAAAAGCAACCAATTGGAACGACCGGAAGAGGGAAGGGGGGGGCAACTGCGCGCCCGGAGCGATGGTTTCGCGAGCTGCCAATCGCGCCGCGGGTAACCAATCAGCGGGAGCCTCGCGCTCGACTTCCTCGTGTTTGGGGTGGGGTGGGGGGGACGTGGACGGTGTGCGCGCGCTTGGCAGAGGGTAAACATTCATGCGTCTCCGAGCGCAGAGGGAGGGAGAGAGAGAGAGAGAGAAAGAGAGAGAGAGAGAGAGAGAGAAAGAAGGGTCGAGGGAGGGAGGCAGCGAATGAGAGAGAGAGCTGAGCCACCATCGCCGCACGGCGTGTGATTCCGGATTGTACTTGAGCGCGAGTTAGCGGTTTTTCAGGTTTAAACACATCAAAACAGAACAAAGAGAAAGAGTCCACGGCACAATAAAGGAAACAGCATAAAGAACAGAAAAGAAAAGAAGAGAAAGGAGAAGAAAAAAAAACAGACACAACGCTGAAGGGAAATCTCAGCAGCTAATTTACAAAAGAAACTCGGATCCTCTCCTGATATTTTTTCCCACTGCAGAAGAAGAAACTTCATGAAAAAAGGATTTGATTTTAGAGGAAAGTCGCAAAATTCCAACGGCACTCCCAAGTTCGTAGGAAAAGTTTTTTTGTCGTTTTTTTTATTTTATAAGAAACTTTCCTTAAGGGCTGTACACGGGTTTCCAAGGGCTTCTATTTGCTGACTTTTTAAAACCGGATTTTTTCTTCCATTCAGAATTTGTTTTGTTTTTCATATACATGAATATTGTAAATAGAGCACCCGCGGATCTGTTTTTAAACATCATTCTTTGTTCTCCTTTTTTTGGCGTTTTACTACAAAAGTGCATGGTGTAATCCAAATATTACTCCAAATCTTTGAAGTTTGAATAATTCATGGAATAGAATTTGCCTGCTTGAAAAAAAGTTAAAAAAAGAGGGAGGGGGGATAAGAACCAAAAGACACATTGATAAGGGTTGAAGGAATGGCCACGGCGGCTTCCAACCCCTATCTGCCCAGTAACAGCATTCTGTCGTCGGGCTCCATCGTGCATTCGGACTCCGGCGGCGGGGGGATGCAGTCCGGCAGCGCCGCCGTGACTTCGGTGTCCGGAGGCTACCGGGGAGACCCCGCCGTGAAGATGGTACAGAGCGACTTCATGCAGGGTGCCATGGCGGCCAGCAATGGGGGCCATATGCTGAGCCACGCGCACCAATGGGTGACATCGCTGCCCCACGCAGCCGCTGCCGCCGCCGCAGCCGCAGTCGCCGCAGCTGAAGCCGGATCCCCATGGTCGTCGAGCCCCGTGGGGATGACGGGCAGCCCGCAGCAGCAGGACGTCAAAAACAATTCAGGTAGAGACGATCTGCATTCTGGGAGCACGTTGCACCACAGGCCCCCACACCTGGGTCCGCACCAGTCTCACCCCGGGGCTTGGGGGGGAACCAGCGCGGCTCACATCCCCTCCATCGGCGGAGGGCAGCAGCAGTCGCTCATATACTCGCAGCCCGGTGGTTTCACCGTGAACGGCATGCTGAGTCCGCCGGGCAGTCAGAGCTTGGTTCACCCGGGGCTGGTGCGCGGGGACACGCCGGATCTGGACCACGGAAGCCACCACCACCACCATCACCACCAGCATCAGCACCACCAGCAGCAGCACCACGCCGGCGTGAACAGCCACGACCCGCACTCGGACGAGGACACACCGACGTCGGACGACCTGGAGCAGTTCGCCAAGCAGTTCAAGCAGAGGCGCATCAAGCTAGGCTTCACACAGGCGGACGTGGGCTTGGCCTTGGGGACCCTCTACGGCAACGTGTTCTCGCAGACCACCATCTGCAGGTTCGAGGCGCTGCAGCTCAGCTTCAAGAACATGTGCAAGCTGAAGCCTCTGTTGAACAAATGGCTGGAGGAGGCGGACTCCTCCACCGGGAGCCCCACCAGCATCGACAAGATCGCGGCGCAGGGCAGGAAGAGGAAGAAGCGCACCTCCATCGAGGTGTCGGTGAAGGGCGCTCTGGAGAGCCACTTTCTCAAGTGCCCCAAACCCTCGGCCCAGGAGATCACCACGCTGGCCGACAGTCTGCAGCTGGAGAAGGAGGTGGTCCGAGTGTGGTTCTGCAATCGGAGGCAGAAGGAAAAGAGGATGACCCCCCCAGGAGTGCCTCAGACGCCGGAGGATGTGTACTCTCAGGTGGGCAACGTGAGCGCAGACACACCGCCCCCCTCCATGGACTGCAAACGAATGTTCACTGAGACATAGAGCAGCACACAAACAAACAACAAAACAACAAACAAAAACACGTTTTGTATATGATTAGACTGCTAGGACTGTCGCAAGATAGCGAAAATAATTTTTGATACTGTGATTGTGAAGGGGAAAAATGACTAAGACTGCAGATGTGTTTTATATTTTTTATCAGAAAAAAAAAACAAAAAAAAGAAAAGAACGACTCCCCCACCACCCAACCCCAACCCCCCTCTCCAAAACGCAGCGATAAACCCTTCACCCAGGCCCTAAAATTGTCTTAACCCTAAAAGATTCTGTCTGCTCTTTCTTTTCAGGGACATTTTTTAGTAGATTACTTAAAAGATGCAAGTGTAAGTGGGCCGAGTGAAGCAGGCGACCCGAGGGTGACAGCCACCAGTTCGTACCACCAGGTAATTCTGGCACACTGACATCTCCACGAAAACAGACCCCCCCCCCAAAAAAATGTAGGGAAAAATCAGTGTCTCTCTCTATTCTTCCCCCTTTTTTCCTCTTGTGTTTGATTTGTACCAGAAGCAAGCATTTATGCATTTCGTAAAAAAAGACTCCAATTGTTTCAAACCTTGCAAAGAAACAACAAAAAATACTAAACGAAGAAGAATGGAGCCCACGAAGCTTTGACCGCAATTCACGTGGAAGACTGCATGGTTTAATATTTTTTTTATATATATATATAATAAATGGAATTGCTGTTCTTAGCCATCCCTCGCAGAATAAAAGACAAACAAGCGTCTTAACACTGTTTGCCCTCTTCTGATCTCAAAGATCTCACCTTTTTGAGAAATTGCATTTTATTTTGTGGACCGACCCTTTAAATGGATTTTTTTAAAAAAACAACAACAAAAGAATAAAATGGGGGAAAGGAATTGCGGAAAGAGTGACTGCAGCTGCGCTGTGTGAAACCGCCCTGTCCGAAAATGCCCCCGCGTGACACATTGGGTCCCGTGGACGTGGACGTGGACGTGACTCTCGGCAAGCTGCCATTTCTAAGCAGTATTCTTTGGTAGGTTTCAACAAACAGACTCCTTCAAAAATAGATCCATTAGATCAGATGCTGATCTGAATTATTTACTTTATATTTTTTTCTTCAAAATGACTCGTTTTAATATTTTATTCGGAATAACTATTGACTGTTGCAAACAATAATTTATTTTTTCCTCCCAGAACTTGTGTAAAATGTTTTCCTTTCAGTCTTTAGTTGTTGTCCTTAATTGTTTTTTTTTTTTTTTTTTAAATTTTATTTTGTATTATGATTATTTACAAAGGAGCACAAATGAACACGAGCTGACACGGACAGTTGTTAGGTGATAAGGGTATATTTTGATGTGATCATTTGATTGTAATTTAATTTCAGTAGTGATTCCGTAAAAGATGATTGAGAACAATAAATTTGTTAGACTGAAATAATTCGATTATGTGTGTTGCCTGTAAAAAAGTGACGATTATTTTTTTTTTTACGTTTACACTAAATATTTATTGTAATTGTTGTTTTGAGTCGCTACAATAAGGATGAGGGACGCCTGATATATTTAAAATCACACGGCAATAACGTGTAACAGCATGTTCCTTCTGTAAATAATAACTAAAAGGGAGATTTAAAAGGGGGGGGGGTAAACCGTAACTTTCCCTCGCGACAGAAATTTTCCGTCAATTTAATGCGCGTAACCAAATCAGCCAAATCATATTGCATGATTTATTAAACCAAAGACCAGCCAAATAATAGAAAGTGCACGAGCCGCCGCGACGACGATGGAGATTCTGCATCCTCTGCGCCCGCGTTTATTTCAAACGTTATTTTTCGTCCTTAACTTACTGCTCTGCGCCTTCCGTATCTCTGCGTCCCTCAAATTCATGTTCGATTTCGTCCTTATTCTTTTTTTTTTTTTTTTCCAATTTATTTATTTTTTTTTTTTTTTAACAATTTAGCCCTCGCGCCCAGCCGCGTGCAGCTACCTGGCCACAGCTGCATTGCAACTGTGGGGCGAATGTGAAACAAGTGTGTCACATGCCTTCGTGTTTATAAACATGTGTCAGTTTAGCCTTTTGTTTCAAGAAAGGCTGCAGCGCACCTGAATTTTCCCCGCACTGTGTGTGTGTGCGCGCGCGCGTGTGCGTGTTTTTCTCTTTTTCCAGTAAACCACGGGCCGCGGGCTGTAGTGTTTTGTGCCTCGCGCATTATATACATAATTAAACAGTCAATAAACGAGACGCGGATGCTGGTTGAGGTGACAGCTTTCGCTGTGCGACTGTGTTGTCGAGCCGAACACGTGCAGCCGCGGGTCGTCGCCGGTGTGGATGCCACCATTATTTCATGGCGCCGTTTAAGGAGATGCTTGGTGATTATTATCATAAGCAGGATTGATCGCCGTATTGTGTACGTGTTGGCGGAATGCAGTTGCTCAGCAGTTGTGACGCGTACAGCGGCGCAGCGGTGCGGGGCGGGACGTGCCCACAGCGCGCACGAGGTACAGTACGAGTCCGTTGGCTGCCATTGTAGTCACCGCTGTCGTTACTGTACCGCCGTACGCTGCCCGCCTGCTGAGCCACCGTCACACCGGGCGGGCCTCTGTCGCTGGTCCCCGCCGGCGACGTTACACCTAAGCGCTCCACAATGTGGCTCCCCATCTTGTGCGACTTCCCTCCTGCGCAGCTCCCATTTCCCCTCCGCGTTGTTTTTTCCTCCTTTATTCATGATGTACTTATTCATGGCGAAGTCGGAGATTTTTCGAGATTGGGGGCTTTTCCTATTATTTTCAGTTGCATTTTCTCTTGTACGTTCTGCAGTGTTTGTTTGTAGCAGGCCGAGCAAGATCCGTGTTCGCCCCTAGTCTCGCGGAAATATTGTACATTTGTTGCAGCCGTATGTGAGGTTTTTTAGAGAACCTCATAACGAATAAACTGCGGGGTTCCGTAGTGTTTGCATTTCACAGACTGGTTTGTTGACTGAAGTTAGGAACAATTCGAGTTATGAACTTGTGTACTTAAGTTGAGGAGTCAGCGTGGCCTAGTTGGCGGCTTTGTGTTTACTAAATGAAGCTTTTTGAGATAAAAAAAAAAATACCCCACAGTGCGAGAAGATGCGGCTCATACTGATGGGCATCTGACCTCAAAATCTATATTTCGTTCTTTAATAACTGTGACGTCAGACGCAGGCCAGTGCAAGGCTTTTGGGCTCACGTGCACGCTGCTGGTGAACCGGCTTCAGGACTACGAGGACAGTTTGGAGGAAACTTCTCCAAAGTTCTTGCAGCGTTACAGTGCAGTACCACAAGGTTCTTCTCTGCGGATGGATGATGAGCATCAGTGGCGAAGTTGGGGAAAGCGGTGAGCTGTCGCTGTGCCGCTGATCGCGGGAAGGTGGTGCGTTGAGACAACACGGTTCGTTTTCTTTTGCACAAATCATCATTTTGGTGCACTAAAATACGATGTTTAAAATGGTTTTGCTTGTATGCGAATGCGTGTTTTCACGGGGTTCATTGTAAATGGATTTAAAATCGCATTTTTGTAAAGACATTAGGAAACTAACGAATTTTAGAGCGTTTTTATAGATGACAAAATATAAAGTACTGTGAATTTTACATTTTATAATTTTTCAATTTTGTAGGCGGTTCTCGTTTTAAGGACGGGGTTTTAATCTGATAGTTTATGGGTTTTTGTTTGTTTGTTTTGTTTTTGTTTTGTCACTTTTTTCACCGTTGTTTAATATATTCGTTTGTGAGATTTGGAAGAGCAATCGCTTATCCTACAACTTTCTCCTGTAGTGACTATTCAGCAAAAACGCTCAATTCCGTTCTCAAAGATTTAAATTTCGCGGATGATTTACCATACAGCGGTTGCTTAGCAACGGAACTTCGTCGCAGCCATAAGAAAACGCATCGCCTTTTTTCTCTTTTCTCATTAATAAAAATGCCAGTCAGATACACACTCTGATTTCGGATCATTCCAATCAGTAAGATCCAAATACGTGTAATATAAAACAACTATGTTATTAAAATCGAAGAACAGCCTGGAAAAGTGCGTGTAAAGTTGAAATCCCACGCGCACGTGTTACCTGGACGACGCAAGTCACCTTGTCCTCGTGCTCTTACTGCATCGTATGTTCTTATTGTAAGCTTAACGTTAAAGCTGAATTCATGACAAAAGTTGATTTTTATGGGGGGAAAAATGTAGGCAACATGTAAACTGCTTATGGAAATTAGTTTTTCTTCAAGGCAGCGTTTCCAATAATGACTGCAGTTATTAGATTATACAGAAAAATATGTTTATGTTGTTTTAATAGAGAAAGTATATCGTTATTAACCATGTCGGTGTTGGCGCAGGACCATATGCTTTTAGAGAAGCTTTTTTCGTTGATTGATGCCAGGCTGAAGGAGGAGAAGGGACGTGCAAAACTGTGTTATGTAAATCAGAGAAAGAAATAAAATGATTCCCAAATAATTTACAGTCAATCAGCTATAAGAGTTGCATTTTTTTCTCTTTCATTCAACTCTAAATGTTTTGTGCTGAAATGTAAACAGAATGCAAGAACATTTTTAAAGAACAAATATAAATGTCTTCTGCTCTTTGGGAATATATGTATGTCCGACATAAAATACTCGTGATTTGATGCTGCGGGTTCACAATGGCTTGTTTATATATAAATAATAATGTATGATATGAAATAGTGACGTTTTAGGCTGGACTAGTCGGTATTTTACGCCACCCCGAGTCCTTGTGTAACTTTATTCGCTTTGTTTTATTTGTAATGTTTTATTCTTTAACTTTTTGTGAGACTTTGAAAGAGGTCACTCAGGTAGGAGGTTATTTGGCTGAGATGAGAGGTAGATCCCCATTTGGGACGGGCTGCTTCCCTACATCACTCTCACACAACTGAGAAAACCAACGTGAGAAACAACATGGTTCCATGCAGCTGTCGTTATAAATATCACCAGTTAAAAGGTTCTTTTATATTCCCATTATTGAAGAATAATTGCATCCGGACAGCAATTTATTGTTGATCTGTCTCTGTTATTCTGTCCCTATATGAATCTTTTAAGTAAGTTTGTAATAACTATTCAGGTTCTAGCAGAACAGAAACGTAGGCGCCTATACGAAAAGTTTGACTTTTTTTCTAAACCATGCACCTATTCTGTAGGATTTATAAATAAACATTCGAATTTATGTACGGTATATACATTCAAACATATTACTACTACTACTACTAATAATAATAATAATAATAATAATAATAATAAAAAAACAACGCAAGTTTTTTTGTCATTTCTCCCAAAGAAGTAATTTTGTATAAATAATAAGGAATACACTGTGCATGTAATTTAGGCATAATAGATTTTTTCAAAGTACTATAATAAGAAAAAAAACAATACATTGCGTAGATGGCATAGAATTGGAAAAGAGAGGTAAAACAGGACAGAAAAACGCAGGCAATTTAATGCAACGAGAATGAGAGATTTTCATGTAAATGAGTGAAAAGTCACTACTGTGCAGCCGGTGCTGGAGCGGAGTTACAGCTTGAACGGCGCCGTCAGGAGTGTCACTGTCGCGGTCCCCGGTGGCCTCGGTGTCCAGCCAAGATTTCTGCCATTTAAATTACTCTGTACTCTACTCTGTATTCTGTACTCTGTACCCTACGCTTTTTCTCGTTCTTGCCCAAAGTTTGAGTGGAATTCACCGCCACGGTCAGTTTACAAGCTCAAGCGTAACGGCGCAACATTTCGCCCCGATTTTTGCATCGGATTAGAAAACTTACACAAGTATTTGTACATGTTCCCATTTTGTACGACCCTGTGGTCCAGTTTGCAGACCCTGTGCAGCGGGACCCCTCCTGTCCACGCTCGCCGGCAGCCCCCCGCTTCTGCTGTTGACAGATAAGACCTTTGCGTTTGATAACGACTGAAAGACTGGCGAAATCAAAGCATATTTTCGCCATTTGAACATTATTGTCCACCCCCCCACCGAAGTTATTAATTAGACTTTTCTCTAACTAATTTTTTTTTCCAGTTTTGTGACGTTTTACAATAATTCTGATGGATTTATTTATTGCGTCTCATAACGGCCAGTGTAATAGTTTATCGGTTTATGCGAATTTGCGCAACGCTATACCTTTATTTGGTATAAAAGAACTGACGAATTGAAAGGACTCAAGGTGCAAAAGTGTACGTTTAAGTGTAGCTTTCCGTGAAGAACTGCGTTGTTACTGAAGAACCCCCCCCCCCCCCACAGACCCCACAGACTTCCAGCAGCCACAGCCCCCCCGTAAACCGCGACGCTTCAGTTCAGTCCTCGCACGGCGAGGTGAGGGTCCATTGTGCGCGCGCTGAGGGGCGTGTGACGCGTGTCTCTGGGGTCCCCTGCGGAGGTTCAGGCCACAGGGGGGTGGGGGGTCCGAGCAGGAATGACGCAAAGGAGCACCATGAAATATGACTTACAGGTGTGATCGCATCTTATTAACACCAATAATAACGCTAATAAAAACAGTCCTTCTACAGCGAAACTGTACAGGGCGTTACAGGAAGAACTGAACACTTTTCCTAAATGTATTGCTCGGTATCTTAAGTATCATGCAGATATGTTTATAAGATTAAGATAAAAACTAAGTGACTTCATACATTGTTTTAGATTATAGTTGCTGAAATTTGGAAGTGCTGGATTCCTTTTGAATCGCCCTGTATTAACAGTAACACACAAGTCTCAGTCTTGCGTTTCTGCTTTCTTTGTTGTCGTCCTCGCTTCGTTTTTGCTGTTCTTGGGACAGCAGCGAGACATTCCTGATGGCTTGTAGGTGAAACTTGGTGACACTTAAGCACACCAGGAAAGTTTGCTTGAAGAGGGACTGCAGGAGCGCCCCTTTCTGACGGAGCGCTGTGTTCGGTGTGTATTTTGTTTGGCTGTGTTTGTTTGGTGTGTTTAACGGACACGCTGTCCCACCGGCACATACCCACGTCCCGGTGGGTGGGTGGGGGTGGTCGTCCGTATACAATGGGAAGCTCGGTTTCCACGGCGCGTATCACGTGCTCGCGCACTTCTACAACCTCGTCCACACGGCGACGGGGTTGAATCGGTGCAGGTGACCCTCGTTCGTTTGGTCTCCGAAAAACAGCCTCAGCTCTGTGGCCAGGATCAGTTTTGTCTGACGGAGCTCTAATCCTGTGAGTGAAATAAACTTGTTCGTGTGTTTTCATAAATGTTATTAACGCCGTTCAGCATAAAAAAGGTGTAACCAAGGCGGCGTGGCACAGAAACGCGTAAAATTTACCGCGTTTTCGTTCCATTTTACTGCGTTCCATTCGTAAAGGGGAAGAGAAGTTTTACGCAGCAAACACACTAAATCCATCAATACAGTCATGACACGTAGCACACTGAACCCATCAATGCATCCACAGACTGAACACACTGAATCCATCTTCACACTAGCGGAGAAAAGGCACTCAGGCCCCCATGTGCACACGTAAACGAGTAGACACCCCCCCACACACACACAGACATAGTTAGGACTCCCCATTCTTTGGAGAAAAGGAGAAACAAGTGAGCAAAGTGTGATAGATCCTTTCAAAGTGAACGTGTCCAGCGACCTTGAAGGCTGAGAAGCTGCCGGTTTCGGGAGGAAGAAGAGGGAGAGGAAGGTTCACTTCGCACAATCCCATGCGGACCCCCCACGGACCCCCGACCCCCGACGTCACGGCGCTGAAGATGCACGCTTCTACATATTCATACGGAATATGAAACGTTTCTTAAAGGAGACTCGGCGTCCACACAGGTCTGCCTCCCTTTTACTATATTCTCACTGCACCGAACCAGGGAAAACAAAGTAAACATTAAGAAAGATGTAGTTTGTTCACATAAAGCCACACATTTGGACTTTTAAAAGTCAATGCGATCGTTTTATTGCCCATATTTACACTTAGCCTACAACGTGTGACTGATCTTTACATTAAAGTACAAGTAAAATACCTTTGGGGGTTCTCATGCAGTGTTTTTAACCAATAACACAACTACTCCTACGTCCCCGTTAGCATGAAAATAATAATCATAATACCAATATTAATGCTACTGATAACAGTAATAGTAATAACAACAATTAATGATTAATAATAATAATAGACCATAAAAATATTACATTGAGATGTTTGATACTGGAGTTTCAGATTTGATTATTGTTTGTTTTTATGTTCCCCAAAAGTGGAATTTAAATTGAATCAATTTCATCGCATCGTACAAACAGCACAGTTTCAGTTACAACTTTTTGTCAGTTACCTAATATTATTCGTGTCAAAACGGTAAAAAAAAAAAAAGTTTTCATTAAGTATTCATATTATTAAGCTTTGCAAATTGAAATTTATTTATACGTCCCAGTTTTTTTGTGCTGAACTTCAAAGTAGAGACAAAGTAGAAGAGCAGAAAATGCATTTTACTCTAAAAAAAAACCCGTGTTTGTTGTGACACGAGTTGACGTGAGGTGGACACGAGGGTTTGCGGCACCGCAGCGCCACCTTCTGGGCCCAACCGGCGCATCTAAACAAGCGCCACAAACGTGACCGCGACGAAATGCTCTCTCTTCGTGCTGATCGCGCCCAGGAACCGCTCACTCGCATTGCGCCCTACCGAACCGGACCTGCGCTGCCGTTTTTGCATAACAAGAACAAATGTTTCCCAAGGTCATGCTGGTAGTTCATTTCTTTTATGCATTTTATTGCGCGCACATGCTGCTCACGCATAGAGTAAACGCAGTAACTGAGTTCATTTCTGCCCGATTTTCTTTCTACGTTTATCCGGGATTTAAGTTTTAACCACGCAATAACAACGTCCGGTTAATCCAAGCTCAAAAAAATCTACAAAAATGTACATGAATTTACAATTACGTTTATTGCTTTATAAAAAATCGGGGTAGCTCTTCTTCGAGGAACAAACAATAATTTAGCACAAACTTATTTGCCTGTTTGGACGGATTACTTTATCAGAAGGCTGACTAAGATTCTAAAGCAATATTGTCAGTATTATTTGCGACATAAACGTTAAATCATGACGAAAAGGTAGAACCATTTCTTACGACATAACACCAACAAACAAGGCGGACAGCCGACATTTATTTCCCGCTGTAGGATACGGAACTTTTCCCGTTCCTCAGTGCCATTGTGAGTCGATTTATTTACTTTTCTACTATTCTTTATTACTTTACTTATTTACGATTCTACTATTTTTTGAGCTGAAAACTGTAAACATTAACGGCATGAAAAAAATGCTATTTGGTCATTGCCATCTTGTCCCGCGCAGATTGTTGCTGCTGGATGTTCGGCACGACGCGGGGTTTACAATATTTTTATATGAATATTCCTTCAGGACTGTTTTTCAAGCCACAGCAGGTTTTCAACACGGAGACACTTTTGCTGCAGCAGGGTCACCTCTCCTGCCTTCCCTCTCTTCTTCCCAGGCCTGCTGTGAAGTTTGGCCAATAACAATTTTATTTCCATCTTTACTTTAACGGCTCAACGCGGCCGCAACTACTGGCGGCGCCCGTCACGTGACCGCGCCCAGGGCCACGCGGGCATCCGTCGTAAATATATTATTGCAATACATAAAGAGTGATTATAAACACCGGAACAAAACAAGAAATTCCGAAGATGTTTCCAACCCTCTTTAAGACTTTCTTCGCAGTTCTCTTGAAAACACCAAAGCTCCGAATGTACTGGTCTACAGCGTGATTTCCCCGATATTTACCCGCCGGAAATGGTGAATGATAAACGGCAGAGCTCATAAATACCCGAAACGGGCACAAATGAGCGGCCTTGCCGCTAACAATAACGCAGCTTTTACGAAATTGCAAATATGTATAAAAAAACATGCACCAAACGTGCTTCTGGTTCACACACTACTATACTTTTATTAAAATTATGAAAGCATAACGTTTTGTTAGGTTAAAAAAAGCAATTCGCTAAAATACTCTCGATTTTTTACTGCCAGTAAGGATTTTAGATATTATACTACACGTTAAAATGTTATTGCTGTCAGTACCATTAATTCCAGAAGTTTTATACGGAACATTATTATTATTATTGCTGCTGCTGCTGTAAATGCAGCGTAAATGCGCATCAGTTTGTTTTTTAACAGCAGTGCCGTTTCTCTGATCCTGTGCTGTGAACTTGACTGTATTTACTGAAGTGTTTACTGAATCTTGTCCAACGCCCAGATTCGGCTAACAAGATTGTCGCACCTACATTTAATTGAAAATCAATTTTTGGGGAATACAAATTGGTGAAGTGCGCCATCATGCATGATCACATTAGTCTCAGATGGGATTATTCCGAGCCCCATTCATGCGTTCTCCTACCGCACGGCCCGTCTGGCGCTCTTTGTGTCCCGGGAAAACGTGCCGCCAACGCCTGTAAAAAAGCCCCCGTTTCCCCGCGACGTTCGTGCAACTGATCTGCCCGTTGGACCTCGTCGGCTGACACCGCATACAATCCTAAGAGTTCGGTGTGAGCCTCCTTTCTTTGGATCCTTCGTGTAAGTTTCTCAGATCCGACTTTGCGCACCAGAGTCACTGTCCCTTGCTCGCTTTGAGGCGTTGGCCAGCTGACCTCACGGGGAGATGAACGCGCTTCTTCTCCTCATCTTCCGCATCTCGATCTTCCGTGATGATGGGAACCTGAACTCAGGAGTGGACCTTATTCACTGACCAAAAGCCCCCAGGTGCACTTAGCCATGGTTTATTATCGGCTTTTGCGGATTATTCCCAATTTCTGAGGTGCGTCGCCAGTGCTCAGCAATGTTGTTTTCATTATACAACTATAACAAATACGTCTGAAGCCTTTTTCCACTCTTTAGTCAGGACTTCTCCATGTACCTATTCGGCACCACCTCATTTGCTTAGTTTACTTCTGCAGTACATTTATTGACATTGTTCAGTTTGTTTTGGTATCTCGCATTCCTCTGCTGCAGTTTGCATTTGCCGCGCTGACAGCGTCGTCCTTCTTTCTGTTTATTTGCTTTGCTGCGAGTTGCACGCCGTTTTGTGGTTTGCACTGCGTGTCTTGTTTGTGCGTTTGTGTGTACGCCCCCCCCCCAACTTACACGGCTGATCGGATATTTGTTTGTGTGCCCTGTGTGACCTGCCAGGCCCTATTTTGGCCATGGGCTCCGTCGTCGCCGGTACGTGAATGGCGCTGACGGTTCTAAGGGGACCACAGCTGAAGGGGGGGGACAGAAGGTTTTATTTATTTTATTTAAATTCTTAGCTATAACCCTGTCTATGGGACACTACTCTGCGCTATGTCTGGGACATCTTAGTAGAGGAAGACACTGGACGACCACTGTGTCATGGGAAAGGGCCTCCCATGTTGCTCGCTTGCTTATTCTCTTCAAATGTGCCGCTGTCAAACTGTGATCCGTTCCCAAAGTGGGAACTGCAGATTTTTCAAAGAACCTTCTGGATTTCTTTCTGCGTATTAGAACCAAGAAAGCTGTTGGTGACTTTGTGAGGAATTACCCCCTGCACCTGACCACACCCACCCGCTACTGTGATGTTTCACCTCAAAGCACCTGATCACTCACCTCATGGTCTCACCTGGTCAGGGTGTGGTGTTAACACAGGGTTGTAGCTCAGAGCGATGCATTACACATACTGTATACAACTGTGGTTTACGGAGGGGGACGGGGGTGTCTGACCTCCCGCAACCCAGCAATGGTCCCCAAACATGATGAGGCCTCCACTTTACCTTCCTCCATTACATAAGGTGATACGAAACCTAATAGGGGGTCGCCTGCGAACAAGCCGCTCATACAGAAACAGTTACTCTAACCCCTCGACGCTGCACCTCTGGCAACCCGGTGGCACAAGAACCAGTACACAATTGTTTCACACTCTCAGCAAAACCCTTCGGAACATAAACAAGCCTGGTGTAACGGACAGAATTGTAGTTCGCGCTGAACTACGCGTATTTGGTGGTCTTTCTGTCTTGCTGCTCGGCTTGCCATCGATATCAGGTGTCCCCACAGAGGCCGCACCCGGCTTCACCGCAGCAGGAGGGAAACCCCGCATGCGCCCTTGCCTCACACATCCCGCACGCCACAAATAAATAATCTGCTAGAAGCATCTCTTGCTTTTCAGAAAAGTGCCTCCTTTTCCGACTCAGCGCCCCCTATTAAACTCACTTAAGCGACTAAAGAAATGCATCAGGACCCTTCTGACTCGGTAATATTTTGGGCACAACAGTTATACAGGAGAGGGACATTCGTGCAAACGGTTGACCTGTTGACAACACGGAAGGCGGGAAGGGACGTCTGATCGGGAATGGAAAACTCACTTAATTTGCCGTTGTACTGAAAAGGAAGTAACGGAAATGTTAAAATAATTTTAACCCTCAGGTGTCATCGATGTTTTTTGTGTTGCTCCATTTGACCTGGATGTGATGGATGTGTCTGTTCTTCCAGCTCTGGTCCAGGTACCGCAGAGCTCAATTAATCATTCAGATGTGTCACCAGGTTCCGCCTCACCCATCTGGCATGAAATGTTAAACAGCCCCCCACCCTGTGTATCAATAGAATAATTTCCCCCAAAGTGAACCAGTCGATGGCCAGTAAGAACACTAACAGATCAATGGTAGGGGCCACCACCCACCCCCCTCCCCACACCCGGAAAGTCCTGTGACATCTCTTGCCACGCGCCCGCTACCGTTCCTCGTCGCACTGCCGACAGAGGTCAGCTATCCCAGCAGGCTGTTCAATTCAGCAACGGTTACCAAGGTGACAGCATGTCAGAAATCGCCCCCCCAGCCGTGTCCTGCGGGGCATGCTGGAAGCTGATGCATCACTGCCTCTGATGGATTTGTCAATAATACTTAGCTGGGGAGGAGTAGGCCTCACTCTCAGATGCTCTCTCTCTCTCTCACACACACACACACACACACACACTACCAGCAAGCCAGTAGCATTGTCTGAGGAGGCGTGTGCAACTGCATACACGCACAGATTAAGCACTAGGTACGAGGTGGCTAGTAGGAGCTGAGAAAGAGAATTAGTGTGTGTCATAAGCCTGAAGCACAGTTTGTGTGTGTGTGTGTGTGTGTGTGTGAGGGAGCGAGAGAGAGAGAGAGAGAGAGAGCGAGCAAAAGGGAACGTGAACAAGAGAGCAACACGGTTGGACTGTCTGGTTTTGAATCCTATTAACCGCAGCAGGATTGCAAGGAGAAGCAAAGTCTGTGTTTCCTTCCTGTTGCTGGGTAGGAGGGACAGGCACGTGCAGTTTAACTTGTTTATGGATTATATGATTTAAGGTTTAATATATTACTTATCACTCAACATAGGTGTCTTAAGTTAGCTATTAATCCCTCAGGCACCCAGATAGGTGAACTGAACTGCAAATCTGCTCACTCTCTCACTCAGTCTCCCTTGCGCTCTCTCTCTCTCTCTCACACACACACACACACACACACACACACACACACACACACACTCAGCTACTCCTTCAGTAACTCCTTGGCACAATTCTTCTGAGCGATGCCTTTCTGCATATACGTCAACTGTTTGGTTTGTAAAATCTCCCTCCCTGTCAATGCGGCACAACTTTTAAAAACAGTAAAACCAGTCAGTTTCTCTCATTTGTACTGATGTAGATGAATGTAATGGCATTAATGTAGCTTCAGATTTGCTGTACCATCTCCATCGTTTGAACAAAACTGTCCTTTGTGTCAGGTTGTCTTTGAACCGAACATCGATATTTTGTGTGTTTTATTTTTGATTTACTTCCTCTTTGTTATCCTTCCATTGACACAAGAAGAGGGAGACTATTTTGCCAGTGAATTTGTACAAACATCATTCTCTTCTGGGTGTCCAGAGGAAGTGGGTAAGTAATGAACATGGAGGGGCAGCTGGAGAGGCTGGGACATGCAAAGGGGGCTTAGTTTGCTATGTACCTCAAAGGTGAGTTGCTGGGCTATGAAAATACTGCCTGGAGTTCATCTAGAGTCTGGGGCAAAAAAAGGCCCATGCCAGCAATGGTAGAGAAATTTAGTTTATCGTGGGACAGCTTTTCCCTTGGATTTCCTTAAACACCGAAACCTTGTGGGCAAACTCAAACACAGCTTTTTATACAAAGACTCAATATTGTTCCTGTCACTTGGTGGCTTCTAAAAAAACTAAATAAAAACTTTTCTTTAGATGAAAAATAAAACAATTCACTACAGCAAAAGTTTACCAGTAAATGATGGTACAGAGGATCTCAAGAGGGTACAGTAGGTGTTTACTGTGCAATACGGCCTAACATCACACAGCCTGCATTGGCCCACAGCACATTTATGGAAAAAGCTCCTTGGCCCATTATTTACTTAATATCTATACTGTGTCATCTGGAACCCAGCGAAGGTATCTGTAACCTCAATGTGGTTCCACTGGAAGTTCAGCCTAAGACAAATTTTTGAGTGAAGTTCAACCCCCGATCATTCCCAGCTTCTGTGATCATGTCTCTCCTTCACTGATTTTCAGGCTGCACGACCACACGGCCTGTGTCCATTTGGCCACGTTGTCCAAACTGCTCTTTTTGCCGAGGTTGAACATGGATGATTGTGCCCTTGTGAGCTTTTGGAATAAAGAAAAACTAATAAATAAATTAGTGTTCAAGATATTAATATAGATGACACAGAACTATAGGAAGTCATTAATACACCATATTGCATAAATGGAGCTTGAAAGCGTGATTTTTGTCGTCCCCACTAAAGTACTACCAGGTCTGACAAAGTACCAAAGAAAAAGTAGGAAAAGTAGTAAAATGTCACAAAACATCTGATCCAAATTTAGCTAGATCACAAGATGGACACGTTTCCCTTCAAAGCAAACAGACACTGGGTACGAACAGCAGCTACCGGTTAACCGGTTCCAACCTCGGACTAACGGGGGCATCTCCTGAGCTAGAAGTTCAACCAAACTCGCCCAGTCGTGTGTAAGCGTGGCCAAACCAAAGTTATTTCCAGAATGAGTGACAGAATCAGGAGCAACAGAAATTTGGCTTGTAAACAACAAATACATCAGGCCTTTTGCTTTTAGGTAAATGAAAATCAAACCATTGTCACCCATTTTGGAAATAACTAAATAAAGCACTGTTGGTCAGGCTACTGGGTCAATTACGGTTAGTTGTGGCCACTTCTCCAGATATAGCAACTAGTTAACTTGTTCGAGGCGGTTGCTGTTAGATAGCCATCGGATAACGGAGTCCCTTTCAATGAAAATCCATACAAAAGAGACAAATAAATAAAGCATTTGATATATTTATTTTATCGGTAACAAATGTACAAATCCCAAGATATTTGTTTAGAAATGTATTTGCATGTTTTTTGGTAAAATTTCATAGATGATTACGATAAATTGCTCAAAGGGCTAAATTAAAGGGCTACTTCAAAAGGGGGTTACTGCACTGAATGCTACAAGGTATGAAAAAATCGTCATGAAATGAAAGTTTGGGGAAATAAAATGCTCACAAATAGATGCCATATATGCGGTCCTCTGTGCTGTTCAGTGCACCGGGACGTGAGCACTGGGTGTCACATGACCACGGGATTCAACCAGCCTTTTAACTGCGACAAATGGCGCCGTCTTGCGAAGCAGCAATACAATATATTTATATAAAACTATATATAGAGTGAAAAAGCGACGAGGCAACCAGCCAGCAGATGTGCGGCGGAGGGGGTGTGACGCGTGCGAACCTTTCCGTCAGACAGGCCAAAGCGACGGCGCGGCGACGTCCTCCATGCCAAGGTGCGAATGACAATCGGACTCCTTACCAGGTGGAGGATAAGGAGAAACTGGAAATATGAAAAATACCTGCGGAATGCACATCTGAAAATGTGCCACGTTATAAATAGCAACCCAGGTTGCTTAAAAGCCTTTCGCGCAGAAATAAAAGTAATTAATTGATGTAATACACAAAGGACATAATTACGTTCTTCAGCACCAGGCACATATTTCATTGCAAGTAATTGTTCTCCAAGCCTTTTTCAGAAGTGCCGCACTCCAGACGATTATTGTGCATTACGTGCTAATCCCACATTTGATTTCCAGTCATTAGGGTCTGTGTATCAAAGAGCAGCAACAAATGCGCAGACATGCGGCGAGGAACGGCACCTCACGCCGACATTCGCACGACTCCTCCCCGAACCTCCGCGCTTGGCCCAGCTCCTCTTCTCCGCCGCGCTCCAGTCCTCGGGCTGCACCTGTCACCTCTCTACCTGTTAATGATCGCCGCGTCGGGGAAACGCGCTCCTGCCTTCCTCGACAAAGGGAACAAATGGCAATTAACACGGTTTCCTACGAACGTTATGCCGTCCGAACGGCTTGGCGGCTAAATTTAGGCGCCGCGCTCGGGAGGGGAAGAAGCGAGGTTGAGGAGGACATGTGGGACGCCGTGTGCTGGGCTCTCCAAGATGAGTGCCGGGTTAAATAAGTAAACACAGAGGGATAATAAGCCATTTCTGATCTTGGCTTATTTGCAGACTTGGGCCCCTTTAAAGCACTGGTAGCCGATTGCTCCCGCCGATTGTACGCCGTAATTGAGGTGACTTGACCCCCTCTGGGCAAATATTAGGTTTTAGTAATTTAACCTTTGCAGTCTACAGTTCAGATAAATTGGCTGAGCAGATGTTTGGGTGCCCAGCGGAGGCTCTCACATCTGCTTATCCGTAGGGGAAAAAACCTCTGGAGCGGAAATGTATTATTATTCCGTCTACCGTTGTTTTGGTGCGTCTTCCACCTCTTGGCGCTTCCAGGTGGACGTTTTCCTGCCTAACTGTGCTCTCAGGAAGTGCAACGAGATGCTTCTTCTGAAACATTTAAGGTCCTGGGCGCACGCTTTCGGTGCCACCACAAGCACTTGCCCCAGACGTTTTTGGGAGCCTCTTGATCGGCAGCACCTGGTCACCGCAGAGGTATCGATCGGGTGCAAGAATGCACCTGTCAGCTAATACCTGCGCGTTCACGGAGCTCCTTGAGTTCATCTGCGTGCGTTCGGAGACACCGATGGCAGTCAGAGAACTGGTGTGGAAAGCAGCAGGAAATCAACGCTCATGCTGTCACTTGAAATGGACATTTCCAGTCCCCCTACGGCAGCTGCATCCGCATTTTCCTTCGTTCTGCTCCATCCCAGAATTATATGGACATTTTAATCCAAAGGCCCAATTCTGAGAACAACATACTACAGCATGTTGTCTAATCTTTATATGCAAGGTTTTTTTTTTTTTTTTTCCAAAAGCCATATTGTAGACGACTCCGGGTTGCGAACACTGACGTGTTTGGAGCAGCAGGTTTTGGAGAGATGGCTCACACCTGTGGGATGGTGCTTGGTTCAGATCAGAGCCAAAGAGCAGTCAGAGCAATTAAAGGCTCGCTGGGTTTCATGGCTCTCCAAGGCGTGTGCGACGAGGCCGTCCGCCACCAGGCGCCATTTCTGG
Source organism: Heterotis niloticus (assembly GCA_018136845.1). NCBI lineage: Eukaryota > Metazoa > Chordata > Actinopteri > Osteoglossiformes > Osteoglossidae > Heterotis > Heterotis niloticus. Next base: position 20,285,780 of record CM030906.1, read on the forward strand.
AGCTGTTAAATAATTTGTTTTCCTGTAGTCGTTTTGCGTCTGTGAGGATGTGTCCCGCCTGTCTGCCTTGAGGGCTGAAAGAAACATCTGTCAGAGGAGTGTTGGAGGAGACCTCAGGGCTGAAGAACATTTTCTGGTGGGTCATTAGCTCATAGCCCAAGTTGTCTAATGCTGTCGTTCTGAGCAAAGGGACCTTCATCAGACCTGAAATACCCAGAAATAAACCAGTAAAATCTCATTTAAGTCCTGTGTAAACCATGGCCACCTGCAGTGTTAACTAAAAAATGGTAAAAATGGTAAATATTACAGTTTTTTTAGCAGGCCCTGTTCTCCAAAGGAAATCACCACCATTATTAACTGCTTTTTAACTTGTGCCATTTTTTCTAAGGTGATTTGAATGATGTACTAAACAACATCCAAAATGTCATCATTTTCTACGGCAGCGTAACTTACGGTCACTAGTTCACCTGAAACACATATCTTTGGACTGAATGAGGAAAACCACACCGACATGGAGAGAACACACAAGCTCCACACCAGTCGAGTCCACCTGACCCCACATTTGAACAGGCAGGCCAGGAGATGCAAAGCACCAGCACTACACGCTGTGCCACCCTTATCGCCTGTTTTTCGGCACGCATCACATCAAGCAAAGCAGGTGTTTAACGGGCTGGCAGAAGATGTAATGAAGATGGTTAATGGGAATATTTTTGGAAGGTCAGCGTTTTCATAAGTGCTTTGTTCAACCCCCCCAGGAACCAGTTACCCCTGGATACCCAGAACAAAGGAGGTGGCCAGGATTTGATTAAAATCTGACATTTTCTTGAACCATGATGGGTATGGAAAAGCCAACTTGACCGTATTTTGTGGCTCCCATTAAGCCAACGAAGGCCAAAAACAATGCAAATATTTGAAAAGGCAAGACATTCTTTGGCACCTGTATTTGTGTACGCGTACCACATATGGAGGCCCGCTGTGATCACTGTAACTGCTGCTCACATACAAGCAGAAGCACACACCCAAATACACATTTCCAGGTATCCTAATGTTATACAGTCCAAGTAAAACGCTGATTTTGAGCATTTAAAACTGCAGCAGGAGCATCATGGGACGCAAAAGGCCACCGATAGGCTGTGCACACCATGTTGAGGGAGCTTCAGTGCAGAGGTTTCTCACAGGGATCAAGGTGGGGGTTTGTAAGATGATGCACGGAGGAAGTTTTTACTGACTGCTGCTTTCTGGGAGTCAGGTTTCCTCCATGTTGTCCATGGCCCCGAGTCTCTTCCCTTGCACTGGCAGCAGCCACGTCCGGAGACCCACTCCCCACCCGCGCCCATAATGATTTCCTTCCTTTGGTGTTGCCGGCCTTCTGGCAGCGCATAAGATTTCAGACGGTGAGATGGGATCACTGCAGAGGAGGGTCTTTCTATCCCAAGGAAAGGTGGGAGGAGTCCATCAGTCAGGTCCAGGAGGGGAAACCCAATACTCCCACTATGCTATTTGGAGAGAAAATGGGAAGGGAAGTTCAGATTGATTCCAAGTGAAGAACAGATGCGGTTCTCAGGGTAGAGCAGCGGTGGGAGACACTGGACATCCTGACTTATGGAGCCACACATCTGCCACCTCAGTCCAGGCAGAGATTTAAGGACAAATAAGGTATTTGTCATGACCTCAATGTTGCAGGTTCCCAACCAGAAAGAGGACCTCTGGTGTATGACAGTATAACTGGATGAAAATGAGAAATCATTTTTATTTCACTCTCCAAAATTGAAACTATACATTTAAATGTTTTACATAGGAAATCAAAGAACCCCCTCTCAGGTGCACAAGGAACCCCAATGCCAAGTTTCAATCTTCAACTGTTAGACCACTGGCTGCTCATGGCCATCATACACCTTTGAGAGGGACAGAGAATCCTCCCCGTTTAAAACCAAAGCGGTCTCCTCCAACTGGCTGTTTTCGTGGCGATCGGTGCTCGCAGCAGGGGACAGCATAACTGCAAGGTTATTTTATGCTGGAGATTTGTCTGCCGCACAGTGGACTCGCTGCTTGAACGATGCGCTGAGCAGGGTCACTGTGAGGCCATTAGGAGCTGGAGAAAGAGTGAGGGAGAAGGAAAGAGGAGGCTCAGACCAGATTGCAGTGGTGTGCCGCCTCAGGGAACAGCATCGGCATTGTGTGTGTGTGTGTGTGTGTGTGTGTGTGTGTGTGAGTGTGTGCGTTTTGCTTGTGTTTTGCTTCATTTACTTTAACGCTTTCCTGGTCTGAACTGCTGGAGCCATGCTGTGTGGACTGCGGGGGAGAGGTGTGCCTTCCCAGGTGGACTAATGTCTCCGGACACCATGTGGCAGACGCTCAGCTAACTCTACGCTAACTGCACGCCTCACACTGATGATGCCTCATTTAAGCAGGTAACGCCAGCAGTAGCCCATTCTCCACAATGCTCAGGATAGCCCCCCCCATACACACACCCTACCTGTTACTTGGTTTTTCTACGCAGATCAACTTCTAATTTGTGCCCAGGGGCTCATCTGCGTAACACAGACTGTAAGCAAAGCGCCCTCCGCAAGTGGTAGTGCAGTTGAGCAGGACGAGGCAGAATGGGGCAGTAGCACTACAGCCTGAATGAGGTCAGCCATGATGTACATGAGTAGGTTTGACTGGCATGCTGACACAGGGTTCCTACTGACCAGCAGGTGCCAGGTGCTCTTACTTCTCATCACACTATGATCTCTACACAGAAATGTGTTGAAATATAAATTGCTATATAACAATAACGTGCATACTAATATATGTTGTACTTTCAGCATAAAAATATATTGTGTTTCTTATCAGGTTTTGTTAGAGTGTCGGTGTGGAGCAAGGCAGCCACTTCCCGGTGACCGACTAAGAGCATCACTGGGTTTCGAGTCCAAGGTCCAAGTTTATTAGTGGTCCCGATGTACAGGCCAGTCCAGTCAGAGTGGAAAGGGGCCTTGCGATCAGTGGTTGTCTCAGTTGGTCAGCAGTGGGGTCACTCTTCACACTGTTGTACGTACCCAGAAGTGTTACAGTAAAATACTACCCAGCTGTGGAAATGGGTAAATAATGGTAAGTAGCTTAAAACTGTAATTTGCTTTGGAGAAAAGTGTCAGGTAAATAAATGTAATTTGGGTTGAGAGGTAAATCAAATTGTGTGTCTGCTCACACAGGCACAGTTGTTGACTTGTTCCAGGGCTCCATGGCGTATGCCAGCCTACCCCCCACCCCACCCCCAAAAACACACACACACACACACACCTCTGCAGTGGCTGCATTTTCCATTCAGCTCTCTCAGTCCCCACAGGTAAGGAGTCAGCCAGTCCTGGCTTATGTTCCTGCAGCTGTGGGGGCGACTAAGAGTGAGAGGAGATAAACACACCTCATATACGCAGAGAAAGACCCCACTTTACCTTTGCCACAGTAGGTGGAAGGCAATCTGCTTGCCTCATTCTTTGTCTAATACAAATGATATTTGTTTTGCTAAATTTCTTTCTTATTAAGGAAGCCCCCATTTTCTGTCTTCAGATGCTTTTTTCTCAACTTTGAGTAAATGACCCCCCACCTTCATGTTCCATCAAGTGTCTCTTCATTTTCCGAGACTTAAGTAGTTCTGAATTACATTCATTTTCACCTAATTCACAGATCCGCATCTGTGTAACGCTATTGCGTACATTATGTTATGTTTTGCGGTTTATACTTTATTTTCACACTGGCTGATTCCACAGCACAGCCTTCATCTTTCATCCCTTTATCTGTGCCCCATTCACAGATTCATCTCCACTAAAGCAGTAATGTATTCACCCCATTCACTACTGATTTGGCAACATTCCCCTCTAAAGAATGTGCTTAGTATTTTCCAGAATTGAATGAACATAGATTTTTAGTTTCTGTCCTTATAAATTCCGTTATTATTTGTTAGGATGTCCCATCCAGGGGTTCCTTTGTACTACCCTGTGATTTTGGGATGAGCTTTGAACCATGACAACCCTGGCCAGTATGAAGCAGCAACTGATAATGAATGGATGGATGTTGATGAACAGTAAAGGATGCAGAAATATTTGAGATTCTGTAATTTGTCGAAACACTTGTATTAAATTCAAATGTTCATACATTTTGGCTGATTTTGTGCTTTGTATTTAAACAGAGCAAGCTCTGGAAACTGCAGTTTTCTAAAAGCTTTCTGAAGCTTTTGAACTTGAGTTATCACAAGGTATTTTAAACACATTGAAATATACTCTTCCTGACTACACTTGCTTTTCATAAGTGGTAGTAAGGCTTAGGGGAGATGGGTGCTCTACTGTGTGCTTAAGTCTCAAGACATAATTGCTTCCTCAAAAATGGAGTGTTTGAGAATGTTGAGCCTGATCAACATCCAGATACAAAGTAACCTGTTGAAAGAATAACATTTTTCAATATTAACTTTTGCATTCATAATTAATGGTTCTAGAACAACAACTGTTTATGTCGATGCACAATATCACCCAGAGGTGGTGAGGGTTAGTTGCATGAAGCTGGCCCCCCTACAAATGGCCCCAAAAAAAAAAAAAAACCCAAATATTTTAGGTTTATTTCTAAGTTTGTGCTGTTTTGCACTGCAAAAATCAGAATTTGTGCTGTTTTTATTCTCAGGGTATAAGCAATTATTTTTGCTGGGCTCTGATGTCATTCAGCTCCCCTACAATGGTTTAGACACCTGAAACTGGGGTTGTTCATTAGTGCGGGATTTGTCTCTGTTTTCTACTGCGAAAAGCATATTATGCTGTTGTGGTTGTTTTATTATTATTATTATTATTATTATTATTATTATTATTATTATTATTATTATTATTATTATTATTATTAATTTATTTAATTTATTTATTTATTTATTTATTTATTTATTTATTATTTTTTTTTGTTAGAGCAGTAAGTTGGGGATAAAAAAGGCTAAAGAAACAGAGAACCCCTGTAGGCAGCTGAAGGTGAGGATATGATGGATAATGCGGTAACAGAAACAGTTTTATACACAGTGGACCATCATGTGTCAGCCTTTGGTTGGTGTTCTGTTTGGTGTTCAAGATGTCATCCTATTCAGTATAATAAATAAACGTTATTTTTATCGCTATACAATAATTTTTGTGATATCGAATGTAGGTTTAGATAACTAGTCTACCCACAATTCAACAGATAATGCTAATGCAGCATTACCATTTCCATACATATAGCTTTTCATAAAATTATCTTGGTGAGAAAAGGCAAGGATAAGCACATTTGTTACACAACCAGGACTAAAATGTTCATCCTGGTACTTTGGTGCCTTTGGTGCAAATAGTGGAGGCGAGGAACAAGAAGAGGTTGAGATGTGGTCTCTGCCTAAGTCAGCCTCTGTACTCATTGTCCTGAGCTCTATGAAGGAGAGCTGCTCTCAGGTGTGACGCTGCGCTAATCCCCACACAAGCTACTGAAGAGCAGCCCAAATCATATCAGGACTAAACCCCTCGGTGGGGTAAATCCTCCGCATTTCATATTTCATAATATCGGTGGGAAGAAAAGGATCACACTTATTAAAAGCGCAACACTTGTAAAAGTGCTGCACTTGTGCATCTTGTACACATATTTTTTTCTTGTGCGTATCCAGTATATGAATTGGTGTCCCATTCAGAGTGTGATTTTATAGTACAGTCACTCAAGGATTGCCTCCAGAATGTGGTGACCTTGCCCAGGATAAAGCAGTTAAGGATAATGGATGGATGGATGGATGGATGGATGGATTTTGAGTATTAAAGGAATGAAATCAGTGACTAATTTATAATAATACTAATGAACAGAAAATTTGGCTATTACAGACAATTTTAAAACCAGAAACCTGCACAAATTTTACCTTTCCCACCCTTTCTAAAGATATGGCTGGAAATAGCTGGGAATTAATTTTTTCGAATTATTATTATTATTATTATTATTATTATTATTATTATTATTAATGCACTTGTGTTTGGAGGACGGTGTGAACTTCGCGGGTCCTAAAGCGCGCATTGCGCATGCGTATGAGTCACATCCAAGATGGCGGCCTACAGCGGAGAAGTCGCGAGGTCCTTTCTAAGGGCTTACGGGAGTTTTGCTTCAGTTTATGCGGCATTTTCGTCGCGGAATGTATTTCAGTTAAACCGGACTGTTCCCGTAAGTGCCTGTTATTGATTTTTTTGCCTTTACCTCCAGAGGGCTGCAGTTGAGTGTTCGTTGCAGAGGTCCTCCATATCTGTCACAGGGTGACAGTGCCATCGAACCTGGGACGTTTATGCCAAATACTTCACGGTTATACCGTGAATGCAGTAAAACAGAAAGACACTGCGTTTATTATCATTTTGCTTTATCTTTTATTAAGGTCTATTTGTAAATTATCCAGTTTACAATGGTTTATATATCAGTGTGCCTGTACCTCCTCTATTCAGGCTCAACGGTAATACAGCTCGGGTCACGTGATCAGCTTGGCCATAGAGCACACTGTGGGCTCCTTCGTCCCTGGAGGCTCTAGTACAGTAAAGTTGTCCTTATATTTATATTTTATAGGGAGTACAGTGAAGTAATATGAGCCAGATGTTTTGAGTCCTAGTGTTCTTGTCTGCTGACTGATTGATGAAGCAATTGATCGATCGGTTGATCATTACTCGAGCCAGATGTACAGCAACTATGGTCCCTGTGTAGGACATGGATGGATTTACGTCTGAATGTCTAGATTACAAGTTCTTAGAATGAGTTCCAGTTCATACTAAGGCTGTGTAATGCATGCCCAAGTACGAAATGCAAAAATAAAGCCAACTGTAAACTGTAGAATAATAAATTATTCAAATGATTTAGTTTTAGATTGAATTCTGATCCATGAGATTTACTGTTCCAGTCCATGGCCCGTTATCTACATGCAAAAGACCTACACTGGCTTATGACATCATGGCTGGTTTGGCAGGTCTTGGAACGGCTTGTAATGTGACCAAAGCATTTCCGAATTTCTGTGGGAAATAGGATAAAGCTGTACTAGTCCATTTATAGTAGACTGCTGAGAGAGGAAAGCGGAATGGATTCAGTCACTGAGTTGAAAGAGGTAAAATTCTGGCTTTGCTCCCTGCAGCTCCTCATGCGGCAGATTCAGACAAGCTCAACTGTGTGGAGGAAAAGCCTGGCTGCCACAAACCAGGAGAAGTTCACGGAGGAGTATATCAGGAAACAGATCGAGGAGTTCAACATTGGGAAGCGGCACCTGGCAAACATGATGGGTGAAGACCTGGAGACATTCACCCAGGAGGACATTGATGTAAGAGCTACATTGCATCATTCCAATGTTTGTTTACTTGACTCTTTTATGTGACTTATGCTGTTTATAAACTTACAGGTTTTGGCTACAGGTAATAATTAGTCTAATGGTTATGGCTAAGCATAGGTACGTATGTCTGAACCTGAGGTCAGATTTTAACAGCTTCTCATCCCATTCCACAGCCTGGTTTACAATTTTACCAGCTTTCATTTGTGATGACAAAGTTATCAACCTAAATGAGTGTTTTTGGTGCTTGTAAAGCTCATCGGTTCTGTAATTACACACCATAGTCACATAGTTGCATGCTGTTTAAACTGAGTGTTCAGCTTCTTATAAGAAGATGTTTGCAGTAGATGTTTGAATGGTTGGTAGGATGTGGCTGAGCTTCCTTTCACAGCTCATGTCAGGCATTTAAGCCTGTGATCAGGAATAAGAGGAGTATTAAAAGTGTTTATGGGAAGGATTAGACAACATTTGACAGTGAATAAAAGTTTGTGGCAAAATATTTAATTACTTTGTTTTATTAATAATGTAACAAAGTTAACAAAATAGTCTTCTAAAAAGCTTATCCTATCTGTTCTGATGAACTGACATCAAATGATTAATTATTTTTATTGTTTCAGCTGAGGTTTTTTTTTTATGTAAGATAAACAGAAGAAGATATGACTTACAAACAAAAAAAAAATCAACACTTCCAGTCTCACCTGTGCTTTTAAGATGAAGGAACAATGTATTTTCATTTAAAATATTGGTTATTTTTTATTATAAAATATATGCAGGTCTGTATCCAGTGAAGCAAATATATTTGAGATTGATCTTTGGATAGTGTGTGAAGCACTTTAGTTACCTCAGATTTTTGTTAAAGACAAAAATCTAATTTGCTGCCATGCACAGCAATCACTCGATTTATGAGTTTTGCACATTTGTAAAAAAGCATGCGTTAGCTCAAAATTTGTATATTAAATCCTTGTAGCTACTAAGCACCATGACATCCCTGAAGCCTTTAAAAACAGTGAGTATTGTCTAGGCCATAATGGTTTAAAAACTTTGCACACATATACACTCTACACAAGAAAATGGATTATAAATGTGCTGTGGACCAACGCAAGCTGTGTGATGTTAGGACAGATCGCATAGTAAATGCCAACTGGACCTTCTTGAGAACCTCTGCACCACCATTTGCTGATTACCTTTTGTTGTAATGAATTTTTGTGAAAAAAAGCTTGCAAGCAGGGACATTCGCTTGTATGATTTCCTTATGGTGCTTGTAAAGCCTGTGATCAGGAATAAGAGGAGTATTAAAAGTGTTTATGGGAAATCATAGAAATTGTTCAAATATTTAATGTAAAATTCAAACTAACATGTCTGGATGTAGAAATATTTCCAAAAGTAACTGATCTGAGATTTTTTAATCTAAAAAGAAGCACGTTTAATTATTTTAGAAGGCATCAAAGCTGAGAGGAGCAACATTGACTCTTTGTGTAAAAATCTGTGCAAGTTTACCCACAATGCTTCAGTGTTTAAGGAAATCTAAGGGAAAAGCTATCCCATACTGAGTTATTTAATCCACTTCTTTAATTTTTGCTAATTTCCTCACCATTGATTTGTTGTTACAACCACAATAAACCATGTTTTTAGCAGTTTTTGGCTTGGCCCATATTTGGGAGTGTACAACGGCAAAGAATGATGGGACAGTCACAGCTCCACCTGGGATGATGGACTCTTCATATTATCCTGTAATGTGTTATTTTAGTTGCACTTAAGTGTTTTGGTGTATTGTGTAAGCCTTTACTATGGTTTAGTAATTGGGGTGGGTTGTATTGGGGTGGGTTGTATATTTGTTGGATTTTCTTGTCCTTTGTGCATTGGTCTTCAGTCAGGGGAAAATTAAGGGTTTGTGTCTGTGCTGCGCTTTTTGGCTCGTTCATTAATGGCACATGTCAGCACAAATTGAAAAAAGAAGGTTAATTCACAAAATTTGAGCCAAATTTGTGGGGCAAACATCCATAAATTGAAAAGGCAGCACTAAATACAGATGTTCCTTATACAGTTATTGTTCATTGAGCATTTGTACATCAAAGGATGACCAGTAACAGTTTGGTCCTGAGATTTCTGGCTCTGCTTCTGATCGGCACCTTCCCTGAAAAGAGAACGCACAGCCGATCCAAAACTAGCCAATGGCAGCTCACAGTCTGAGGCTCAGGTGCTCCATTCTCCTCGCTGACTTCATGCTCGAGTTTTCCGGATGGACGGGTATAAAAAGACAAGGTCACAGGCCAGCAGGTGCCTTCAGATGGCTGTTTAATAGCGAATTAGACCACGCTTCACCACGGCACACCTACGATTACAGGGCGGAAAACACAGCCACTAATTGATTTGCGCTCCCGATTTGTTTTGATTTTTCAATATGGGCGACGCGTTCCCGATTCCCCCGTCGCTGTTAATGAATGGAGTCATTAGGACAGGCATGCATAAGTTGAAGTGACAGTGAACGGTCCGCCGCCAGATGCATCGCGAGAGAGGAGCAGGACGACAGGACGGCCAGCGGCTGCAGCCCGGCACCTGTGCATTAGCTGCTCTTGTCGCTTATTTCCAGGCACATCAACTCATATGACACAGGTGTAAAGCTGCTGATGGAGAGAAACAGCTGCACCACATGGGGGATGTGTAATTAATGAAGACAACGAACATGACCCACCTTTTTTTCCTGCTGTCTCCCATGATATACTGGGTACTGACTATGTCTGTATTCTCAGGGTTGGCAAAACAACCCACATCTTTCAGCGTGATGGGGAAGAGCAGGAGAACCCAGCCATCCTCCCTTTCACTTTCCACTGTCTCGGTGAGACCAGTACAAACAGGAGACTAGGGTTCACTTCCTTATCTGTAGATATAGAATATCAGATCTCTTCTGTGCAGCGGGAACTAGGAACGCCGCCAGAAAAGCTTCGCCTCTGCATCCAGGACGCACCACAGGGTTGCTGCCATTGCTTTATTTAGCCAGTGCTTTTCTCCAAAGCTTACAACGTGACTTTTGTACACTAAGCTTCTTACCACAGTTTACCCACTTGTACAACTGGGTATTTTTTTTTTACTGGCGCAAGGCAGGGTAAGCACCTTGCTCAAGGGTACTACAGCATGGAGTGGGATTTGAACCTTTCGTGCAGATTTAAGGCAACCGCTCTAACCACTAAGCTACCTGTTGCTGTGGCGTGTCTAACAGAACTCTCCAGAAGATGAGGGAATTCTCCCTTCAGGAAGACACAGGAGGCTCTGAGGCCTCTATCCTGGTAGTGCAGCTGATGAAATGACCCAGTGGGATTTTTCTGCAGCTCATAATTCATTATAGCAGTAAGGTTGAAGGCCTGGTTCCGCGATACCGTGGTAGTGCTCCCCTCTGGTTTGGTCACCCTCTGCATGCATGTTGGACTGTTTAGGTCCACAGGTTTCTTAACCCATCTCTGGATTGTGCCTTCTTCATTGCAACATCATCATGACAGTCATCAGTTCTGTTGGAGATGCTGAAAAAGCACATCAGAGCAGCTCTGTGACTGAACATGTGTTGGCATTAGTGGGGAGAGTAGGATGGTCCAACCTGGGATACCTGTGAGGTAAAAACCAGCACTGACTATTGACTATTGCAGCATCCTTGGAGCTCCCTGGTGCTCCTAATCAGGCTGGAACCCCCCCCCCCCCCAGGACACATACACACACGTACCTGATGGGGGAAAAGACAGTAATGGGAAGCAGCAGCCTAGGAATTGGTGTGTTTCACTTTAGGACTGCAGCAGCAAAGCCACAGCATTGCTACTTTGGAAGTGTTGGCCCAGACACGTCTGTCATCCTGTTTTTAACTCAGAGGCCTGAAAAATTCAGTGTTTGCAGTGCCTCTTCGTTTATTTACTTATTTATTTTTATTTATTTACAGAGAGCTGAGGTGTCTGTGGTTGTGGTTGTCACTTGTCTCCTGGTGTAGAGTGGCAGTGAAGTCTTGGCTGCTTGGGGAGGGGAGATGGGATGGACCCCAGGGACTCCAAATCGCTGCTGCCATTCGTGTGGCTGAAACCCCCCCCCCCCATGCTCCCCAAACTCCCAACCTGGTTCAGTTGCTGTGGTGTCCGTGCTTGAGGCGGCGTCAAAGTGTCCAGGATCGCTCAGTCAAATCACCGCTGACAAGGACGTCACTCTCCCTCCCTTGGGGCTGCTGGGGAGGGCTGTGGGGAGGGTGCTGCCATATTGTGCCCCGAGGCAGGAACAGGTGCTGCCATCATCTGCTGCGACACTACGCCTTTCCCTTCATCTTTTTTCTCCCCCTCCCCTCTTCCTGTCTGGCCCCTTCTCGCTCTGATTTCCTCCTGTTCTGACAAGCCGAAAGGCTGGGCCCTGCTCCCTCTTCCAGCATCTGCTCTCCCTCTAATTGAAAAAAGGCAGGAAATAAAAGTGGAGAAGCTGAAGTTGGACCCCCTGTGCTCCCGCGTCTCTGCAGGGATGAAGCAGACAGATTCTATGAGACACATTGTCAGGGAGGGTGACTAGCGTGGAATCTGGCCGATAGCAATGGCGCCGGGGCCTGTCTGATGGTGCCTGTGGCGAGTCCCGCCGCTGCCCTTGTCCCCAGAATTTTTGTCCCTCTGCACTACCATCAGTCACAGCGAGACAGCGTTGCCACAGATTCCCACACTGTCCTGCATCTGCCATTGGCTGCAGTTGCAGGTGGGTCTTGTGACTGCTTTCTAGATCGATGCCCTCTAGATGGTTGGGTTTTTCTTGGGCAAGGTGGGTGGCCTCGAGATACGTGAATATTATGAAAAGCATCATTCCACCTGAATGCTAATCCTTCAGCACCAAACCTCAGAGAAGGCAGGGTTCTGATTAAGCTACCTAGCCAGCTATGCTAATGTGTCCTCTAGCTGCACTGCCCTGAGAAAGACGGGATCTCTTTGGGCTCCCTGTAATCTGTCTAGCTGCGTTCGCACTCCGTGTTTTCACCGTGACAGCTGCCTGGTGCTGCTTCTGGGCTAACTTTCTTGCTCTTCAAATTGCGCAGTGTTTCACTGTTGAAAATTTATGCAGCTGGATAACAAGTCCTTCACAGCGCAAAAGTTTTGTTTCATTTTCACGGTAAATTCAAGGACAAATTGTGCACAGCACCGTCCTCTGCAGGAATATTTATGCAAATATTGGACAGACTCAGCGTTTTTTCATCTCTGCATGTTTATCACCAGTGGTTTTACGTTTTGAAATGTAAGGGAAGGACGTGAGAAAGGGATTTTTGCACCTCACCAGGAATAAAGCACGTTGACTTAAGATAAGGACGGCTGTTTGGTTCTGAGTTCTGCTGGTTCTGCTGATGTGCCGGGTTTACAGACGGTCATGATTGACAGTGGGGGGGGAGACAGACCCACCTTCATTTCCTCCGGACCCCCACGGTGTACTGGGATATCGGTTCACATGCGTACATGTGTACTTGGCCGTCCCTCTGATTGTGATCTGTGTGCAGAATGTGTGGGCAAGTTGGCTGGGAGGCGCTGAGAACAGGAAGATAAGGAGCGGGGGCTGCATGTGTCCCTCCCGGAGCGTAGACAAACTCAAGGCTAATCTCCTGTCTCCTTTCTCTCATACAGAGGTGCATCACCTACCTCTTCCCCTCAGGACTGTTTGAGAAGAAAGCAAGGCCGCTCATGAAGGTAATGAGAAGCTCCACTGCTGCTGAACATTTTGCCCCCAAGCTTTTTTGCGGTAGAGGAATGAACATCCGGAGTTAACACTTTGTTTTCATTTTCTCTGCAGCATCCAAATGAAATATTTCCCAAGCAGAGAGGTACAGTATTACTGTGTGTGTGTACATTTATTTATTTAGCTGACACTTTTCTCTAAAGTGACTTACATGGTTAACACAACTATACAGCTGGGTATTCTTGTACTGGAGTAATTCGTAATACAGACTATCCTCGATTTACCACAGTAACAATAGGCAAATAATAATAGTTTTTAAAAAATGGATGAAAAGTGTCCAAACAAGTTTTTTATTGATTTAATTGACAGTAATTCTGGTAAGCGATTGAGCATCTTATATCTAATTAAAATATGTGTACATGAACATCTTGTAATGTACAGTACAGCTTAATGATAGCGTCTGCTGACAGCCATACGAAAACAAAAACTACGACATGATTGAGTCCTCATAGCTTATACTGTACATGAAAAATTTACAATACAGGCTTTATGCACCAAGTTGTATTGAGAATGCAATAAACCGTTGCACGTGTGTATCTGCACAGCATGCATGTGTGATATTTTAGTAACAATTGCAAAAGATGAATGCTGTACGAGACTGTGTGCTACAACACGATAGCAGTGACTACACACAGCCACCACCCATCTTCTTGCATATCACGTGCTGTCAGTTGTTCTCACAAACAGTAAGCATCATCCCACAACCTCCACTGTATCCCCTATGTTATCCACCTCCACACCAGTCACACCACTGGCTGAGGACCAAACATCAATAAGCTTAGCAGACTTACCGAAGGAACAGTCATAAGAGATCACATAGTTTGCGCTTACGACGTCTCATCATATTTGCAAGAATGCTCAAGCATTTAAAAAATGTTATGGAGATACTGTACTGATATTTAATAATGGTGTGGCTAATAAACCATACTGTGGCTAAAAATAAAACAACATAGTACAAAAACATCAATAGATGTTTGAAAATAATTTAGACACAGGAATAATCACTGTCATGGATGAGATCCAACTTAGTGTAACTTGGACATCAATGATGTGTATGTTCTGCCTTATTTGTACTGAGAAGAAGATGTTTATTCAAACTGTAGATCAAGCATTGGGGAGTGAATGTTTTTTATATGGAGACTAATATTTTGCCATCCAAAAGCTCCAGATCCCATGTTTTAACAGGGTGTCTGCATTAATTACCAGCTTACCTCACCCTTTCCATAATGTTTTGGGTTGTAATGTGCCCGACCTTTAATGTATTGTTGCTTTATTTTAGGCAATAAATAATAGTTTTGTCTTTGTAGCATTCAGGACATTCCTGCGCCACGCTTTGAAATCATTTTGGATTATTTTTCTTCTTTACTTGTGACCTCCAGCGGTTCAGTGGGGAGAAGACGGCCGCCCCTTCCACTTCCTGTTCTACACAGGAAAGCAGTCCTATTATGAGCTGATGCACGTGAGTATTTGGCGTGACGGTCACAGCGCCATCCTATGGTTGTGTTGATGCAGCATCTCGCAAGCAGTAAATAACCGAGTCAGTTTTAAGGCTGTTCTGCTTCTTTGCTATATTTTCTTGGCTGTATCTCACTTTCAGTAAAGGGGAGGACTTGTAGATGCCCTTAGATTCCAGCTAATGGGAGTCATAGTGGTTTTTTTAATAGTTCAAGGTTTGAGTATTCCACTTTTTGTTGTGACAAGACATAGTTTAAGTCATAGTTTAAATCGAGTTAACTGTCATTATGATGGTGTTCTGGTGCAAGTTAAAACAGCAGCGAATCGTTACCACGGTGACAAGGCCCAGATCCTGTTAATAATCCTGAGATAAATTGCGTCTCTGGCCGTATGGGACTAGATGTTCTGCTTGGAGTCTTTGGAGCCAACACACAGCATTCACAGCCAAAGGAAACCCAGCAGACCCAACACCCGCCCGGCGACCGCGTTGGCGGTAGCTGGGTACCGTTGAGACGACATGGACTGTGCGTGGGACAGATGGGACGTAAGCAGGATGCAGGAGCAGAGTGACAAGCGTGTAGGGTTTGTTTTAAAGGCCTGTCGTGGTGGCTGAGACAGCTGGGGGGGCATGGGGGTTTGGGGGAATAGGTACAGGAAGCTTGGCCTCCCCAGGGGGGGAGAGGGGTAGAAATAATCTGTGCAGCATGATGAGATGCCGGTATGTAGTCTGGGCCCCGGGCCCTTTTCATGTAGAGAGGTTGCTATTCCCCTGGCGCTGGCGATGTCAGATCTCATTTCACACGCCGAGGTGCGGCTCAGTAAAATAAATAAATAAACCATGGAGACGGGTTAGGGGGGAGCAGGGAGAAGAAGGGAGGGTTGTATATCTGTGTAGTCCCATGTTGTATTTACGGTTTGTTTCTGGGACTCTGGGAAGCTTCTGGGTTATTCGGCTTCTGTCACCGTGGTGTTTTTGTCTGATGGAACTCCATTTGCTGCTCTGCTCAGAATGTGTTTTTCTCCTATTTTTGTCATGGAGCGTGATGTTCATTCTGTGCTCCAGCATCCAATGGCCCACCGTGCTACTCATGTCCACTCTGCCTTTTTGGCCCATGGTGCCCCTGATCTCCTGCTGGTAAATAGGGATATCAGATCTGGCCCCAAATGTAGGGTGTTTGATCTTGGCTCATATTGTAGGGGGTGTCTATGCTGTCAGAGGCCTCCAGAATGGCCTAAGCATAATGTCTGACTGTAGCACCTGTGTGTGTGTGTGTGTGTGTGTGTGTGTGTGTGTGTGTGTGTGTGTGTGTGTGTGTGTGTGTGTGTCTGTGTGTGAGAGAGAGAGAGAGGCAGAAGGAGTGTATTTTTTTCATTCCAGAAATTGGGTTTCAAAACTTAGAGCCATTATATTGAAATTTCATATAGAGTTTGTAAATCTCGTGATGGATGTAGTATAAACCATTTTGAAAGCGACTCTTGGTTTTTTATTTTTTACAAATGCTCAAATACGGTCTTCCCGCTTTAGCCAACCTTCTGATATTTTACTGAAACGGTTCTTGGTTTTTTGTCACAAACTCAGTATCCAGACCGTTTTTTTTACCGCAAGAGGCATCCAGCGTGCCTCTGAATAGTTTTGAAAGTCGCACCAGACAGGTGTAATTTGTATTGTAGTCGGTACACGTGTGCAGTCAGCTGCCTCATGTTTGTCTCGTGTTGCTCTGTTTTGACACTTTTGTGCAGTGCTTTTATTTATTGCAAATAATGACCTCGACTGTTTTAAATAAAATGAACTGTTTCACATCATGGAGAAATAAATCACGAGTTAATACAGGGTTATACAGGTGTTTTAGTATTATTTTGAGAAAATGCTTTGTACTCAAGAGATTTGTAAACAGCAAACAGAACTTCCAGCACCGATTCAAATGATGATTCAAAGGCCAACCATTCCAGCAGAACGCAGGAAGCTCCACAAGCCTATCAGGTGCTCTGCCCGCTCAGAGCCTCATGCGTTATTGTAATTGCTGCGATGGTGACTCCTCTTCCAGGACATCTACAGGAAGGTCCTGATGCTGGAGAAGTACGAAGACCGCATGAGGATCAAAGGCCTGTTCTCACCAGACACCAAGAAGATGTGAGTCACTCTCTCACACCAGTGCACGAAGACACTGACACACACTTTCACACCCATATTTCAGCCTTCAGAAATGACATGATCATGTAGTGACATGCCTGGCTCGATATTTTACAGCTGCTCATACAGCCCAGTATTTCCCACAGGGGTTTTGTATCTGCCGTTTGAACCTGTCACCGTTTTGGTCACAGCCCCAGGAACTGAGCTGTTGCCGGACCACTGTTTCTCCCTCCTTCATGTCTGTTGTGTGTCTGCAGCTCCCTGACTGGCAGCAGGTGGCTTGTGAAGGAGGAGCTTGAGGAAATGCTGGTGGAAGTCATGTCTGACCACGATGTAAGGAAACCTCTCCTTTTTGTTCTCAAACTGAGCGTTTGTATCATTTTGCTTGTTTGTTTGATTAGAGGTCTTGAAAATTAGTACCTAAAAATTGGTATGGAAACTTTTGCTGTAGCAAATTTTTATCCATAATAGAAAACGAAACAGGAATAAAAATCAAAATAAAAAAATAAATATGGTACAACTGAGTACAGTTGTACTGTAATGAAAAAAAACAGTACAGTTATTGTAATAAACAATACTGTAGACATGCATACACCCGTGCTGGTGTCCTATCAGCTGTTTCCACCAGTTTTGCTTTGTCTGACTGTGTGCTCTGCGTCACCACATTTACTGCGCATTTCATGTTTTAAATAAACCTATTCATTCGAATTCCGATCGTGGTTGTGTTAGACAAAGATGTGGCATGGTTACTGTGAGAAATGTCTTTCCTTTATTCTACATCTCATAACGCTTTACTCTCACTCCAACCTCCCCCATGCACCCTCCCATCTCCTGTGTATAACGCAGTGACGCTGGTGGCGGTGCTAATATGCGAAATGTCCTGTACTGTACATACTGTACCATGCGTTATAAACATTTAAATTAATGACAGCATTAAGTGTTTTCTAATTAGGTAACTTGTGTTTAAGCCAAAATCACAAGTTGATAATTATATCACTGTTTTTGAATAGGCTGGGAGCATTGTTATTTTTTTCTCCCATTTAAAATAATGGGAAATGGGCACTTGGGTTCAGAAGAATTCGATATCCAATGCATTTTTATGGATGAATTAATTTCAGATAAATTTGGATTACGGTACCATATTCTGTATTATTACCCTAATCTTACAATGAACAGCTTTGAAATGATAGAGCAAATGGTTGTTGATAGAGGGAAACATTTTAGTTGGGATAGCTGTTGAGGGCAGAATTGCTGGCATTTATTCAAAGGATTTAGGTTGGAACCCCACCTCCTGCTGTAGTACCCTTGTGCAGGGTACCTACTGTATCTTATACTGCTCCAGGTAAAATTACCCAGCCTCGTCAGTGTAAATCACTGCAAGTGCAGTTGCCCGACTGGCCACAAGAGGGCGGATCTGGAAGAACTTTTCCTCGTAACGTTACGCTGCGGTTGTGTGTGTGTGTGTGTGTGTGTGTGTGTGTGTGTGAGAGAGAAATTTGTTGTGCTAACAGGCCGTGACCCTCTGCCCACAGTACACCCGCTTCCTGCAGCTCATGGAGAGACTGCTGGTCCTGCCCTACAGCTACATGGAAGAAGAGTTTGTCAAGCGCTTCCGCAAACAGTTGGAGGTCCAGTCATCGAAGCAGGTGGTCCCTCCCTTGCAGTTTGATGACAGGGGTGTGGCCTTCAGCACCGGGGAAGGTGATGTCACCCCTCCAGGTCACTTTCTGACCAGACAGTGCTGTTTTAGGCCTCATCTGTGCTACCGTGTGAGTTTCGGGGTGCTGTCACTCTAAGTGTCTTTTATGTCACAGGGAGGAGGAAGACGGCTACAGCAAGCGTCGTGGTGCGAGACAACGGTTCTGGGAGGGCCACCATTAATGGCATCAACTACGTGCAGTACTTTGTTGTTCTGCAAGACAGGTATGTACGCACGCGCGTGTGAGGGACCATCTCAACAAAAGTAAGTGTTGGCTTCAGTATGCAGCTGTGCTTATTAATACAAACATCTTTCTGGGGCTTAATTCACATAAAGTAAATGGACCAGTTTTCCAAATAATGTAGGGGTTTGTGTGGCACTGTGGCCACCTACTGGACAGTTTGTGTATCACCCCTACACTGAGGGTTCTTTCTCTTGGTCACGCTCACTGTTCACAACCACCAGTAGCTGCCCCTTTGGCCTGTGTGTCATCAGCTGGACATATGTCCTGGGAGCATGGCTGCATGACACACATATGGTGGAAAAGGTTTTTTTGTGTTGGTTTTTGTTTTGTCTGCGCTTACAGCATAGCGGAAGATTTCTATCATCACCACACATGAATAACAGTGTGACCAGAGGCCTTCTGGGACAACGTTATTGGTTGGGTCGAGCTGAGCTGTGGCTCTTGTCTCTTGTCTCTTGCAGGGAGCAGTTGATGTTCCCCCTGCAGTTCCTGGATCTGATGGGCAAACATGACCTGGAATGCCATGTCACAGGAGGGGGCAGGTCAGCCCAGGCGGGGGCACTGCGGCTCGCCATTTCACGAGCGTTGTTGAGCTATGTGTCCGAGAGCGAGATGGAGGCCATGAGACAGGGTGAGGGACCAGCCACAGTACCCACACGCATATGTTTGTATGTGTGGGCAGCAGGTGGCTCATCAGTTACAGCTGTTGTCTTGCACTGAAAAAACCCAGGATTGAACTCCACCTCCTGCTGTAATGCCCTTGAGGAAAATGCCTACCCTGAACTGATCAGTTGTGTAAATGGGTGAATCAGTGCAAGTTGCCATCCAGAAAAGCTAAAAAAAAAAAAAAAAAAAAAAAAATTTATATGTACTTACAGTTAACAAATGACAGACATTTACAATTGTTTATCATTAGGTGCCAACTTTTAAATCATTCTCTTCCATTTCTCCTCTTTTCTCACTCGAAACAGCTGGCCTACTGACCCCTGACCCTCGGGTCAAAGAGCGCAAGAAGCCAGGCCTGGCTAAAGCTCGCAAGAGGTTCACCTGGAAGAAGCGATAGTGTGTGTGTGCGTGCGTACGTGTGTGCGCGTCCCATCAAGGAGCAACTGGGGCTACAACCCCCCCAAACTACAGTCTGGCTACAGTTTACTGCTTCTTCCATCGTACCCAGGCGATGAGCCACGGATGGTTCTGTGTGTGGGAATGAGTGTGTTTGGAATCCCAAGAGCAAAGAGTACAAGCCAGACAGGGGACAATAACTCTCCTTGGTGCCCCATTTGGCAGAAACTTTAATACATTTTACCCACAGGGCCAAGTTGTGATTTTCTCCTGCTTTGTTTTTTCACATTACATTTGCTTTTTTGCTCGTGAGAGGCAAGCTGTGGTCATGGAGCAGCAGTGACACTTTGTCAGAAAGTGAGACTTTTATTAGCTACTTTACAAGGGGTTGCTGTCCTTAGTGCCCCATGTCCTCTGGCCTACTGTATTGTCAATAAAAGGTCATTGTTTGTTGATGGCATCTGGCGCCCTCACCTGCCTGATGTCACTGCAGATGTCCTGCTACAAATTTAAGCAGGTAGCACCAGAGCCTTTCAGCTCCTGAGCTGTGAATCCAGGTGTGGGATTGAATCCCGGTCAGTCTGCATAGAGTTTACATGTTCACCGAAATTTTCTGGTTGGTCCCCCCCTGTACTCCAACATTTATTATAATAATAATAATAATAATAATAATAATAATAATAATAATAATTATTATTATTATTATTATTATTATTATTATTAAGCCCGCAGTAGTAGTAGTAGTAGTAGTAATAATAATAATCATAATCATAATAAGAATAATTTTTTAAAAAAAGGATTAGGATGAACATACCAAGACACACAGGTGTCTGGTAATACAAACCATCCAACACAGGAGGTTTAATTTCTTTCAACCCATTCATCACTGCCATCTCTAATTAAAACCATCTATTTAAAAATCAATCATTAAATATAGACATTCCTCAATTTATAAAACTACACTTCCGCTGAAGAAGAAGGCCGGTCTCTTAGGGTGCTGCCACAGCTATAACCCACCTTTTTGTTTTACTTCACCACATGCCTACCTCCCAGTAAACTATCACCAGTAAAAAATACAATAGTAAATAAATAACCAAAAGAATAAAGTCAGTGAAGTAACTAAGTCAAATAACGCAAACACCCACAAACAAAGAAATTGAACCATTAAACAAAGCAACAGTTTTTAAAAAGTACCAGCACATTCCATACACAAATTTCAAAATGTGAATAAATAAAATATATAAACAAATAAATAAATAGAGAAAACTGACACAACACACACATTGACCAGAAACAGATCGTAGCATCTTGAATGGGTTAGAACATATGTGTCGCTTACTCAGGGATAGAGGGAACTTGGCCTCCAGGTAGCCCCATTGCATAAAATCCTTCTCCATCCTGAACATCAGGTTGGCCTGGATTTTGTAGTAGAAACCTTGGATGTTCAAATCTGCCCATTTGAATCAGCTGGGTTCTCAGGTTCTACCATGTTTGCTTGGTAACATTGATCTCCAGCCACATCTGGGTGGCTGTTGCCCTCTGAGTACCAGAGTCCCACCCTTCAGGACTATGCCGTGCATCAGAACCATCTGCAGATCGATCTTCATGCACAGGCGGTTGACCAAACGCCAGAGCTCTCACAGCCACCCACAGCCCCAAAAGAATTCTCTTGTCACAGTGGATCTGCAGATGATGTGGCTGGCTGGACAGTTTGTGCCTCTGATTGGCAGCTTACCCTGCAGGCATTGCTCGTTCGAGTCCTACAGATTGTGGTCTAGCCCCTTGGGATGAATCCTGATCGGCATGCCATCCTTGACTCCCTGTAGGCCCTGAGTCCCGTTCCATGAGATCAGGGCCTCATACAAAGCCCTGTGTTTGAGGAGGGTCTGTGCCTTGACCCCCACTGTGGCCGCCTTACAGTTTCACGTAGCAAATTGGGTGCAGTGTGTGGAAATGAGTGCGTGTGATCACCTGTGATGTCCTGCTGCCCCATCCACACTGTACACACCTCATACTCTGTGCATCAGGGCCACTTGATGAGTATTTCTGCAATACATGGATGTTTACATCTTCATCTTGTTTATAAGCATAGTGTTGCTTCTTCAGCAGTGTAATGATCTAAGTTTTCAGTGTGTTTACCCTGAGCAAACATATGACATTGACAGGTACAGCAGCAGTGTGTCTCACTGCAGTTCACATCCATGGTTTTTTCATCTAATTTTAGGTATGGATTAGATTAAACCTTTTTCCTCTCTGACATTGGTGTTTTGATGCTTTTATTTTGGATCCACATGCCCGCAGTAATGTGGCTGTGATGAATAAACAAATCTCCTGTCTTTCGTCAGTCTGATGTGAGCAAGTCGATTAGCTGAGCTTCAGTCCCTCATTATATGAGCAAATAGAGTCAGAATTATAATGAAACTCAAATGCCAACAGTTAGATTTGAAAAAAAACACCATTGTTTAAGATCTCATGTTTAAATGTGGACATTTAGAACATCACATGTCCGTTCCTTTAGTTGTCACTTTTGTCACGATTGTATGTGAAACATTTTATACTCAGGAAATCGCACATGAAAGGCATTATTTCAGCTTTTGTTCTTAACCATGTAACCCAGTTGTTGTGAATTTAGGCCCAGATGGTGACACACTGGGTCGTATCTCATTCTGTAATTTCCTTATCACCGTGTGGTGGCAGTAGGATGGCAGCCTTTGGGGTATTGATGGTCATCATGGAAAATCTACAGCAGACCGGATGGGCTGCGGACATGACCCAGTACATGCTGGGATACAACGAGGCCCATGCCACAGTGTTGCGTTTTCTCAGGGTGTCATGGACGTGGGCATCTGCCACATGGAGCATCACTACAAACATTCTGTGATCAAAATGAGAGGACTGCGACTGCGTCCTCATTTAGCTGATGCCTTCATTCGAGGTCAATTATTAATTATTACTAGGATTATAGGGCGAAAATTCAGTAGTGAGACTGCTACACTAGGGCGGCGTTGCTCTTAATGCGAAAATGGTCTTTTGTGCGACACTCACAACCTGCCGCAAGGGCTGCCGGGATCGCTCCGGTAAAGATGGCGGATCGCCGCGGTGGTCGCGAGAGGAAGGCGCCGGCCGGAGGCGAAGGAGACGACCCCGCCGACGCGGAGGTGTTGCTGCACCCTGAGCTCCTCTCCCAGGACTTCATCCGCCTCGTCCTTCAGCAGGTCAGCGTCTTCTCCGCAGTTGTGGTTGTCGGGCCACCCAGCGGGTCCGGCGCGTTCGTTCGCAAGCTGCGTGTTTCTCAGCAGCGAGTTGCGCCGCGGCCACAGACGCGCGGGGTTCATGCCTAGAGCCTGCGAGTCTGACCGCTCCGTGGACGACTGAGCGTTCCTTTCATTTAAGAATGAAACGCGTAAACAGCGCCGTGAACGCGGAAAACCTGGCAGTCGCTTTTTTTTGTAAATGTGTATATATGCATGCATTTAAGCGCGGTTGCTTGAGGTTGACGTGCGCTCGCCGCCGCTGTTCGCCCGACAGAGGAAGATCCGCGCGGGGGAGCACGAGGAGGCCGCGCGAGACCGCCTCATGGAGCTCTTCTTTCGGCACGTGACGCCCAAGCCCCAGCGCGAGCTCCCGGACAGCCGCTGGGGCAGGAGGGTGGCGCGAGGCGGCGCGCGACAGAGGTAAGGAGCGCGGACGCACCCTCTCTGTCTTTAAAATATTTTCATTTAAAACTTAGCTCCGTTTGAATGTCTTTAAAGTTCTCAAGCATCTAGATTAACGTTTTCTTCGTTTTTTTTCTTAAATATGTTTTCGTCCTTTCCCAAGTATCTGGAAAATACACTGCCCGGCCAAAAAAAGTCCCCACCTGGATTTAACTTCGTGTAAAGATGTGGGGTTGCTTCAGTTGGTCAGGTCTAGATTCAGCAACGTTATGGGCCCAAAAAATGGAACGGCATATTCCAAGATGGCAATGACGGGATTCATGGGGCTCAAATTGTGAAGGAGTGCTTCAGGGAGCATGAGAGAGACATCATTTTCACACATGGATCAGCCACCACCGAGTCCAGACCTTAACCCCATTGAGAATCTTTGGGATTTTGTGCCGGAGAAGACTTTACTGAGCGGTCCGACTCTCCCATCATCGATACAAGATGTTGGTGAAAAATGAATGCAACTCTGGACGGAAATAAATGCTGCGACATTGCATAAGCTTATCGAAATGATGCCACGGCGAATGCATGCCGTAAATCAAAGCTAAAGGCGGTCCAACGAAATATTAGTGTGGAACTTTTTTGGCCAGGCAGTGTATATTTTTAAAAAGCAACATTGTAATGCAATGGAATGTACAGTCATTCTTGCCAAGTCCCATTTCCTGGGCTGTTTGTGTTGGTAACAACAGTCTGGAAAATTGATAGGATTATTTAAGTGTAATATATTTTACTACAGTGTGTATAGTACTGCATGGTGTACTATAGTAACACTTTATAACCTAACTAGCTGACTTATCTGCCACTGCCCAGGTTAAAAAGGTGTAGCGGTGGAAAGGTGAATGGTGATTGTATGTTATTATTCCTAAACTGTTTTACCATTAAAGTGGTTGTATTTGGCACAGACCTAGTTAAGTGCAATATATTTGCTTCCAGACTTTCAGCCTTACATTGTCTTCTTAGTAGGAAACTTTCATCCTTGTTTCCCTCCAGCTCATCGTCCTCCAGCGAGATGGCAAGGAAACGGCCGCTCATCGTGTTTGATGGTGCCTCCACCAGCACCGGCACGGTGAAGCTGAAGAAGCTGGATGGGTTGTCGGGCTGTGGGGGTACCGACCGCCTGAAGCCGCCCCCCTCTGGGAACATTGTGAACCCTGTGCGGAGGCTATCCGGCGCCCCCCCTTCCTCCCACAGCTCCCCCAAGACCCCCATGAGCCCCACAGGGGCAACACCTAAGAGTCCCACACCAGTGGAGTCTGCACGGTTACATGCATCCCCAACTTCAGGGGGCACTGCAAGCACCAGCATCAAGCTGAAACGGCTGGCGACCAGCGAGGGAGAATCTGACAGCTCGGTGTGTTACACACTCAGGAAATGAGGAAATGATACACGCTTATTGTATTTATTACTGCACAGCAGCAGCATTCAGCAGTCAGCTAGGCTGTTGATTATTACACAGATGCACTTTATGATAGGCATTTTGCACCTGCTGATACAATGTGTTCTCCTGCAGGGAGAGGTCAAGTCTCCGGAGGCGAAGAAGAAGATCCAGCACATAACCTGGCCGTGACCTTTCGCCCCGCCCCCAGCCTGTGGTCCTGCTGCGGACGAGACCCACACATTACTGGTGGGCACACACTGTAGGGCCCTTTGCTTCATACTCTGCGTCAGGGCCATGCGATGAACTGTGACTCCTGTGTATGGCTGGGAACACAACACCTGCTGGACACACACTTCGACTTCCCTCTGACCTCTCCCACCACCACCGCCCATCAAGTGGCCTTAGAGTCCTGATCAGTCTGTTTGAGGAAGTCCCTAAGTCTCCTGTGGCTTACACCAGTACACACTGCTTTCTTACCATTTTATTTATAATGTTGTGTTCCTCCATTTTTTTTAATGTATCACTTATCTTCCGTCATTCTTGCTTTGGTTGAGTTATATAATTGCCTGTTTGTCCAAGTCTGGAAAGGCTTTTAGAATGTTACATGGTTATGTGTAGAATATCTAGTCTCCCAGCAAGTCCAGGCAGCAGCAGCATCCACTTGTAGATGTAGGGAGAGAGAAGGGCAGCAGAGCGTGAGCAGCCATGTTCACATATAGACAGATGGAGGTTTGGAAAGGTTATGTTAAAATAGAAGTTTGCTAGTAACTCTTGGTGTCGTTGAGGTGCTTGCATGGTGTTGGAGAGTAAGGATATATAAGAGTTTTGTTTATATAAACGGGGCATCTTATATTAAACTACTCATTCTTGAGGCAGAAATGTTCTCATTATGAATTATGATCACCCCGACAGTCTAGAGCTCTGGAATTTTTTTTTTTTTTTTTTTTTTTTGAGTTTTGAAGTACTAGGTGAGACCGAACTGCGAGACGGAGGATAATGGAGTCAAAAAGAAAATATCTTTAAAAACTCCTCACATGAGAGTATTGTTTTTGCCTAATGGCTTTGTGTGTTGGTAATTTTTGATTATTTTGTAGGACTGTTAATGGTTTGATTGTGGCACCGCGATGGTTGTACTTAAACGTTTGGTGCTTAAATCACGTTTTGCACCATGTTACCCGTGAGAACATGAGGAAATAAACAGAGTTTACTGACTGCATTTTTCTGCTGTGTGTTTGAGCAGATTCTGGCAGTGGTTTCCAGAGCGTTGTTCCAGAACAAAGTTTGACTTTTATTTTATTTTTATTTATTTATTTTTACAGCTTTAATTGTTCACAAGCCAAATGGCCTGTGATCATGGCTTATTTAAAACTTTTTTTTTTTTATGGAGCTAATAGAAAACTGACACCCAGTACATGCTGAAAATGTTTTTAGTCCACTACAACATACATCATTAGTTTGATTAATATTGATACTGCTTGCATTATCAATTTTGTCTTCCAGTTGAACACAATACATTAGTTCACATTACAGCAGGTATTAAGTTTTTCAGTAACAGATGCAAAAAAATTTCAAAAATTGCTCAAATATCCACAGGGAGAACAAATCAAACGATATTGGTTTGTATATATTGTTTTTCTAAATTATGAATCTATCCTCAGAAATTGTAATGTGAGATGACAGAACTAGTCATGCAGGTAATTATTACAGCTGTGAAAAGAGTTAATGTACAGATGACAGATGATGTAGCTGTACCCAACAGCATGCCGGGTAAGGAAGGATAATGTTGCTGTGTCTGCTTTTAGGGGTAGGAGCGGGCGCTGTGGCACCTGCTGCCTTCATTTCTTGTCCTGCCCCTCAAGCACTGGCTCCTCCTCACATGTCCTTGCCGCAGTCAGGACACAGGATGTCATCCCTCTGAGTGAGGAAGCCACGGCCGACGAGGGACACGGCGCAGCGCTTGCAGTTGAAGCAGTAGTTGTGCCACTGGCGCTCCTCAAATGAGATGTACTTACTGCCTGCCAGGCCTGTGGAAGATGCTCCAGGTTAGAATCCAGTCACACCACTGACCTCGTCCTTCCTGTAACTCTGACCTGACCTGGACCCGCAAAAGGAGTCCACTACCGACACTGCCCAGTTGTTGGAGGTTGCATCTAGTTTTTCAAACAATCTTTTTAAAGTTGGGAAACAGGTTACAGAAAGGAGCTTTTTGGGTTAGGTAACATCTCGCGTTCCCCAGAGCACCTTTGGCAGTTTAGAGAGCCCATCACTTTGAGTAAGTTGGCTGAAGTGTTTGGTAAAAATGAGCTGACAGAAGGTTCCCAGTCTAGACAGCCTTCCAGTAGAATTTTATTCAACTTTTTGGGATGTCTTAGGGCTAGCATTTTGGCAAGTGGCCGAGGTAGCGCTTAGCTTAGGTGTGCTTATTGAAGTTTAAAGTCGGGGGTCCTCTCGTATAAGAAAGGCAACAAAGCTGATCTTGCCTCCTGGAGGCCCTTTGCAATGCTTTGCATAGCTGTAAAGCTCATCGCAGGAGTCATAACTGAGCACCTGAAACAGGTGAACAGCAGCCAGGTCTGTCTGGACTAAACTCATGCAGGCTCCTAGGCGATTTGAACCTGGTTTGAGATGCAACTGCCAGGCATTGGGTGGAAAGGTCTTGCTTGACTTGGTCAGCCTGGACCAGGAGAAAGCATTTGACCGAGTTGACGTCTGCTTGCTCTTTAATACTTTGAGCAGGATGGGTTTCAACCCTAAATTCCAGAGGAGGGTGTGTTTGCTCTGCACTGAAATGGGTAGCCAGGTTCCCATCAGTGGCTCCCTGGAGTGGCCCAGCTTGGCTGAGTGAGGCAGGGCTGTCCGCCATCCCTGCTTCTATATGTTCTTGTTTATCGATGAACCTCAGTAAGTCGCTTATCAAGTACTTGGGCAGCTGGAAAAATAGGGCGGCCCTCTTAAAGTGCTTGGGGTCAACCTCAACTTTTTTTGTACATGGTTAAGCTAAAAATTATTACATGGGGAACTTGGAACTTAAACTGGATTTTTGGTATTAAAAAAAGACGTTCTGTTGGGAGGTTGTCAAATAAGGAAGATTTCAACTGGGGTCTGATAAAGGCACCTACATTCAACATTCACGGTTTGAGTGTTGGACACTGCCATTCCAGAAAGCCAGCGTTACTTGCGCTTGGTGGTTGTGGAAGAGTGTGCATACCACTGATGGGGCTGGTGCAGGACACACACTTCTTGGCATACGTGTTGCAGAAGCAATTGAGGCAGTAGGGGGATCCATCGCGGGAGGTGAACCGTTGGCCCGACAGCTGCTGCCGGCACCCAGTGCACAGGAAACAGTCCTTGTGCCAGGGCTGCTCGTGATACGTTACACCACCACCAATGATGGCCTGCAGGGGGCGACACAGTGGAAGGGCTGTAGAGGATCTGCTTTGGCACCATTTTTCTTAGTGTTTTAACTTGCACAAATCTCACCACATCCTCTGTCCTCCAAAGGTTGAGGAAAGCCTGAATGTTTTATTCAGTAGTTATGTCCCAGTATATTTACACTTATTTGTTATGCTGACGCATTTCTAAAAAACTTTAAGCTGGTTACAGTGATTTACCATTTTATGGATTTTGGTAATTTTTACTGCATTAAATCAGAGTACCTTGCACAAGGGTATAACAGCAGCACATGGGATTCAAACCTGTCTCCAAGTGCAAGGTGGTAACTCTAAACACAGCACCACCTGCTACCCCAGCAGTCATGCATCTCTTTTGGATCAGGGCTCCTGCGCCGAGTCCTGAGGCCTAGTTAGCCATGCCAGGTCCCCATCACCCCACACCATCCCCGAAATCTTTTCCCCCACCTTCTTGCACTGCACACACTCCAGGGCAAACTGCGTCTCGTAGCAGGGCACACAGTAGTTGTGGTTCTCTCGTGGGATGAAGCTCTTGGAGCCGATGGGCTGCTGGCAGCGATGGCACGTGAAGCAGGCCTCGTGCCAGCTGTTCCCCTTGTGCTCCATCTTCCTGGAGCCTGGGTGAGAGGAACCAGGAGGGGCAGGAGAGGGGAGAAAAGAGACAGACAGAAGAAACATTAGCAGGGAGGAGGCTATTCCACACGATGAGCAACTGGCCTCTTGTGGTGCCTTCAGCATTGGATTTCTTCACGTGACAATGCAAAATTCATTAATTTTCTTAATTTTTATGGCTGGCCCTTCAGCTGCAGTAAAAATCACCCTTTAAATTTTCAACTTGCTTAAGTGGGTTATCTCATGCATGTGAGACAGACTTGCTGTTGTGCTCCACACAGCTGGGCCTCCAACCCTCCTGCAAAAGTGTTTTTAGTCTCCAGCTCTAGTCTGGAGGAGGATCAACTAAGGTCAAACACAAGGGTGTGATTTTCACCGACTGTCCAGAATCTCCTGTTCTACCAACAGTTTTGTTAAAACACAGACAAACCTCAGCAAAATGCACCCTGTAACGGGTTCACATCTAGAACTGTGCCATACGGAGGGCAACTTGGGTCACCCACGAGTTGCGGGAGTATGTATGCAGAAGCTGTTTGGACTTGGCCTCCTGTACCTGTACAGGAGCATTATTTTGCTGCCACTGTAATGGGCAGCAAAATAATTCATTTGGATTGGTCATTATTGATTTGTGTGTTACCATTGATCCTTTTATGCACACATACTGAAGACATTCAAAGATATTACAAAAGGCAAGATTGTATAGCCTCAGACTGTTTGAACGTGAAGGTCAAGAACTGTTGGTGGCCCATTGAGGGCACTGGCTGCAGCTCACCAGGCATAATGGTCTTCGTACACTCGTGGCATTTGGTGGCATACTGGCTGGAGTAGCACTCAGTGCAGATCAGAAGGTCATCCTTGGTAGAGAAGGGCTTGTCCATCAGCGGACACTTGCACTGGGAGCATTGGAAGCAGTCCTCGTGCCAGTGGCGGCCCTTATAGGAGAGGTCCTGAGGAGGAGCACCAGGAATGTAATTTTGAGGAAGTACCTTGCGCAGGGGTACTACAGCAGGAGGGGGGGATTCAAACCTGGGTCCTCTGAGCACAGAGGAGCAGCTCTAACCACAACAACTCTAATAGGGAGCTGCTGACCTCTCTTCATTTCTGATCCTCATCTTAAGTTCACTCACAGTTCTGAATTATCAGCTATAACCAGTTGCTATTGGAGTTATTTTTCTTTAAGAACCGTTTTATCCCCATTTCAGGCTTCGCTTTTTAATGAAAAGCACACTTGCATATATACTCACTCCTTCATGCAGTGAAGGATGATCTTCAGATGAATTAAGTAGGATAAATGTTTATGAAAAGAGAGATTTGGACAGGAAAATGTTGAGTGACTCTTCAAGTGAAACTACGCCCCCGTTTTCTTACTCCTACCCTGGTGTTGCAGCCGATGGGCTTCTTGCATTCTTCGCACGTGTTGGAGTAGAGGTTCTCGTAGCACCTGATGCAGTGCGGGTTTTCTTCACGCAGGATGTACTTCTTGCCAAACAGCGACTCCTTGCAGTGGTGGCAATCGTAGCGCTCCATGTGTCACTGACACGCTTCTGGGGAAAAAGGCCGAAGGAGCGCAAAACCCAACCTTTTATCACTTCCTTATCAAACATGGATGAAGATCTCACAGCAGATACCAGGAAAACAAACTTTTAGAGAAATGAAAATCTCAGATAAGTTTTTGTGGAAATGTGTATACATTCAGGTGTGTGTTAGTTTGAATTTTATGTTAAATTTTATGTTAAATTTGAAGTTTACCAGCAAATGATGATATAGAGGCTCTCAAGTAGGTGTTTACTACTACATTATGCAATGCGTCCTAACATCATGCAGCCTGTGTTGGTCCACAGCTCATTTATGGAATAAGCCACTTGAGTATTTAGGGAAATAATGTAACATTTAATTATTTCTTGTAATGTTGTTTCTACGAACATATGCCTGTCTCATACAGTGCTGTTCTGTTTTGGGATTAACAGAAGTAGTGATTAATTTTTGTGGTTTGTGGTTTAGGATCCTTTATTCAGCAAAAGGAAATTCTGTCTGCCGAATCAGTGCCCTGCAGACACAAGGAGAACAGACCCTCCCACTGTAGGTGCAAGAGGCAGAGAGTACGGAGGTAAATAAAAGAAGTGAGCAGGAAAGGGGAGAAAGGACTGCTTACCTTGACAAGCTGGCCTTCTCTGTCCCCACTTGACTGGATCAGACTGGGTGGGTCTCTCAGCCAAGAGGGCCACCAAGGGTGAAATGTGTTTTTGCCACCAACTGGGACCCTTTTAAGGCTTCAACCCCTGTCTAACACACACCCCCCTTCTGCGTGGAAGGCATGAGTATTACTACCAGACCCTCCCACTGCTGGTATAAACTGCAATGTTGGTCCCCATCCCCACTGATAGCTTATCTGAAAAAGTTAAATATCTTTTCAAACCCATGACTCTACCTTCCTCACCAAGATGAGTGAACCACATTAGTGTTCTACAAAGGCACTAATGGTTCTGAGAAGGTTTCAAATGAAAGTAATGGAGAAGCAGACAATGTTTCTTTCAGTTCCCGTTTCATTGTTCCATTACATTAAATCACATTACTGCATACAAGACACTTTTATCAAATTAAAAATAAAATACTTTACAATTTAAATGCTGAACATCTACAGACAGCTGGATAGGTTCCAGGATCTGTCTCATTCAAGAGTACAACAGCAGTGCACCTCCAGAAACCAGTGAGTCTTTCTAATCATTTCCTTGTTCACTCTAGTTACCCCCTCATGGAAAGTGTAGGTAGGGTTGGGAGTGCAGGTGGGAACTAAAGGCCAGATGTATGAGCAGGTTGTGGAAAGTGTTAGGATGGGAAGCTGCCTGCACTACTCTGGACTCGGATCCCTCACATCCTATTGTCACGACAATGTTGGCTGATCTTTGGAGAAAAGGAGACATGAACATGACTGATCACTGGAGGCTGAGGATCTAAAGCGATTAAGAGAGCTGATTTCCCAGGGTTATGATTTTCTCCCTCAGAAAGAAGCCCTTTCCAGCAGATCATGCTTTTGCACAGGTCCTGGTGTTGGTGGCCAGCAATAAGCAAGTTATTTATCTCAATCTGTACATATGCAATCACCAAAAAACCAGATCTGGACATCCTTCTGTTAAGCCAGTTAGCTAATAAGGACTATCAAATGCTTTTCACTCAAAGGTATGAATTTGCCCTGTAGATTTTTCTAGTTGTCTAGAATGTGTTTGTATGCTGTATGGATGCAGGTGAAACAGCTCAGCTCAGTCATTAGAAAGGGCATGGGTCTATATACTTTTGGCTACATAGCGTACCTTACCAGGTGCTGTTTAAAGGCACGTTGTCTTCCCCGCAGTATGTTTCCACAGGGTTCAGCGTTCAACTAGGATCCTGATTCTTTTCCTCTTTACTTTTTCCCTTGGCATAATCATTGCCTGCCATGGATTCACCTATCACTGCTAAAGATACACAGCTCTTCCTCTTTTTCTTTACCCAGAAATGACACAGGTGTATCCTACTGTAGCGCTTTGTGGCTTGCAGACGTCTCTTTCTGGATAACCCGACCACCATCAAAAAACTTAAATCTTTGAAAAACCGAGATCTTCCATCTTCAATGGGTCTTTCAAAATGTTTAAAACTGATTCAGACTGGACAGTCTCATCTGTTACATCAGTAAAGATCTAAAGAATAACAAACACAAGTCCCATAGATGCCATAACAGAATCCTGCAGATATGTGCTGTATAACTTTTGGAGGATCTGCTGATGTCTCACACCTCACTCTATACTGTAGGGCAAAAATTTGTGTCAGGAGGCTTTTTCCATAAATGTGCTGTGTACCAATGCAAGGCTGTCTGATGTTAAGATGGACTGTACAGATGTTTATCTACTGGACCTTTTGAGAGCCTCTGTACCTTCATTTCCTGGTAAACTTTTGCTGTAGTAAATTTTTTGGAAAGAAGCTGCCTATGGGGGCATTCGCTTATATGATTTCCTGGTACACAAAAGTAAAATCACAATAATTGTTCAAATATTTAATGTAAAATTCAAACTAATGCCTGGGTGTTCAAAAATTTCCAAAAATAACTTATGTGAGATTTATCTGAACAGAGAAGTGTTTAGTTATTTTAGAAGCCATCAAAGCTGAGAGGAACAACATTAAGTCTTTCTGTAAAATTCTGTCTGCAAGTTTATCTACAATGCTTCAGTGTTTAAGGAAATCGAAGGGAGTAGCTGCCCCACGCAAAATTATTTTACTTATTTGTTTAATAACTCAGATACCAATGGCCGAATAAGAACCAGAAGCTCTCAAGAATAATTTTTTCAGAAGGAAAAAATCTTGCCACTGATTCTCCTCTAGTGCCTGCTGTGCCACTTCTGAAATAAAACTTATTGAACTTGACATCGGTTTTTATCTGAACACTAACATTATCAAACATGCTAAACTCTCCTAATGTGCCATGTTGCTGCTGTGAACGCTGGTGTGTTCATGGTCATTTTTTAAAATGTTCTGCAAGACCACAAAGTAAAGTAAGAGCCCTGCCGAATAAATAAAAACCACCTACAAATCTGCATGTCATACATCTGCTGCTTTGTACCAGAGTTGATATGATCTCACCTGCTTCTGTCTGATTGGCGGGATTATCAAAAATTGGCACTGTTGGGTTTAAAACGAAATGCAAACAAATGTAACAGAAGGAAATTCACCTTCATGTTAGCGGTAAATTGTCATGGTGTTGCTTTCAGGGGCTTGCAGAGAGCTTTAATATTATATAACTCATTCTTATAATAGAAAGAACAAATTTAAGGATTGTTCTGAAAATACCATGGAATTCCAGTGTATAAATTGCATAATATAAAAGCCCATGATCTGGTCCTCATTATTAAAGTGAAGGATGAGAAGAGAGGCTTCACGGTCACTCCCTAGATCACGGGGCATTCATTATGGACAACAAAAGGAAAAGGTCACTTTTTTCCTCTAATGTACTGCGTTCACCCAATTAACCTCTTGTTAAACTGGATGAGCATAATAAATACACCTGATTATTATTTGCCTGAGGCCTGAATGAATTGACAATACTTGTACACCTTCATAGGACCCAGGGTCAAAGGTTCCACAGGCCTTAATCCATCATTGCATGCACAGCTGCGGTGAATCAAGCATTTCCATCTCCACCACAGATCTGCATGGGATTCACGCATTAACTTTTATCTTCAAAGCAGATGGTCTCCTTGTTGAGGAGTGTAACATTTTATTCTTTTGACAGCTTTTAACAATAAACCTGAGAATGTTGAGCTCAAAGGTAAAACCCGGTGTATCATCTACCTGTGGGTGCAAGCAACTTTCCAAGGAGGTGGTGATGCTGTAAGCAAACATGGATTACATTCATGGGGGAAGCCATTCCCTGATCTTTCCCTCAATTATATTGTATTCATTAGATCAGAGTTTTGATACATAATATAATAAAAACTTATATAACATTTTCTTGTCGGATACATAACTTCCTTTTCATTTGAAAGACCCTGTTCTTTATATATGTGCACACCCTGGGGCAAAAAAATGGCCCAAGCCAGCAATGGTAGAAAAATTTAGTTTATCATGGTTGTAACAACAAATTAGTAGTCAAGAAAACAGGAAAAATTAAACAAATGGATGAAATAACTTAGTGTGGGGCAGCTTTTCCCTTGGATTTCCTGAAACACTGAAGCATTATGGGTAAACTTGCAGACAGAATTTTACACAAAGAGTCAGTGTTGTTCCTTTCACTTGTGATGGCATCTAAGTTATTTATGGAAATGTTTGCACATCTGGATGTGTTGGTTTGAATTGTAAATTTAATATTTATGGTTACCAGTTTGTGTACAAGGAGATCATACAAGTTAACATCCCTGTGTGCAGGTTTTTTCAGAACAGTTCACTACAGCAAAATTACTTAACACTAAAATGATGGTACAGAGGCTATCAAGAAGGTACAGCAGGTGTTTACTGTGCAATCTGTCCTGATGTCACAAAGCCTGCATTGGTCCGTAGCACATTTATGGAAAAAACTTCCTGGCTCATTGTTTTACCCCACAGTGTGTGTATCGGCATATATTTTCAATTCTCCCATTTTTTTTTGTATACAACAGTCTCCTGCTGCTTCGCCCTGAGCAATAAAGATGAAGCACTGATTCCACTCAGTGAGCAAACCAATGTTACCAAATGGCCTCAACACAACTGTTTCCAGCAACAAAATCGCCTCACTGCCCACAGTCATTACCCGTTGCTTTTCGCAGGATTTCAGATAAATGTAATTCCACCCAGAGCTGATTTATTTTACTGCAGCTTAATCATGCTGCTATTTCCTTGCTAAGCTGCTGATGTGTCCAGGGAATCTCAAATTGGAGCCCCCAGTGAGGGTTTAGATGCTTTTAACATGTTGGTGTCAACTGTATGTAACAGAATTATACATTTCGAATCCTTTTTTGTATTCTGTATTTACTGGATTTATTTGAAGCATTGAAGTGTTGCATGTATTCTTATTTAAAGACTTATTCCAATACTTAAGGTCAGTGGACGGAGAGGGGTGAATACTTTTTAATTCTGGTTAAATCTCATTTGTAGTATATTTGATGGTGGAGCTTGACTGGTACAAACAGGCTTCTTGTGCCCCAATGGCAGTATAGAGGCATGGACAGACAAATAAACATCCTACAGTGATGTCCACTGAGTCCATTTGCTGAGCCTCAGCAACGGATGCTTATATCAAAGTTTTTCTAGCACATTTTTTCGTATTTGGCTTTGGCCGTGACAGACCTAAAGGCCTCCTTCTGAAAAATCACTGCCACCCCAGGGGAAGGTTCCTCCCTGCAGGAAATTCTTCAAGCCGATCCTATTTAATTACAGAAATTAAATTTCACCATAAACTTAATTTTTCCAACCTCTTCACAAATAAACAATTCGTAGAAACCCGAAGACAGAGCCATTGTGTCCAAAACTGCAGATTGCACCCTGTCTCCCCACATCAGACATCTTCTGGTCCTCCCTGCCCTTGGATTCTGCCCCCTCAGTATGGTGCTCTGTTGCCGAAATCCACATCATACGTACCACACATGACAGGTATTTTGAAAATAACATCCCAAATAAATGTAGATTTATTATTTTCTTATTACACATTTTTGGTGAAAAATATGAGGTTAATTTCTGCTAAGACTGCATTCCTTCCTAGGGGTCAGGATCAGTTATGAAAAATCCGGTACGTTTCAGTGCTAAAAATATGCAACAAATTGAATTTAATAACTGTGATACAAGTAGAAGAGCTGAGCACGCGGTGGAAAAGGACATTAGTGGAAATGAATCACATGGCATCGAGCTGGGGAACCACTTGTGCACACTATACAACCTTCTTTGTCTACTTTATTAGTAAGTATCTAACTGCCCAATTGGGACATTTTTTTGCAATCTTTTTCACAACTTTGCGAGTTTCTCCAAAATTATTGTTATTAACTTCTTAAAAAGTCACACCAATGAAAATTTTGAAAATGACACATTCGAGTAAGAATTCCAGAATACTATAGCGATTCCATAATACTTCTTGATTTCTTACTGATGTAGTAAGGTGGTTGCCTGCAATGTTGGTGGTGCATTATACAGGTACAATATTTAATAATACAAATAAAATATCATGGATGAATAGGTATATATTACATGCGCACACACATGCATGCAGACAAGAAATAGAAGTTAAGGAGACTTTAAGAAAAGGCAATGTGTTGTTACAGCTATTTACACCTCAAGCTTCTGAGCCTTGGTCACAAATTTTCGGCACACTTGTTACTCCCCTGTTCTTCACACATCGAAATGGGTGTGTTTGCGATGCTGGGTAGCATAACAATAAGCATAAGAATAGCAGGTGCTGTACTGAAAGGTCAAAGTCCTTGCTAGTAGGAGTGCAAACATTAAGATGGTTGCCTACATGCTTTCTGATTCTGGTTCTGCAGCAAAGAACATTTAGAGTCATGCAGCATGCAGTTATATTGCTTGAGCAGAAGGGGGCGCCAGCGCTCTGCGACAGCAATTCAGAAGCGCTTAGGCCAGGTTTCACGCCTCCAAATCTCAGCTTTTATTTTTCAGTTTAATAAAATCGTTGGACCAGAAATAGAAACAAAATGTATTATAAATTATACATGTATTGTAAATGCCAGGTGCTTTTTGTGCAAATGCAAAAATAAAAGCAATAAATTGGTGCTTTAAGGGTACAACGGCAGCAATCACACTGCTCTCATCAGATGTTAAACAGCGTGGGATGAAAATGTTATTGCGAGAAGGTAAATACGCACAGACATTTAATTACATTTCACATGTTTAATTTAATTTTGTCAAAGGTTTAATAGGATTGAGACGGTACCCACTGCGCAAAGGTCTCTTTCAGCACAGTAGAAGATCCAAGTGGTTTATCTGTGCCACCACCCCAGATATCACTGGTGTGGCCATTTCCCAGCTGCAGATTTGCCGCCTGGTAACAGAACAGGTGCAGAACATAGAGGTTTTGTTCATATTGCATAAAGGGCTTCGTTGTTGTAAGTTTTTTTCGACCAGATTTCTTCAACTACTGTAGCAGCACTTTGTCGCACTTTGTCATTTTTAATGAATTAAACATAGTGGGGGTTTCTCCCTCATTGATCCTGACATTCAAGGAGGAGATGCCATCCTTATTTATTCAGAATATGACTGTATTTACACTACGGGACAAAAGAGGTGGGCCTGGCAGTTTTTTTCCATAAATGTGCTGTGGAGCAACGCAGGCTGTGTGATGTTAGGACGGATTGCTCCGACAGACACTGAGGGAAACTCCTACTGGGTGCCCTCCTGCTATTACGAAGGTCCCTGTTTCTTGGAGCAAAACTATGCGTCAGCAGCTGGTCGATATGTTTAGTGCCACGGAAGCTGGAAGTGCGGGTAGCTGTCAGCACAGGCCTCGACAGCAAATGGACTCCGGGGAGGGGAAGATCCCTGAGGACAGCACTGACGGGACACCTACGCAGACATACGCACACACTGACTCACAGGTACGCAGGTAGCTGCCCACGCACCAACACACACTCAGGCAAACACATAGAGAGACGCGCCCCGTTGGGAGTGACTGCAAAGTCAGCATGTTTTCATTAGAGTGACTGCGTATTGCGGTGCCTTTTATTTCAATTGCTTTTTTCCACTGCAAAAGCTGCAACTGAAATGGTCCGATCAGGCCGCATTTCAACGTGTGATGTTACTGTTGTAAAAAATCGGTTCAGTACGGGTTTTACTCCTCTGCAGTTCATTCTTGCATGACTGGACCTCATGGACCAAGTGGTACAGTGCCCGGTCAGTCCAGGGCATCAGAATATTTTTTGTTTTGTTTGTTTTCCAGAATTTTAGTAAATGTACTGAGTTGTCAGATAATAGGCAAACTGATTCCAAAACTGTAAAAAAAAAAAAAAAAAAATCACGTAATATTTCAAGCAATTTGGATGGATATAACTGTTAATACATGGAACAAAAAATTACATTTGGTGAGATAATTTTTTTTCAACTTGTGACAAAATTACTATCACGTCATAAAGAATCACATACATCTCAGATTTGGAAGGGCCCTCTCCCTCCCGATGATACGATGATGAACTGGAATCCTAAAAAGATGGCACTATATATGTATAGAGATTTGGGTCCAAGGAATTGACATCAAGTGCAGGAAAACCATTAGGTTTAAGAATGAGACCTACCTTGCACTATTAGGTGGGGACTCGAGCTTTGACAGAAAGGTACACTGTGGCGCAAAAGAAATGGGCCAGGGAACTTTTTCCATAAACGTTTTGCAGGCCTATGTAGGCTGTGTGATGTTAGGACAGATGGCACAGTAAACACCTACTGGACCTTCTTGAAAGCCTCTGTAGGAAGGCTTATTTTGTTATTTCAGAAACCATCCAAAATGAGAGGAACAGTATTGAGTCTTTGTGTAAAAAACTGTCTGCAAGTTTACCCACAAGGCTTCGGTGTTTAAGGAAATCTAAGGGAAAAGCGGCCCCACCCTAAGTTATTTCATGTATTTGCCCAACTTTTGTGCATTTTCTGATCACCGATTTGTTGTTACAACCCCGATAAACTAAATTTGGCTTGGCCCATTTTTTTGCCCCAGAGTGTACAGTTGTTGCAGAAGCGACAGCTCAATTGTGGAGGAGTGTGGTGAGACTTTTAGATGTCCTAGGAAAGGTTCTGCCAAAGTATCCGGTGAGACAGCAGGGGAAATCAGAATGTTGTCAAGCCTGTTCTCTGCCGCAGTAGGATGTCGCTGACCTTGACCGGGGATGTCACTGCGGCATGAAAGGAACGTTCTGAGGACCTCCCAAATCCAGGAGCCAGGCTGGCCTGTCAGGAAGCAGTGCCCCAAATTTCTGAAGGACAGGGGTTCATCATTCTGGCTCAAGTTATTGTGGCAGTGCGACATCTCCACAGTAGCAGGGGTGTAGCAGTGAATGAGATTCATCTGAAAATACTAACTCTCCTCAGTGTTGTTGAAGTTTTATCACTAAAATGCATTTTCAGCAGTGTTTGGAGGCTGGGTCAGTACCATGGGACTGGCAAACAGGAGTTATGGTTCCCATCTCAGTCTCTATCCATAAAGCTCAACATCTTTTTTTGTTTGTTTGTTTGTTTTTGGCACACAGGCACTTTTCACCTGTGAGGTTCTTGCGTAGTCAAATTCATTAAAGTCCAGAAAGACTGCTTATTAGGTTTTAAATTTTAAATTTGGTCTCTGGCAAGGTTTGGAGAAGTGGGAGTAATGACGTCACAGACAGCACGTAGTAGCATTACATGTAGAGCGTAAGTAAAAACAGTCACGCTTAATGGATTTTCTCACCACAGACATGCACACACACATGCACAAAAGTACGGGTGGCCCACAAGCAGTACACATACACACTGACAGACTTTCTCACTCAAACACACAAATTGTAAGAAAAAGTTTGTTGATAAGTAGTTTGTCACTACTGTCTGCACGTCACTAAAGCTTGTGTATGTGTTGCTCTCAGTGCCATCTGCCAGTTTGACCAGTTGTGTTACAAAAATGTAAAAATGAATAAAAAATTGTGCACGCTGATAATAAGAAACAATAGAGCACTGCACACGTTACTGATATAATGTAATAAAATTTTGTGATATATATTTTGTTTTTTCTTTTCCTTTCTACTTGACTGTGACTGTGTCACTCTCTGTGGCACTTGCTTGTTCAGTAGCAGTAACATTACTAACAAAATAACTTCAACCTCTTTAAGGGAAAAACAGTTCCCTAAACAGATTTTATGCTGTGTTAAAACTTTTTACCTTTCCACTGCTACACCTTCTTTTGGACCTTGATTCTCAGCCTATGTCAGGAAAGGAGAGCACAGCTGATTCCCGAACCTCAGATTCAGGAGGAACTAGGTGGACCGGGCAGCTCTTCACTTTGACAAGGATACTGCAGAGACAGCTGGATTTTGCAAACCCTTTTCATGTGAGCTTTGTCGTTTTGGAGAAAACTAACTGCTATTTTTCACAGCACATTCTGTGTTTCAAGAGGATATGGTGGAATGGTTTCTTATTTGTGCCATTTGTTCCCTGTGTGGTAGTTACAGAGTTGTAGATACCATGGTGCACATAGGGTTTGGTGTTCTGGTTGTGCTATTAGTTTCATTGGACTGCGATCTCCAGGATGCAGCAGTACTTTACAGTACAGGGGATACAGTTAGGATGAAAGTAAAACATTCTGAGATTAAGAACTTGTTTCTCTTTAGCTTTGGAAAGCAGTTGCCCCAGGTAGAGGAATTTACTTACTTTGGGGTCCTTTTCCTAACTGATGCCAGACCAACATCAGTTGGTAAAATGACCAAGACTGACCAACACATTTTCACAGCAGCTGCACTATAGAAAACACTGCAGCGAACTGGGATGGTTAAACTCTTGCTAGCAATTTAACTGTCGGTCTACATCGCTGTCGCCTACGGTCATAAGACAAGACTGAGGGTATAAGTGGTGGAAATGTAGTTGAGGTCAGAGGTTGGAGTCACTACTCCTTCAGATCAAAAAGACCTTCTGAAGCAGGATCCAGCATCTAGTTTGAAAGCCCCCAGAGTGCCTTCCCTGGGGTTTCTACCAGGTATGTTCACTGGGAGGAGATGTTGAGGCAGTGCCAGGCCAAACTATAAAGATTGTATGCCCAGGCTGACCTGGAAAATTTAATTATATATATGATAATACAATAGAATCTGTTAGATGTCATGTTATATACGGTCATATTCATCTTCTTCTATTGGACTTGATGAAGACTGGATGGAGGTTAGTTCCTGCAAGCCACAGTTAAATTTATCACATCACACTTTGAGTAAACACTCTCATCACACTTTGAGTAAAGATCTCTCGTGAAATAGCTGAAATGTTACCCTAACATTAAAATGGACGGGTCTGACTTTCTTTTGTGCTTTTCCATCTTTAAACTGTGCTCAGATCATAATCTGGTTGTGTCCCACATTAATAAAGCAGGTTGGCTATTTACATATTTATATCCCTGGCCCAAGGTTGTGACGGAGCGCAAAGGTTACGGCTTTGCCCGCGTCAATAACCTGGCGTCATTGAAATAATTCCAATTTTATCACCTCCACCGCGACCAGTTCCCTCGTGGAAAATACTTTTATTTATTGCCAGTCGCGCGTTTTTAGCAAAGAATAAAAGTTTTCTCATGTCTCCGTTGCCATTTACTGAGACCGTTGGGTACCGCTTTTCGGCTGAACTTCTTCCTGCGTTTTTGAATGAGAGAGAGCGAGAGAGAGAGAGAGAGAGCGAGAGGAGGAGTGTGTGGGCGCGCACGCGTGTGTGTGGCGAAGCGATCGGCAGAAAGGAGTGTTTGGCGGCGCTGGGCCGCGCTTGCGGACGGAGAGGAAAGGGAGTTCGGCCCGGTGGTTCTTCTTTGCAGGCGTGGGGCTGCACCGTAACGACCGAGGCCCCCTCACGGCGTCCCGTGTTCATGACAGCGGAGGGACACCGCGGTAAGGGGACAAAGTTAGACCGAGGGACCCGGGTGCCGTGGCTCGGACGAGGGACGCCGCCAAGCAGCCGTTGGTCGCGGCTCGGTCCTTCTTGGGCTCGCAGTTCGCCGTCGTGAATGCGCGCGGCTCCATTTCTCCCCTTCCCGAAAGTTAACAGTCGCCATCGCACGGACGCAGCGGCGACAGCTTTAACGGCGCCTTTTCAACGTCGGAGCTCCGCGTGTTGCCCGCGAACGCGTGTGTACGGCCACGCGGAGCAGTCAAGTGCGGCTTTTATATTTTAAACCGAAACGTAGCGCGAAATAAGGCAGAAATGCAAAATGTTCGCTTAAACAGGGGGCAAACTAGCAGAGCGGCGACGTTATTGGTGTTTTTTGAAAAAGAAAGGGGAAAAAAAACCGAACGCGGCTGGACTGCGTGAGAGATGCTCGTGTTTTGGTGACTGGCGGTGCGCGGGACGCGTACATGTTGTGTAAATATTGCGGGTTTTGGCTGCAACTCGCATTTGCTCCTGTTTTGTACTTCTGACGGAAAACAAGGCGAGAACCGACGTTTCGAGCAAAGTTCCTGTGTGCGGGGCCTCTGTCCATGAAATGCAACCGCCTGTTTCTCAGCAAACCTCCACGTCTGCGTTTTTTCCGGCTTTTTTCGTCGCGCTGAATCATGATTTTGAGACCTTCGTTAAAACATTGACGTCAGGTCGGTCGTTTCACTCCAAAAAGGTTTTCAGTAACTTAAGTTAAATTCAGACTACTGAGCTGGGACTGCAGAAAAAAATAAAACAGAACTCGTGTCAAAGTTTTAAATCGCTCCTTATATTCTATTAATGATTTTTTGGCCTCCCTGACTATTTGTGCTGGTTTGTTGCGTCAGGCACCCGGTGTCACACCTGTCCCGGGCCCATTGGTCCATGTCTCCATGGAAACAAGGCTGGAAAACGATCCGTTTTCCACCGACCCCAACCCTAAACAATTTCTTTGTTAAACTTTGCGCTCCATTTCTTTTTACCTGCCAAACTAGGCCTGAACCAGTCTGTTACACCTTGGCGAAACTCTCAGAAGAAACCTAGCTGTATAAACTACACTTTTACATTTGAAGATGTAAATGTAAGTATCTTGAATGAATATTTGATAAGTGGAGTCATTCTGTGTTGTATAATAAATGAAGAGAGCAGTTAACACAAATCCATCCGTTTGCCTTCACGTTTTCTAGCTGATTCGTTCTCCACTGCAACCGAGCGTAAAGCTACTTTAGTGTTTTTATAAATGTTCATTTTGTAGACACTTTTTCTGTAAAGCAGCGTAAAAATCAGCATAAACAGTGCATTTCACCAACAAACACATAAGGAATTCAAAATAGTCACTTAGTTCAATATTCACGCTTTTTCCAGCATTACAGAATTGATAGGATGTGGAGGCTTTTTTTTTGGAAGGAAAAAAAAATAATGTAAAAGTTTATAGAGCAGATGGGAGATCAGGAGAGAAATGGATTTGAAAGATGTGTTTTGAATTCAGCAATTCTGAGTAAGAGGAAGCTTTCTCCACTCGTACAAATACTTGAGAACCTTTTAGGATTTTCTCCTGTGTGTACAGCTTGATAACTTTTGCTGCATCATTTCAAGGTTTACACCTTGTTTAATAGAAGGTGGTGGGGATCTAATTTTGGTATTTCCGGCTTTAACTGTTATACCAGTTACTGGCCTTCTAGCTCAGTCATATATTTACTGTCAGTGCAGGATGGCCGGGCTTGTTATAGACCGAGATTATCGACTGTATGAGACGTGCCCACCTCCGTGTTGTCATGTTGACTAGATAAGCTGTGTGTGTCTTTGGGAAGAATACATCAGGCACCCGGACAGTATGATGGGACTAATGGCAGCGTCCTGCCGAGGTGGAATTCGGTCCAAGGCCACGCTTGCCACCTTCAGGATGCTAACCAGGCTCTGTCTGTGGGCCAACGACAGGGTGGTGAGATGGAACAGTAAAAGCAGAAGCAGCAGAGCTGTGCTGTGGTGCTTTGTGTTTAATTACCATTAACCAGCGTTGATCCTGCTCTTGTGTCAGGCATTAATCCTAAAGTCCACGTTTGACTCATCTGCTGGGGTTAAATGTTTGTTCAGCTCAGTGCCCCTGCTGATTCAGGGTTGACCTAAATCTGTTTTATAAAATGGTATAATTATAGTATTTAAGACTCTGTGGCATCTTGTCTGGAGCCCAAGATATTTTTGGTTAGGTTTTTCAAAAGTATTGCTTTTATGACATGTAGGAGACTCGGGCTGCTTATTGTATGCCACAGCAGTGACATGCCCCGTATATGCAGGGAGGGACAGAAGAAATGGGTGATCTGATGGAGGGAGGAGGAAATTCCTTGGTGTGTCGTAGCTGTCATTTTGTTAGTTTTTTTTTTTTTTTTTTTGACACAGGTGAGACTAAACCTTCGGCCGTCAGTTCAGGGAAGGTAATGGAAATGCAGCAGCCGAGGTGCGACTAGGCAGTGCGGGAGGTGTCACTTCCAATAAAGATTTGTGGTTTGGAAAATTACTCCTGAGAATTGCTTTTTACAGCCTTTTCTTCTGCAAGCAACTATTAACTTTGGTTAAAAAGAAATCAAAAAAGACAGGAGAACTAAATTCATGGTTCCTGTATAGCAGGCAGAATCTGCTGAAAGTGCTGTTCTGGTTAGATGAGCCTTTATTGTGCATTGATGTTCTGGAATGTTCTTGAGGTGGCCTGAGCTTTGTGATGACCTCCTGAACTCGAGGGTGGTGGTGGTGGGGATGCTGTCAGCAGTAATGTCCTCAACGCTTTGGAGTTGTGCTGCATGTGCAAAAATGCAGTGGGACAGTTGGGTAGATGGGGATAATGATCCTTTTTTTTTCTTCTTCATAACTTTACACTGCGAAGATGTTTGACAGGTGTGTTATTAGAGGAATCCGCTCAGAATTTGGTAATACAGGTTGATGGATCAGGTTGTGCTTTGAATGCTGGTCCTCCTCAGAGGGCATGATGTCACCTAGTTTGACTCAGCTGGGGTTCTCAGACCCTGTTTCACAGTAAGAGGGAAAACGGCGCACTCCTCATCTCTGCTCGCTCTCTCTGAGGCTCTCACTTCTG
Source organism: Heterotis niloticus (assembly GCA_018136845.1). Classification (NCBI taxonomy): domain Eukaryota; kingdom Metazoa; phylum Chordata; class Actinopteri; order Osteoglossiformes; family Osteoglossidae; genus Heterotis; species Heterotis niloticus. The sequence goes on from CM030906.1 coordinate 20,330,661, forward strand.
ACTGATGGCCCCGACACGTGTACAGGACGTTACGCGGTGTCATCCTTCAACATGCCATACAGCTTCCCTCAGGAGAGTGGCTAAATGCGAAAGGTCATCCTCAAACCTTTTGGCCCCCTGTCTTGCTGTATGAAAGCCTGGGTCTTGTATGTCCTTTCTAGAAGTTTCCCCAAAGAGTTTCTCAAATGGGAATGAGCAGCCTAAAATGACACCAAGGATTCTGCAAAACACCCTCTCACTGAGCGTTAAATTACACCGTAAGATGCAGAATTTTGCCACAGCATAAAAATGTGACTGACAGAGCTGGGTGTGCTTACTGCAAAAATTATTATTTTTACATAAGTATTTCTTTACTTCTAATTGGATGTTTAACATGTCTTCAGTACAGTGGCATTTCTAACATTTATCTTGTGTATGTTTGAATTCAGATTGATTATTATTTTGGAATTCACTTTTGATTTCAGGACATGGGGTTTAGTAAAAATCACTTTTATTTTGTGGCGAGATTTCTTGACCGGTGTTACCAGTTTATGTCTTCAGATATGTGTCTGGATTTGCATGAACTGAGACAAAAACAAACAACTTAGATGAGGCTACGGTCAACTGACAGACTGCCGCTTCAGGTGCTTTTTTAAACAGCTCCTAAGCAGAACTCCTTAGGTCTTTCGCAGAGACGTTAATGGAGGCCGAAGCCTTTCCACACAGCAGCCAGTGGAGCGAAAGATCTGTTTAGCTTGCAGCAGCCTCTGCTCCTGAAGCAAGGCTCTGCTCAGCGGGCAGTGGAAGAGAGGCTCTTCCTCCATTGTCTTTCCATCTCTGCAGCAGAGAAAAAAGGATGCTGACAGATGAATGCAGTATGTTTGTCTAGTCATATTTCCCCGCAGTGTCAGCTGCTCTCATTCCCCTGGCAAGTGCTGGAGAACGTTGAGAATTGATAGCAGATATATACCCCTTCAGAGGTATTTACCCTGGAACCGTGTTGCCCCCCACTTTTTGTGCCCTCTGTCTGTACTGTGCAGGTTTAGAATTACGCTGGGTAGTCGCTGGGCAGGGCACTGAAATTGAACACCAGCCCTTTGCTCAGGGTTACTGAGGGAAAGCAGCTCCATCACCGATCTTGATCTTATCCTCCACACAAGTTTCAAAGGCCATAGTGATTATGGACAGATAAGTATCAGTACAAGTTTTGTTTTTTAGTGTGGGTTTGAAAGGATCATCTTTGGGGGGGGGGGGTGTCTTAGCCTTGGGAGGCATATAAGGAACGGGAACTATGCTGCAAATGGCACTGGTGCAGCATTTAGTCGCTGTCTCCAAGTATGTGAAAATTTTTCTCACTGAATGAGGAGGTACTTGGATGACCTTCAGCAAAACAGACTGTAAACGTCAATCTGACAGGTGTTTATTTAGCTTCTCTTTTAAGAAGCACTCTAGATGTGCTTGACTGGGTGTTAGCCATGATCAGTGCTCCTTGGAAATTACTTTAGTGCAGCAACAAGACGCAGCAATGAGATGAGAAAACCAAAATGGAAAAATGATCAATGTTTAACGCAAGCTTTTAGTACGGTTTCAGTTGAGGGAAAATGATGTTTACAGCTTAAGAGCTATTGTTTTGGGTTCTTATTCCTTTAAAAATTGAGTCACGGTGTCAGTTTCTGTTGCCATAGTGTGGAACATCTTTGTTTTGTAGATATATATATATATATATATATATCTAGATATATAGACATATAGATTTTTTTTTCTCTCAAGGGTGACATTTGGTGACCATTCAGGACCCAGATTTACAGTGACCTCCATAGCCCTTCAGGTTCTGCTCGTCACTTTGGGAACATCTGTGTGGTGACTGGTGCTGCTCTCACCGCTGGTGTCACCCTCCATGTGTTTCGCAAGCTAAGAGGAGGAGATCACATGCCTGCAGAAACATTGTGTTATACAGGACCACAGACTCCCCCCCCCCCCCTATTTTTCATCACATGTTGGTATGTTGTTCTCCATTATTGATCAAATTATTGGGGCCAACCTGTAATTTTGAGTATTGCAGATATATTTCTTTCAGGGGAAACCCTACTCTTCTTCAGACAGTACAGGACTCGTTGCACCAGAGATATGCCAGCTGCTTTTGAAGACTTCATTCCAGAAATGCATGCTTGTAGCAGGATGTATTCAGCAAAGTTCACAAAAGTTCAGTTGTTTCGGAAACCTTGTGATGGCTCTCCGGGCAGACCTTAAAAGGAGAAGGACCGCAGAACTGAGAGGAAACGTCAGAATGGTCTCGAATGCAGTGGTCATTAACATCCCAGTCGGACAGACTTCTGTAAACTAGCGAAACGGCAGGCTTGTATTCGTTGAGAGCTGTGCTGACGCTTGACTTGGTAAAATGACACGCTGGAGATTGTATCGCTGGAGGTCTGTGACTTGTGTACAATGTCCTGACACAGTAGGATATGGGTTAAGTGACTTCTGGGTTTCTTACATGGTCATTTGGCATGAAGCATGCAGGGCAGCTGGCCGTGGTCCGTGTTGTTGTCAGGCAGTCACTGTGTTTCCATGCGACACAGAAAGTGGTGTTTGCCGGGTCTGTGAATCTTTAATGATCCCACCTGTTCAGTTCTTTTCTCCTGTCCCCAGTGGAACTAAACCGTCCCACTCTGTGATACCGGGGCATCTGGCTGTTTCTGTGGACTCAGCCATTATTTGTTCCAAGTAGGTGGTTTAGTAGTTAAGGTTCTTGCAGAGCCTATACTGTTGTAAAACAAACATTTTACTGTATTTTGTGAAATGCGGTTGATAACATTTCAGCTAGGTTTGTTTCACAGTATGATTTGAGGGCTGCTGTTGATGGCTCAGGTTCCAGAGGCTTTTGTTTCACAGCTTTACCTTTCTTACATGTCAGGCAAGCTCACAGAAATGCCTTGTTTAACTTAAGCTCTCTCTGATGGTGGCAGGGATTGTGTGCTTGACCTGTATGACTATAGATAAGTTTGGGTGTGCAACCCACCCCCAAATGCAGCCATACTTATAGATGCCTGGAAACTGCTCCTTTCGCCACAGTGTGAGATCATAGTTGCTGAACCTGCACTGTTTGCCTCCTTTACAGTGGGATGCTTGATTGAATATTCAAGTTATGTTTTGTCTAATAGAAGCAGCGTACTGGTGACAGTCAAACTCAGTATTTATCAAATGACCAAAGCCTTGGACAGAAGTCTTCAAGTCAAGTCCCAATCCTGTCCTCGACCACAGTTTTCATCCTGAGCAACTGCGTTTGAAGTGTAAACCGATAGAAACTTGATAGACGCATCTGCAAGGCAATGAAACATACTAACATCATAGCTAGATGCTTTCCCCAGGCTATTGTGCGTATGGCCCGATGTGCAACATCAGGAGACGAGGGTCACGAGGAAGCATTAAAAGCTGTGACGTAAATAAACTGCAGGATTATTTGAGCAAAGCTTGTGTAGACCGAGTGATTTCGTTTTCAATCTGCCTGTACTTAAATTTCCGTGGACTTGATGTGCAGGATTTATGTAATGCCATTTTGAGTGGCCCGAGTCTCGCCGTTAAACAGAGCTTTATGAAGCGAAACTGGTGTTTGTAGATGACCACCGCCACACATGCCTACCCATTACGGCAGATGGTATTGGACACGCCACACCCATTTGTCCGTGGTGCTGTAAGCATCACTGACAAGGCCTGAAACTAGAACCCGTAACTCCATTAAGTCCGGCTTGTTCTGAACCCTTCGCCTCCCCAGCAATTCCTGTGGTGTCTGATTTATTTGTTAGTTTTTTTTGGCTGTTACCGAGAAACAAGTACTAGTGAGGATAATTTACACCCCAGCCCTTCCAAATTCAAGACCAGCAGTCGAGGGACTTGTGTGCGGAGATACTTTTAAGATAAGTGGACAGATGCTGTTCCTGAGAAGACCTGCTACTGTCAGTAAAGGCCTTTTGGTAGCCAGGGCATTGCAGATGAGTAAAGCTGCTATATAAAGTACATCTTCCCAGGCATGAAAAGCTGCCAATTCTTGTTATTTAATTATTACTGTTCCCTGGAGAAATGGAGAGCCTTTTGCTGTAGCTGGGAGAGCAGTGGCTTGGGGGCGGGGGAACGCGTGGAACAGACGGACCCTGTGGCTCACCCCAAAGTGGTGAAGGGCCAAGAGAAAGGCAGCGTAGGGCTGGGGAGGGTTCGAGTTCCTGTGTGCTTGCTTCCCTCCTGCTGCATCTCCAGGGAGGAATGACTGCTTGTGAAAGCTTTGCCTCACTAGAGGATTCTAGAATCTGTCTCCATGGCATTCTGGGTGGTACTTCTCCTTTGAAAGCTTGGTCCTGGCTATTTTTACCAACCCGCAGGGGAGTGACACAGTGCTAGCGGCTGTAGCTGAGTTGTGAATGATTCTGTTTCATAGCAGCACCGGGCTTGTGAAATGGCATCAGCGTCATGGTGCCTCTCTGAATCTGTGTTAGTCAGCCTGGAGCAGGGAAATTTTGCGCTCTGATACCGTAAGGAACGTTCCTATGAGCTAGTTTTGCTTAAAGTTATCATTTAATGCGGATACCACAGATTCTCTTGACTGATTTTAAAGTTCTACAGCTCTTTTTGTGCATCGTTCTCTCTATAAATTTGATAGAAAATATCGTGCTGCTACTTATGTAGTTATTTCGTAAGTCAAGAATGAAGAGTTCAAAGTGTTTCTTTTTTTTTTGTATTAAAATTATGGGGATTTCAGTGCCAGTGAGCTTCTGGCCTTGAATATTTCAGTTCTTTCATGTAGTTCCACTGAGGAACCAAATCATAATATTGAGTGTTTTTTTTTTTTTTTGTACAGTTGAATGTTTCACTTAATGAATAATTTGTGGAATTTTCCACAACTTCACATTTTTGATTTGAGACGTCTTAGATTCTCATGTATCATTGTCACATGTCACTGAGAATACCCCCCATATTTTTAAGGGAATCGCTTTTACAAACTTGAGTTGTTTGTAAAAGTTACATTTACATGGCCTGATGTTGTAGATGACCTACACCACAGAACTCCAGCCTATTTTTCTAACTCTTATGAAGGATGCTGGCGGCACATGGGAGGGCCCCTAAGCACAGACTGTGAAGGAGTGTCTTTTAAGTATTTAACTCACAGATCAGAGCGGTGGGGTACAGCTAAGTGCCTTGCTGCTCCTCCTTTACCCCCCTTTTGTTACTTGTACATGAATTGTGTACTGCAGATTGAAAACAAATTTTTGGACCCTGTTGTATGCATCACACTCTTGACAGCCTGTAACGTTGAATCGGTGGTATGTTTATAATTTTTGAAAAAGAACATTTTTTTTTGCAAAATTCAGACTTTTCTTTAAGGTGGCCAATTGTTTCCTGGTTGCGTGGTTGGCACATTGATTTCCACAGTGGGCTTGCTGGGGATTTGCATACTCAGACACCTGGAAATGGGTGTAATGGACCATAACAGGGTCTGGGTCACTCACACCAGCCACAGGTAGAAGGAATGTAGAGTACAGGCCAGAGCTGAGTAAACAACCTCTTAGCTGGAACTACGGTGACAGCCGCAAGGTTTGGTGATGTGGATCTGAGATGAAGGAAGCTAAGGTTTTCCATGATTACCTCGCACATAATCCGCACAGATTTTTGTACGACACCTCTTTCGATGACAGCTGTCTGCTAGTGTTTGCAGGCGGCTGCGAGGACAGCTTACTGTATTTCAGTTACATGGTTTATGTTGCATGGAGATGCTCAGTCCTGGGCAGGGATGAGTCGTGCAGCACCCTGCTGTGTTGACTGAGGCTTCAACTTGTTGTTTTGACTATTAGACAATGATGTAAACAAAGTGGAAACAGAAGCACTTGTCAGCGTCAGTTGCGGTCAACACTTCTGCTATGAGAAACAGAACAGTTTCCTGTTACTGTGATGCTATTTACCTGAACTTCTATTTTGTGAGAGAAAAAAAACAAGTGAAGACATTTGTTCCATTTCACTCAGCGATGATTGTATTAGATATGTGTTGAGAAGACTGTGGCTCCTCTCTTCCTTTTAAGTTGACTTTCTAATGTATTGATAAGTTGAAAGGGATGCTGGTAAAATTGCTCATTTTACAATTATTTGTAGGCAAACTGAAGCTAAGGCTTTGACTGGAGTTTTGAATCTCTGCTGTTTCATCAGAAGTCCTACCCCAGTCCAAGTCACGAACACTTATTTTAGGGAGTAGGGTCGTCCTCTTGCCTGCACATTGTACACGACCCTAGTCTCCAAGTCACCTGTAAGTTGCTAGATGTTTTCTCTGCCCCTCCTCCTCCTGGTTCTTATTTGGGCCAGAGCCCCACAAGTACACTGGAGGCATGCACACACACACACCCAAGAGGAATCCTTGCGTGGTTTTCTTGATACTGCATTGAAGGTTAGGTTGGGCTGGAGCAGTTAGTGGAACATAAATGAGCTAGAACGGGGTTTTTGGAGAGTCACTCCTAAACTGTCTAGCGTGTTGCTGGCTGCCAGCTTTGGAAAAGGTCACGGTGCCGATCACGTAAAGGTCACTGTTGTCTCAGGGAGTGACTTCTGTGGGATGGAGATTCCTTGCATGTGCTGGAGTGGAAGAGACTCTCGAGCAGCTCTGTGGACCTGGGTAACAAATCCTGCTACTAAAAGAAGACTCAGCGGCAAGCCTGTACATGCCATGACATTGTTCAGCAAGGCTCCTGTGGAAATAAGAGGAGTAATTCAAGAGAAAATGAGGCTCCAAACTTAAACCTGAGCAAAAGGTCTTCCTGTCTGGAGGGCTCCTCACTTTTTGATTAGGCTGGATTTAGCTCAGTTCTCTGTTGTTGTTGGCCTGCGGAATAGAAAAAGAGCAATGGGAGCCTTTTCTCCCGGGCTGTGGAATTGGATAGGAGACTGCATGTGTGAGGAGGGGGTGAGGAAAATGATTTGTGTATTTCTGGCTGTAAGCGAGGGAGTGTGTGTGGCTCATAAACAGGGGATTATCCTTCAGGCATGCTACTGCAAGAGAAGCCGCGACTCGATGTCAGAAGAGCACGCAGTGAGGCTGTGTGCCATCAGACATAAAGACATAAGTGTATCTGTGATGGGGCTCGGAGGAGATTAAAATGCTTGACGCTTCCTACAAGTGCTCCGCATTCCCTCTTTTTGCACCACATTTGTGCATTCCTGCTGTCCCCGGTGCATTGCATCTGAACACCTTCCACAGTGGATGGCGTCTCTCTTCTTCCCAAGCGCTTCTGGTTTGACTGCTATGGGATTTATGGCTGCTGTACTCCCACTGGACCTTTCCACACATTTACTGCCTGCCTTCTCCTTTCGCAGATGAGCAAATGTTCGCAAGCATTGGACCCGTGGAGAATGCCGTTATGCGTGCCTGTCTGAGTGATATACTGCAGTGCAGCCACGTACAGGCAGCACTTGCAGACAGAGGTTGTGCAGCTGCTTGTAATCTTGTAATCCAGTTTTAAAAACTACCATGCTCCACATAAGTAGGACTGGCTACAAATTATTTTACATCCAGACCTCAGAAATGTCACATAAACTGGCCAGTGTGCAAAGCCTGAAAACTGTTGGTCACTGGTCCTGTTCTGCAACTTCCTGTTGAGAGAGATCTGGTGAGAAGAGATGGTGTCAGTGGCATCTCACCTGAAGAGTTGAGCTGACCCACAGTTTACGCCTCCCTGCTGTAACCAAAGTAGCCCAGCTAACCTTAAGAAATGAATTACAGCATGCTGTGGTCACACCCGTCAGTGTGAACCCGTGGTAAAGGATGGTTGCATGGTGTAAAAGAGTGAACATTGTCTAGATGTTCTCTGAACTGGTGCCGGGTTGCTCTCTGTATACCTCGCTCTGCCCACGAACCTTCTCCTCAACTATCTGGCATGGTTTATTTCAAACGTGCAGCAACGGCACAGAGAGAAAGGGAATCTCTGTAGGTGTGCTCTTCTGAACGGCAAGGTCATGTGGCAGGCGTAACACAGGATGCCCTCTGCGAGATAAAGCATGGATTGATGAAGTGCTGCAAGCATTTGTTTTGACAGGTGGTTAACAGCTACTGCAGGAGGTAGTTTGTGTGGGGTATAATTGAAGCCAGCAGTGAGCTCAGATGTTAGCAGCACCAGCCCCAGAGCCTTGGGCTTCTAGACTCCCAAGTACCAACAGCAAGGGAGTCGACCTCAAACGAAAGGGAGCTTTTCAACTGGCTCTGCTACATTGTTAGTTCAGACCTCATGGACAGAACTCAGGATGAGTGTTTCGTTGTTTGGTTTACATGGGGGGAAAAAAAATCACTTTTGGCTGAGCTGTCTTGCTCTTTTTTTCTTATGTATCTCAGCATTCAAGTTGCTGCTTGCATCCTGTGGTGTGTATGCACTGCCAGTCAATAGCAGAGGTGGCTGAGAAAGGTGTAGATGAAATTTTTGGAAATTGTGGACTTTTTTTTTTTTTTTTTGCTAGGCCAGAGGGAAACGAGTCCTTGTTTATGGTCTCCACCTCTGCAGTACCTGTTGTTCAGGTCTTGCGGCCAGTAAATAACTGGTGTGGAAGGCTGATGTTGGGGGCCATCAGCAGGGTGACTTGGTCTGTGGTTTTCACCAGGCTCTGGTCCCCAACCCATAATTCTGACAAAACGGTTAGCTTGTTTTTTGTTATTCGATGCACCTCAAGTACCTAAAGGTTGAAGCACAAAAAAAAAAAATAGTTTCATGCTTAGGGGCATAACAGCATGGAGTTGAGAACAGAATTAATGTTATTTTTTATTTTTGTGCTCAATAAAAAGGTCAAACATCTGATGCAGCTCATTTCTTATTAGGTAGTCCTTTAGTAATTTCTTCTAAAATTGTTCGTTAATTTTCATGTACATATTCAGTTTAGCTTTAGTGAACATTATAGAGTTAGTTTTTCCTATTTTGTAGGTTCAATCTTATTGGTTGAGGGCAGAGTGATTTGCTGGGTGGTCTCATCATTGAGTCTGCGGTGGCATTTATGTTTCTCAGTTAATGCATGAAAGCACAAATCTTACCATGCTTTCATTTCGAAGTTAGAAGTATCTGATAAAGTCTGGATGCTTCCGTGTTGGATTGTGCGTAAATGTGCATTGAGCTCATTATCTTAGTTGTGTGCAAAGAGCGGACTCGCTTACGGTCTGACTTCCAAAGAAGCAGGCCTCTTCTTTAGCTCACTCAGCTTTAAGTATTAAGCAGCAAGTCATTGAGGAATCTCCCTTAATTCACCTGCTTAATGGAAATTCCAAGACCACCCCAGTGACTCATTGGTCTGCAACAAAGACCAGTGTTTGAGCCCAGCTGTGCCACACCGATAGACCTGATGCGAGAAGTTTTTGCTGCAGTCCATTTATCATGCAGACTCAAACTGTTTACTTCAATCATGAACAAGCATAACCTGTCAAGCTCACTATGAGCTTCTCCTGTATAGGATACAAATGTAATAGACCTGAGTGACATCATACTAGGTGGTGGAGAGCATGTACAATTGTGTCTTACTTTAACTTATCTCATTTGGAGTAGATATGCGCCGTGTTCTCTGTAGGGACTGTAACTGAAAAGAAGTGACAAGCGAGAAGTTTCTCCTTTTCTTCAAGGAGCTGGAATGCCTTGAGAGTAAAGACAGAAAAATCAAAGTACAGTTCTGCTTGTAGAAGTGAACAGCGCTGGGATCCAGTGTGACCAAGGAAGTGGGTTTGAGTTTAATGGAATAAAACTGCTGACGATACCACTGCTTTATTTGTGGAATGGAAATGTTGGATGCTGTAGGAGCTGAAGCATTTACCCCCCCCCCCCCCCATCTTTGACTGTTTGGTCCCCTGGAGTTCACCAAAATAATTGGTTCAGCAAAAACCACTTTATAGAAAGCCTGGATGATCTCATTCGAGTTCACATGACCTTTGAGACAATTGAGACGAACTACAGGGGCAACCTCCATTTAGTCCCTTTCTTGGTTATTAAATTGCTTTAGAAAGCAGCCAAGAGAAGACACCAATCCAGATGGTCCTTTTTTTGCAGAGGAGGTTTTGTGTGGGTTGGGTTGTATTTTCTGCTTTTTTGTGGATTGCGAGGTGATGTAGAGGACAACTCCCCCCTTCCCTCCCCTCTCTTCCTCTTATGATTTTGTGGAGGATAGTGGAGGCCCACACTGTCTGGAAAGTGGCGAGGCATTGCTTCTGATGTGCTTCAGATAAAAGGCAGCACCTTCGGGGTGTTTGGAAGAGGAGAGAAACATCCCAGGGGAAGGCTGGCAGGCATACACTTGTGCATAAAACTTGATACCGATCGCCTGTTTTTGTTTTTCCATGGGTTATCGGGGCTGCTTTTGGGTCTGGACTTTGTGCTTCAGGCTTGGTGAGGCTGGATAGTTTCTCCTCAAACTTGTTCTCCAGGCCAATCTAGTTTAACAGTTGTTCTTTTCTATACTTGATCGGCCATCCATCCTGAATCTAAACATACTGAACGACAAAGTAATGAAAACCATTACATGAAGGTCCTCAGCCTCATTACACTGCACCCAGTGGTATGGAAAATAGTCTGCGTGAAATTGATAATGTAATTTCCAACTGTATATAATTCCGGAGACTATGTGCTGTTTAAAGATCTACTCTGTGATTGTTCCTTTTTCATGGATCTGCTTTTAATTTGGCTTCTACTTGAAGGACTTTGCATCCCTTTGATGGGAAGAAGATCCACCACAGATGCCATAAAAATTGAGTCCTCCCAAGCAACATAATTCCATCTTGTAGACGGATGAGATTGTACCCACATGGCAGAGACACATCAGCAGCATCGCTGTTTTCGGGATGGATCTTTTAAAGGTTCTTCTGCAGGTCCAAGCAGGATGTTATGCGTCAAGTTATTGGTCTTTAACTGCTCTACACAGATTTTGTAAAAGATGTAATTGCTGGCATGGAATGGCTCATATGAATTGCAGCTGGTCATGTTTTGTGCTGATCCTGTACATCATGCCTCTAAGGTTATTATGGAAAGATTACATAGCTAGTAGCTTCACGCTTGCTGTATCCATTAATACTGCTGGAGACTTATTCAGGAATCCTGCAATGGGAATGTGTAAACTGTATTCTTCTGCACAAATGCTACCTACAAACCGGATTTGTGTTCCACGCTCTGCTGTGTGATGCAGCCTCAATCTTAATTCTGAAACGCTGGTCGACTGTCATCCTGAACCTAAACAGATGCCCAGGGTGCTTTTTCAGACATGGTGGGGTTTGATCTGCTAGCTGCTTGTATCAGCTGCCGCCTGCTTGTGACAAGACTTGACTGGTGAACAAACTATGAATTCAAGATCCAGAAGCTGCCTTCATTCGCCGGAGGCCCCCACAGCTTCTCACTGTGCACCTTACTGGTTTATTCAGATGATCAATCAGTTGAGATGTATTGATGATTTTTTTTTTTTTTTTTTTTTTTTTTTTTTTGCAAAATATTAGGACATAATGGTCTTGTGGGACGCTGTCAGGTTCATCTGGACTAAATGGGTTGTTGCATTACATTTAGGTCCAACAATGGAGATAAGTGCAGTACGTTTATAGTGTAATAATTTTAATGCCTATGGTGGACCTGTGCAGATGCCTACCTGCGTGTGGGAGTTATTGTTCTACACGTGAGCAATTTTTTCGCCGAATGTCTTCCTCGAATAAGACACACTGTTTCAAAGGTTCTTCTTTAATGGGGTTTTACTTGTGGAGTAGTGAGGGGAGCAGCTTCTTGTCCAGGTCAGTTGTCTTTTTCAGGTTCTCTTTGGATGATGACTTTCTAAATTTCCCATGAGGCCATTCAATCTTCATTTCAGTTCCAATGTTGAATTGGATTAGCGGGGGCTGTCTTGGGTAACACGACTGAAATGGAAAGAGCAATTGTGTTCCAGGGCTGGGGTCAGTGGCACAAACTGACAAGATGCCTCTCGAGACACAAGGGCGATGAGATCATGATATGCATTTAAACGTTTACTTTTAAGATTAGTATTTGTCTTCTACTTTTTTTCTTGAAACTGGTAATGATGCTATGTCTACATTTGAATTAATTTGTGGGAATTTCTCTTTAAGCCCTAAATTTTCAATACATGGGTCACAATAGTCACAGGCTAAGGTACTCGAGTGAATTTTCAGAAGCTGCTTATTGAAATATTATATTGATTAGTAATTATGTCTTGAAGGCGGCACGTGGTTGGACTTGTCTGCATTAGAGCTGACCCATTTCTTGGTCATAAGTTCTGTGTCCAGTACGGGGGGGGGGCTGCATTTTTTTCTGCAGAACATTTCATAGTTCTGACCTTTCCTGCGGAGAGTTTAGTGGAAACTGCTTGCTTTCCGCCCCCCGAGGGTGTCTGCCATTCTCCTTCCTGTGTCACATCTCTCTCAGCGGGCAGGGGGGGGGGGTCAGCGAGGTCACCCATCGCATGGTTAGCCTTGGCCCAGGGTGCACTGCAGATTGACTCCATATGCTGATTAGTTCAATGCCTCCATAGAAATAGATCTGCTCTGCGTGTGCTGGTGGATTCTCTGCCAACACACTTACGGACACATCCGTTTATCTCAGTAACTGTAAATGTCTGCCTTCTTGAGTAGCTGTCATTCAAGGATTTTTCCTGTTTTTAACTTTTAGTTAAGCAGTACAGTCGTCCCTCAATTTACTCTGATTTTTAATACCATTAAAGCAAACAAAATCAAACACTTTTTTTGGAAACTTTTGGGTATCTACCAGTATCAGCCTTTCTGCATCTGATGGTGCTCAACATGCATGGTGTTGCAAGATGGGAGGAGTACAGGAAAAAGTTTAGGGTTCCCGCAGTCGTGGAGTTCCTATGTGGGGATGTATGAGTGCTGAAGGTGTGGGAGAACTGCATGTTATCGGTGACATTATGAATTCACAGATCTTAAAAGATGCCACCTTCTCTCCACGCCCTGGGTCGTCGGGCAGTTTTTCAACAAGACGGTGACTCCCAAACATTCTTCCAAAGCCACTGCTGCATCCTTAAGGAAGAACAAAGTGAAAGTGCTGGAGCGGCCAAGTATGTCACCTGACCTCAACCCTGTTTGAGCACCTGTGGGGAATTTTGAAAGCGCAAGTTGCAGAGCTCTCCCCATCATACATACAGGCACTCGGAGTGGAGCAGGATAGACGTGATGGTATGCTGTGAACTTGAACACTCGATGCCAAGAAGGATCAGTGCAGTACTGAATAGTAATGGTGCACATAAGTATTAGAATATTACATATTTGTAGAATTTAACAGTGTGTGTACTCATTTTTGAAACCTTTGATTTTAGCTATGTTGCCTAATTGACTCATTTTACAGATATTGATGGCATATCTTTCTATGGGGGGGGGGGTATTTTTTATCTTTCTTTGAATTGTAAAGGTCATGATTTAGAAATAGAAATATATCTTCAGAGGGTATGTACTGATTTATGCTGTGTACTGTATATACAAGTTGCCAGATGATTGTAACTTCTGTGTGAAACGGATTGCCTAGATACAGAACTATCTCAGAAAGTGTCTTCCTCTCTGGACATCCTTTTAGAAGATGGTGAGATTTTCAAAACCTGTAATGGATTTTAGTTCTGCAACCGTGCAATGTGTGTGGCCTCAGTGCCTCTGCCAGGAGATGGCGATGCTAAAGAGGACCAACAATGATCAGCAAGTTGTGCCTTCAATCGTTGAACGTGTGCACGTGCAACGGAACCGACACACAAGCTCATGTAGATAGTTGTTCTCCTGCCTCCCATTCGTTTCTTCACCTTCCAAAAATGTCTTTTCTCTATTAATCCAGGCCATACTTGCTTTCTAAAAATAGTGTCATTTTCAGAAATGCTGCTTTCAAATGAATCCAGTACATCGTCTAATAGTTGATAGAAAATCCATCTGAAGTTTTCCTGAAAACTTGTTTATGTATTCATGCATGTCTTGTTTTTGATCAGACGACTGCTCAGCTTTTGAGGGTTACAAAATTTTTGTAAAATTTGGGGCAGGGAGTGGTTTATCTGATTATCATTTCTCAGAGTGAACCTCAACCCACGTGAGCTGCTACATTAATCTTGGAAACAATGTGTGTTTTCCAGGCCCTTCTTTCTGAGCGATTATTATCTTGGTTATTAGCTTCTATAAGACTGTAAATCATCTCTGCTAGTGAGTGCTATGGATTGGTGTTTATGGCCTGTTGCTTTCAGATATCCTAATCCTCTTACAGTACGGATGGTGTTTTCCTTAGTAAGAATGGGAATGTGACCTGGATCGTGAGTTGTGGCCGTGGCGGAGGGTATTTCTTGGCATCAACCTCAATTGTAGTCTGACCTTCTCTGCACTTGCCATTCCTGGGTAAAGTATTGCTGGTTTGCACGAGCTGCCAATGGTGCATTAGGTCTACAGACAGAGTTTAATGGCAGCAGTGCAGCTGAGCATTTCGCATCATGAGTGTCGCTGTTTGTTTGGTTGGGATTGTGGGGTGCTTATTGGCTCACTGGAGATGCTGAATGCAGCGTTTGTGCAGTAAGACAAGCCTAACTTGTATAATATGTTATGCAAAAAACATGTTTTATTGGAGTAAGTTGGCCATTCACCTTGAGGCGTGTGTATGGTTTCATGAAAGCCGAATAGCTTAGTGGCCCTGGGTATATTAAATCAAACCGCTGCTAATAAAATCTGGATATGACAGCACTGAAATGCAGCCCTTTGTGATAACATGAGAGAGGAGCCAAACACCCCTGGTTAAATCAATTTGAGATGTTCGGTAGCTGTATAAAATTTATTTAATATTGCGATTACAGCTGTAATTCAATTCATAATTCTTTCCCTGTTAAAACTCTCAATTCCTTTGCTTACGCTGCAGTAACTAATGTTTCTGCAGTGATGGATGACTGTTGGCTCAGTTTAAAGGGCCTGTGGTTTTTCCAGGCCTACATTTATAGATGAGAGGGTAGCATCCTGAACAGTGATGACATCAGCTGTAAAAAAGGACCCTCAAAGTCTGCCTACATGCAAATTGGTAACACCAGGCAAAAGCTGGTGGTCAAGTTGTCATGGGGAGGGCTTGTCGATTCTGTCCCATCAGCTGGCATGAACAGCAAATGATCTCATCCAATTACACAATGCATTTTATATTTAAATTTTCTGCATTTAGCAGAAACTGTTCATCAAAGTAACATACAACTTGGAATGCAGATGTTTGCACTACAAGAAAGAAACCACTTTAGATGCAGAGGCGCAGAAATGGAAGGAACATAAAAATTTCTACAAATTGTCGGCTATAAAGGGATTCAGAGTTTGTCTGCGCTCATGCGGTTTTCCATACCCTAGATCACGTGAGCGGTGTAAAGTTTACTACTGCTGTTTACAAGTCCAAGGAGCTTTTATTGCACCCTTAGTGGCACAGCTACAGACGGTGTACAAAGTTGTGAGTTTTGCACAGTACACGCCCAGCAGAGGGTGTTACACACACTATAATAAGGATGCCGCACTGCTTTCAGTTTATTTACCGAACGCGAAACCTTCCGGACTGTGTGGAGGCAATCCGTCCCCAGGGCAGGTGGTTCCCTGGTCTTGCTGTGCATGCACGGCTGCTGCGGGTAGGACCAAAGCCATGCGTGTGTGGCTGAGGTTGCCCACTTCTTGTGCAGATGGTGCTCTTCCATTTGTACTTTGGCTGATACGGAAGGAGGAATCCCAACTGTGGGGCAAAACAAAGGGCCAAGCCAAAAATTGCACAAAATCTAGTTTATCTTGGAAGTTTATTGTGGTTCTAACAACAAGTCGAATGTCAGGAAATAAGCAAAAATTAAACAAATATGGGGTAGCTTGTAACTAATAAATAGCTAAATAAACATGTTTCTTAACACTAAAATGAGTGGCCCTCAAGAAGGTCCAGTAGGTGTTTACTGTGCAATCTGTCCTAACATCACACAGCCTGCGTTGGTCCACAGCACATTTATGGAAAAAGCCATTCCATTCCATCGGTCCATATTTTTGCAGCAGAGTGTACATTTTCCCAGCTTGTTTAGCTGTGTCTGTGACTGAGGCATGTGGAGAAGAGGTCTGCTGGACCCTGGTTCTCATTTTCACCCTGTTTGTTCTTCCCTTTATCCAGAAGGACTCAATGAAAAATGACAGAAGAGGTCATTGTCATAGCCAAGTGGGACTACACAGCACAACAGGACCAGGAACTTGACATCCGAAAAAATGAGCGCCTGTGGTTGTTGGATGACTCCAAGACCTGGTGGAGGGTGCGCAACGCCACGAACAAGACGGGCTATGTTCCCTCCAACTACGTGGAGCGTAAGAACAGCCTGAAGAAGGGCTCTCTCGTGAAGAACCTTAAGGACACGTTAGGTGAGTGATGGTTTATCACTGTTGCCTCAGGTGTGGGTGTGTGTGCCAGTGATCTGTTTGTTGACCTTCCTCTCTGTGTAGCGCTTGAATGGTGAGGCTTGGTGCCTTCATTGTCCATCTCTAAATTTGCTGTCCCTTGTTTTTAACGTCGGCTGTTTGTGTATCTGTGAGCAGTTTGTTTACCTCCCCTCCCCACCTCTCTTTTCACTTGCTGTGGAAGGTGACCATCCTTGGTTCTTGAGCCCTCAAGAGATTCAGTTTTCTCTCATTTCCTTGGCCTGTAAGTTTTGCCCCCCCCGCCCATTCACGTAATTGCAAGGTGGAGTATTTTCAATCAGACCAAAGTTGTCAAGAGGACATAAATAAAGAGGATGTATACCAGGGGTTAGTGTAAAACTATCTGAAGTGCATTTGTCAGTATTTTTGAATTTGTGTCCTACTCTTTGTATGGGACTTGGCTTGTGCTAGGGATCCTCCTGTCCTGCTTATGTCCAGTGAGCAGTTTTCTGAGAGGGAGCAGACTCTTCCCTGCAGTGGTCCGTGAGGAAAAGCCACTGTAAATACTTGTCAGAGCTTCTGTCTGTTGACAGAGCTGCTGCCGGTGCTGTTTGCCTCTGGTGCCGGCGTCCCAGAGGTTTTGCTGGCCGCTGTCGCAGCAGTTGCTCTTTCTGTCTAGGTGTGAATCTGAGCACTTGGTACCCGAGGCCTCCTTTTCAAGAACCATCTGTGCAGGATGCTGTCTGAGGCCAACACGCACCACTCGCAAACTCATCAGTCACAGCTGGATGAGTCATTGCTCTCACAGGAAGTCCCCAGCAAGTAAGTCTGGCCTGGATGTCTTTATGCTCCACGTAACTTATTGGTCTAAGCCTCTGCTTCCCTCCCCTCCAGCATTACCTATGAACAACACTCTGGGGCTTAAAAATGTGTAGAAATTTAGTTTATTGTGATTGTAACAACAAATCAGTGATCGGGAAATGAGCAAAACTTAAACAAAATAAGTGTAGGGCAGCTTTTCCCTCAGATTTCCTTGAGGGAGACACTGAAGCCTTGTGCATAAACTTGCAGACAGAATTTTGCACAAAGACTCAATATTATTCCTGTCACTTGGTGGCTTCTAAAATAACTAAACACTTTTCTTTTTAGATGAAAAATAATCTCAGATAAGTTATTTTTGGAGATGTTTGCGCACCCAGACTTAAATTTTACATTATACCTGTATATTTGAACGATTACCATGATTTTACTTTTATGTACAAGGAGATCAAACAAGCAGATGTTCCTGTTTGAAGGTCTTTTTATTTTTTATTTTTTAAAAATATTTCACTATAGCAAAAGTTTACCACCAAATGTTGGTACCGAAGCTCTCAAAAAGGTCCAGTTGGTGTTTACTGTGCAATCCACCCAAACATCACACAGCCTGCATTGGACCACAGCACATTTATGGAAAAAGCCCCCTGGTCCATTTTTTTGACCCACAGTGATGAAATACAAGATTAGTTTGAACAGGATGTGTACTTGCCCTCTAATGAAGCTCAGTACATTAATATGTGATTTTCCTCCATATGGAAATGACAGATGAGCAAGGCATTGGGTTGAGGACCCGAACCTTAAAACAGACATGTATTAAGAGATTGGTGGTGTTGTCTGGGACTTTGGCTTTAACAAATGTGCAAAACAAATGTATCTGGGAAGTGAAGTGAGTCGCCAGTCTCTGGGGTTGAGCAATTATTTTCAAACCATTAATCATAACTCGAGTGGAGGGATTTTTCATTGATCCTCAGGATCACCGTGACTCAGTATCTCCTTGGTCATCTCCAGGATAATGAACAACTGTGTGCAGTGGAGTGGAGAATAAATAGGGCCTCATGGGAATCACGTGACCGCAGGCTGACGTTGTAACCCAGCAAGCGTCTGGTGCGCAGCTCTGCTTGGCTACCAGACGGGGGGTTCGCAGGCTTATTGAGGAGGTGGTTAACGCATCTTCATGTTATGTAACAAAAGATTACGGTGGATTAATGCTCACCCAATACAAAGGTTTATCCTCAGAGACAAGCCATCACTTATGGTTCTTTAATAAAATCTTATTCACTTCTATTTTTACATAAAAAAAATATCTGGCAATTCACTGCTTCTGGACAGACCATCTGTTTGGTGTGTAGATTAGGAAAGGCTGGCTTTTTAAAGTCTGTTATGTAGTAACGTTTATTTCAAAGTGTGGCAAGTTGCATGAGTAAAAGCCTGTTTATCTAGAAATAAGCAGAAAATTAATGCAACCGAAGGTTTAATTTAGAGGGAAAAGAGAGCATTTTGGTAGAGTGCTATAGTCACCATGCGTTTTCTGACTGAATTATGCAGGCAGTGGGTGGAGTATTGACTTAATATCTTAATGTCATCAGATCTTTGGTCAGGGCTTGGCCCCCGCAGGCTCATCTGCATCCTGTCTTGTTACCACTTGAGTAACTCTGGCTTTCTCTTTGTTTCTCTCCGTCTTCCCCGACCCCCCCCAAGGTGCAGCTCGTACTACCCTCAAACACACGGTGTTTCGTTACAATTAAGTTAATGTTAAAAGTTTTGTTTCCATTCTTTAAAAGTAATTCTGTGTGTTCTGTATTTCGTTGCGGTGCCTTTAAGAGTAACGGCAAGTTGTGTCAATTGAATTAGGAAGTAAGCGAGCATGTCAGGGAGAGCTTGCTCTATCGTATCTGAGTTGAACCAGCGACATCTCATGCCTTTGGTGGCATCGTGCATATGTTATCATTATTCCAAAAATAATGATAAAACAATGTTACATTCTGTAAAGTTGGATGTTAGGAAGAATAAGTGAATAGATAATTAACTACATGTTAAAATACGATGCCATGTAATACATTTGGAGTTGAGTGTCCAGTGGGTGCATGCAACCTGTGGCAGTGGGAAGTAAGGGGAATTAATATAGGGGAGTTGGTATGTTTGCATTGCGTGAAACCGTGCATGTCGAAAGCAAGCATAATGTTGATTACGTTTTTGTATGTTTCAGTCTCGCCCTTCCTTGCAACGTCGACAAACCCGTGGACCAAGGGCCGACTGTCTTCAGTGTCTTGATGTTAGGAAGGCATTTATCTGGCTGCCAAGTTATATACCGAGAGCAGCACACATGGGGTGTTCGCTTGACTTGGCAGCAAGCATAGGAAATGATGCCAGAAGAGATCAGATCAACCGTCAGCAATTAAAGAAGGCATTTAACAAATAGGAAGAATTAGGAGAAGCAAAGGAGCGCACAGAACCAATTATTGCGGAGCCACTCGCTCCTGACAGCAGTGAAAGGCCATCTTGATGGGAGGACTGCGCACAAGAAGCTCCTCTGTCGTTGGGCCCATTGCCTTGCTGGCAGTCCACATTAATAAGGGGTGCGCTGGTGAATTATTTAAGCGGGCCAGGTTTTTTGTTTCCTGAGGGTTTTCTTTGCCTCTTCTGTTTAATTAGGACTTAAAATGCCTCCCTGCTTCATTTGCCAGTTATCTGCGGGGCAGTAAACATGGCGGGTTGACAAGTGTTCTGCCAGGTGCTTGTGTGGACGCTGTCTCCTCATGGTTAGATGATGAGCGTTCATATGCACTTCAGTTGTGGGTAGTTTGAGGACCTGTTTGGTCCAGCTTCCAACCTTCAAAAAGGGGTACAATGGCTGTCTGTGTTTAGTGCCCTTCTGCTAATGTGTGAGCACATTATTGTATGACAGTTTTTCTTTTTTCTTTTTTTTTAAATCTCCTGGGAGGACATTTTTACCGAAACATGGATGTCATCCAAATAGCTGACTTGAAAGCGCGGAGCTTAGAGAACAGGCAGCGAACATCAGATGTGCCACTTTGTTCGGGGAATTACATTTTCTCCCTCATTTCCATTCAGACAGACACAGCTTAATGCCGTCTACACCGAAATACGAAAGGTTGAGCTTGGCGGAAAGATCCGTGCCGATTAACAACCGTGTCAAAAGTGTAACGCGCGCCTAAATGACGATATAGAAGCAAACTTTTTGTTTTAATCTTTCCATCTCTCCATAGTGGGCATAATGTCACAGAATGATTTCCTGCAGCATGTGGAGGCTGGGTGGGAAGTGTGATGTTTTGTAGCATCTCTGCAGGGTGCATCTTTGTGAGCTGAGGCTGGAGAACGGCGTGTTGAGGCTCACTGTGTTGCACAGAACTAGCATCTCAGATGAGGGCAGACCTGTCAAGTGTGAACTAGATCACTGTGGGGTTTTGCTCTAAGTGCCTATTGGTGTGTGGCTCAGCACCCTCCAGCCAGCGGGGGGTTAACAAGCCATTCGACTCATCGCTGACCACTTCCCCCGCAGCGCTGTGACTGGGCCACATGTCCATGTCCTGCAGTTCAGTCAGTGGCCTCTTCCGAATTCAGAATGGGCTTTACTGCGTGTGAAGGTGTTGGGTTTCCGAATTAGCATCACTCCACCGAGTCAGGTGTTTCCTGTGGTTGGACCACTAATTGAAGACTGCTGTGCAGGAGATGGGGCAAGGTGGTGAGACAGCTCATCTGTTCAGAAACAAAGTGCTAACTGAAGCTGCTCCTTCTGCAGAATCACAAGGTGTCTTGTGTACTAAGTAGGGATGACGGATTGAGTAAGTGGTCGGGATTCCGCTGTCGAAGGATGGAGTAGCTGAAGCCGCTGCAGTCGGGACTCCTGGGGGTGGTCTTGAGCAAAGGGTTTTCAATGCTGTCATCCATGGCGGTCCCTGCACACGCACTCCCATAGACCTTCACCACCCCCCAATGTCCCAGCGAGTGAAAGGGTCTGCCTGTTACCCCATTCTCAAGTGTTCACTGTAACAGGAGCTGCTTGTCGCCTGTGGAAAAGTACAGCAGTGACATTGTTGCCGCTTAAGCGCTGTTCGAGTCAATGCCATCTTTTGGTGACCACCCCCCCCACCCCACCCCCCCCCAAAAAAAAAATAAAAATAAATAAATAAATCAAATAAAAAATAAATAAATAAATAAATGGATAGATAGATAGAGCATCTGGAATACTTTTCTCTATTTCCCCCCTTAGTGTTGGTAAAGGGATTGTCCACTGTTGTTGTGATCCATCTTCTTCTTTTTCCTTTCTGCTTCCCAAGCATTGCTGTCTTTCAGGAGTCCAGGCTTTGTGTCCAGAGTACAATAACCTCAGTCTCACCATTTGTGCTTCTACTGAGAGTTTGGGCATGCTTTGATCCACTGTCCATCTGTTCATTTTCTTGGCCATCTGTGGTGTCCTTAAAACTGTTCTCCAGAACCACATTTTAAAGGATTCTGCTTTCCTGTCCTGTTTTTTAAAGTCAAACTTTCACTTTCATGCAGTGCTGTTTTTTCTTTGTCTTTGTCTTTTAATCTTTCTAGAAACATCAGCTCATTTGAAGACCTTTTCCAGATTCTTCTATCACGTGTTAGCCTTCAGCCAATCCTTTGACTGCTAGATCCCTTATGTGTTCATTACTGATGGCAAGAGGTGGGAATTGACTACTTTACAATCTGTTGTCTCCAGTGGTAACTTCTGCACAACAGCAATGTAAACAGACGGTGGAGCGGGCAAGGGGGTCCTGACACACCACGTGTTGTAGGTGGCATGGATGGCAGGCAATGAAGAAACCCTGGTGATGGACTGTGCAGTCTTTCATTTCTGTTGAAGTGCACCTCTCGCTGTGGCAGATGTCTTCCGAGTCTCTCTGGAGACACTGCTGAGCAGATTCCCATTGCTGTGACACATGGCAACCCTTACACATCTGCCGTCACTGTCAGTGCTGAAAAAGCTTCACCTCTAATCCACACCGAAGTTAAGTCTTTCCAGCCTTTTCTGCTGTTCCCTTTTGCACCTCCAAGATGAGCTTGCACATTTCCACTGTTTTAATGATAGGCAGCCAGACCCCTGCTGTGTGTCATTAGCAGGGTGTGTGTATGAGCTCTGTGCTCGGGCTGATGCCCTGGAGGGTTGTGGACTGGAAGCCTGTGAGTCGTGACTGGGACTAAGAGCGCTGCCCCGCCACACCCTCCAGTTATCTGCGTCCTGCCTGTTTCCTCTAGTTGGTGGAATCTGCCACATTTGTCATGTTGACTTTCTTCTGTTCCTTCACAGCTGACATACAGTGCAGGACTGTGGTGCTGCCAGGCCTTGTGGGAAACAAGCACCCTGGTGCTTGGCAGGTCGTCTCCCTCTGGTTAATTTGCACTCATCTCGCCTGGATGACCTTACCCAGCCTGTCAGAAACCGACTCGTGTGTGTGTGTGTGTGTGTGTGTGTGTGTGTGTGTGTGTGTTTTGGCCCTGTAAGCAGCTCTCTGTGTGCCTGTGCTCATGTGTTGACAAGATGGACTTGATGTGAAAGTCTTGACTCTGTCAGCTTTGCAGTTTGTCGAGAAGTTCCAGCTAATAAGTGAACGTGATGTCTGTCATTTCATGTTTTACACTGGTACCTCATTCTATTCCCATTAGAAGAATAAGATCTTACATAAGACATGAGGTCAGCAGAGCAAGTTCTCAAAAACCCGTTGTGCACCCATGAGTCTGAAGGCCCAGTTGTGTCTTTCTGTGGATCTGAACGCCTGTGAAGTTTCTTAGAAGATCAATACCAGGCGTCTGCTGACTTTCACACAGACATAACCCTCAAACCCCACTCCACTGCCTCTTCCTCCTCAACCTCTAGAAATGTTTGAAGTTAAGGGAAAAACATTTTATTTTTTATCAGCCATATTTCAACATTCCACATCTTTTTTTGGTGGGAGGTTCTCGTGACCCCCCCCTCTCCTGTATGTCCTTCTGACACCTAACTGCCACTCTGTGCTACCTGCCAGGCTTGGGAAAGATGAAGAGGAAGACAAGCACCCGGGACACCTCACCGACACCCAGCACAGATGCGGAGTTCCCATCCAATGGCAGCAGCGGGGCAGAACGCATCTATGACCTGAGCATCCCAGCGCTGGTCAAGTTCTCCTACACAGCAGAGCGGGAGGATGAGCTCACGCTTGTGAAAGGGGCACACGTGACCGTGATGGAGAAGTGCAGCGACGGCTGGTGGCGTGGCAGCTCTGGAGGCCAAGTCGGCTGGTTCCCCTCCAACTACGTGCTTGAGGAGGGCGAGGAGGCGTCGGCTGAGCCCCCGGGAGGTGGATCCCGGGCGATCCACATGGTGCAGACGCTGTACCCCTTCAGCTCGGTGACTGACGAGGAGCTCAACTTTGAGAAGGGTGAGATGATGGAGGTGGTAGAGAAGCCGGAAAACGATCCGGAATGGTGGCGCTGCAGGAATGCTCGCGGTCAGGTGGGCCTGGTGCCCAAGAACTATGTAACGGTGGTGAGCGACGGGGCCGAAACAGGGTCCTTCTCACCGTCACTTGGCCACGTGCGACCTGCCCACGTCGGCAGGTTTGCTGGAAAGGACTGGTACTACGGCAACGTGACGCGGCACCAGGCGGAGTGCGCACTCAACGAGAGGGGTGTGGAGGGGGACTTCCTGGTGCGAGACAGCGAGTCCTCGGTGAGTACAAAACAGGAGGGAAGCGAAGCTGTCCGGGCGGGGGGGGGGGGTTAATGATGACGGCAGGTTGTAAGGAGCCATTGGCCAGAATCCTCTTTTGGCCCATCACCTTGCTTTGTCACACACACACACACACACACACACCCGAGACAAGAACCCAACTATGGCCTTTCAAATATAAAGTCTGCATGGGAGGTATATTTATTAATATTTGATATTCTCGACAAATTATTTAATGGGGATGTTAGTGCCCACATTCCGAAAGTCTCTCTTCGCTGGCGGTGTGGCTCCCCCTTCTGGCACGAGGAGAACAGTTTTGTCAGCGTCTGAAATGTGTTGAAAGGTCTCGTTGCCACTGATGGGACCGGATGTCCAGGACAGGCAACTTCCTAAATTGCTCATAGGTGCACAGGTAGATTCGTGGATGCAAAAAGGCAACTGTGATGAAAGTCATTGGCTGTTTTGTTAAATTCTCTCCTCGCAGTGAGTGCCCAAGTTTGTCAAAACTAAAGCAAAGTAGCCCTAATCTGTTGGCCACTTTTAATAAGAATGCTGCCAGTTTGAGGATATTTTTAATAATCACATCAGCTGTACCCATCCTGTGGACATCCAAAGAGCCTCGTGAATCCAGCTGTATTTCAGGAAATGCAGACATGCTGTTTGCCTGCTAGGGTGAATTCAGTGGCAGCACAGTGGTTTTTTTTTTTGTTGCAGATGGTATAGAAGCCTTAACAGCTTTGATACTCTGCCCTGCTTAGCTTCATATTAAAGTCCTAATGGATGCTGGTGAAGGGTAGCAGAGACCGCAAGTGTCCTAATGTCTCCGGTTCCTCTCTGTCTGGCAGCCCAGTGACTTCTCAGTGTCCCTGAAGGCCCCGGGGAAGAACAAGCATTTCAAGGTGCAGCTGGTGGACGGGGTCTACTGCATCGGCCAGCGGCATTTCCCCACTATGGACCAACTGGTGGAGCACTACAAGAAGGCGCCAATTTTCACCAGCGAGCAAGGCAATCGCCTCTACCTCGTGAAACCCCTGCAGTGACCCGAGAGGCTCCGCCCTCATAGCTAGCCTTATACCTTGGCACCACAGTGTGACAGAGCTGTGCCTCTTTGTGCTCAGGGAGGGACATGGTGACAATCTGGTAAGGGGATCATTCAGTAGACTCCACAGAGGGTCTGTTTTGCCCTGTTCTCACAGATGCCCTACACACCTTTGCTAAGTAGTCACTTAGCAGGCTTCTGCTTTTGGACACGATTCCCTTGTCCCACCCTCACGCTGCGGCCAAGAGTGTGGCAGCTTCTGACACTAAGCCGGTTATTCCAGATGATTCTGCCAGGAATGGTGGAGGTACAGAACTGCAACTCGGCTACCATCCTCACAACACACTGAGCCCCACCTCACAGCTTTGATGCGTTAACCATGTGATGGGACTTTGCCTTCAGAAGGAGATTTAAGAGTTTGTAGAGGAGCAAGGTCACAAGGAGAAGCCGAACTGAGCGCCTGGAGGGGTGCTGTTGCTCCACAGCAAACACTGGACATTTTGCTCCTGCTGTATGAAAGTCTTGTTTTACGTACAATGGCAGTCTCTTTTCCAATGCAGGTCTGGTAAATGTCCAGTTTCTTGCCTTTTTAAAGCATTTTCCTGTTTGAATGTTGCAGAGCTGTGTTGTTTAATTTCTCAGCTGTGTGTTTTGAAAAAGGCTGACCCGAGTTGCTCAACCACCAATAAAGTACTGTACGGCAGTGCGCCAATTTCCTGAAGTACATTAACTGCCTCTTATTGAACAATGAGTGTCCTTTCCCCTAACAGGTGGCAGTCTTCTTGCTTTCTTTGTAAGTCCGAGATTCTTGCCATCGCGGAGGCTCCCTTAGCGCTCGCAGTTACTTGTGTAATGAAATGAAAGACAAGACTTCAGTCGCCTCTCCTTCCCCTCTTGAGCAACAGGGAGCCACGGTCCTTGTCCAGGGGAAGTGGACGCTGCTGCATTTTCATGCTTTGCCAGCGGCGGCCCCAGACGACAAAGCAACCTTGTTTGAAAGGTGGGGAGGTCATGTGGTCTCCCCCATCTGTACATTGCAGCCCTTTGATGTGTAAAGATGTGAGAAGTTATGGTGAGGTGTTGGCATGTAGAGGCCTTGTGTGAAAAACAAACAGCCCACAGTGGTTAGATGTATCCTCACCTCCTGCTTCTGGACCAGACCGCTTGAAGACCTTGCACAGGAAGGAACAAGCCAAGGTAAGGCCCTCCTGTAGTAGAGCTAACTTTGTAGCTCCTCAGTTTGTTTGAAACCTCCTGCTGTTGCATTTACTTCCTTTATGTACTAGGGTGATCTGGGTGCATCTGTCTTCTTCGTCCGGCTCAGGCGCGTTTGAAGCTATGGACCGTATGGGTGCCGCACTGCTCATCTGTACTCTCCTGCTAGGACCGCTCTGCCTCGAAGGTACCTACGCTCTTGTGCGCAGGGTTAAGGAAGGGGTCAGGCAGAGTGGAGGGGACAGCAGATGCTCTTCAACAGGCTCTCCTTCCCCTGAGTGTGAATCCACACCGTTTACCCTGTTTACATATTCAGAGCATCTGTACTCCACACACAAACACCAAAGCCAGCTGCTAATTTTCCTGTACTGCGTTTTTTTTTTGTTGTTTTTTTAACCCACCCCCCACAGGGACTGCTGCCTTTTGAAAAGGTTTACATTCATTTTCATGACTCATTATTCCTGAAACTTTGCTCATGCATAACTGGCTGCACTGCAAAGGAAACCAAGCTTCTTTCTGCCCTTCAGACAAGAGACCTAGACTAGATGTTCGTGTGGAGGGTCTGCACGCGCTTGCTTTTTCCCTTGTTTCACAGTGCAGGGAGGAGGGAGGTGTGCGGTTCTTCAGATGCCCTGCTGGTTCCATCTGCAAGCCTGGGTCAGCAGCACACCTCCCTGGGAACTGTGGGTAAACTGGTGAAAACCAGGACTAAATAAGAAAGGTTAACAAATGCTTGTGGGTGAGGATAAAGATACATTTGCTTAACTAAACAGGGTAAGTTCTCAGTTTTCATATCTAGTGAGGCTTCTTGAGGTGTGGAGCTTGGCAGCCTGGTCCTCACCTGTTGAGATGTTTGGTCTCCTGTGGTCAACAGGAGGTTGACTCGTTCAATGTTCTAAATCATATCAGACAAAATACTTGTAAGACTAACAAAATGTTAGTCTTTGCATAGAGCAAATGAATATTAGAAAAAAATATGGTCATGTGGTGGCGCTCCGACTCCTGTCCTCTAGCATCATGAATGAGCATGTTGAACAGTCATTCAAATAAAATAATGAACGGTTGCCCTCACGGTGTTTGTTTTCCAATCCACAGCAGCACGGCAGACCTCTTCAGATGAGCAAGGCTCAGGTAAGCATCCTTTCACCTTCACTGTGGGAAGAGCAACAGAAACGCCTTCATGAAGATGGGGGTGGGGGACACCACACGGCGGTAGACCTCACTCCACACGTAGGTGAAAGTCCACAGCAGGCCATGCATGTTCTGATTGCTCACTGACAGACGGCAGGGAAAAGCGCAGCATCCCAAACTGGGCCCTGACTTCCTCTGACTTCTTCGGCTGGATGGAGTACCTGCGCACCCACGCCGGATACGACAAGATGGAGGACCTGGCCAGGACTTTCTGGGCTCATTTTCCGGCCGCCAACCATTTGGGCTACGAGACCTCGGAGGCCGAGGAGTGACCAGGAAGGCTTCGCAGCTCCACCTGTGCAGGGATGATGATGTTCAACAGACAACCTATACAGTCCCAGCTATGCTGGCTTAATGCTCAATAAACCTGCTCAATCCTGCATGGTTCTAGAATTCTTTCCCATGCGCTGCAAAAACACCAAAGAGTCAGCATGATGAAGTCATTCCTATTGGATGAGGTGCATCATTTGTCATTTTCCACAGCCCTTTAGCCTGGTCTTGGCTTTGGTGGTGGTGGTGATGGGGCGGGGGGGTGCTGAACCAAGGTTACTTGTGTAAAACAATTGGCTCAAACACTACGTAATGTAGCCCTAAAGCCGGCTGCGCGTCACATCAAGTCATCCTGGATGACGGATCGCGCACACGGCACCATCGCTAACTCACCTGCAGTGCAACTGAGGTAAAACCACAGATAAGTAACAGGCAAGAAGGACCTGCGGCATCCTGGAGAGGGCACCCTCCAGTGGGAGCGGAGGGAAAATACAGGCTGGTGCCGAGGCATCAGCTTGACCTACTGTGTTTTTCACTGTCTGTACTGAGTGCACACCTTGCTTTCCTTCCAGCTATAATTAAATTCAAATAAGTAGAAACACCTGGTACGGAAATATAAATTCATCATCATTAGCTGCTTAATGTGGTCAGGAATCTGTCCCTAAATAATTTGGGCTTGGGGACACCTGGCTCCACCCCACAGGAATTTACTGTGCAGTTAACCTGACACATTGGTGATGTGTGCTGCAGCCCCAGAGGGAGCTTGAACCAACAACCCTGAGGACAGCCACATGTGCAGTGAACACAGGGCTTCTGGGCACATTAATTCTCATCATTCCTGAGGGATTTAAGCGCCACCGTAACAAATTCTGTGCGCAGTCATACCCAAAGGATATCGCTGCTTTGAACCAAACACCTGCTGAGTCCCAGGCTGATGCTTTAACTGCAAGACCATCAGGCAGTTCCCCAAGGGATTTTTATAGCTTGCCCATCATTCCAATGAAGACGATCACTTAAAATAATTCCAGGTCCAGGATCCACAGCCGCCTTTAAGGTGGACACGCACCTTGCCTGCCTGCTCAGTTCTCTCGACTTGACTGGCTAAGCTCACCAGCAGCCACAACTGTGCGTAAGGTCTCCTCCCACCTTCATCATCGAGTTCATTTGCAGTGTCAGGGGTGGGGGCCCTGGGTTTGGGTCCTCATCGGCATCCAACAACACAACCTAAGCTCCTGCAACCTCAAAAACCAATACTATGTAATGCCGAGCTTAACAGCACCAACACATTTGCTTTACATGAATAGTAACCAGAACATAAGGTCCTGCAACATCAAAACTTAAACGCAAACAAAAGGGCTGCGTACAAACCACCTATTTACAGAGGGAGCGCAGTGTTCTGCTCAGCTGCTTTGCACTTCAGTCTACAGCCAGAAGACGCCAACTGCTAAGTTGATATTTTACGTAATCCTCATATTTTATGCAGTTCTTTGGAAAGCGACCGCGGGTTTGTTAGCACAACAGTGCTACCAAAAGGCTATCGCTGTTAAAGTGAACACACAGCTTTTGCTGCTTCAGCCACTTTCCACATCACAGCAGGAGCCAACTTGCAGACACTCATTACAAACCTCTGTGGAATTGATCATTTTACACCCAAAAATTACCATACGGTAATGGGACAGCAGGCACGTAACCACAGCAGAGAATTCAGTTCAATTTCATTTTTATGTAGTGCTTTTCTCACTGCAGTGACACAGAGTGCTGAACAGACATGACAGGGGTAGTATACATGTACAGTTGGTATCTGGCCACGCAGGAGAGGAAAACTAAAAACTCCTTTCTACTAGAGAATAGGAGAAAAATAAACCTCTGGGGGTCCATGTGCCAGTGGAAGCCCACCCCTTCTGGCCATTCTATGCAATGCTAATAGTCAGAAACTGTGGTTTTGTCTTTGTTGCATAACCAAGTATGTTTTAGTTCCAATTCACAGTCAGGCAAGGCCACCCACGTCCGCAGCGTCTGATTCGATGAAGTCTGGTTGGTCGTTCGGCTTTCTGCCTGTCTCCTGCGTACTTTTCGTTCCTGTTTCATGTCCACTTCGGTCTTTTAATCCAGGCCAGTCTTCCGAAGTAGCATCCACGGTGAGGCGCTCTGCAACACAGTTGGCTCAGAAAACAGAAGGGCCATGTGGCAAAGTACACAATGAAAGGGTATGGCAATAGGCACCATCAATATACATGATATGCCAATTCAAAGTAGTATGTTTTTAACCTAGATTTAAAGAGAAGTAGGGAAGTCGTAGAACGTATTGTGTCTGGCAGGCTATTTCAGACTTTTGGGGCTCTGTAACAAAATGCACGTCCGCCTACTGTTACCTTGTTGACCCTTGGGATCTCAAGGTAACCTGCTTCCAACAAATGAAGGCTTCAACCCAGAATACAGTCTTCAATAATAATACTAATAATACTACTACTACTACTACTACTACTACTACTACTACTAATAATAATAATAATATAATAATAATAATAAACCATTTGTAGAAGCCACCCAGCACTGGAGGACCTGACACAAGAACATCAACTGTCACTTATCTTGAGCAGTCAAATTCAAACTTGACTGTAGAAACCACTGTTTGTCCTGCACTCCTCAGTCATGAAGCTCCATCAGCAGGAGATTGGGGGGGGGGGCTGACCAGTGAACTTATCTACTGTGGCCACCAGGCTGCAACATCTTCATAACAACATCCTGATGTTTGGCATTCTGAAGAGTTCTCCCTATGTTAGTTTCATTCATTCATTCAACAAAGTAGTGCTGTGACACCCCAGGGCAGGTTGGGTTTCCACAATGACCAGGAGGAGCCTGGTAGTGATTGGTTTTGAGGTGTTCCACTATTATTATTACTAATAATAAACTAAACTGACTTTCAGCCACTCCCATTAGGGGTTGCCATGGTGGATCAGCTTGTGCACATATTTAGTTTAGCAGATTTTTATGCCAGTTGCCCTTCCTGACACAACCCTCCATTTTGTCCAGGCTTAGGACCAGCACAGAGGTGCACCCCCTTGTGGCTGGATTTGCATTGACACCCAATGTGGGACTTGAACCCATGACACTGAGATTACAAGTCACATGCTCTACTGATTGAGCTAGCTGGGCAGGGACAATAACAATAATAATAATAATAATAAAAAATTTTTTAAAAACTCAGTTGGCTTGCGAGCAGAACCAGCATCCAAACTCCGAGGAATAATTTTTCTGCTACAACCGATATTAAAATATTTATTAATTTTTCCTTAATGGAGACGAAACCGAGTGTAACCCGAGTCCCATTTGTGTGTGAGGAAACTAACCCATAGTTCCCAAGCTGCGAGTTCAAAAAAGGATCAAGCTTGCCAACTACTTCCAGGACTCCCCTGTAATTCCCACTGCCAGGCGGAGCCCTTTGCCTGTCACTCAAAGCTCCAGCCCAGCCTCCCCTACTTGAGTGACGACATAATTGGTGGCCCTTCTACTGACAGAAGCTTAAACCAACCATATGCTCGCTCTGGGGTAAAAAAGGGCCTAAAAGTGCCAGAATTTAGCTTATGAGGGCTATAAAAACAAAACTGCGGTGAGGAAATTAACAAAAATTTAACAAAATAACTTCCAGCTTAAGCATAATTAATGGATTTAATTTTAAAGAAGCACTGCTGAGTCGGGAATTGTTAAAATAAAGAGTTCGTATTAAACACACAGTGCCAATAAAAGATTTGGATTATAAAGGGGATCCCATTACCCATGTAACCTGTCCTAAGCCCCATGGAAATCCCACAGCCAAACCACAGCACACCTACCTAGCCGCCACACAATGGCTAACATATCAAAACTAGCACTAACTATAAATCCAAACACAGCATGGCACAGCAATGGCACGGTATCTCATCAGGGTTATTAAGTGGGCACCTTCCTTCATCAGTGTTTTGTTGAGTTAGGCCCACAACACCTCCAGAAGCCTCAACCGTGGCTCAGGCATCCTGGAGCTGCTCCCCTCCACCACAGCGTGCACCACTGCACCACCCCACCACTCATCACATTACCTATCCTTTACCTTAGTGTCCTCAAGTAAATGGTAATGGTAAAATAATTTTAAAAGATACCAAGATTTATTTACTATATCCCTGCCTGGCTAGCTCAGTTGGTAGAGCATGCGACTTGTAATCTCAGGGTTGCAGGTTTGAGCCCCACATTGGGTGTTGATGCAAATCCACCCACAAGGGGGTGCACCTCTGTGCCAGTCCCAAGCCTGGACAGTAAAACTTTGACTGGCTACGAAAATTCTGGGCCATCACTGTTTCAGCTGCAAATCACAAATACAGTAGAACCTCAGTTGGGGCTCTGGATGTGCTCTTGAGAAATGGAGCTTCATCAAATGGCACTAAAAGAGGTCATTAATGCTGCATTTATATAATCGGAACGCATAAACCATGCAAATTCGACGTCTTACACCTTCTGTCAGGAGTGTCCCGACGCTTGACGACGCAGTGACGACACCACGCGACGCGACTGTTCCGAATGTTCAACGCGACGCGGCTTTAAGAGCGGCTGCGCCGACCGGCACCGGTGCGGGACCTGACTGATACCGTTCGAGTTGTTAAACTGCCTGTGTGTTCCAAGGCTGTATGAATAAACGACAGACTGTTGGCATCCCTTGTCCCGTCTCTCTCGTCTGCATTTGGGTCCTACGCCTTGTTTCCGATCAACAGCCGATCGAGTCCGTGACAGAAGGTCCCGCCTACAACAGAATGGACCCAGCGGACGCTGAACAAGTTTGACATGCCCTCGCGGCTCAGGGAGCGCGCATTGGCGCTCATGAGCAGACCCTGAACCGCTTGTCTGAGTCCCTGGAAGCGGTCTTGCATGTGCTCCAGGACCAGCGGCGGGAGCCCGTCGAACCACCGCTACCGGATATGGACGTCGCGAATCCCCCTGCGGCCGATCTGCGCTTCACCACTCCATCCCGGTATGACAGATCCCCGGAAAGGGTTCCTCCTGCAGTGTTGGTTTTCGCCAGCAATCCGCAGGCGTACCGCTCCGCATACATTTGGATCACATATATCATCGCATTACTCTCCGGACGAGCTCTACGCTGGGCAACGGCATTCTGGGAGAGGCCTGAAATGGCCGGTATTCCCTATGAAGAATTCAAGACGTGCTTTCAGGCTGTGTTTCATCACTCTGAAGTAGGACAAACAACCAATGAGCAGCTTATGTGCCTTCAGCAAGGGAAGCGCTCAGTTGCTGATTATGCGCTTGAATTCCGCGTCCTAGCAGCCGAAAGCACCTGGAACGAGGCGGCCCTCCACACCGCTTTTTGCAAAGGACTCAGTCTTCACATACAAGCGGAACTAGCCTACCGGGGAGAGGACTGGACACTGGACAGGCTTGTCCAGACCGCCATCAAGATCAATAACCTCTTCCGTGAGCGAACCAAGAAACTACAATACCCAGGTGGCGCATGTCGCCTCTTCGTCCTGGAAGTGCCGGCGGAGCCCATGGAAATCGGACACGGTCGGCTGTCTCCGGTGGAGAGGCGCCGCAGACTGTTGGAGAGGCTTTGCTTTGAGTGCGGGTGACTGGGCCACGTGCGATCGGCTTGCCCTTCCCGACAACCACCCGGTACCGTTGTTGGCGGGGTCTGCGATGGGGTGAGTAGTCCTTTGGGACGTGATTTGCACTTACTTTTGCCTACACAGTTATGTTGGGGTAAGCAGAAGATCGATGCTCTAGCATTGGTGGATTCTGGCGCCGATGGAAATTTCATGGACATTAGTTAGCCGATTGCCGCCGATGTGCCGGTACAACCGTGTCCAAGGCCATTGCATGTTACTTCCCTCGATGGACAACCCTTCCAAGGCACAGGGCTGGTGAAGGAAGTCACGAAGTCTCTGAACTTGTGAATAGGCAACTCTCATAAAGAGTGCATCACCTTCTATTTAATAAAGTCCAAACTGAGCCCCATCATTTTGGGTTACCCCTGGTTGGAAACTCATGACCCCCACTTTTCCTGGAGCACCAGAGAGTTAGTGGCATGGGGGCCCCAGTGTTCCCACAGCTGTATGGGTATGCCTGTTCGAGCTACGTCTATAGAAAGTCCGGCCATGCACCAATCCACTCACGTTCCCCCTGAATATGATTGCCTAGCTGATGTATTCAGTAAGGGTAAGGCAGCGGGATTGCCCCCCCACATAGGGAATGGGACTGCGCTATTGACCTCCTCCCAGGGACCACCCCACCGCGAGGCCCGACATACCCCTTGTCCATGCCTGAACATCAAGCCATGGAAACATACATTGCGGAGGCGTTGGCTGCGGGCATCATTCGACCATCCACTTCTCCAGCCGCCGCAGGATTCTTTTTTATAGAGAAAAAGGACGGTGGATTGCGTCCTTGTATTGACTACAGGGGACTGAATGCAGTGACTGTACCGTATCCACACCCACTTCCTTCAATCACGGCCGCCCTAGAGCGAGTCAATGGGGCCACAATTTTTATGAAACTAGATCTGCGAAGTGCTTACAACTTGGTTCGCATACGAGCGGGAGATGAATGGAAGACTGCGTTTAGTACGACCACAGGCCACTACGAGTATCTGGTCATGCCTTTTGGTTTAATGAACGCTCCCTCCGTGTTCCAGGGATTTGTCAACCATGTCCTGGGGGATTTAGTTAACTGCTTCGTCCTGGTGTATCTGGATGACATACTCGTGTTTTCCCAGACTTGTGAAGAGCATGTTGGGCATGTCCGGCAAGTGTTGAGCTGTGTGAGAGAAATTCTTGAAGTTGGGCTTTTGGTGCATGTTTCTGTTATGTTGGGGGTGTTAATCGGTGGTGTAGTGAATGTTTTATGACCATGTTATTCAGTATATTGCGCTTACTGTTATAAACCATTGGGACTTCTGCCTTGCTGGAATGTTAGGTACTTAAGAAGGTTCCCTGGAAAAACAAAAGAGGGTACTTAAAGAAGGGAAACGTAAACTACAGACAAGGCAAAGATGAAAGGGTCAAGGAAATGGTCAATTTAGACCCAGGCCAGACCCTGGTGGTGTGTAAAGGAGTAATAAAACCAAAACTCCCTGAACTGAGGCACCTAAACCAGGAGTTACTCCACCACACTTAGGATGGGAAAATGATTCCTTATAACAACAATGTTTAAAGTCACACTAACAAAGAAGCAGATGTGGGAAACACCTGAAAGGGGTGTATACCTTGCGAGCTGCTGTATAAATGATCCCTGTATCCTTTGTTCGGGGAGACTCTCTTTCCGAAGAGGCTCTCCTGCACCGGTGTGTATTTCTATAGAAAATAAAGTGTAACTCTCTCTACACCCAAACTGTTACTTTATTTTTTCTTCCACAGCTGACTGTTATGCCATGGCCTGTATGTCAAGGGGGAAAAGTGCCAATTTCACCTTGCCAAGGTTTCCTTTCTGGGCTTTGTATTAAGCGCACAGGGTTTGCAGATGGATCCTGGTAAGACCGACGCGGTCTTGAACTGGCCCAAACCAGTTACAATGGGGGACCTGCAGCGCTTCCTGGGCTTTGCTAACTTCTATCGGCGATTTATCAGAAATTTTAGCACCGTTGCAGCTCCATTAACCGTTCTCCTGCGTGGGGATCCCAGACGCCTCCGATGGATGGACAGCGCGAACGAGGCTTTCAAGGAACTGAAGAAACGCTTCACCTCCACTCCAGTGTTGCAACACCCAGACCCTGAACGACAGTTCGTCGTGGAAGTAGACGCCTCTAGGGTAGGTGTGGGGGCGGTCCTTTCACAGCAACATGGCACTCCGCCCCGAATGAGTGGTATCCAGGGTGCACGACGGCCCGGGTGCACTTGTGCCTATTTCTCCCGAAAGTTCTCCCCAGCCGAACAGAACTATGATGTTGGTAACCAGGAACTCCTGGGGATAAAGCTTGCACTAGAGGAATGGAGGCATTGGTTGGAAGGGGCTGTTCTCCCCTTCGTAGTGTTCACAGATCACAAGAACCTCCAGTATCTGCAGACGGCTCGGAGGTTAAACCCTTGCCAGGCACGGTGGGCCCTGTTCTTTACACGCTTTCGTTTTACAGTATCTTATTGACCGGGGTCTAAAATTAGAAAAGCAGACGCTTTATCCAGGGTGCACGACAAGGCCCTTGAGCCCTCTCTGACTGCAACAATTCTCCCAGAAGTTTTGTAGCGCCGGTTCGATGTAAGTTCTGGGACGACCTCTGGGATGCCCAGCGCTCTGACCCTGGACCACCAGACAAACCGGCAGGGAAGGAGTACGTCCCAACCACCCTACGGTCCACACTCCTGCATTGGTTGCATGACACTCCGGCTACTGGGCACCCAGGCACGGGACAGACTCTCCACCTGGCACAACAACAGTTCTGGTGGCCAACACTGAGGGATGACGTCAAGCAGTTCGTGGCCGCGTGCGTAACGTGCCCAAACTAAGGTACCCAGACAACTCCCCACCGGGCAGTTAGAGCCTCTCCCCATACCCGGCCGGCCATGGTCGCACATAGCACTAGACTTTATCACTCGTGGATCGCTTCTCCAAGGCCTGTCGTCTGATACTGCTACGTGCATTACCCACAGCGCTAGAAACGGCGGAACAGGTGTTTCTCCACGTATTCAAGTCCTTTGGTCTTTCCAAAGAAATTGTCTCGGATTGGGGACCCCAGTTCACATCCGCGGTCTGGAGAGCCTTCTGGCGCCGGCTAGGGGTCACAATCAACTTAACCTCGGCCTATCACCCCCAATCGAATGGACAGGCGGAGCGTTTGGTCCAGGAAATTGGGCGTTACCTTCGTAGCTACTGCAGCCAACACCAGGCTGACTGGAGTCGTTTCCTCCCCTGGGCAGAGTATGCCCAAAATTCCTTGCCCCACACATCGACTAACCTGTCCCCTTTCCAGTGTATTTTAGATTACCAGCCTCCACTGTTCCCGTGGGACCCAACCCCTAGCAACATTCCTGCCGTTGATGAGTGGTATCAACGGAGTGGTCAGGTATGGCAGACGGCCCGGGTATACCTACAGTGTGCGGTGCGGGCACAGAAGTTCCACACGGATAGGCGACGACGAGCGGTCTCATTCCACGTGGGGCAGAGGGTGTGGTTGCGTACAAAGGACCTGAAGTTGAGGCTGCCATCTAAGAAACTCAGTCCCTGGAACATCGGCCCATTTAAGATCCTCCGACGGATCTCACCTGTTGCCTATCGCCTCCAACTGCCGTCTCACTACAGGGTGTGCCCTACCTTCCACGTCTCCCTGCTGAAACCCTGCCGATCTTCTCGACTACAGCAGGACCAGGTGCAGTCCGTGCCTCCTCCTCCCCTGGTGGTCGATGGCTCCCCGGCTTACCGGGTGCGCTCCCTGCTGGACTCCAAACGTCGAGGCGGGCGCCTGTTCTACCTGGTGGACTGGGATGGTTACGGACCAGAGGAGCAGTCGTGGGTGCAGGCCAGTGATATATTGGACCCGTTGTTGATTGCTGATTTTCACAGGGCTCGCCCGGACCGGCCGGCTCCCCGCCCTGGGGTCGTCCTCCTCGTGCTCGGGCCTCGGGAGCTGCCCGTAGGAGGGGGGGGTTCTGTCAGGAGCATCCCGACGCATGATGACACGGTGACGACACCACGTGACGCGACTGTTCCGAATGTTCGACGCGACGCGGACGCGACGCGGCTTTAAGAGCGGCTGCGCCGACCGGCACCGGCGCAGGACCTGACTGATACCGTTCGAGTTGTTAAACTGCCTATGTGTTCCAAGGCTGTGTGAATAAACGACAGACTGTTGGCATCCCTTGTCCCGTCTCTCTCGTCTGCATTTGGGTCCTACGCCTTGTTTCTGATCGACAGCCGATTGAGTCCGTGACACCTTCAATAATAGCAAATACGCACAGAAAACACTCTACTGCATGGCTACCAAATAACACTCCAAAAAAGTTTGAAAATGCAGGAGTGCCTCGTAATTTGTTCCTGAAAACGTGTTGGCTAGCAAGAGGATGTAGTTTATTTTAAATGTTGAAAAATTGTTCCCAAATACTGCCAAAAGGCTGTTAAACCAAGGATCTCTGCATAAAACGATGCACATTAACACAGATTCCCTAATTATTAAATTCTTATGAACTTATTGGGGGTATGTTTGTGCACAGCAATATTTTACAGCATTGGATGCCAGTTATGTTTTCCTTCTCCACTGCAGCAAACGTGTACTGTAACATAAACAATGGAACGATAGAGAGCATTATTATTACAAATAACTATAAGATAATTCTTTCACTTAATCGTGGGGAAGATGATACAGATAATGCACAACGCTTCTACACAACGTATGCACCAGACGAGAGAACAGCTGAGATACGACCACAATGCTCTTGTTACCTTTCCTGGCTGCTTCTGACTGCGGTCAGAAATCCCGAGGGAGTTGCGTGCTGAAATCTTCAGGGCCCGAATTACTGCTCTGAGGAAATTCCAACTTTTATCTTCTTCTCTCGAGGGTGAGTAATGGACCGGAGCAAGAATCCACCGAGCCTGGTGAGATGACCGTGAACAATTTTATAAGTGCCGTATAAATGATTTCCATTACGCAGCGGATCCAACAAGGCTGACAGACATTTCTTGGGAATTCCGTTCGCTTCCCATAAAGAGCCATTCTATTAACGTGTTCACATTCCCAACAGTGAATCCTCTCACTTGCATGCAGCTTAAAATGTTTTTTTGCTGGCAGACAATGCAGATTTGTCATAACAGGATTTTGGGTGGGACAGTGAATTTTGTGTACAAATTTTTCCAGTTTGTTATAGTAACTATTCAGGGAGCAGGAGTCTGGATAGCGAGAGATACTGTATTTGAAAATTAAAAAAAATACAGTAAACCATTTGAGCAGCCAAAATAAGAATCCTCTTCCGAAATAGTGCTATAGGGGTCAATACAAACAGAGGTATTACTGTAGAGAGGATAAATTTATAAATCCATTCATCCAGCTGCCCATGTTCCCTATCTGTATGAGAAGGCTGACGTTGGCTCTGAAGATGTTCCACTGAAATATGGTGGGTAGAAGGAAGTGGAGGGGGTGACATACCATTGCTATTTAACCCTGCGCTTCCCTAAATGTAAAAACTTTGCAGCAGCCCACCAGTTTGGAAAGAGCCCATCACAAGCAGTCTAGGAGAAAATCTGACAAAAAGGTGTGCGGTAGCTAAAGCAAAGTGCTGGCTTATGACTAAAGGACTAAAACACACACACACACACACACACACACACACACACACACACACACACAAGCACAAGCTACTCACTGAGGGGAACTGTGCTCTGCGCTTATACATTCCATTGGCCCCAGCAAGTTTCCTACAGGAACACCACACCGCCTTTCCTCCAGGCCCTTTCTTCTCCACAGCTCCCCACCTGAACACATTTGTCCAGCACGGGACACCATGGCTCCTGGCAACCTCAGCGTGCATCTGCCACTCCTTGCCTTGCTGCTTGCCTGCCTCGCCTGCTCAGGTAACAGCTCCAGCTTTATTCTGCGCCTCTTTGTTCAGTTGTGTCTGTGGGCTGCAACTCAGCAGAGTCAGTGAGTCTGGGGGGAGGGGGGTTGCAAGATCAGCAGACAAAGAACTGCTTTTTAAATGTCTCCTTGAAAGCCAGATAAAATATTTAAGAACCAAAATGTTGGTTTAGCTGAGTATATATATTTTCAGCAATAAAAAATGCGAGGGATCTGCAGCTTGGGCTGAAAGTAGCCGTACCCAGAAAGGGAGAACGTGGAGCCTCATGGCCTGAGGAGCAGAGGGGGTGACGGCCATGGAGGTGGCCAGGGCTGCCACTTTAACAGTCACAGACAGCTTATGGATATTCCACTTTATTATCATCGTTTTTTTCTGGCTACTGCCCCACCATCAACCCCTGCCTTCCCTTCCGGAAACCCAAGCGGTGCAGATAAAGTGCTGAACAAATTTTGAGTCTTAAAAACTTAAAGCTGTCAAATGGAGGCTGCGATATCAGCATTTCTCTCTTTCTCATTTGAGAAAGAGTGAAAGAACAGCACAGCCTCTGTAAGCAGCACGAACCAGCGCTGAAGTCTGTGAGCGATTTTCCTAACAGCTTCCACATGTTCCAGGCTGCGGGTTCTTTACAAGTAACATTGGGCAAATGCTTGTAATCTGAACAGAAATGGTGCAGCACAAAACTCTTCAATGTATCTGCATGTCTTGAGTAATTAATCAGATATTTGTTTTTCTTAAGTGTTTCCACTAAAATATTCTGTTTCTTGTGCACTTTAAAGATGTTTCCAGTGACAGCGTGCTGCACAAAATCCTGAAGAAGAGAGAAGGTAATGTGTGTATGTACACGCTCTTAAGCTGGAAAAATAAAAGATTTGTTTACATTATCAGGGAACTTTAAAGTGAGGAACATGAACATTTAAAAAGGTGTATTTTTATATGACCCCCCCAAACAACCACCACCAGGTTCATAAAACAAAACAGAGCGCACTGTTGCCTTGCATTACACCTGGGCAGATCAAACACTTCCACCAACATCTGTAAACCTCTGCTGTGGATCGCTCTTGTGCTCCAGGTCTGTTCGGCTCCTCTCGCAGGTTCATTACTTTGCATTTCATTTATCTGTCACTTTTCTCAAGGACTTAGTAAAAACACAGAAAGAAGAGGATTCAAACCTGACACATGTGAGCACGTTCTAACCACCAAGCAACCTGAACTCAACCCCAGACTGCAGTGACAGTGACTGCTAGTCAGTCACAGGTATTTAACTGAGGACCTGGTGCTACCAGTAGGCAGTATGTCAGCTCCCTACCTTAACCCAAACGGCATACAGTCAGGCATCACCATGGTAGCACTTTGGCTGTCTGATAGTTAAAGATCTGAGCCTGACCCCGCCTCCCCCTCCCCAACAGTTGCCGGCCAGGTGGAGGTCAAACCGGCTGCGGTGGCATTGCTGCCCTCCAAGGCCAAAGAGTTCCTGACATCCCTGAAGAGGTCGAAGAGGAACATCTGGGACCGCAGCCGCCCTGACGTGCAGCAGTGGATCATGCAGTTCATGTACATGGGCTTCGACGAAGCAGTGAGTCATCTCTGTTGGACAAATGGCGGTGCGGTGTACGGATGCTTACCAACGACATTTTGAGGGTTCGCAAGGGTCGCAGCCATCAGAGAAGAAGTAAAAGGGGGAATCACAGCAGCACCACATCAACAGGTCAGCAGTAGAGCAGCATTTAGAAAGGACTGCAGTGCTGGAACAGCCAGACAAAATACATACTGACAGTTGCCCTTTTTCTGCTGCATGCACACGCACATCTACAGACATACACATGCAGCACTGACAGCAGGGAATCTCTTCCCCCTCACTCCAACGAGCTTGGAAAGGACCCTAAAAACACACCCGTTTTAGAGGCGAGCCCAACATCTAACCCTCACATCGTGTCAGTTTCTCAGTGCTGCGGAACCCGCAGTGGTGCACACTGCTGTGACATTATAAACCATCCCGAAGCGGTTGTACCAGCACCTCCTTTACCTCTATGTCTGTCCAATGTTAATTACTGCTGGTGCTTCTGTCACTGTGATTCTTCACTGTATTCTGAGGTTAAATTTGAGACTCTTAGAGCACTTCTTTCCTTCCCTTGAGGTAGGTTCCAAAGTGTAGACGTTTAAATTTGCCAGCCCTGCCTGTAGCTGACCTTCTCCTTGCTAGACTGTAGTGCAAGTGATCGCAGCTGAAGGGTGTATTGTTTTGTCTCATTTCCAATGGCTGCAGAGGCTTGAAGTGGACCTGGCATACTGGATGGACCATTCACGGGCGAACGACCATGGTCGCCAACACCATTACGACGAGAATGCGCCAATCGGGCCTCGATACCCAAGTTCCTACAGGCATGGTGCCAACGTCAACTACGACTATTACTAACCAGGCCCACAAAGCACTGCGCATGTGCTTCCCGTCCACCCCGTGCTCTGCATGCCGCTATGCTTCCTGCATGCTAAACCGCGACTGAGCTCCAAATGGATTTTTAAAATTTTTTTTTATGGAAACCTGAGCTGAACATCACACTCTTCAATCTCTTCAATCTTCAATCATAACCATCGCTACATCCAGCATTTCCTCCTACCAGGCATGATGCTTTCTCCTGAGGCCCAGCAGACCATGTCCTCTCATGCTTTATATCCAAATAAAGAAAGGAAGGGTCTTGCCTCCTGAGGCTGCTGGCTCTGGTGTCTCCTCTCCTGTGTGAACACCCGGCACTGGTGCTATCAGTGTTCAGTAGCGCAACGATCTACATACAAAAACAGATTGTTCTTAATATTTTATTCAAACAACATATTGACCTGTGTTAAGCAACACATTTCTTATGTCTCTGGAATAAGAACTGCACAAATAACAGGTGCTGAGACCACTGTATTCTTAAACGTAAAGACACATTAAAATGCCTGTATTTTTACATTTTAACTTAAGCTAATGAAGACTATTCAGTCAATGAGATTGTTTTAAGGGCTCAACACCCATCCTGCAATTGAAACTTTGGGTTTTTTACACCAACGGTCTGCAGAACTAGATCATACAGTCATGACCTTAGCCCAGTAATGTTAAAAGCTGAGGCCCCCCCCCCCCCAAAAAAAAAGGTTCAAAAAATTATCAAAGACTGTAAAACGTTTTTTCCAAAACCACATAAATCTAAAAAAATAGATCACATCCCAAAAAATGCACAAGAGGAGCTGAGAACAATTCACACACGGACTGGTTTAAATAACGACACACAAAGTGCAAGGCAAGGTGAGCTGTTCTCTCGGCAGGCATAGGCACATCCGCACGGAGGCGTGGGCTGGGGTCACGCCACACATGGCTGCCTCCTGAGAGGCGCTAGGTCCAGACCCGATGGTCGTGCCGCCATGCAAACACCCAGCCCTATGGCAGTGGGGTGGGTGCTTGCGTAGGTGAAAGTCCACAGCAGGCCATGTCTGTTCTGATTGCTCACTGACAGATGCCAGGGAGAAGCGCAGCATCCCAATGGCAGTGGGCGCTCTCTCCCTGCATGTCGCCTCAGTTGTGCCGAGTGCGGCTCTTCTTCATGCGTGCCGGCTTGGGCTTGGGGATGTACTGGTTGTTGGCCTGGTGCTCCAGCTCCCTGCTGAAGTATTGAATGGTCTTGTTCAGCCCCTCCTCCAGAGGTACCTGTGCTCAGACAAAGAGCAGATTACATCTTCTATTGCTCATTTTTTTTCCCTGCTGTGCTTTTTAAATTAAAAGCAGCTCGAAAGGAATTACAAACAAAAAGTTTTGTAAATAAAACAATTGAGGGTAAGAAATTGCAGGTGTGTTGTTGTGGGTGGCAAAGGATAACTACAGCTCAGGGCCTCAGGATACACCAAGGCAGGAAGAAATGCCTGCGCGAAGGCACGCAGGGGGGCCACATTGATCAGTACTTCCTGAGAGGTCAGTCAAATAAGTCGAATGATGTCCAGCGACCGGTTGAAAACCACAGCTCGCAGGATATCAGTAGAACCCTTGGCGCAGAGAAGGAAGGGGCAGGCATGGGAGATGGTGGTGTAGATGGGGTCAGAAGGGATAAGGAGAAGAACTGTGAGTTGAAGCCTAGAGTTAGGTGGCCTAGGACAGGTGAGAAGGTAGTGTGGCAGACTGAGTGAGGATCTGGTAGGAGCATTGGAGGGTTTGAAAGGGAGTGCACAGGTTAAATTAGAAAAGATTGGTGAAGTGATCTATCAATATGGGGTGGATATATTTGGGGTAGAGCAGTTTAGGAGGGTACAGGGCCAGCAGGGGGAAAAGTCAAGGAGACAGAGGGAAATTGTTAGGCTAGTGAGGGAGAGGAGGCAGTTAAAAAAAGTAGTGGAAAAAGGCTATGGAAGAGGAAAGGCAGGGGATAGAGGTGTTGCAGGAGAAGGTTAAAGGTAGGTTGATAATAGGAGGGCAGAATATTTAAGGAGGAAGAGGAAGGAGAAAGAGAGGGCAAGGGCTGTTTTTTATAGAGATCAATTTAGGTTTGTGAAGGGGTTGTTTATTCAAGAGAGGAAGGGAAAGCTAGAGGTGTCCAAACAGGAGTTGGAGAGGTATTTAGAGGGTACTTATTCAAGCACAGGGGAGGTTGGGGAGAGGGGCCTCCCATTAGATATGCCACCATTGGGAGAAATAGAATTTGAATTTGATATTAGTTCACCAAAGTGGAGTGAGGTGCAGGGTGTGGTAAGGTGTGCAAAGGCCTCATCCGCCCCAGGGCTGAATGGGGTCCCCTACTGGGTATATAAATGTGCGCCTGATGTACTCAGGTTTTTGTGGAAGTTGTTTAGGATAGTGTGGAAGAAACAGGTTATTCCGAAGGCCTGGCGTAGGGCAGGGCGATTGTTTTTACCAAAAGAGAAGGTATCTATAGAGATAGGGCAGTTTAGACCGATATGTCTGTTAAATGTAGAAGGTAAAATATTCTTTAGTGTAGTGGCACAGAGGCTGTCAGATTATTTGGTGAAAAACTGATCGATACCACAGTCCAGAAGGCGGGGTTCCCAGGTTTCTCGGGATGCTTAGAGCATACTAGTGTGATATGGCATCAGGTTCAGGAAGCCAAGCAGGAGAAAAGGGACTTACATGTGGTGTTTTTAGACCTAGCAAACACCTTTGGCTCTGTGCCACACAGTCTTATCTGGGGTGCATTTGACTTTTTTTTTTTTTTTTTTTTTTTAAAGAGTTCCAGGCCAGATAACTGGCTTAGTAAAGGAGTACTTTTAGGATGTGCTTTACCACGGCAGATTACACAACATCCTGGCAGAGGCTGGGAATGGGGATCATGGCAGGCTGCACCATTTCCTCACTAGCATTCACTATGGCTCTGGAGTTAGTAATTAGGGCTTCAAACTGGGTAGTAGGTGGAGAGAGACGGCCAGATGGGCTCTGTCTCCCCCCAGTTAGGGCTTACATGGATGACATAACGCTGGTGACCACAACAGCGGCTTGTGCGAGGCGGCTGTTAGGAAAGCTGGACGAGAACTTGAAGTGGGCTGGTTTGAGGATTAAACCAGCAAAGTCCCAGAGCATCTCACTGGTCAAAGGGAAGGTAGAGAAAGTT
Source organism: Heterotis niloticus (assembly GCA_018136845.1). Classification (NCBI taxonomy): domain Eukaryota; kingdom Metazoa; phylum Chordata; class Actinopteri; order Osteoglossiformes; family Osteoglossidae; genus Heterotis; species Heterotis niloticus. The sequence goes on from CM030906.1 coordinate 20,375,350, forward strand.
AGTTTTCTGGTGGATAGTGAGGAGATCCCATCAGTGTTAGAGAAGCCGGTAAAGAGTTTAGGGAGGTGGTACACTAGGGAGCTAACTGATGTGGATCAGGTGGAGCAGCTTAAGAGAAGTATAGTAGATGGTTTATAGAAGATAGAAAACTCAGGGCTGCCAGGAAAACTGAAGCTCTGGTGCTTACAGTTTGGCCTATTCCCAAGGGTGATGTGGCCACTAACTATGTATAAGGCATTAGTCACGAAGGTGGAGAAACTGGAGAGGCTGATCAGCTCCTACATTAGAAAGTGGCTGGGGGTTCCTCGGTGTGTAAGTAGTGTGGCTCTGTATGGGAAAGGAGTTCTGCAGCTGCCGCTTTCAAGCTTAACAGAGGAATTTAAGTGTGCAAAGATTCGGTTAGAATTGCAGCTGTCAGGTAGTAGGGATGAGGTTGTAAGGAGCTTGGTACCCAGGATAGCAACAGGTAGAAAGTGGGATGTGAGATGGGCGGTAGAGGAAGCTAAGGCAGACTTAAGGCAGCTGGAGATGGTCGGGAAGGTACAGCAAGGGAGGGAAGGTCTAGGTTGTCGGTTAGGAGACCCTATGTGGAGTAAGGCAGGCCCAATAGAGAGAAGGAGGTTGGTAATAGAGCAGGTGCGTCGGCAGGAGGAAATAAAGAGGTGTGTCAGGGCAGTCTCACAGGGGAAGCAGGGACAGTGGGTGAAATGGGAGGGGGTTGAGAGGAGGAGGCTGAGCTGGAGGGAGCTGTGGAGTATGGATGCATATCAAATAAGGTTCCTGTTAGGAGCTGTTTATGATATGCTGCCATCGCCTCAGAACCTGAAGCAGTGGAGGGGTGAGGACTCAGCTTGTCATCTGTGCTCGGAGGTAGGAACGGTGAAAAATATTTTAGTTAGTTAAGGTTAGTTTAGCGCTGGGTAGGTATACGTGGAGGCATAACCAGATGCTAAGGTGCCTGGCTACGGCCATTGAAGACTGGAGAATGCAGGTACGGTCGGGACATGAGGCTAGAAGTGGAGTGGTACAGTTTATTAGGGAGGGGGAGGAGGGTAGGAGAGGTGGAGGTAGGAAGGAGATAGGTGAAGTAAGGGGGAGTAGAGACTGGGAGATGCAGGTTGACCTGGGAGGAAGGTTAGTGGTGCTGCAGGAAATAGTTAGTATGAGCATGAGACCAGATATGGTGCTGTGGTCAGCAAGCCAGCGGGTAGTTTATTTTATTGAACTCACGGTTCCGTGGGAAGGATCGGTGGATGACGCTCATGAGAGGAAGAAGCTCAGATATAGCGAACTAGTGGCAGAAGTAGAGAGGTGGGGTTGGAGTGCGAAAGTGAGGCCGATTGAGATAGGATGCCGTAGATTTATAGCCCGACCACTCTAGAGTTGTTTCACGAACTCGGTATCCGGGGGCGAAAGTTGCAATGGGTGGTGAAGGAGTTGTCACAGGCTGCTGAGCAAGGAAGTCTCTGGATCTGGAGAAAGAGGACCAGCGCAGATGGGAGCGGGGCGGCGAAGCTCTGAGTAAGTGTTAGCGCGTAGTTGTAGTGGCATTTAGCTGTTAGCAGGCGGTGGTGTCGGTGTGATTTAGTTGTTGTGGAGTATGATATAGGTAAAGTAGGTGGTGAGAGGGCTTTTTCCTCAGAGACGGTAGGTAGAAACAATGGTGAGTGTGAGGACGCTAAAGGTAAAGGATAGGTAATGCGTGGAGCGATGGGGTGGTGCAGTGGTGCGCGCTGTGGTGGAGGGGAGCAGCTCCGGGACGCCTGAGCCATGGTTGAGCCTTCTGGAGGTGTCGTGGGCCTAACTCAATGAAACACCGACGAAGGAAGGTGCCCACTTAATAACCCCGATGAGATACCGCGCCACTGCTGCGCCACGCCGTGTTTGGATTTATGGTTAGTTAGTGCTAGTTTTGATATATTAGCCATTGTGTGGCGGCTAGGTAGGCGTGCTGTGGTTTGGCTGTGGGATTTCCGTGGGGGTTAGGACAGGGTACAAGGTTAGATGGGTAATGGGATCCCCTTTATAATCCAAGCTCTTTTATTGGCACTGTGTGTTTAATACGAACCTGCAGGACACCCCAATAAGAGTCAGTAACCAGCGTGGTGCCTTGTAGAAGCACAGCCAACCTATGTTACCATACCATAGTCTCGGCGGTCTTTGTTAGACCGTACGACAAAATGTCAGAAGTTGAAATTGAAAGGCAAAAAGGACAGCTGTTGTATGTTTGGGTTGTTCTAAGTCGCAAATATTGTAACTCGAGGACCACCCGTATACAGAAACATAAGTGGTTCATTCAGTAGCAAGACCCACCACAGGCTCCCAGCCCAGTAGCTGCTTGGCTTTGCGGATGTCAGGCCTCCTCCGCTGGGGGTCATCCTGTGCTTCTGGAAGGAACTGGATCTGGCTGCGACTTCCTGTGGGGGGGGGGGGCAGATTGACAGGGAAACACCATGTCATCACCGCGGTTACGCTCACGGTCAGCCTTCACTCAGCCGGGGATCACTGACAGCTCAGCCGCAGACCGTATGCCTCAGTGATCCTGCACTCACCGACCAGACTCTTGATGAGGCGTGCAAACTCCAGGATTGTGTGTTCCTCTGGGTTCCCCTGGAAAAACAACAGCAGGACAATCATCAGTCCCATTCCTATTTCTTTTCCATTGTTATAGAACATTAATTTGTCTCCATACTGTATGCATAAGAACAATGTGTTGCTTAGCTGCTGCTCTCACGAGTACCTGACCCATTGATCCAACAGGGAGTTTTTACTGGATCCATTCATGGTAACTACTCTGCTCTAGGGTACTACAGTGGTCACAGGGTGTGGGGCTTGATATACCAAAATTCAAGTCCATGTCCTCAACCACTATGCAATCTGTGCTCAATGCACTGTGAAGTTTCTGCACTTGTACAGGAGCAGAAGGAACATCAGCAACCGTAGCTCCACCAGAGGTGAATGAGCAGTGTAGGAGGGATCAGAGGAAGCAAGGCTGCACCATCAGGTTGAAGCACTGCAGTAATTGGACCATCAACAAGATCAACCAGAGTATGAACAACATGTGGGAGAAGAAGCTCACCAGGTTCACGGGGCTGCTCACATTGCTGTTCATCAAGGACACCAGGCCATTCACCAGGTCACTGCAAATAGGAGAAAGATGCAAACAAAGTCCGTAAGCAACTAACAAAGCGAAGCTCATGCTGCAGTGCACAGCTTGGCCAGAGAGGGGCGACAGCGATCATACAGAGAGAACAAAAAACACCCTTGTAGAGTAGCGGGTGTGGTAAATAGCACGGAAACCCTCGACCTCCTCACAGCCGCACCCAGTTCCTTCAAAAAACACTGAACAGTAAAAACTGGGAATAATCTACACCTTTTTGCATATCGTTTTGTATGACACCATCACATCTGACAAAAATTGTGCTCATAACCCCAAACTCACATTTACTACAAAGTCACAAACAACAAATGTGATGTAACACAGGCATCTCTCAATTTACTTGCTTGTTAGGCTCTTTCAGAGATCTATAAAGGGTTATAATAATTAAAAAAAATACTCTTCTCCATCCATCAGCAATAACCACTTGTTTGACGCATGGATGTGGTGGTTTGGAGCCCACGCTGGAAGCCCAGGGCTCAAGGCAGGTTATACCCTGGATGGACCTTCAGTCCCATTGCAACACACACAAACCTCTGTTAATGGGTTAGGTTCTGCAAATATTTTATGAGAAGGATACACCTACAATAAATAAAAATACTTTTACCTCTTTATGACTTCCAAGCTATATTAACAAAACGACTGGAAAAAAAGCTCTCCATAAACTCATTCTGTATTGACTGCTAACTGATTTTTCAACAAATATGCAACATTTGCCATCTTGCCATTGATCCTGAACATTCACAACCTCCAGACCAGAGCTGTAAACATTGTGGAAGCCAGTTTAAACAAGGCGGTCACACTGTCTATTCTGATTGGGTCTATTTTAGGAGGAGTACATAAATGCACTGCCAATAAAATGTATTAATATCAGAAGCCTGGGGACACCTCCTGATACTGGGATACTGGGTACCTCAGGTAACTTAACGCACACGCATGCACGTATAAGGGGGAGGGGGGGGCAACACTGGTCAATAGCCACATCAAATTGTACATTAGCATGCGGAGGAAGAACCCAATGCTGGAACATGAACTGCAGCTTTGCTGAGATTAATAGCAGCTGGTGCTGGCTTTAGCATGCATTGGCCTAAGGTGTGATATGATGTGTTTACACCTGTACCCCGGTGTAATTGAGGGTAAAATTATCACCCAGTGTGCATCTCATTTTTGTCAATCCACAAACTTGGGTTCATGTTTGTAGCAATGATCAGCTTGCTTTCCATTACCCAGTGAATGTTGATGGGACTAAGAATGTGAAGAAGTGGCATGGTGGCAGGAGGGATAGCGCTGGTGCCTTACAGCTCCAGGGCTGTGGTTTCATATCTGGCTTTCAATCCTGGGTATGACAGAGTGCCCTGCAGTGTATGTTGGTGTCTTTCCAAAGAATCTCAAGTGTGGTTTAAAGTACGAAAAGTGAATAGCATTTCACAGTTGCAATTAAAAGCACAAATATGCAGCAAAAAATTAACTGGAGTCTTGCTTTAAGATGGGAAACAATGATATTTTCATAACAGCTTCTATCCAACAGCCCCTGATAATGGCAACATAATCATAAAATGGATTAGGGACAACATGCTAACAAGCTAATGGTCAATTATGAATGGAGTCGGGGGGGGAAAGAGAAATCAATGACACTTAAGGAAACAATGAAGCTAATGGCAATATATATGAAGGAGACTGGTGCTGCTCGGTTTGAACAAGCAGACCTGTCATTTCGTTGTGCAGAAATGAGCAGAGCTACCTCTGGTGACTTCCTCCACCTCCTTTGACAACTGAATCCAGCTATGTGAAATGCAGAAGGACCTACTTTAAACTGATTTAAAGAAAAGCTGTGCTGTGCCAACAGCACCAATGCTGGTAATCCTTTAAACCGCATGAGGAGCAAAACTTTGAACTTAGCTTGGCTGTAACTGTGCTGCACTGGGGGCATAAGCTCCCCCATCCCCTCATCCCCAGCAAGGATGACTATAATGCTACAGCACCACACTAAGCAGCTTTCTCCTTCTCCTCTAAAGAGCCCCTGAGCCGTCGGGCACCCTTTGGGCCTGCAGCTACAAATCCTCCCGACACCATGTTGGTCAGGGACGCTCAGTAAATACTCCCCCAGGCCTTTGCACAATTCAAACAGAAGGACCCTTTTCCTTAAGTAAAAGGGTTGGGCACCACACTCAAATATTCATCAGACACAAAGGCAAACACTATATACTGTATATACCACAGGACCAAGCTCACAAGTCTGGAGTTTCCTCTGAGAAAAATTGACTAGTTTAAAAAAATGTAGTCATATCCTTAAACAGGCTGCATTCTGGCAAACTTAACTTCACGTGCATTTCTGCTGTTCAGATCCTTCCAATCTTTCTGAATAGCTGTATTTCCCAAACATACCTACTTTCTAGGGAAAGATAAAAGAGGAGAACAGAAAGCATTTCATGTTTACTTAGCTGCTTATCTGACTGGGCCACAGAAACACCCAACTGATGCTTTCCATGGTAAGGATCATGGAATGCTGGGGTCAGGCTGGTCTGTGGAGTCCCATGTACAGTTCTGGCCACCATTATTGGCACCCTTGTATTTTAAGCATCTCGTACAATATCTCCCCCCAAAAAAATGGGCAGTGAAACAGCTTTGGTCTATAGACTCTCATTTGTTTGATACAGCGCAGCACAGGATAAAACAATAGCAATAAAAAAAGGACATTTGTGGAAACAGCATAAAAGCTGAAAAATTGCCATGACAATTATTGACACCTCTGTGAGCAATTCAAATCTGTTTAATTTTGACAATGGTGAAGCTGAAAGCTGCTTGAAACAATAAAAAAATAAAATAAAATAAATAAAAATAAAAATAAATAAAAACATCATAGAATATAAAATTTCAAAAGGGTACAAGTCCATCTCCAGAGTCCTTGTAATTCCTGCTTCTACCATTTGTGATATTAAGAAGTTTGCTGCTCAAGAACCACCCAACACACAGTGGGAAAGAGGAAAATTGATCAAAAAAGTCTTTGAAGGTTGAACTATTGAAGGGGGAAAAAAGCACCACACAAAAAGGCCAAAGAGCTTAAAGCTGAGCTGAAGCAATCTGTAGTAATGGTTTCAGTCTGTTTATTACGCTATAAAGGGCTTTATGGGTAAAAACCAAGGAGGATCCCACTTTTGAAACGCAAACATTAAAAGGCACGAATGGTCTTTGCCCAAACCTGCCTGGAGACGCCAACATCCTTCTAGGCAAACGTACTATGGACTGAGTGCTCACAAGAGAGCTCTTTGGCAATGCAGACAAGCGATTTGTTTATGCACAATGAAATTAAGCTTCTAAGGAAAAGAACACAGCACCTACAGTTAAATGTGGTGGAGGTTCCATAATGTTGTGGGGCTGCTTTGCTGCCTCTGGTACTGGAGGGCTTGAACACATTAAGGGAATCATGAAGTCATAGGATTACCAATTTGAGAAAAATATGTTACCCGATGTTGGAAAACTCGGTATGGGCCAAAGATCAAGGTTCCTTTAGCAGGAGAATAATAATAAAAAAAAAACACATCCAAAAGCACGGTTAAAAAGAAGAAAAAGAACTGCGTTAAACTGAACACCAATGAGTCCTGATCTCAATCCCACTGAAGGAGCTGAGAACTGCTGTTGGTGAAAGAAATCCTGCAAATATTGAGGAGGAAGAACAAATCAAAACTGAAGAGTTGGAGAAACTGCCAGCAAAAAGGTGCAAGCAGCTTACAGACAGTTACAAGAAATGTTTGGATGCCATTACTATTACCAAGGGTTGTACAACCAAGTATTAGGAAGGGGTGTTTTTAGTACTGTCCAGGTCATATTTCCTTGAACAGACATCTTTTTATTATATAACTTTGGACACTAAAATATCAAAAGTTGCTAAATTTCCAATTATTCCTGAAGATACTGTACAAGCTACACATAAAAGGCAGGGGTGCCAATAATGTTGGTGAGAACTGTACAGGCTCCATGCCCACTTCTTCATGACGCTTGCCTGTTCCTGCCCTGTGTGGCTGAGGTGTCTGGTCAGAAGCTGCTGAATAATTAATGGCCTCTGTGGCTCCAGGCCCTGGGGTGCACATGTTGGGCTGTATTAATGCTGCTGCTGTTTTTTGCCTCTTAATATATTTTTGCATTCAGCACATACAGTCCTGCTTCTGGGTCTTCTAGCTGTGCAGTTCAACTGGAAAAAAAATCCAGTCAATGGCTCCGATGCCAAGAGTGTTTCCCACTGTAGGAATGCTGTGTGATAATTAAACACCAAGAGATGTAGGTATTGTATGAGGAATACAAGTGTTCCAAAGCATACATTTTACATTAGTTTTAATAATGTATGATTTCATGACAGTATTGCACTAAATAAGTCATAAACCATTAACTTCAGTGTTTCACAAAAGAATGGCTTAGGCATTAATATGTATAAAACAGGGAATACCTTTAATTCCTTCTCACTGATCTGTTATTGTGACAATAAGCATGACTGCTATAAGGGAAAGGATGAATGAATGAATGAATGAATGACAGTGTCATGGTGGATGTTGCCTTAGGCCTACAGGGGTTGAGTCCATCATTTAAGCTGCTGGTTCTCCTACTCTTAACTTTTCCAGGCACTGCTGTCTTTTGCAGAGACTCTGATCTTTGCACGCTGTATCACAAGTACGATAACCTCATCAGCTGAGCTTCCAAACAGGGTTGATGTAACCCAACATCCATCTGTTTGTCTTCTGACTGCCTGCGGTAACCATAAACTTCCACATTTTTTCCTGCCCTGATTTTGGCAAGCCCAGCATTTATATCTATATAATTTTGTCTGGGTCAAAGTTTTGCATCTGCTGTGGCTGTTACAAGGATGGCAACAATGTACACATCTATGGTGCAAAAATACATTTTTTTCTGCTTCTGTACTACAGGTAGGTATGAAGGATACACATTTTTTGCATAGCACAAATTCCACTTTAGCCAAGATGTGGTCTGCAAAGTAACCAATAAACTTGGAGCTTGTTTCTTCAACCCTATTTTGCCACATCATGCATTTTGCTTTATCACAGGCAAACAGGAACCCATAAACTCATGAGCTGGCCATGTTGGAAATGTATACAGCAGGAAACGGATTGAATCAGCTTTCCCTTAAATACTTATCATGGAAAGAAAAAAAATTGCTGCACTTACAGATTTTGCAGCTCAGCCATCTCCTGGTTGCAAAACGCAAATCCACGGACAAGATATTCGCAGTTGTTTGTGTCATACAGGTGCAGCTGTTGTTTTGACTCAAACACAGAACAAATAATTGCAGTTTCTGGCTAAAGTACTTTTTTTTTTTTATTAAGAAAACATGCCAGTGGCTGCTAACACAAGTATATCATGCAACAGTTTTTTTGTTTGATCATCATGACAACCAATTTGGTTGCAATTTCAAGACCCAAGATGATAACTTTGCAAGACTGGATAATTAATCCAATATGAAGGTATCTTAGTAATGCAATGGCCCATGGGCATTTTGAGAGCAAAACAAGACTTTTATTCTAAAGATAATCTTTCTCCTATGGCCAAAATCATTGTTGTTGTAATAAAGCCTTCAAAACCAATGCAACAGAAGAGGCAAGGAATTCAACTGCATAAGAGAGGCGATGGGTAGCTGCTAACACCAAGAGACAGAACTGCCACCACGAAGTGCATAGGAGTGACTTCAGCACTGGGGAGACTGGAGGTTCCAAGGCACAGTCACTTAAGAACTAACATTTTTGGAAATGGCTTCTAAAAGCCAATTTATAGTGATTTTTTTTTCCCTGAGAGCAATACAGACATCAAAGGCAGATGCTTTTCTCCAAAGTGATGTTCAACTCGGGGTAAAGAAAGCTGCATTGCACAAGAATTTCAGTCACAGACATGTGACTACTGAAGCATAATACTGTATAATACCATATTTTTTATTGGCACAGTAGCTATACACTTGAAGCACATTTGATATTTTATTGTTACCATTTCACACACTACTTCTACATCTTTAAAGCTCAATCTGTAATTATTTTTCAACATAATAATTGTATTTCTGAATGCATTGCTTCATTACGTCTTTCACATTTACATAGTAAGGGTTTTTCGTCACCAAAAATTAAACTGAATACTATGAACTGGAGCTGCATGTGTCACCCATTATTTTTATTTGTGCAGAAAGAAAAGAACATTTTACGAGCAAGCAGTCTCCTTAACTAGTAGCCCAACTGTTTCCACACTAACTTAAGTTATGGACTTCTCAGGTTTCAGTGTGGAAGTTATCACATGCACTCATCCCTTCTGTGTGCGTGACAGTAAATAGACAGAGGCTCTCAGTCAGTGTTTGCTCTTGGAGATACCAGGCCTAAAACACCTCATCAATGTTTAAATCTGCAGAGTTAAACAGCTTCAAAGAATTGTTCCGCAGATATCAAATCGTGATGATACAGGAGGTCTTTCTTTCCTGACCACATATAATACTTTGAAGATGTAAATAGGAGAGATGGGACCAGATAACAACTAGAGAACAGAAGGAACAGGACAACTACTGAAAAATACCTGTCGTTGCTGCTGTGTACCTACACCTACAGCCACTCTGACCACAAACACTCCCTTCTCTGGCTTGGAACATTAATAAGCAGATAAACTTCCTTCAAGAAAAGAAAAGGGGAAAAATACTGCCTTTTAAATTCAAAACAGAGATTTGGGACTTTGAAAAACACCAATCTCAATTATGGAACAGTGAGGTAATACCATTAAAGGCCACCTGGGACCCAATTGGCGCTCTAGATGCATTCTTGAAAAATTAAGTGTTTGAATGAAATAGGACTACAAAAGGTCATTAATGCTGCATACTGCATAGAGGTGTGTGTATTGCAGTAGGATAATTTGATTGTGAGTCGTATAAATTTTTCTAAAAGAAAGGTTTCCCCCTCCCTGTACTTACATTATATTTTCTTGTACATACTTATATAATAATAATAATAATAATAATAATAATAATTTATTTAATGTAATTATTTATTGATTATCTTTCTTCTTGTGTTGTGGCACTGAACATGTTGTTAGCATAAGAATTTCCCTAGGGATCAATAAAATTTTACCTTTTAACTACAGCACAGAATTTAAATGTTCATACAGTAATGTAACTTCATAAATTCAAACAATATATAATGAAAAGCCAGACTACACTTGGAGTGAATAAAAAGTAAAGTTGACAAGTAAAGCTATACCTCAGGGGAAAGGTCCTGTTGTGCATCTTACTGTAAATCTTGAATTAAACATCCAATACTGTACTTCACTGTTACACAGGGCCTTGAAAACTGCCCTTTAATAATAGCAGTTAATCAGAAAAAAAATTATTCATGAATGCCAAATGTAATTTTTTGGATTTAAAAAAAAAAAAAAAAAAAAAAAAAAACTTGCCTGTAAAATTTAGTAAATTATGATATATTAGTGAAAGGGCTAAAATAGAGACAGCGGAAAAAGCACTATAGGAGGTAGTGTTCATGAAAGTATTCCTGTACCTGGTGTGGCAAAATAAACCTTGTAGCAAAACTTTAGTCCTAGAGTGCACTGAACAAGAAGTGTGTAGACACAACTCTAAACAAAGAATACAAATTTATACATGTAGTTGGATTGCCCATGAAAAAAAGTGCATTACTTTACTGTAGTCCACTGAAACAAGCATATGATTTCAGCAGTTGTGGTTGGTCATGGTGGACTGCAGTATTAGAGTTTAGCTGATAGTACTTTGCATGTGGACTTCAGCTCTATCATCATTGCACTCTAAATGACATTAATACTGCAGTATATTTCTCACATCTTGGGCTTTCACTTGACTTTAAGGGGATCCTGTAAATGGCCCTTCAGTGATACCCAAAGGCCACCTTACAGATGAGCTGGCCTGAGAGCGCACAGACTCGACCAGTCTATATTACATCTATGAACTCCTGCTGAACGTGACATTTTGAGTTATAGCTGAGCTAAATCTTCGTTTCCTCTGTAAAACTCACCCTCTCACACACTCTTACATAAGAAAAGAAACACGTGAAGTCTCTGATGCTTACCTTACATACTGGAAAGCTCTTGTTTGGGATCCAGAACCATAAACCTACAAAGAAAGAAGGAAAGCCATCTTATACATTGTTGTGAAAGGTAACCCATCCAGTTTTACCACAACAAGCACACAAGATACCACCAGTGTAATAAACGTATTATAAATGTTTGAATTCCTTCATTTCCACCTAAAATTAAAGGCCAAGAATGTTGGGAACAGGAAACACAAAGGCTACATTAGCAATCTGCTAACTAAAATGAACCTTTGCCAGACTGTTTGCTGTCATGAACACAGTACCACCATCATTAGTTTTGATACCCCTAATATCTACCTCACTCTGTGCTGGGAAAACATAATTTCAGAACCAGAAAATACTTCAAACCTTATGTTTCACTTTTCTTTTGTGTGTTAGGGCACAGACAGATTTTCCCCAAACTATGACATTTACAAGAAACCTCCAAGTGTGCAAGAAGGACAAGCAACTTATTTTCTTGGACCTTAGACTATCAACAGGAGAAAAACATTGGGACACGATGATGTTGAGAAACCTCCAGAGTACAACTCAATCGCTGCTATCCTTATCTCAACCAACCAACGACGTGATAACTGTCACCATGTTGTCAAGTCTGCTCCCAGAAGGGCAGTGAAATGTGACGGTTAAATAATGGAAAATGAATGTGACTTGTGCTGTCATTTCTCCAGTGATAAAGCTAGCTGGATGGTGTGTCAGCACCAGCAATCAGAGGTTTGGGGTCCTGTAACTATGGTGTTTGTCCATATTATGCGTTTCAAACCTGAACACATGTCCAGCAGCCAACCAGATACCTGTGACCCCTCACATCCAGGAGACATTAGGAGTAGTTCTCGCCCTTCACATTTTAAGTACAAAGCATCATGGAGAATGGAAGGTAGTGCAGTTAGATACAGGGCAGGCACTTACTGTAAGCGGTTCTCCCTGAAGGGCCTGCAGGATAAAGTTGCTCACCACCCGGCCATCATTCATGTGCATCCGAGAGCCGAAGGTGTTAAAGATCCGTGCCACTCTCACCTCCACTCCTTCCTGTGGGCAGAGGGAGAAGGTCATGAGGAGTCATGATCAGATCTGCTACCAGGGGCACGGATTGTGTCGTACTGCAACAGCCATACTTGAGCCAAGTCTTCCTCAGAGAAGACATTTTGATCACGACTCACAATCAAATGGTATTAAAATAAGGTACCGTTTGAACCTTCTTCTTCTTCTTTCGGCTGCTCCTGTTAAGGGTTGCCACAGCGGATCAAAAGCTTCCACTTCCTCCTGTCCTCTGCATCTCTCTCAGTCACCCCCACCACTTGCATGTCCTCCTTCACCACATCCATAAATCTCCTCTTAGGCCTTCCTCTCTTCCTCTTGCCTGGCACCTCCATCCCTAGCATCCTTCTCCCAATATATCCAGCATCTCTCCTCTGCACGTGTCCAAACCAACGCAATCTTGCCTCTCTGACTTTGTCTCCAAACCGTCCAACCTGTGCTGACCCTCTAATATACTCATTCCTAATCCTGTCCATCCTCGTCACACCCAATGTAAATCTTAACATCTTTAACTCTGCCACCTCTAGCTCTGCCTCCTGTCTTTTGGTCAGTGCCACCGTCTCCAACCCATAAAGCATAGCTGGTCTCACTACCATCTTATAGACCTTCCCCTTCACTCTTGCTGGTACCCTTCTGTCACAAATCACTCCTGGCACACTTCTCCACCCACGCCACCCTGCCTGCACTCTCTTCTTCACCTCCCTTCCACACTCCCCATTACTCTGGACTGTTGATCCTAAGTATTTAAATTCACCCACCTTCGCCAACTCTATTCCTTGCATCCTCACTATTCCTCTGTCCTCCCTCTCATTTATGCACATGTATTCTGTCTTAGTCCTACTGACCTCCATTCCTCTTCTCTCTAGAGCATATCGCCACCTCTCCAGGGTCTCTTCAACCTGCTCCCTACTCTCACTACAGATCACAATGTCATCTGCAAACATCATAGTCCATGGTGACTTCTGTCTGATCTCATCTGTCAACCTGTCCATTACCATTGCAAACAAGAAAGGACTCAAAGCTGATCCTTGATGTAATCCTACCCCCACCCTGAAAGCATCTGTCACTCCTACTGCAGACCTCACCACTATCACACTGTCCTTGTACATATCCTGTACCACTCTTACATACTTTTCTGGCACACTCGACTTCCTCATACAATACCACAGCTCCTCTCTAGGTACCCTGTCATATGCTTTCTCTAAGTCCACGAAGACACAATGCAACTCCTTCTTACCTTCTCGGTACTTCTCCATCAACACCCTCAGAGCAAACAATGCATCTGTAGTACTCCTTCTCGGCATGAAGCCATACTGCTGCTCACTAATTGTCACCTCCCTTCTTAACCTAGCTTCCACTACTCTTTCCCATAACTTCATGCTGTGGCTGATCAGTTTTATCCCTCTGTAGTTACTACAGCTCTGCACATCACCCTTATTCTTAAAAATTGGTACCAGTACACTTCTTCTCCACTCCCCAGGCATTGTCTCACTTTCCAAAATTCCATTAAACAATCTGGTTAAAAACTCCACTGCCATCTCTCCTAAACACTTCCATGCTTCCACAGGTATGTCATCTGGGCCAACAGCCTTTCCATTCTTCATAGCTGTCCTAACTTCCTCCTTGCTAATCCATTGCACTCCCCTATTCATAATCCCTACATCATCCAATCTTCTCTCTCGTTCTCTTCATTCATCAACCCCTCAAAGTACTCTTTCCATCTGCTCAACACACTGTCTTCGTTTGTGAGTATGTTTCCATCGCAAAGGACCATAATTTACTCAATGCAGCTCTCAACTAACTGACATGTAAAAACTGTACAATAATAATGTTATTTATATTTTGGTTTTCCTTTGTTAGCCACCAGTCACATTATTCTTACACCGATGGGCTGTTTGTCTACTTCTAATTGCATTGACATAATCCAAATTATTTTAACCCCAGATGCTCAAACTCTTCTACACATTAAGAGTAGAACATGCCATCTCTAGCCTTTTCCTCAGAAATACTGAGGAGAAATGTTTGCTAGGATTTTGTTCTTAATTTTCTTCATGTTATTTTCACTCTTCTAATGTCAGGAAATTTCAGCAAACTGTTTATAAGGGCTTTACAGTCCCTAGGATGGTGTCTGCAGGGGGTCATCTCTGCAAGTTGGCCACATTTGGTGTCACACACAACCACCTTCAGAAAATAAGCTTTTAGGTCAGCATTAAAACACAGAGGGCTTTGGAGGAAAAAAAATGCTTTACAAATCAGCTTAGTCCTCTATTTTAAGTGGGCAATAACCAAGTAAGGCACAAAGAAAGAAAAAAAAAAAAACAAACAAAAAAACCACAGAGCACTCCAAAGAAAAACTATATTGTCTTTATTTTTTATTTTCTGCCTCTGCTTTTCTCCAGAAATACTAACTTGCTCTTGGGAGAGTCTGGTAGAGGCAGATGAGTGTGAGAAATGAGCAACCAACAGCCTTAGTTACTGACCACAGGAAAACCACAGTACATCGGCTGTTATCCTTGCTACTGTGCCGTCATCTTGCCAAACTACCATCCTGCTGCCTCCTCTCTTGGCAGAAGAAAAGGTCTGGAGTCACAATCAATTTTCCCTGCAAATGTCAGTGCCCCCTCCCATCTAAATCTCAGTACACTACACCTTCGTATTAAGCAGGCATGTACAAAGGACGAGCCAATCAAAAGATTTTTTTTTTTTGTATTAAATGGGTTTCATGGTGGCAAACGAATACCAATGCCGCTTCACACCTCCAGTGCTGTTTGGATGCGAGGTTGAATGCAGTCCAGTCCGTGTGGAGTTTGCATGTTCTCTCTGGGTTTCCTCAAGGTACTTCAGTTTCCTCACACAATGCAAAGACTTGTGTAATTGCATCCATGTGCCCAACCTGTGATGGACTGGTGTCCCATGTCAGTGTCCTTTAGTGATGTCTACAAAGTTAGATGTAACTGTCCACTGAATAGATCACAAACAGCTATGAGAGATTTACAGCACTTTTAACTTTAGCAAGATTACTATTATCATCATCATAATTATTATTATTGTTTTATTAAGTCCTTGAGCTTATTAGTAGGAGATTTGGCCATGAATTAGCTGATATTTTGCACAACACCCTAGAAGGACCCAGATGCTCAAGTTTCATAATGTACCTCCATCAATGTAGGTGTGATATTTCAGTGGGTCTATGTTAAGATCTTCTTTTTACACAAGGAAGCCAAATCTAAATGGGAAAGTTACTTATTTTTTTAAACAGCTAGTGTGCACTGACATTAGCAAGCAGTACCAGCAGGTCTGATTTAGATGTTCAAAACATGAAACGGAAAAGAATAAACAGCTTTTATTATCACGTTCTTCCAAAGGGGAAACAATTTTAGTCCCTCTGAAAATGCAAATGTTCATTTTCATAATCAGAAAATTAAGTATGTTTAATTAGTTCATTCATTTGTTGCCAGAACCATGTCTTTTCTTTAACTATGGGAACACAAAATAAAGCGTTCAGAATTGGCATACTTATTCATTAAATTCATATCATTACAAAATGTGCCCAACACTCAGCATGAAATCTCTCATCTCTTGAACTTTTAAATAAGCTGTGTGCTAAATTTGCAAACTGATAAAACTGTTCTGTGATGCAGCTCAAGGTCTACTGTTCAAAACATATTTAAGATGAAAATCTCTCCAACCTCCTCCTCTCCCATGTCCTCGTAAAGCCCTCTCAAACAGACAGTCTCACCATCACATGACATTTTGAAATGCCATGAAAACCACTGCATGACTTTTAAGGGAGGTAAAACATAAAAGTAAATCCTTTGGCCAGCCCCAACATACTCCCAAACACGAATAACTTGCAGCACACTAGCCTTCTGGCACTGCTGGGAGTATCGCTTCCACTCACACCAGCACGTTGCCTTTTCGTATCCACCAAATGTTTTGTGCTTCTGCTACTGAGCAACACCCCCACACCCGGTCAAATTTCAGCCCTGTGTGCAAAAAGGGACAACATCACAGGATACCAAATGCTTACCAGCCATGAATAACGAATAGGTGCAAGGGAAGGAGGCACAAGAAGAATATATAAAAAAAAAAAAAACCATTTCACATGAGTTCAGCCATCTATATTTTCCATGATGTCGCATGACACAAACACAGTGCATCCTCAAAACACATAAACCTCCCCTAGAATTTCTGCCAAAAATCTGGAACTGCAATTAACTTAAAAAATGGATTTAACACAAGCTGGATGTTTATTTTTTTTTATATGCTTAGAAATGCAAAGCTCAAAGTCTCACTGTGATGCATTTATTCTGAATCAATATTTCCAGCTTTGTCATAATATTTTTTTTGGACACCAAGGTAAAAATACATGCATGCAGCAAAAGTGTTCTACAGATAATGTATTAAATGAAATAAAGAAAAAGCACATTTGTGACAAAAGGCTATCACCTGCTGGTTAACATGAGCAGCCAGGAGACTGAAAATATCTGCAAATAGTCACCAACCTACCAGATGTCATTTTTATATCATATTTTTAAATTATATTATTTAAAAATAAGCAGTATTTAAATCCACCAATCCATCCCTTCACAAGCAATTTCCCTGCTACCCAGCTTAGATGAGCATTTAGGAGTCCAGGTGAGAGAGAGATCTGGGGATCCTACCTGCTTCATATAGGCATAGCACATGGTTTCCGCCACCCGCTTGCCCTCGTCGTAGCAGGCCCGGGGACCGATGGGGTTCACATGACCCCAGTAGTCCTCACTCTGAGGGTGCACCTCTGGGTCTGTGGAAAGAAGGGGTTGATTACACTTTATTTTTATGCACATTCGTGAGGTGGGCAACTGCTAGTAGTTCAACACCCAGAGGATCATTTTCCCCCCCTTTCCTTAATGTTTGGAGTTTTTGGTTTCCTCTAAACAGCTGACAACTGGCTTAATAGCTGTTTGCAAACCAGAATCATTGTCTTTTGATTTTATTATTAACATTACTTTTGTATCACTTGTGCCCAGTTGTGCTGTGTCACTCTTGAGAAGGGAGCCCTATAAAAACAAATTCTCAATTATTTTTTGTAGATCTTGAGGTTTACTACAAAGTTTCAGGATACAACCTCAGACTGAATGGTACAACTATCCATTAAAATCAAGCCGTAGATGACACGGCCATACGTAATAGCACCTTGGGATCCAACCTTCCCATGTTAATACTTCGTGCCACCTTGCAATATCAGCCAATAACCTGCAGGGAGCTGTGATCAAGATATGCTGGATCAGCCGCACCCAACTAGTCATTTGTGTGTAAAAAAAAAAAAAGCACCATCACATCTCTTACCTCCATAAACCTCTGATGTGGAAGCAAGCAGCAGACGTGCACCTACGCGCTTGGCTAAACCTGAGTAGAAACAGACAAGAACAATCAAGCACAACCCTACACTTCAGCGGAGAGAAATCATGCAGAATAAAGCTTTATTCTTATTACTTTGCTGCAAAAGAATTCTATTCTGTATAGAAAGTTGTTTTTGTCAAAGTTGTAAAAGAATGGGTTATGTTTATAAGCACTTCCATATTTAACTTCTCACAAATCCTCAAGCACTCAAAAGATGTGCATCTCCAATCATCAAAAGTAGTAAACAGTGAAAAAGTCAGGTCTGTCCATGTACTGATCAAAAAATTTCATCCTAAAATGTGGTCAGACATGCATTATTATTAAAATAAAGGTGTCCAGGTCCACCCATAACCACAAAATCCCAAAGTAGTAGTGCATGCTGCTGTGATGCTAAAGCAACCCCAAAGAATGTTCTCAGGTTGAGCGACAAAGCCGTTCTGGCCAAAAAGCCTCTCCAGAGATCCATTTACCCAGAATCCCTGGGAGTAAGGAACATGCTAAATGAATCACTGAATTCTGGGACATTTATAACCAAAAAGAGGTCAGGAAAAAGCAAAACAGCACAACCTGCAGAACAAAAATAATCTAACCATTGCTACTAAGAACACAGAAAAAAAAATATGAATAATGCAAGAGTTTCTCTGAAAATTTTGCTTGGTGTAATGCAAGAGTTTCTCTGAAAATTATGCTTTGGATTTCTGTACTCTTGAGTTAAAAAAAAAAAAAAATGAAACCTTCCATTCAACACATTGTACACAGAACACTGACCACCAACAGCCAATTCAGACATTTGGGTATTCAAAGAACTGGACAGGAAGATCCAAATGTTCTTGGTAACTGAATTTAATGGGAAGCAGCATACCAACAGCAAGATTACTGTTGTTACCTCCACATGGGCTAAATCTCAAGATGAAATATCAGAATCTCTTACTCTGAGAATGGTGCAAGACATCACTGAGGCACCGGAGAAGAGTGAAACTTACCCAACATGTTCAGCGTCCCAATGGTATTTGTCTTAAGGGTTTTGATAGGATTGTACATGTAGTTGGGAGGCGAAGCAGGTGAGGCCAAGTGATAGATCTGGTCCACTGTTTGTAAAATAAAAATAATTTAAAAAAAGACAAAGGAAGTCAACTGATGTTTGAAACAAGTCTTCTAAATTTTTGTTAATTGCTTGTTACACAGAAATACCAGCAGTTTACATCTAGGAGACAACAGACAGTGGAACAAGACTGTCAGTAATTTTCTCTTGACGCAATAGTGTTGTCATCTGTTTTTTTTTTTTTTTGTTTTTTTTTTTTAAAAGTATTAAACTGCCACCATAGAGATAGAATATTTTTCTTCAATAGATGCCCTTCCTTTTATACAGACCATTTTAAACAAATAGCCACCATCTGCCACACAGCAACTAGCGAATAAATGATTTGTTTTTATCAGTTAATGTTTTTTACTTTTCTGAGAGATGTAAGAAGTTGCTTTATTACTCATTTATACAGTATTAACTGAGTACTCTTGAGGAAACTACACAGAAAATTAAGCAAGCAAGCACATGTGAGTGCCATCAATAAAAAAGGTTGAAGACTACTTAATTATAAAGTTGACAAATTTA
This sequence comes from Heterotis niloticus, assembly GCA_018136845.1. Classification (NCBI taxonomy): domain Eukaryota; kingdom Metazoa; phylum Chordata; class Actinopteri; order Osteoglossiformes; family Osteoglossidae; genus Heterotis; species Heterotis niloticus. The sequence goes on from CM030906.1 coordinate 20,394,629, forward strand.
CCTCCATGCAAACAAATACAAGCATCGTATTTCTCAATAACAAGTGTACGTTAAACGAAATAAAGAGAACACCATTGCGATAACTGAACATGCTTATATAACCAGTTCATTTTCAAAATCAGCCTTTCATACAGCAGCAGAATAAGAATAAGAGCACAAATACACAAACATCAAGAGCACAAAATGGCATTCCTTTCAAGGATGGATGCAGAAATGAATTTCTTGTCTTTATTTACATATCTTGTCCTGCCTCGTGAGCTGCATGAGGGACAGGGAGGACTAGTACATCCCTGGAGACAAATGACATCTGCCCCTAGGTGGCTGCTATCCCGAGCAAACCTTCACTATTACTTTAACCTCCAAACCTAATAAAACCCTATTGCAGGTTTTTATTCCCATTTGCACTCTGTCTGAAACTGAAGGTAACCTGCCACAAAGATTTGTCTATTAATCATTGATTTAAACCATTTTTTTAAACCCACCTTAAGATGCTGCAGATTGGTACAACTAAGCTAGTTGGGCCTGACTGAGACACTGACAGGATGCATTGCACAATTTTATTACTCAGTTCAGTGGATTCCTCAGTTTTTTGTGAGACCTGCAATGCTGAAATACCCACAACAGTAAAAATATTACAGGTGCTTCTTATTTAACATTTTGATCCTTAAATTCACTGCTTCAGAAAGTTTAAATAAGTATGCACAACATTCTGAAAAGGTTAATAATAATTCAATGACAAAAGGACTAATTCAAATGATACCTGACACAAATATAGAAAATATACAAATACAGAAAGCACCTATCGAGACAGCTGGTCACTGCAGAAAAGTTTCCATCTAAAAAAGGAAAAAAATATAATATACTTTCTGGTGTTGAATCCATCCAGTGTTAAGTTAAAAAATATATATTTTGAAGGCCTCTAAACTGAGCAAGTGAATCAGCTGACTAGCAGTTTGCAGGTCTTCCTAGGTCTAACACGAGTAGCTTGGCTAAATTTTGTAGAGGTGACATTAAATATGCAGTAAAATATTAATTAAAAAAATTGTGAACATTAAAATTTGACCTTCAGTCTATATAGGTCTTCTGTTTATTTTTATTTAAATATACCTACAGAATACCGTTTTCTATTTCGAAGCAGAAAATTTATCCCAGAGCACTACATAGGAAGCAGTGCTGGCAATGGTTGCTAAGCACTTGTGGGTCCATTGCCACAATGCTTTTTACAGACAGACTGCAATTGGACAGAGAATTTTTTTTAAAGCGTTGGCTGTTAACTTGGAGTGTAGTATAAAACCATTAATTTTTCCATTTTGCTCCCATTAAATCATGCTTTAACCAACACAAAGTATTTTATTGTCAGCAGGTAAAATTTAAACCCTGCAGCAGTGCACTCTTTCTCCCTTGTAAAAAGCTTAAAAGGTTGATAACAGAGGGATAAGGTCAGCAGTAAACCAAGAAACCCTTAGGAACCAATATGAACAATATACTCCCACATTCTATGTATTGATGTTATCACTATTGGTAATGAAACACTCAAAGCAAAACGCTGAGGTCTACATATGTGGAGAAAGAAAGGATTCCACCTCCAACAACCTCTCTTGCTGGCTAGATCGTGACAAAAACAGGGGCGTAAGGGTGAAGACTGGATAGGGGGGGACACAACCTGTATGGGCAGTCAGTCATATGTAGAAACAAACAAGCCTATTTCTACAAGATGTGACAAAAATAAATTTCCTAGGGGAATTTAAAACTGAACTTCAACGAAAAAGGGAAATAAGGATATAATGAGTGACCACCAGCACGCGCTACTCAAAGATTTTTTTATATGCTAAAACAAATTAAAGAGCAGCAAAATTGGAAAATACTGCAAAACAGAAAAGTATAATTCAGATATCAAAAAAGTGGGCAAGATGACAATCTTTTGTCTGATCTTCTCTCCCATCAGTTTAGGGTCATAGGTTTTACCCACGGCCTCTCATTTCCATCAGGCAAAATGTGACACAGAATCAGTGCTCACCTTCGATGTACAGAGGTTCCACAACATCATGGTTAATCAGTTCAAAGTTCTCATGGCCGATCCAGTGCTCCACGTTCCGCTTGCGGCCTGTGAAGAAGTTGTCCACCACTGTCACCTCATGCCCATCCATCATCAGTTTGTCTGCCAGGTGAGAGCCAACAAAGCCTGCCCCTCCAGTGATCTAAGAGGGTAAAGCACAACAATGAGAGCAATTAAAAACCATTAAAAACAGGCACAAGACCATTATGACCCTTCATATGCTGGAGTACAGACACATGAACAAGGAAAACCCAACACTGCAAAAAGTATTTACCTATGCACTGATTCATGGCAAATATCACAATGAATATCAATTAAAATAATGTAACAAAAATAGACATTTACCAAAATCCTCTTCCTGTCTTTCTCTGAGAGGAACTTCACAGGAGGGTACTTCTGAGAAAGGCTGGCAAAGGAGGGGGGGGGGAATGTAAAAACAAGTGAAAGAAACAATATGCAAAATTAAGAAGCAAAACAAAGACCTTTAAATTCTAAAACTGCTCACAGACAGTATAGCAAAGGAAATTTAGCAGAGAAAGTATCTTGAAAAAGAAAGCAGGACTGCAGATCTACTGCAGAATAAGTAGTGTGCAGAGACCCACACACACACACACACACACACACACACACACACCACTCTCCATGCTTCTTCTAACCCTCACAATACTATGTTGCTGAAGCTCAATCTTGAATAGGCTGTCAGACTGTAACCAGAGAACTAACAACTGAAAGCTCATTTAGCTCTCATCCCCTTTAGCTTCACATTTGAATGGAGGTAAACGTGGTAAGAGGCACCCATGACAGCATTCCATTTTACTGCTGTACTATGACAATTTCTGTGAATGCAACAGGCTGGCAACCAAATGTGACATCAGAAGCCAGCAAGCGATATCTGATGATCATCAGTAACTGAAAGAATAAATATAGCCTAAATATTCACCATCAAATTACTGGGCTGATACAGAACAGGAAAGGAAAAAATTACCCAAAAGCAGATCACTTTCTTCCAAGACTATCATACAAGTGCACATTCAGAAAGCTTCCATGTATAGATCATCATTATTTAAAAAAAAAAAAAAAAAAAGTATACTATCAATTCTTGGAAACCATTATTTAAATGGAAGCATTTGAGAATGAATGGGTCAAAGGAATGCCTGTGTCTCTTCACCAGCTCATATCAAAACCACAGAAGCTGAAATTGTCTTCAATTTCGACCGGCAATCTTCTGATCTCTCAACTAATCAAAAGGCTACAACAAAAGGGGCAATTTGGGTAAGTGAAGTCACACAGCACAAAAGCCTGCAGTAGGGGATCATATGGGACCACAATCAATATGGCAATCCATGATCAATAAACTTTGCCATATCATGATATGGCTTTAGATGCAGCTAGCACCCCCCCCCCCTTTAAATGTTCTTCTGTTCCATGAACATGTTTCACAGTAATAATCCAGGTTCTGCGCACTTCCTGTTGAATTTCCTAAAACCAGTTTGGGTCTCACCAGCCACAGGATTTTCCCTTGCCATGGACTTAATCCATACAATAACTAACATGGTGCAGAATCCATGAGCAGGCACGTAGAGGAGCTCAGAATCAACCTTATGCTAAGCATAGAGTCAATATGTGGAAGTAAACATCCTTGCTGTATCGCAGTCTAATTACACCAAATAATAATGGCAAATTTCCCTTTGCTCAAGACAAAATGAGATTCACTGCCATAAACAAAAAAGGACAGATGTAAGTCTCCTGTACTGAAGATCTGAGGGATACCTGTGGCAGATAAGTTTCACATTTTGACCAGATCAAAATAAACACTGACAGTACAGAACCAAGAAAGCTGCCAGATGAATGCCAAAAAAGATAGCCTCTATACCTGAGCTCAAGATCTCTAATCTTCTCCCGAAGAGGTGCGACCGCCTACAAGAGAAGAGTGTCAGTGACAGAAACTACAGAGGAAAAATGAACTGGAAAGTATTTTTCAAAGGCATCTAAAACAGTAGATAAAGAGAAGAACACAAACATTTACTAGTTCTGCCAAGGCCACTGAGGGGAAATTTACACAGCTTAAAACATGATATTTCTTGTATTCATGGAACTATAAAAAGTGTAACAAAATACCCTGGACCAGTCACATAGAAACTTTATCAAAAGAAATGTACAGTATTTTGACCCATTCTAAAAGAGCACCTTTCTCAAAGGTCCACCAGCAGAAGCAGTGATGAGGCAGTAACATTAAAATTATACTGTATGCTTCTAGGTAATGCAGCAGTTTGAACTGCTGCTTGGCACCTGAAGAACCCAGGACTGAATCTCACCTATTACTATTGTACCCTTAAGCCCTGCCCGGCTAGCTCAGTCGGTAGAGCAAGTGACTCGTAATCTTAGGATCATGGGTTCGAGCCCCACATTGGGCATTGATGCAAATCCAGCCACAAGTGGGTGCACCTCTGTGCCGGTCCCAAGCCCGGACAAAATGGAGGGTTGCGTCAGGAAGGGCATACGGCGTAAAAATCTGCCAAACCAAATATGCAGATGAGCTAATCCACTATGGCGACCCCTAATGGTTTACTATTGTGCCCTTAACCTTGTTTATCTCGAATTGCTCAGTTAAAACAAAAAATTTAAATAAAAAAAATAAACAGCTGTACAAATAGGTAAAGCAACTGAAAGCTGAGTACCATTTCAACTGCATGGGAGGAGGGGGAAAAAAAAAACAGCTAAATAATTAATTAGATATCAGCTATACAACCAGGTGCTGCAGATGCCATGTTTGCACAAAAAAAAAAAAAAAAGCATTTATTAGAGGTGAAAAACCATAAAATATAGTATATATGAAAACATGAAAAATGTCAGTGTGATTCTGCACCCGTTCAAGGGACATTGGATGAAATCTATGTGGAAAGTTAGGTTTTCGTTCAAACCAAATTCAGCAAAGAAAATTAGTTTTCAAAGAAAAACAAACACTTTAAACTTTAAGGCCATGAAGATAAGAAGATTTAAGTTTTTCCTCCTGTTGATAAGCAGCGGTTTTGATTCTCAAATAAGGCGACATCCGCACGTAATGTTTTTGATCTTTTTTGCATTTTAATATTCACTTCTTTAAGGTGAATATACAGCTGAGCTTAAGGTCCCACAACCTCCCAGTCAATTAATGTCCAATGCTTCCTAGCAGAGATGAAGCAGAAACACTAACTTACCCCATGATACAATCAAATAATCCCAATTAGGAGGCCCCACTAAAGTTAGGCCATAACAAGGATGAATCACAGTTGAACTCCTCTGTTATGCTCCAAAGTCAAAAAGCACAAGAGTGCGCTTTGTTCATACAGTACTGCCACCCTGCTCTGCAAGGGTTTGTTGGGTCATGCACAGTGAGGAAGCTTTTAGGGTGTGCCTGCTCTGCTCGGTAGCACTCAGCAAGGTGCTGAGAAAAAAGGAGCAACAGACTGAGAGGCAGAGAGAAGCCTGGGGCTGAAACAAAGGGGATTTTCAACCTCTCCCCATCAACACAAGTGTGAAACATGCTAGTCACTCCTCCAGAGTAAATCCAAGATGGACAGAATGACACAGAATCATCCCTGCAAAAAGAAAATTATCACTGACCTCATCTATCTTGTGCTCCAACTTCATCTCACCATGTTCCTGTATGGACCTGGAAATGGGGGGGGGGGTGCATTAGGTAGTTATAGATGGCAGCATGGGTAACAGCATCACACATGCAGTGCCATGTAATGTAGCTTACAGTCATACAACACACTGTGGCATTATGGGATGTGTTTGCTGAGCACTCTTAATCACTTCAGCCAAAAACCAACACTGAACCCATATGATGCTGGCAGAGATTCCATACAATAGATCCCCTGGCCATGTGCCAACCCATGTCACTGGATCATCTCCATCATTTCCCAACTTAATGCCTATGACTGAAAGAGCTGTGTTTCAGCAGGGATCAGGAAAAGTGATAAAAACAATGTGGAAAAAAAAAAATCAGAGTGGATCATTTTTGCAATATGCACTATGATGAGTTATTTGGGAAAACCATAAATTAATTGTGGAATTATGAAAAAGAGCGAGCATATGCTGCACTTTAATATTTTATGTGGTTTCTACAAAATTCTCTTTGGGGTAGATAATCAGTGATAAAGACAATGTCCTCCCAGCAGCAGTATAATAGCTGGTTTTGTATTTCCCAGTGAATGGGACTGCTCCAGCCCGATTCCAGAGGAGTGCGAACACAGCTCTCTAGCAGCTTATTCTGGAAGTGAAGCATTCATTTATCGACTTGGCAGCTGCTAAGCTTTGCCACATCCATCCACAGGTCAGACTTTGCAGTCAGTTACAGGCAGAAGGAGGTGACATTTAAGTTAAAGAAATAATAAATGCCTATACCAAAGCTGTAGTATGATGGCACTGTTCATAATCCCAAAAATAATATATAGTCTTCACGTTTCCCAGGAAAAGGCAAACAATATAGGTAGAGTCAAGATCAGACCTCCCCTGCAGGTACCCATCATGCCCAACATTGCAAGCAGAAAATATATAAAGAATCCATAGATGACAGAGAATCGAGTGTCCCCTTAAGACGACAAACCTCTTCGCTATTAAATTAATGCAAGCATGTTCCCTGTACTTCAGATCAGGATGAAAACAGTGATACTGTACCTCATATTGGTGTAAGTTCCCCAAACAGCTAGGAAAAAAGAAGAAAAAAAAATATTAGCAAATTCTGTAACCTTTACAACACACGGTTACTATTTCAGTCCACTAATACAGATGGAAAACAGTATATTAACTTTTATTTAACAACAATACAAACTCCTGACCCACCATCCCCCTATAGACATTGAATACTTAAATAAACAGAATACCAGATAAAAGTTTGAATACAACTGTTAGACACTGCTTGCTTCATGCCATTCAGTTAATAAGTCTAAGCAGGAAATGAGCCTCCATGTTCTCCCAGCTCTACTCCAGCAACTGTAAGACACTTATGTCCAATTCATATCACACAAGTACTGCTCAGTCAAAATTTTGACTGGTACTGTTATAAAAAAAAAAAAAAAAAAAAAAAAAAAAAAAAAAAAAAAAAGCATAAATAAGTGAACAAGCACATAAAGAAATAGTAACAGAAGACAAGTCCCCAGTCAGAAGTATAAAACTGCAGGGGTCAGTAATGACTGAACAGAGGACAATCTGGCTCTGAAGATCTATGATCCACTGCTATTTTAAACAGATGATCTCCTGAATGGCCTTAGGAAATCAGAAAAAATTAACATATGAATTAGCAAAAAACAGTTTATAAAATGCACCATTTCCCATAACAGCTACTCTTCAAATGAGATAGCTCGCCATCGACAGACTTCAACCTTGAATAAACTACAAACTCCATTCCTGATCAAAACCCTCATAGAACAAACAACTGGGATTTAAAATCAAAAAGATCAAAGTATGACCAAAACAAATATCTACAATAACATATGAAATTCATGTCACTACTGAAACCCACTGCATCAACACAAAAAGTCACATTCAGATGTATTCTGGCGTTTGCTTTTAAAGAGGACTGCCCTTCATCTTTAAAAGCAAAAAAATACTCAAGATTCAACAGTAAAAACTTCCATACAAAAAGTGGCCCAACTGCAGGGAAATTTGCATGAACCAAACAAATGGTTCTGTTTGCACACCTCAATAATCAATCAATGAATTAATTCAAGAAATAATTAAATTCATATATATACTGACAGAAAGTCAAACAAGCAGTTAGAATAAAGGATTAACAAACTTTTACAGAACAATCTTGCATGAGGTACCATACTCAGCAAGCAGAGAATGTCCAACAAATCCTTGCAGTTGTCCCAAGTCACAGCACCAGAGCACATCAACACAAGACAATTATTAACACCCAAATGTTGTATTGTGATGTAGTTTTTCCAGGGTGTCATAAACTTGAGATTCTGCCATCAAACCAGAGCACACATCCATCAACCCGGCACTCCAGCAGACCCCTGTTCACCTCCTGAGGCTGTGATGAGCCCACAGGAAATGAGCAAAAGTGGGAAGTCCTGACTCAGGACCCGGACACTGGGATACCATTGTGGTGCCTCCACTACTTACAAGGATCCCATTCACCTCTGAAAAACCAATATGCAGCAGAGCATTGCAGGCTGAGGATATAAACCAAAGGACTAGTGTTTGCCAAATGCTTCAAACACATTCAGTTATGCTGTGAAGCTGAGCACAGGACATCAAAACATGCATCAAAAGCCAACTGGGTCAGCTGTGATCCCATTTTCAATGTCAAAATGGTAGAATGCAGCATATTTTTTCCCTCTTCAGTGTTTTAGACACAAAAAAAAAAAAACAAAAAAAACAATGCATTTTGCCTTTCCAGGTAAACTCCTGTACACTGCAGGAGCATTCTAGTCCTGCATTAGATGTTAGACTGAATCAGATGGGGAAATAATTTTACTCCCACTGTTCTCAAAATAACCCACACACCTGTCTTACACACAGCAGACAGTGAACATTTGTTTATTGAAAAACAAAGCACAATGCTGTAATATCAATTAAGATGGCTGAGAGGCCAAAAACAAAAATGAGCACCTTTCCTCTAGGGAGCAAGATAGACACATCCATGCTGTGTAGAATTATTTAGATTAATTTCCAGGCTAACAGTAACGATGACAATGTAGTGAAGTCTGCATTTGGATAACCCTTGATCTGGACCTACACTATTCTTTTATTGGTGGTATAAACCCACTATACACTTAACCATGAATGAGTTTTATATGCTAGAAATGATCAGCTAAAACAAAGATCACCACAAATGCCTTCCTCGTAGCACCAGTAACATCTCTGAGGTCACTATCACCCATCTACTCTGCAATGATGAAGTCATAAACCAGAAACTTTTATCTTTAATAAAGTGTTGCATTATAATGAAGAGAGTTTGTTACTAAATCCTTAAAAGCTTGTAAAAGCATGTAAACTGATATGCAACCATATTGGACCACAGGTCATAACCAGTTTGTGATCGGTGGTTTATGCAGTGCAGTTCATGGTTGTCATTCTCATTACTCTGGGGATGTGGTTCACACAGAAGCTGAGCACTGAATAACGTGAGCAACGCAACCTCCATCTGCCGACCAAAAAAGTGACAGTCATGGTGGTGGGCCAGTATAACTGATTTACATTCGCCAAAGGGATGAATAATGGGCATCCACTTAAGCCATATCATTAACATAAAAATATGGGCTACAGAACCATAAATTTTTATTCATTAAAGCAAAACACCCACTTGCTAGGTAACCAGTTAGCCATACTTGTGCCCCTTTAAGTGAATAGGACTAAAATGGCACCACGGAGACTGTGTCTACTTAAGCAAATTATTCACTTATCCAATATCCACTTAAATGGACTTGACTGTACTGCAGACTCGCTTCACCAGGTACCGTATTTTCTGCACCATAAGGCGCACCGGATTATAAGGCGCAGTCTCAATTACGGGGTCTATTTCTGTACTTCACCCATACATAGGGCGCACCGGATTATAAGGCGCATGCTAAAACATATGGTCTACAAAAAAAAAAAAAAAAGTAACGGAAGCAAAGCAGTGAGTTTAGTTGAACTTTATTCTACTATTTAACAATACACACATTATTTTTTATCTTTGTAATCCGCTGGCAGTTGCTGCACCACGGTAGTCCTTGCCTTTTCATAAAATGAAAGCACCAAGACGGACCTCCTTGAAAGTTTTCGATCTTCATGTCTTGTGCTATCGTTGTTGCCTTCAGTTGAATGGTGACTGTAGAGACGCTTCTCCCGGCTGTTGTTTTGCAGCATACCGGTAGTATACCTACCGGAGGCGTGGCGGAGGTAAGCGTACGTATCACGTTCTGTTCTCTGATTGGTTTATCGCTGCCAACGTACGTACTTTACATATTATGTCCTGTTCTCTGATTGGTTTATCGCTGCCAGTGTATGTATTACGTCCCTGTGTCAGCGGGAAATGGTCCAACAGTCAGTCAAGCGGCGCGCTTATCAAAGTCACACAACAACATTTTGACAGATTTTGGAACTCAGTGCACACATAAGGCGCATCGGATTATAAGGCGCACGGCCGATTTTTGAGAAAATTTAAGGCTCTTAGGTGCGCCTTATAGTGCGGAAAATACGGTACATGGTAACCCATCAGTAGTCAAAGAAGCTGCATGTATTTGTAGTTATTTTAATATTTTTTCAGGACAACAAAGGTTGAAGAAACTACACTTCACAAAAGATTGTACTGACATAAGATAGATTGAGACACTTGTAAATTTACCGTGTACTAGCACCTGTAAGGAAACTTACGACAAATGAAAATACAGTCAGCACCCAGGTATTCATGACACTACTTATTCGTAGACCACATTATTAAAGTTTAGCAAAACCCTGGCAGCCAGTGTGGCTTTTATTAAATGTAATTACTCTTACTCATGGAATTACCTGTTTTTTTTCCTTTCTTAATTTTATTTCCTCCAATCAGCTTTTGAAACTCCTAGGTCCATTTGGTAATTATACATCACACTCAGCTTTATTAGCTGCTGCAAGATAGGCTTGGTTCACTGAGGATTAAGCTAGGAAAATACATGGTGATTAATCTCATGTGACAGACAGAACTCACAGAACAGGATTGGGACAGAGAAAGTGAGAGCAGGACTGTTTATTATGTGCCTACATGTGTTCATTTACTCCACAACTCAAAGAAATACAGGCAGTTGCGGAAGACTCGCCACACAATACTCAGTACATCGAGGAAAACACAATGTGAAAGCATATTCCAGATAATCTTTCCAGAACACACCAGCACATTTCCCAACAGTTACTGCTTGGAGATCATATTTACCCTTAGGTAATATGAAAATATAGGCAGGTAGCAGTATTTCAATTCAGACCCAAGTTTCAAATCAAATCTATGCTCCAACACATTAAGTTTTTTAAAAATCTTTTAGAACATGGTCTTGTGTTTCCTACTCTGAGAACCTTTTCTATGATACATTTTCACAACTTGTAACATGGGTTGAGAGAAAGAAAAAGAAAAAAAAAAATTGTACTAAAGATGAGGGACAATACCCTTGATAAGAAAATAATGTCTTTAGAATTTCATAATCAGTTTGTTGAAACCCTTGTTACCACACGCTGCCTGACTACGATGCATTTACCTTCCAATTCTCAAACCAAACTGCGTTTTAAGAGTCAAAAGAGTTTAATTCGTCACGTACATGGTTACTGAGTATACATACAATGCAGTGAAATGTGCCTGTGTGTTTGTTTCTTGCTGGAATTTATTGCTAGTTCTTCAACATCACAGGAATAAAAACAGAGGAGTTCCAACCAAGTACCCTGAAATAACTTATTACTGTTCAGTATACAAATGACACTGTAAAGATGGAGACGAGACAGCTGCACTACTGATCTATTCCACAGCTTCACAACCGAAAAGCATGTGGCCCAGCAATCAGACAAACTTTAGACTTAATGCCAATCTGTCATCAGGCAGACTGACTTTCAGTTACTCTTCCCTTTAATCCATATCTGCCACAATTTCCTATCATTAATGACTGTAGCGATAATGTCAGTGAGGAAGAAAATGGCCTTTGTTTGATTTCATAATTCTGTACTTATTTCATTACAGAAATTTTTGCAAGACCAAAAGAACAGGCCGTCAAGGTCCTGTTAGAATATTAAGATTTCACAATTCCACCAAATATCACATAATGCAACAGGGAGCGATTTTCTCTTATCTTTAAATAAAATCATACATTTTTTTTAAACAATGTGCAGTACCATCTGATTGAACTTTTAGGCACCTGAGAAGGAAAAAAATATTTTATTTTATTAAGGCAGCAAAGTTAATGTGCCATACTAACTGACATTTGCATGAGTGACAAGAGCAATTTGACTAACATACACTGACATACTTTTATCACTTTTTCATTTTCACAACAGACTGACCAACACCTAAACGCACAAAACATCTTTTTTTTCCCGAACTAAGTTTTCAGCAACCAACAGATGTAAGATTATTAATATGCACTTAGTGGAAACCTTAGTCCAAGACAAGTTACCATGATGGATATAAGATATAAAATTAAAAATAAAAAAAAAATGTAAAAAAATTCAAATAGCAGTTATATTGTTTTTGGCTTAACATAACTCATTAGCCAAATTCTTTACAGTTTTATTCAGTAATAATTTGCTGACCCTAGAACATGGAACAATGGTCCTTGTTCAGTCTTGGCCAATGAAATGGTGTTCCGTTTCTACCCAAATAACTCAACTGATGTGTGTGGTACTGGTGTTTACCATGCACTGTATACATATGTTCAATGCTCCAAAAAAATTCATCAGTGTGGGACAGAAATTACTTAACAGTAATGGCTACTTAGACTACTAAAGCTTCCCCCATAATGCTCACATTGAAATCAACCCTAAAGACACTCAGAACTACAAGGCCTTCAGTGCCATGGCCTGCCTGCAACCATTGGTGTATCTGCATGCAGTAAAGCTGTAGTAAAAAGAAAAGACAACTTCCACACACTTTTCCATCCATTTATCACTGTTAATAGAAAACTGAGCTGGGTACGAGCCCACACCTAAACGGCCCAGGCACATTGAAGCAGCAGTGCTACCTACAGCAACACCGTGTCACACAACCTTGTACACAATTTTGATGAAGACAAATGCTGTGAAGCCTAGACATCCACAATAAAATTAAAATAAAACGAACAAACTACACGTAAATATAGCAGAACTAAAGCCACCCTCAGGTCTGAATGGAAACACAATGCAAGATCATAACTCGTAAATAACATGCACTTGATTTAAATGATTTTCCAGATGATGTTGAACATAATGAAATTGCCACAACAGGACACTTCACAAACATGGTGTCAACACACTGGAAATTGTCCTCTTCAATTACTACGCCTAACAGCAAATGGATTTCTAGATTTCACACAGAGCTGCTTTGTATGCACAGATACAGATTCAGGACTAAACCAGTGACATCAACACCAAAAAAATTCTTCAGTGCCACACCATGTAGTGAAGTGAGACACTCCCTTAACACACTGACCTTTTCTCACACAAGACATCAATGGCACATTGTCACGTACTAAAGTAAACATCACTGCCACGTGTAACAATCCAGTTATTTGAAGCAGAACATTTTAAATAAATAAATAAATAAATAAAGTGTACGACAAACATTACAATACCAAAACTACACATGCTTCGCCGCTGAACAGGCCTTCCTTGTCTTTGAAAATTAACATATTAAGTCACAGAGGGGGCAACTGACATAAGGAGGATAAAATACCTTTATATCTAATGCACACACACACAAAAAAAAAAAGCATTCACACCAAAAAACATCAATACACATACTTCAGTACAACACGCCCCCCCCCACACACACACGCGCCCACCCACATATAGCTCAAACCACTATGCTTCATATGCACTATACAACTCAAAGGAGTTCATCTCAAATATTAGAGGGAACACATATGGCCCACCCCCTTGTCAAACCTACATATTTTATCAAATTTGTGACTTTTCTCAAAATTTTACCAAGCTTTTGCATAGGACCAACTTATTTGCATAAAGCTTTGCCATCCTCTGGCCACCTGCGTGTCCCTCTCACAAGGGATTCAATATCAAAATTTAGCATTTAGTCCTTGGTTTTTGCCACACTGAGGTGGAACAAATTGCCCTTCTCTCTCAAAATCATTGACTCCCTCCCACATATCAAGAAGGAATCTCAAAATTCATTGGTTTACAACCCATTTCTCTTCTGATCTCCTGAGAACTACATAAAACTGTACAACACAATTTGCATATATTTTCTATACATTTTACTTCATTTTTCTATGAATATTACTTCTGTAGGTAGATAATCTGTGCTTCACTAATCATGTGTTCAAACCTATTATTAATGGCACATTTATGTTCTTTTGAGTTACATGTGACTTTGTAGAAAGCACTTTTGTGCCTGCAAAATGTGGCTACAACCAAATGACAGCGCCGTGTTGATCCACCAAAAGTACAAACGTTTTAAAATGCTCATCAACTTGTCTTTGTACACTGCCCTGAATAGGAAACATTCTGGCAAACAACTTAAAAATGTAAAGCTTTCAAAGTGGTCATACCAGTTCCAAATGGGAGAGAGAGAAAGAAAGGGGGAAAAAAAAAAAAAAGAAAAAAAAAAAATCGGCCGCACATGTCTTGTTTTCCTGTGCAACAGGTGTGTCCAGGTCGGACTGTGAAAAACAGTGACAGCAACAAATCCTGACACTATTCACCATAAATCCAACCGTAAGGGCGTTCAATTTGTTTTTGGGTAGAGAAAGAGAGAGAATTTTTTAAATTTTAAATAAAATGCTTTTATTTACCAGCTCTCATTATATGATAATAGAAAACGTCATGTCATGTTGAGGACACACAAAAGAAACATAACTAACATTTAGAAACAGAAGCAAAAACTGGGGAAAAAAAAAAAAAAAAAAAAAACACAAATGACACCAAAATGAAAACATTTAGACCAATGCTGCAGAGTATACCAAGGCATGTCCTTACAGAGCACAACGCATTCTTAACACATCACTTTGAGTCAAAAGTTTCCAGGTCACACGTTGCTTTATAAAAAGCAAAATCAATTGTAATCCTCGATTTGACCAGGGACTTAAAAACCGGCAGAACCTCTTGTCCCCACCTCTGCTCTGACTTATTTTTCCGGCTGCCACAGACCGCATATTTAGCCTGACCTAAAATGAAGTTTAAAAGCTGACATTTTTCTTTGGCCTTCTGCAAGTACTGAAACCCAAAAATTAAAGGGCATCAATTAAAACTTTCATCAAACCCAGCAAACAAGACACACAGAACATTAAATGGTGGCTGCAGTCTAAAACATTTAAAAAAAAAAAAAAAACAAACATTTGTCAGTCACACCTTTGTTTAGGACACAGACAGAGAGACACAGAGACGGGAGGGAGGGGCCCCACAGGTCTTTCCCTTGAGGAAACAGTGGTCACCTCCTCCAAGTTACTCACAAGCAAGGTAGGCGATGAGTGCCAGGGCGACCAGCAGCTTCATCATCCGTCTCTTTATTCCCGTCAGCAGCCAGAAGACGCGCTTCATCATCCCAGCACGCAGCAACTAACACATATTTACAGGCACAGCTCTCTTGTTCAAGTCAGAAACAGCTGGCTGACATCTCACAGCAAGGAGAGCGGCTGCCTGCGCCCTGTTCTGCTACAGTCCAGCGTGTCCTGCAGGCTCACATGGATACAGTCCTCCACAGTGTGGGCTCCTGCTCTCCAGCGCACGTACAAAGCACTCGAGGCTACGAATTGTGGAAAACGAAGCAGTTCCCGGCTCAGTGTAACCAATGTAAACAACCTGCCACATTAACTAGACCTTGTTAACATTTTATTTGAGCTCCTACGTGTTCATTAAACGCCCGCTTATAACGAGATTCGACTAAACAGCGAGAACTGTGATAAAAGCGCGAACTATAAACTAAATAATACGCTATTTTTTTTCTAAAGCATTAAACAACTGAACTAACTAGGTGCCCGGTTCGTATCCCTTATCAAGCGAAAAAAAATGTTTATTATTCTCCGTTCCTTTTTTCATTTAACCTTCCAGAAACGGCGATAATATTCAAAGATATGTATACGACTTAACTATCTATTTTCTCGCTAAACAGACATTAAGAACTAATAATGTTTAATTTAGCTTGCTAGCTCGACGGCTACTTTCCACTCCAGGGCCGCAGCTCCCTAGAGCGATTATATCGGCAATCAGCTTAAAATCCTGCCGCGATTGCAGAGCCCCGCCAGCCAAAAAAACGTTTTAGAAAGATAAAAATATATTTTCATCAGTAAGGACACATTTTGTGTTGCGCATTTAAACATTCCTGAAAATTGTCAAAATATAATTTGCAAAAATAATTTTTCTTTAAACGTTAATGCGGCGAATGTGACCCAGGCAAAACAAATAGATGTCAGATTCATTCATTAAAGAGACAGACCGCTATTCATTAATCGCACCTGGAGCGTGGCGTAATTCCTGGCTACGTCACCAAACTTCCTGGCAATCGTTGTCAATATTGTTTTTTCCTTTAAAAAAACAAATCATTAAATATTTCAGCGGTTACTGAACTAAAACAAATTACGACGCGTTTCTTCTGCTAACGGTTAAAAAGCTTCATAACTTTTGACTCACTTTATTGCCTACTTCTGTTGTCAGAGGGCGACAACAGCGCCACATATAGGAGGAGCAGATAGTCGCCAAATCTTGGTTTTCTTAGGACTGCTCTTTTAATGCAATGTTCTTTTACAATATTTATTCTTGTTCTCCTGCACTGTCATGCATCTTTTGCACATGTTCTGTGTGTGTGTGTGTGTGTGTGTGTGTGTGTGTGTGTGTGTGTTGATTTAAGTACACAATGCCATTAGAAATCAAAGCCAAACTCCATGTGTGAGCATACTTGGCCAATAAATCTGATTATAAAATTGCATTTCTAGCTTTTTGCAAAATGGCATTATTCTTTAAATACATACAGCTCAAAAGATATACATTTTAAAAATAACTTAATTTTGATTTTACCTGATTCATTGAGCACAGTGTCATTGAAATTTTAAGGATAATAAAGCTACAGGTGCATTTACATTATTACAGTTACATTTATTATCCTGATGTCACTTGTCATTATGTACGTTGCTGGACACTGCATTGTGTGTATTACACTGATGCATAATACTGTGCTGTATTACTTGAAGAAATTATATTAATGACAAGTGGTCTTTATAAGCAGTGGTTAAGACAAAGAACATGACTTTAAAAAGCAAGACTCCCTCTCAAAAAAACTCACAGTGAACCTGCATTTTTCTTTCTATACTGTAGTTTCCAGGCTCATTCATTAGGAAGCTCAAAAATATCAGTGTTTTTCAACAAGGGAATGTAAAGCATTGTACAAGGCAGTGGCTTCACAAGCCAAACGTGGGAGTTTGGTGCCCAGTTTTTTTACTCTCAGCACTCTGCTGCCAAATCCAACTCTTTTGAGTCTAATCTTCCCAACCCATGTATCTGCAAGACGCTTCTTTTTGATTTTCGTTTCTCTCATCATCCGATTATCCAGGAACATGCTGTTTTCCAGAGGCCCGAAATGTCCTGGTAAAGGAAGAAGCAACAGGAAAATTAAATAAATTTTTCAATGATGTTCACTGCTGGTACTTGAAGCAACTTCTAATGTTTCATAAATCTCTTGCTTTTCTTCAGTGCCCATCTGCTCCCCCACGCTACATGTACAGACTCTTAGCTGTAGTGTCATTATTTTTTGTCTAAATGTCTACACAGCCAAGGTAAAATAACTCAAACGCCAGTGGTTTACGAGCGCAAACTTGTTTTTTTCAGAATGTTAATTTATGTTACGGCCTATGCACTGGAGAAGTTCACTTTTTTAGATGGTGATACATGCTGGCAGCTGCACACTAATAATCGATTTAACTGTAAGCACTGCAAACAGCCCCTGACAAAATTAATGGATTCAATGAAATCATGTCAAAAACAATAAAAAAATATCCTGCTCACTGTGGCCATGGCATTGAAATTTTCAGCACAATCAAACATCCGTCTTCCTGCAGGAAAACCAATGCAGGCATAAAGACAATTGATGTCAGAAACTGCAGGAAAAACAAAGGCTCCCAACAAATCTCCCTTGGCATCTATAGTTAATATCTTGGGTTATTCAGCAATAAAAAAACATTCAAACCAAATTAAAATAAAATTTATTCTCTTAGAAGATTTGTATGATATTTTGCCTTAGGGAAAGTATTAATTCTGTTGTCTGTTACTAACATGCAGTCGACAGTGCAGCAAAATAGAAACCAACTGTAGTATGAAACTCAAGATATTAGTATTTTTATTCATATTATAACAAGTATATATACATATGTAGTTCTTATATATGGAAAATGTATATTTTTCTGTCAAACCTTAACAGAGTTAAATTACAGAAGCATAAAGTAAAACTACTAGCATCTAAAACTAAACTCAAACCAGAGAAATAATCTACTTCATTTTTAATTAATAAAATGCTAAGAGAGAATTTAATTTAAAATAAACGATATATTGTAAATATTCAAATGCTGAATGTAGATGTCAAATGTTACAAAAATTAATTGTTAAAATTTAAGTAAATACTGAAAACATTTTAAAGACTTTGAGTGTAAAAAAACATAGTAAAATAAATTTTGACTAGGTGCTGTTAAAAGATTTACCAGGAAATCCAAAAAAAAAATGTTCCTGAATTTCGATTCATCCACAAAATTATAAAATCCAATATCAAAAATATAATATTAAGAAAGGACGGGCAATGTGCAACAATCTTAAAAAACATGAATGATTGCTTCTCTTACAAATTACTGGTAAAATAAGCCTGAATTCATGGTACAAATACCGGGAGAAAATTAACATGAGGTTGACAGTTATCTGCAGTGCATTTCTTTTTTTATTAGTGTGACAAAGTGTCTGTTTATAAGATTTTGGACGAATGCAGCATTAGAAAAGGTTCCACTTTGCATGACTATCTTCTTACCAATCTGACAACACAGGTATAAGACCAATGAGTGCATCAAAACTGGTTTTTAATACCACTTTCTGGCCATTTCAGATATTCTTATACATTTTCATAGCATGCTCACATCTCCTTTTACTACCTGTTAGAATATAGTTTCACAGACTTATTTTAAAAAATATGCCCTCTTACTGTGAACAGATGCATACCATTAAAGTCTAAATACAAAATAATATTGCATCACTTAGGCTACTTACAAAATAGTTTAAGACAGAAATTTAGTATTACTACATTTATTACTAACAGAGTTACTATTGTTAATAAAAAAAATTAGGCTTTGTTATTTTAGTGCATTCATTTGTAAAACCTATAATCCAGCCACAAGGGGATGCACAAACTAATGCATTTCTTTGTGCCAGTCCCAAGCCTGGACAAATGGAGAGGGTTGCGTCAGGAAGGGCATCCGGCGTAAAAATTTGCCAAACCAAATATGCGGACAAAAATAGAAATTTCCATACCGGATCGGTCGAGGCCCGGGTTAACAACGACCGCCACCAGCACTGCTACCCGACATGGTGCTGGCGGAAATTGGGCTACTGTTGGTCAAAGAAGGAGAAGAGGCCGAAGGAAAAGAGGACTGTAAGGTGGAGTTCAGGGAGGAATTAAGACAGGCATTGGGTGGCAGTGAAAAGTTACCAGTGAGCTGGGCACCTGCAGTAGAAGCGGTAAGGGAGACAGCTAGAAAGGTGCTTGGTGCGACATCTGGACAGAGGAAGGAGGACAAGGAAACCTGGTGGTGGAATGAGGAAGTACAGGAGAGTATACAGAGGAAGAGGCTGGCGAAGGAGAAGTGGGATAGACAGAGAGATGAAGAATGTAGACAGGAGTACAAGGAGTTGAGGCATAGGGCGAAGAGTGTGGTGGCAAAGGCTAAAGAAAAGGCTTATGGTGAATTGTATAAGAAGTTGGACACTAAGGAGGGAGAAAAGGACCTGTACTGATTAGCTAGGCAGAGGGACTGAGCTGGGAAAGATGTGCAGCAGGTTAGGCTGATAAAGGATAGCAATGGAAACATACTTACAAGCGAGGAGAGTGTGTTGAGCAGATGGAAAGAGTACTTTGAGGGGCTGATGAATGAAGAGAATGAGAGAGAGAGAAGGTTAGATGATGTAGGGATTATGAATAGGGGAGTGCAATGGATTAGCAAGGAGGAAGTTAGGACAGCTATGAAGAGGATGAAGAATGGAAAGGCTGTGGAAGCATGGAAGTGTTTAGGAGAGATGGCAGTGGAGTTTTTAACTAGATTGTTTAATGGAATCTTGGAAAGTGAGACGATGCCTACAATGGACAGGTTGACAGATGAGATCAGACAGGAGGCGCCGTGGACTATGATGTTTGCAGATGACATTGTGATCTGTAGTGAGAGTAGGAAGCAGGTTGAAGAGACCCTGGAGAGGTGGCGATATGCTCTAGAGAGAAGAGGAATGAAGGTCAGTAGGACTAAGACAGAATACATGTGCATAAATGAGAGGGAGGACAGAGGAATGGTGAGGATGCAGGGAATAGAGTTGGCGAAGGTGGGGGAATTTAAATACTTAGGATCAACAGTCCAGAGTAATGGGGAGTGTGGAAGAGAGGTGAAGAAGAGAGTGCAGGCAGGGTGGAGTAGGTGGAGAACAGTGTCAGGAGTGATCTGCGACAGAAGGGTACCAGCAAGAGTGAAAGGGAAGGTCTACAAGACGGTAGTGAGACCAGCTATGCTTTATGGGTTGGAGACGGTGGCACTGACCAAAAGGCAGGAGGCAGAGCTGGAGGTGGCAGAGTTAAAGATGTTAAGGTTTGCATTGGGTGTGACGAGGATGGACAGGATTAGAAATGAGTATATTAGAGGGTCAGCACAGGTTGGACGGTTTGGAGACAAAGTCAGAGAGGTGAGATTGCGTTGGTTTGGACATGTGCAGAGGAGAAATTCTGGATATATCGGGAGAAGGATGCTAGGGATGGAGCTGCCAGGCAAGAGGAAGAGAGGAAGACCTAAGAGAAGATTTATGGATGTGGTGAAGGAGGACATGCAGGTGGTGGGGGTGATGGAGAGAGATGCAGAGGACAGGAGGAAGTGGAAGCTTTTGATCCGCTGTGGCGACCCCTAACGGGAGCGGCCGAAAGAAGAAGAAGAAGAAGTCAGGCACACCAACTTTTCAACAAAGGATTTATGGACTCTAAGAAAGAAAACTTTTGGCTTTAAGAGTCAACAGAAACTGAGTATTTTATTTTCTAATCTGTGTCGGCTTTATCTCCCAAGCAAATTTGGAGCATTTTGGGCCAGCAGCATGAGAATTGTACAAGTGAGGTCCTACATGGAGGATTTTGAATGGGGTTTAATGTACTGTACAGCACAAAGATGTTCTGATATCTTGCTGGAACAATACTGCAAGCACATAAAATTGAATCACCCACCAGGATTTTCTAGAGATTTTGTCAAAGGGGCAACACTGAATAAGAAATTTATGCACTTTGGTTTCTTTGTAATACCACGACACTGACAAGAAAACAAGTATTTTAGTGCACAAAGTTTTTCTTGCACTCATTCATCTTGTATTGCAGGTGTAAATTAAATAAATAGACTTTCATTTTTTTTTTTTTACTTCTTACTTCTGAATGGTTTTCCAGGCACACATTTCAGACTTGTAGTTCATGTTAAGTTTATATAACAAGATGGTGCGTGTTCTGACAACAAACTTCTCACTGCTGTCTGTCCGCAACAAGGCACGACCATTTGAAATAACGCACACAACAGTTTCACTGCTGTGGTTTCCTCCCAGCAGCCTCATGCAGATGCACTTCAAATGGCAAAGCTTTACATGCTAATAAAACATATTTGTGGTTCATTGAAGTGATTATACTATTATTGCCTCTGCCTAGTGGCTCTCCTTGTTCTATCTATCTATCTATCTATCTATCTATCTATCTATCTATCTATTCATTCTCAGCAGGTTCTTGGTTATATTCACTGAATTCTCCCAGGCCTTGAATAACTTCCAACTCTGTCACCTGGGAGCAGTTTTGCGTTAAGTTTTTACGAAAGCATCGAACGGTAAGATGCGGCAATAAATTGAAGAAATTAAGTACACTTATAAAATTTGGGCCAGGTACAGAGCATTTAGGGAAAAAACAGTTTCACTTCAATTCACAACAGTTGGCTTTGTATCTATAAAGGTGCATCTGTTTGTTCCTTTTACACAGCTTTGTTTTTCAAGTCACAGATTCAAAATTTGGTACACAGGTACTTCTCACCCTAGCTGAGGTTTTTGCATAGTCAAGTTCACTAAACTCCAAACAGCCCACAGTACTTTTTCAAAAATGTAAAATTCAGTTTCTACCTAATGTCACACACAGACTGTAATAAAGTTTTCGACTTATATTTTGCTTTTCCCTTTCCACTAACAATAATTAATATGTATTAAATACAACCACTTCAATGGTAAAACAGTTTGGGAATTACAGTATATAATGTTTTACTTCTTATCTTTCTACTGTGCTGCACTTTTTTGACCCCGGCAGCTCAGCTACATTATTACTGACAGCCATTACTGTACAAAGGTTTAATGCTTACAATTCCTCAAAAATGCCTGGAAGTCAAAAGTCTCCACTGCAGTCTTGCAAAATGATATACAGTAGACAACAAATCCAGGCCAAAGCACACAAGAAACTAGAGAGATTGGACCAAATCAGATTTGATTTAGACAGAATCACTGGTGAAAAATGACAGGTCTGTAGGGGCAAAACACGTTTGGACTACAACAGATTGGTCAGCCTTTGTTAATCTCCTCTGTTGGGTCTCTAATTTAATATCTGTCCATCAAAGTCATTATCCCATCACTCAGACAAGATTGTGAACAAACGTATTACACATCATTATGTTCATCACTCGAACAGGCATATTTACTGTGCTCTCTGTTCTGTTGCTGTGCAAGTCTGATGCACTTCTGTGGCTTCTTTGCAAAACATGCAGACCTTCGGAATGCTACATAGAAAGCAATATTTTCACCACAGTCTCACACTTCTGACCGAAATTATATTTCTGAACTGCTGTTACTGTACTGAAAATGCTGGTCTAGAGAAAAGGTCGGGTTTGGGCTTTTTTTTTTGCAGCTAAGCTGTTTAAGGCGGCCATTGAACCGAAATAAGTAAACTTTTTTCTAATAGCGAGGAGAAGATAGATTTAAGCTCATTAAAACCTGACAACTGTAGTCAAAAGATGTTTGTTTTCAAGGACTTGTACTGCAAATGAGCTTTTCCAAAAGAACAAGTACTTGAAATGATGAGTTCTGAGTGCAATGTTTAATTTCTCTCCAAAAGAAGCTACCTGAAACTGTTTCCAAAAGGAAGAAGATGGAGGCTTTAATGAAGCTGGAAGGGATGAGTATGCATTGTCATGTTGAATTTTGACTAAAATGTGAGAAGTTGAACAAAATACCTTTATGGCAAGTCTGAACGGTTGGCTGAAAATCTACTGTAGATCTCCATCTGTTCCTATCCTGCGGTGTTCCATAGAGCCTTGGTTCTGTGCACATCACATCTGGTCCACCATGTGGAATAATCTTGTTTTTCAGTGGAAGCTCTTACTCCTCAAAGGAAGTTCGACAAAGTTCCTGGCAACATCTAATTCAACCACCCGTGCAAATGGGTAAAAAACGTTAATGTATCAGCGCAAGTCAAAAAGTAATCCAGACATTTCTTATTGCACTCTTGGCGACTGCCTGGTACCACATCAGTCTCCAATGATAAAATGAAAGCAAACCCGGTAGACCAGACAGAGCCCTCATTCCTTGCGTCGAATTTGTACCCCTATCTTATTTTGAGGAACCATTTCTATGGAGATTTGGTACATAAACAAGCAATTTTGAGCCGAGTTAACATCATGGGCTGTTTTGCACGTTTCTTTTAATCCCATTAATGTTTAAAACTGACTAACCTAAGCTATGAAAACTTAGCAACAGATGCCGTTGCACATTTAAACTCAATTTGCAGCCACATGCAGACATTCAAACGTTTAACAACTTAATTCATCACTCTGAAGGTGGCCTGCAAGATTAGTGATGCAAAAATTATTAACCTGTAAGATTGTTTTTACTGACGGAGAAAGGGAGTTTAGAGAAGGAATAAAATAGTATTTTAGACCAGGATGAGATCTAGCTGCGAGCTGGCATGGCCCCTCCAGTATGGGCAGCAATGTCTGCTCTGGGCAAAAGGCCATTAATGCAGTGCATCTCTCCATCATTTCAAACACCTTTCCTTTCCCAGATTGACATTTAATTCACTTCTCTGTTTGAGGGCAATGCTGGAAACAACGCTGGTTGAAAAACTACAGGAAAATCCCATTTACATGAATTTACTGAAGCGGTCTCTGGCGCAACACTTCTGATAAAAGATGCTGCAGATTTCTGTGCTCAGCTGGGAACTCTGCCGCTGAAATGAAAAGTGCATTAAAACATTTTCTTCTGATTAAGATTGGCTTTCCGAGGAGCATAAATTTGTGAACTTACCTGAACTTGGATTAAAAAATGCAACCCTGAACTTCAACTGATGCCTCTGTCTGGGATAGCGTGCGGTGTTTATGTGAGGACAAAATAATTACAAGTCATTCATTCATTACTGATAAATGCTTGTCATAATGCAAGGTAATGCTGATACAGGTGAGGATGGGGAGCAAATCTGTGCCAGTTCTGGAACATTCTGCATGGTTCTCAGAGCTGAGCAAGGCTGCTGTTCACTTATGAGAAAGACCTTGCCCCCCTGTGTTTGATGCACATTAACTCACGAGTTGAAATCTTGCCCAGTGCACATTTTTGCCAGGAAGACCCGTTTTGAGATTTTTTTTTTAAATATAGTTGTTTTCATGTTAAAGGTAGAAATGGTTTGACAAAAGAAAGACAAAATGATGCAGGGGAAGATCAGTTTTACCATCCATCTCAAAAAATCTCACTTATCTTAACCGGTTATGTAAGAATGAGCAGCGAGCACTTTTTACATATTTTAGCAAATATCCTTAAACTACACCTGATTGTTAAAGTAAATCTTATCCCTTTACTGACCCCACAACTCTCTCCAGCTGGACCACCTGCTAGCCCCCCCATCTCCACTCCATTAGTTCACCATAAGTCATCTTGGCGTGGCTTCCCTGAGGCCTCCTTCAACTCTCCTTGATATCTCTGGCTCAGCCTCAGCTCCACACATTTGATTCACTGTTTTTGTGGATTCTCTCCCCCCCCCATTTCCAAAAGTAACTTATCTGACATTTTATCTAAAAAGAAAAGTGTTAGCTTATTTTCAGAAGCCATCAAAAGTGAGAGGAACAATATTTTTATGTAAAATTCTGTCTGCAAGTTTATCCACAACGCTTCAGTGTTTAAGGAAATCTAAGGGAAAAGCTGCCCCACACCACACTGTCCCTCCTCTGTTTTACTCTTATCTACTGCCTTCAAATCCTATTGATTTGTTTTCACAACCACAATGAAATACATTTCTTGTCATTTTTGGCTTGGGCAATTTTTTTCTTTTTTTTTCTTTTTCGAAAAAGGCAATGGAAGGAGGTCTTACATTATAGTGCGGTTGTATGGATGTAACCGTTTACACCTGTACATGTGGAGCATTTAATATTCAGTTTATGTTGGCACAACAGTGAGGAACCTCCTGGGAAATTTCTATCAAGACCAAAACATCCAGGAACCTGGTGGCTGTAGATGTTAGGAAAACAAGTGCTGGCCTTTCCACCTGTTATTGTGAAGCTAGAAATGTTTTAAAACAGTACGTCAGTTCCATTTCCAGCCTGTTTACATTTAAAGAGGGCACGCTAAATCCCGCTACTTAGCAAACCACTAAGAAATCCGTTATTCTGTGTTACGCAACAGTCCCCCTTGCATTTTTCATTATTGCTCCTATTAATAGACTTGTACAAATCACATTGGGATAAAAGCATTTTTCATGGGGTTCATTGTGAAACGATGAACTGGCAAGCTGACTCAGCCTTGCTGGACGCAAGTTGTTCTGCTGCTATTGGAGGATGTACTGATTTGGAGAACAGACGTTGGCTTTCCGATCAAATCACCATCACCCCGCCCCCCATCGCTTCTTATGTCAAGGAATAATTTTATTAAGGAATGTTTTAGGTTTGTTTCAATTCAATAGCCTGTTACTCTGTTAAAAGGTAGGCATTTTCTGCTCTGGCCAACAAATTCTTCCCTTATATGGCGTGTTACAGCTTGTTTGTAACTAAGCTCCACAAATCATAAATAACCTTTGTAGAGCTCAAATTACTCCTTTGTTTAACGCTCCGCAAGAATATGGGTGGAATTTCCCTTGTTAAATTCCTGCTTTAGTTGGCCTGTCCACAGGATATTTATTCCTCATTGGTTGGGTCCGGTACCGTACATGTCATACTTTTACACCTTATATAAGGGTCTTTGTGCCCAGAAGAGGCTGAATTTCCATATGGATTCCCATCCATTCATGGGTGGAGATTCTGTTAAGTGCCTGGTTGTGTTCCATAATTGAAGTATGAACTACAATGGTTTGGTTTGTTGTTTCTTGTTCAGTAGTAAAACTCTTCCACACTGGAGAAGGACCGATCTGAGGCTCAGCAAAAAAGGCTTTTGGATTTACTTGTAGGGTTTCCAGTAATATTATCCAAGCCCCAAATCTAAACATCTAAATATCAAATTAAATGTACAAAATGACCTCTATATAGTGGATTATGGTTCCAGATTGTAGCATAAACAAGACTGTAAGGTATACCTAAAAACATGCAGAATGTCCCACTGTGTGGACCAAAATGAGTGGCTGGGGCTCAGGAGATGCTGTGTACCAGTTGCCCCCTGTACAGACCCCCATTTTCAGTGTAATGGTCACACCTATTGCTGTGCACGGTGTCAAATTGTATAGCAAGTCGCTTACTCAGGTCACAGAGATTAAAGCCTAAACTACAATTGCTTTGCTAAGGTCACGATCAATGCCTGAAGCGGAGACCCCAGTGGTTCTGTTTCTTCTAACATAAGCTTCACATATTACTTGCTATGTGGGCAGTGAGGAATGGTCGACAATCCATGTCCTCTGTTTTCAAAGCATTATTTTGACTTAATAATCACCACTGTGGCTAATAAGCAGTAACAGATATACATAAAAATATGTTTCCCCAGGTAAGGGCTCCTTTATTGGTGTTAAACTCAACATTTCAGTTCAACAAATCTACATACTAATCTAGCAGGTTCTGGAGATTTTTTGCAATGACCTAAGGCAACCACCCTTGCTCCTCTGGGTACCCAATGCTCCTTCTCAGATACTGCTGCTACAATACAGTGCTCAACTTGTGGTTGTCAAAGCTGAGGTGGAGCTAAGAACACTTTTCAAAGATCTGACTTTCCTTTTTTTGGACCTCCTGAAGCAATAAGCAGCACCGATGTGTAATTGGAATCCCTCATGCAGGAAATGCAAGAAATCACCCTTCTGGCACAACACCTTATGGTAGTGGATACAGGTGAGAGCCAGTGAGAAAATTCAGTTGAGTGGAACTGTGACAGGGAAGGGTGAATATAAGTGTGAGACAGTGTGACAAACAAGGTTATGCCAGGGTGGCAAGCATTTCATTAAATACCCAGTTCCACACTTCCTGCAGAGACCAGAGGATGTGTCAGCTGTAGGACGCCAGAGTGCAAATCCAGACTGTGCAACACTGTACATATGAATAGACTCTGGGGAAAGAAAATGGACCCGGTGGGCTTTTTTCATAAATGTGCTGTGGACAAATGCAGGCTGTGTGGTTGTCAAAGCTGAGGTGGAGTTCAGAACACTTTTCAAAGATCCAAGTTTCTGTTTTTTTTGGACCTGTTAGGGCAGATTGCACAGTAAACATCTACTCAACCATCTTGAAAGCCTAAGTACCATCATTTGCTAGTAAACTTTGGCTGTAGTGAATTTTTTGGAAAAAAATCTTATTATCTAAAAAGAAGTAAGTTATTTTAAATGCCATCAAAATTGAGAGGATCAGTATTGAATCTTGGTATAAATGTATAGAATCTGTTTGCACAAGGCTTCAGTATTTAAGGAAATTTCAGGGAAAAGCTGGCCCACACAGTTATTTTATCTGTTTTTTAAATTTTTGTGTATTTCTGTGTCTTAAGCCATTTGCTCCCAAACCTGCTAAAACTTAAAACACATCCAGCGCCCCTCAGCATCCACCCATGGGGTCAGCTGTGCACTACATAGTCTTTCTACCTATATATTATAACATTGTTCATCAGTAAAGCAACTAAGAATATGTTTTGTGTTTTTTTACATTTATTTCCGTCCAGAGTTGCATTCATTTTTCGCCAAGATCTTGTATTGATGACGGGAGAGTCGGAGCGCTGCATAAAGTCTTCTCCAGCACATCCCAAAGATTCTCAATGAGGTTAAGGTTGGGACTCTGTGGTGGCCAATCCATGTGTGAAAATGAAGTCTCTCTCATGCTCCCTGAAGTACTCTTTCACAATTTGAGCCCAATGAATCCTGTCATTGTCATCTTGGAATACAAAGAAAAAATCCATTTATGGAAAAACCTGGTCATTCAGTATATTCAGGTAGTCAGCTGACCTCATTTTTTGGGCACATAATGTTGCTGAACCTAGACCTGACCAACTGAAGCAACCCCACATCATAACACTAAGTTCACTGAGGTAGCGGTAAAACCAAGTCTACCAGCATTTCACTGTGGCACAACACCTTTTAGTGAGTTTAATGGCTCCTCCTTCCAACCCCCTCATTACAATCACAGTGGGAGCTCAATGAACAAAAGCTTCTCATCTGCTAAGATTAATACGGCTACTAACTGTCACTTAGATAAACAGGCACTTTAGAAAAGAACCTGGAGCTTCACGTTGTGTTGTCTTATGAGTAAATATATTGTATTTGGCGAGATTCTGACTGAACATTATGCAAACCGGGTTTGTTTTAGTAGCTCGAGCTGTTTATTCTATAAACACACACAGTCTAAAAAATGGGCCAAGCCTAAAACCACAATAAATTTTGTTTATTATTGTTGTAACAACAAATCAGTGGTGTGGAAATGAGCAAAAATTAAACAAAAATGGATAAAATAATTTGGTGTGGGACAGCATTGCCCTTAGATTCCCTTCAACACTGAAGCATTGTGGGTAAACTTGCAGGCAGATTTTTAGACAAAGACTGAATGTTGTTCCTCTCTGTTATTTTTGGAAACATTTGTATATCCATACATGTTAGTTTGAATTTTACAATAAATATTTAAACAATAACTGT
This sequence comes from Heterotis niloticus, assembly GCA_018136845.1. NCBI lineage: Eukaryota > Metazoa > Chordata > Actinopteri > Osteoglossiformes > Osteoglossidae > Heterotis > Heterotis niloticus. The sequence continues at coordinate 20,423,617 of CM030906.1, forward strand.
GATTTTACTTTTGTGCACAAGGAGATCATACAAGCAAATGTCCCTGTGTTTAGCTTCTTTCACAAAAATTCACTACAGCAAAATTTCAGCAGAAAATGGTGGTGCAGAGGCTCTCAAGAAGGTACAGTAGGTATTTACCATCCAGTCCATCCTAACATCACACAGTCTGCGTTGGTCCACAGCACATTTATGGAAAAAGCCCCCCAGGTCCATTTTTTATCCAAGAGTGTTTATATGGCAATAATGTGCATCTCCAAGTGAGAAACACTGCAGACAGAGCAGAGCCCTCAGGCTGAAAGGAAAGGCTGTAGAGCAGCAAAGCCAATGAGCCACAGAAATGTTTTTTGGCATTGACCAGAAATCCCGTACAACATTTTCTTTTATACTTACGTTTCTCATCTGGGATACAAATTCACATTTTACTGTTATCTACTGCCTTCTAAAGTCAAAATCAAGTTATCATATAAAGCAAATAGAATTTATGGGGTCAAATCTGTGTAGAGCATACATACACATCACCATTTTAATTTTTTGAAGGCATCACACATTTTTGGTGCATTCTGGAAATGGTCTTGTCATCCCATGGGAGCACTTCTTATAAAATAGGTCTTGGTTGGGGGTGCTGTGAGATATTACAGATCAAAAGATGCTGGGGTTTGAGTTTGCAGCTCAAGCTGCTGCCAGTCGACCCCAACAAGCCATGGAGTTTCTGCATCTTTCACCTGCAGGATGACTACTTTCGACTGGGTTAACCCAGCAGGTTGGTACCTCAGGTCTTGGTTTGTCCAGGATAAATGCTGTTGTATGTATTATATCCTTTCGCAAGGCCTCTCCTCACTCTATGTTCAAATGCATACCTGGGTGGAGCACATTCCACTAAAAAGACAGAAAAATTGCAGATCAATGCTTTATCACAGGAGGGCAAGGCCATGCTGAGCCATATATCACTACATATTACCTGCTATGGCAACAATATATGGGCTCAGTGCCTCTAATGGGCTGTGGTAGAGCTTCTGTCCAGGACCTTTGTTTTCAGTTGATATTCACATGGACCATGGTCTGAAATAGCATCAACCATGACCACAACTGCAGCTCCTTCAAAATGGTCAAAGGATGTTGGCAAATAGGGGACAGCATTTCTCTTGTCATATGACTGGGGGTCTCAACCAGCAGTAGTAATCTATCTATCTATCTATCTATCTATCTATCTATCTATCTATCTATCTATCTATCTATCTGCAGTACCTTGCAAAAATATTGAAACCGCTTGAAAATTTGTACTTACACATACACTGCCTGGCCAAAAAAGAAGTCACCACCTGAATTGAACTTAGTGTTATGATGTGGGGTTGCTTCAGTTTGTCAGGTCTAGGTTAGCAACATTATGTGCCCAAAAAATGAGGTCAGCTGACTACCTGAATATACCGAATGACCAGGTTTTTCCATAAATGGATTTTTTTCTTCATTTTCCAAGATGACAATGCCAGGATTCATTGGGCTCAAATTGTGAAAGAGTACTTCAGGGAGCATGAGAGAGACATCATGTTCACACATGGATCGGCCACCACAGAGTCCAGACCTTAACCCCATCGAGAATCTTTGAGATGTGCTGGAGAAGACTTTACGTGGTGGTCCGACTCTCCAGTCATCAATACAAGATCTTGGCAAAAATGAATGCAACTCTGGACGGAAATAAATGTATTGAAATTGCATAAGCTTATCGAAATGGTTCCATGGCGATTGCGTGCCGTAATCAAAGCTAAAGGTGGTCCAAGGAAATAGTTTTGGCCGGGCAGCGTATATTTCCAGTCAGCGTTTTTACTGTGAATTCATATGTGATTGCAGTAAACTGTTGGAGCCAAAATAAGCTGTGTTTGCAGATGTTTTAAAGAAAATGAAAAAAGTTAAATATCTGGTTGTGTAAAAATTAATCCCCCACACATTAATATTTGGTAGAATCACCTTTTGCTGTAACAACACCATGAAGTATTTTGGGGTAAATTAAGTTTCAGTTGCACACACCGTTTGGGAGATTCTTTCCCCATCTTGTCTTGGCAGCAGATTTTTCAAGTTGGTTGGTTGGTCTATCTGACACCTGGTTAGGGCAGCTGCTTTTCCACCTCTAGGTTGCTAGTTTGAATCCCACCGCTGCAGCACCTTTATTCCAGGAACCTGAACTAAAAAAAAAAGTCATATTTATTATGAAAAAAAATTGTAAAGGAGCCAACAGTGAGGCAAATAAAACACTAATGTGCTAATCAAAGGCGAAATTAAATATTTTCAGCATCTTTTTAAGGGTACCGACTGAACCTAAACCTCTAAAACACATCGGGGTTTAGTCCCGGAATTCCGGCACGCGGTGAGGCGAAAGCTGCAAATATTCAGCGGACTCCGAATCCTTTCCGGTGAAAATGGGTAAACGTGTAATATTTAACGCTGCAAGTTGATTCCAACAAAGGTGTCCAATAAACAAAGGTGAAATCTGAGCTGCATTATTAATTCATAAATTAATCATTTATCCTTCATGCAGGATTGGGGCATGAAGAGAACGCTCGTGCGTGTCCTGGATTGGGTTCTGCCGGATTTTTGCCCTTTATTTGCCCGGTTGCGATGAAGGGGGAATAATAAAAACAGGGTCAAAAAGGGTAAAAAAAAAAAAATTGACACGCACAGATCGCGGGGCTCTGGGCTCGTGAGCAGCTGTGCTCGCGGCTCGTCACGTGGTCACGCCGCGGTCTCCTTATAGAGGCACGCGGCTCCTCCTGAGCTTCAGTTTCACGTAAAAAGGAGACGCGTTTTGTTATATTTTTCGGTTTAAAAACGCAGAGGAGTCATTGTTTTCCTGCTTGAAGATTTTTTTCCTCCCTATAAGTTATTATTTTTTTTAGGTTATTATAAACGACTTATGCGTAAAACAGGGAGTCGTTGCTTCCTCGGACGACTGACGAACATTTGCTCTCCCCAGAAAGCGAACTTTGGAAAATGACGATGGAAAGTGAGCTGTGAAATTGGGGAAAAGAGTGACTTTTAAATATGTCGTAGAAATGAAGGAGCGTTCTTGCAAGACGACACTGGAAACCGCGGCAAGTTTTTTTTTGGGGGGGGGGATCAACAGGTACGCGCATCCCTTTGAAACGTGAAAGTGGGGAGATCGATTTTACGCGACTGCTGAGTGGATTTAAGGTGAAGTAAACAGCAGTTCTAGGATCAATGCTGCGGCCCCGATGGATGGAGGGATGGACGGACGAACAGTGGATCCACAACCCACCCTGCTGAAGTTCTCAGCTTGAGATACTGAGGGGATGTTTTTGGATGGTTGACACCAGACCGTTTGCAGCCGCTCATTCGGCGAGGAAGGATGATGTCCTCCTCTTCCTTCACGCCAGTTTTTCTTGCACGGTGCCCTCAGATGCCACGCTGGTCCTCCCCGCTGTTTTTTGAGCCACGCATCATGCGCGCGTAAAGCCGCGGTGCGATTACCACAGCCCAGAATGTTCCAAGAGGAGGCCGGCGCGAACCTCAGCTCCGCCGCCCCGCCGGAGAGCCTCTCCCGCTCGGGCCACGCCGTGGTGTCCGTCTTCCTGGGCTCCATCATGCTCTTCGGCTTCCTCAACAACCTGGTGGTGCTGGTGCTCTTCTGCAGATTCAAGGCGCTGCGGACGCCGGTCAACATGTTGCTGCTCAACATCAGCGTGAGCGACCTGCTGGCGTGCGTGTGCGGGACGACGCTGAGCTTCGCGGCGAGCGTGCGGGGCCGTTGGCTCGCGGGCGCGCGCGGCTGCATGTGGTACGGCTTCGTCAACTCCTGCTTCGGTGAGTGACGCGCGCGGGCCCCGCAAAGCTTGCGGAAAGATGGCGAGTCGGAGGGGCGCGTGTCGGGCGATGGGACGTAGGTTCGGTGCCGGCCTTGTTCGGGTGGAATTAGTTTCCCGCCCACAGTCCAAAGATGTGTTTCCGGCACGCTGGAGACTAAATTGTTGTGGTGTTGACCTCCACTTATAGCACGTATAGCGGCAAAATGTATTTATTTGCAGGATTTGTGTGTCATACTGAGATAGAATAGAATAAACCTTTATTATCCCACGAATGAGAAATTTAGGTGTTACAGAGCTCTTTCACAAGGGGAATATAGGAGAGAACAAGTAGTTAGTAAGAAGGACAAGAACAATTAAGTTAGCAATCTATGTACAAAAATAAAATAACCCTATATACATAAATAATTTATAAATAAATTAACCAATTTAGGCTGTGTTGTGCAGTCTGACAGCTGCTGGTAGGAATGACCTACGGTAGCGCTCCTTTCTGCACTGTGGATGTAAGAGTCTGCTGCTGAACGAGCTACTCGGTGCTCGTACAGACTCATGTAGGGGGTGGTAGGTGTTGTCCATGATTGATGTCAGCTTGGACAACATCCTCTCCTCCCCAGCCTGCTCGATGGACTTCAGAGAACAGCCCAGGACAGAGCTGGCCCTCTTGACCAGTCTGTTGAGTTTCCCCCTATCCCTCTCCGCAGTTCGGCCACACCAGCAGACCACAGCATAAAGGATAGCAGATGCTACCACAGTGTCATAGAATGTCCTTGAGAGAGTCCTGTTAACCCCAAAGGACCTCAGTCGCCTTAGCAGGTGAAGGCGACTTAGACCCTTTTTATAAAGTGCCTTCGTGTTTGTGGACCAGTCCAGTTTATTGTTGAGGTGAACACCCAGGTACTTGTACTCCCCCACCGTCTCAATGAACAAACCCTAGGTGGTCACTGCCGTAATAGGGGGTGACTTCTTGCTAAAGTCAATCACCGGCTCCTTCGTCTCGCTGGCAGTGATGCGAAGATGGTTCTGTGCGCACCAGCTGACAAAGTCATTGGTGACCCCCCTGTATTCCAGTTCCTTCCCTTCTGACACCCGACCAACAATGGCAGTGTTGTCCGAGAACTTCTGGAGATGGCAAGTGTCCGTGTTACAACTGTAGTCCGCAGTGTATAGGGTGAAGAGGAAAGGGGCGAGTACTGTTCCTTGTGGGGCCCCCGTGCTACTGACTACCACCTCAGACACACAGTCCTGGAGCCACACATACTGGGGTCTACTGATGAGGTAGTCAATAATCCACGCGGACAGTTGATGGTCCACTCCTGCTCCCTCCAGCTTCCCCCTCAGCACTGAGGGCTGGATTGTGTTGAAGGCACTGGAGAAGTCAAAAAACATGACTCTCACAGTGCTCCTGGCACTCTCCAGGTGAGAAAAGGCCCGATGCAGCAGGTAGATGACGGCGTCATCTACCCCGATGTTCGGCTGGTAGGCAAACTGCAGCGGGTCTAGATCCCTCCTGACTAGAGGGCGAAGGTGGAGAAGTATGATCCTCTCCATCGTCTTCATCAGGTGCGAAGTTAGGGCAACGGGTCTGAAGTGGTTCGGCTCCTTGGGGTGCCTTGTCTTTGGGACTGGCACCACGCAGGACGTCTTCCACAGAATGGGGACCCTCTCCAGGCTGAGACTGAGGTTAAAGATGTACGTGATAACCTCACAGAGTTGACCTGCACAGTCCCTCAACAGTCTGGAGCTGATTCCATCCGGACCCGTGGCCTTCCTGGTTTTCATCTTCATTAGTTGGCTCCGCACCTGGTCAGTTGTGATGGAGAGGCTGCAGTGTAGGGTGTATTTGGGTGACTCCTGATGAGCGGCATGGGGGGAGGGGGAACTAGAGCCGTTGGAGGACAAAGGGGGTAGATGGGGTACAGCTAATGTCCCTGGTGCCGTGGGGGGTTGCAGAGAGGTGTGAAGGAGGTGTGATGAGCTCTGGCGGATGGGGGAGGGAAGGGCTTCTGAGTCAAACCTGTTAAAGAACTGGTTCAGTCTGTTAGCCCAATCCTGGTCTCCAGACTCTGGACCCCCTCCGCTCGTTGTGCTCTGTCCGGTGATGTTATTTAGTCCTCTCCACACACCTCTGGTGTTGCTCTGCTGGAGCTGCTCCTCCAGCTTCCTCCTATAGCTGTCTTTTCCCCTCCTTACTTCTCTCCTTAGCTCCTTCTGTACTCCCCTCATTTCCTCTCTGTCTCCTGATCTGAAGGCCCTCCTTTTCTGCTCCAGCAGAGTCCTCAGATCTGGGGTCAGCCATGGCTTGTTGTTGGAGTATCACCGTACCTTCCTGGTCAGTACAGTGTTATCCACGCAGAAGTTGATATAGTCTGTTATGCATGTTTTTAGACCGTCAATATCCTCCCCATGTGGGCTGCATAGCACCTCCCAGTCTGTGGTTTAGAAACAGTCTTTCAGTGCCATGCTTGCCTCTTTAGACCATCCTCTCACATACCTTGTAGTGGGGGGTTGTTTGCACACTAAAGGTATGTATGAGGGAACCAGATGGACCAGGTTATGGTCTGAACGGCCCAGTGGGGGAAGGGGTGATGCTCTGTATGCATCCTTAGTATTTACATATAACAAGTCCAGTATTTTGTTGTCCCTGGTGCAGCAGTCCACATACTGGGTGAAGGTAGGGAGGGTTGAGGACAAGGAAGCATGATTGAAGTCCCCAGAGATGAAAAGGAAAGCTTGGGGGTGTGATGTCTGCAGCTGGGACACAACTGTGTGAACTTTCTCACATGCTGCTGCCGCATCCGCCGGCGGCGGAATCTAAACAGTTATCGCGATGACTTGCGAAAATTCCCGCGGCAGGTAATACGGTTGGATGCCAACTGCTAATAGCTCCACATCCCGTGTACAGCACTGCTCCTTAACACCGATGTGCCCCGTATTACACCATCTCTCGTTCACATACATCACAATACCCCCACCTTTCCTCTTGCCGGTATCCTTCGCGTTCCGGTCCGCTCTCGCCAGGTGGAATCCCGGTACAGCCACGTGAGAGTCTGGATTGAGGTGTGTCAGCCAAGACTCCGTGAAGCACATCATGCTAACCTCCCGGTACTCCCTCTGAAGTCTGGTCAGCGCCGTTAGCTCGTCGATCTTATTAGGGAGAGATCTAACATTCCCCATAATGATCGAGGGTACAGATGGTTTGTACCGTCTCTTCCGCTCCCGACATTTAACTCCAGCTCTACAGCCCCGTCTCCTCCGCCGTAACTCCCTGGGGATCTCTGGTCTTTCTCTGGGGTGTATCAGCTGGTTGCTAAGCGCTAACAGCTGATCCCGGGTGTAAACAATGAAGCCATTACTTGGCGAATCTCCACGTACCGGTTTAAACAGTCCGTATATGATTAAAAAACAAAAAAATAAGTTCACAAGTTTCTTCCAACTAACAAACTTGTGAGTGGTTAAAATAAAGAGTGAAAAGAGCAAGGAAAATAGATTAAATAAGTCAAAGGAATGGAAGGTGGTCAGAGCTCCTGTAACTAGCTGCCTCTCTTGTGGCGCCATGATGTTCAAATGAGATGCAGAAACTGAATTATTGGAATAATAATCAGGCAACCGTTTAAGTATTTTAGAAGCCATCAAAAGCAAGGAACAGCATTGAGTATTTTTGTAAAAATCCATCTGCAAGTTTACCCACAATGCTTCAGTGTTTAAGGAAATCCAAGGGAAAAGTTGCCCCAAAAGAAGTTATTTTATCCATTTGTTAAATTTTTGCTGTTTTCTTGACCACTGATTTGTTGTTACAAACACAATAAATGAATTTCTTGACATTGTTGGCTTGGCCCATTCTTTGCCCCAGAGTGTATGACAAAACTGAATTGAATGCAGTGCTGACTTTGGCAGAGGTTATCTAAGCATTTGAAGCATAATTTGTACATGTGTCAAGGGTCTTATTGAGGAAAAACAAAACAACTTTTTAACATTTATTATTAACTGAGTATTCTTGAGAAGCTGCTCCTAGAAAAGAGACTAGAAATTGAACAGAATAACCTACATGACCTGAGGGAGCTGCCGCTAAGAGGGGCTGGAAAGCACAGTGAACATCAGGCCCTAAAGCCGAGCAGAGCAGCAGGCGACCAATCTGGTCTACAGATTAATGGCAAATGAGACTGGAGCTGCAGTTCATGATGCTTAAGGGTACAACACCACTGTGCACCCAAATCATGAACTGGCCACCTTGTAGAGGAGCATGGCTCCCGAACAGCTATGCTATGGGTCGGTGTCCTAAGCTGCCTCACATTAGGGGGACAAGGTGTAAGGATGCCCTTCAGGTAGGACGGACAGATTCAGCCTCAAGCTGGACTTTGATAGTTTTGGTTCTCTATGACAAATGAAAGTGACAGTCATAGCCCTAAATTGATTTAATGAATCAGGCTCATCTGGGGGGAGGGTGGTCAATTTAGGAAGATGTTTTATGTACTGCCATCAGTTTCAGGTTTCAGCAGATGGTTCTATCAGCCCAACTTGCTTCTCCTCATTCACGCAAAGGTCAGACAGGTGAGTGCAGACTGAACGGGAAGTGACCAGTGATGGGCAGCAGGTAGTGTAGTATTTGAGGCCGTTGCCTCACGTGGTGTCTGCTGTGTCTTACAACATCAACTGTGGTACCCTTATTTCCTACGGTAAAAACACTCGCTTGCATTTGGTGACCGTAAAGTCAATTACTTGCAACACTGCAGCTCGCCTTGGCAGGAAAAAAGGTGTCAGCTGAGCGAAGGTTCACAGAGGAGTCGGTCTGTTAATTTTTGCATCAATTTGTAATTTCTTTAATGCGGAAAATAAAAAGTAATTGTCCCTGGCAAAACTCTTATTTTCTTGGTTTAAGTGAACATTACTGTTTATAAAGATGTGTAGACACACATCCGTAAATTAGTTTTTAACAGCATGTGCAGCAGATCATTGGTAGCATGTTTATTAGAAATGATCGGAAATGCTACATCCCGGCATTGTTTAAAACAGAAAATTGTTGCATGCATGATTTCTTGTGGGTAAATGGGTGCAGAAAACAAAAATATTACATTGCTGTGACCCCTGAGGAGTTTTGCTCATGTTAACTAGTCTGGCTCTCCTACCAGTATAGCAGGTGAATCTGGGAGGGATTAAGGGAGGTGAATGAGCTTGCTTGTGTGGAATGGCCTGGAAACTCCCACCTTGCAGCCATGGAACTACAACTACAATCACTTCAGAGCTTTTTTTATTTTTTTTATTTTTTTAAAAATCTATACAATTGGTCACTTTTTACATCTGTTCCTTTGCATGTAACCATAACCTGTATGAATTTGAGAGTGCAAACAGAAGGATATTCTTTATCCACTCTGTGACTCACATTTGGAACAGAAATAAATAACAGAACCTTTAATGAGAACCGAGAATGGTATTTAAAAAAAAAAAAAAAAAGGTGACGTTCTAGTAGGAAAATTTTAAACCAACTGTGTAAGAGTCTCAACTAGAATGAGAATGTAGGTGAAATTGTTCAGCTGCTAACTTTTACACAGATTACTATACTAACTAGTAGTTAACCTCAGCAGGCCCGATTGCAACTGTTCAAAATCTGCTCACCTGTGCCTTTCTTCACTCTGGGGCAAAAATGGGGCCAAATCAAAACCTGCAATAAATTTAGTTTATTGTGGCCATCAAATCAGCAGTGTGGAAATTAGCAAAAATTAAATAGATAAAATAACTTAAGTGGGGCAGCCTTTCCTTAGATTTCCTTAAACATTGAAGCTTTGTGGGTAAACTTGAAGATGGATTTTAACAGACTCAACGTTGTTCCTCTTACCTTTAATGTCAACTATTAATAAGCAAACACTTTTCTTTTTGGATAATGAAAGTCTTGGATCAGTTATTTTTGGAGATGTTTGTACATCCAGACATGTTGGATTGAATTTTACATTAAACATTTGAAAGATTACCATGATTTTACTTTTGTGCACAAGGAGATCATATAAGTGAATGCCCCTATGAGTGGCTTTTTAAAAAAAAAAAAAAAAATACTACAGCAAAAGTTTACCAGCAAATGAAGGTAGAGAGGCTCTCAAAAAGGTCCAGTAGATGTTTACTTTTTTCTGGGAACAGTGTCTGTGATTGCTGCTGGATGCTGGGTTTCCTCACTCCGTTACACATCTGAAACAGGAGCTGGGACAGAGCCGAGAACTGGAAGCCTTCATTCTTCTGGTTATTTGGAATACTAGTCCCTAATGTCAAACGTTCTACGTCCAGCCACCAGTGCCAACCCATGAGCTCTTATTAAGGTTTCCCCCACCCAAAGTACTTCACCGTCCATTTTTAACTTTTTTTTTTCTTTTTGGTGGTCATTAAACACCACCCCCCGGTTAGTGGTCACATGTATCAGAGTTGGTTTTTGTCAAACTGAACTTGAACTGAGCCAAGATTTAAGCCAAACATCTGCAGTTCCAGATCAGTGCTCATGGACACAGCAGGGGATTTACAGCCAGTGGAGGGGTTAGATATGTCTGACCTGCCACCCAAGTGAGCTCCCATACATGGTCAGGTAATTTAACTGCAAACAGAATCAAGGAAGGAGGGGCACACGCTTAGAGAAAAACCGCACTACACACAGTGCCAAGCTCATCAGGTGTGTGTGCATGTTGGACTTGCATCAGCAGATTGCTTCTCTTCTCTCCAATAGAATGTCCTAGTTTGCTCAGGTCAAAACATTATGAACAAGCAGCTGTGTAAATATAAAAAGTATTTATTGAGGTATTTTAAAAGCCATCAAAAGTGAGAGGAACAATACTGAATCTTTGTGTTAAAGGCTGTCTGAAAGTTTACCCACAAGGCTTCAGTGTTTAAGCAAATCTAAGGGAAAAGCACTGAAAATCTAAAATTCCTCATAGGGCCTTGGCCATGGTTTTGATCTGGTTTCAAATCCAGCTTAGTCTGCGCAGAGGTTGCAGGTTCTCTGTGTTCATGTTTCTCCCTGCAGTCCAGAGATCTACATGGAAGAAAGTCATAGTGCACTACACCCTCTGCTATTTTCAAAACTGTGTGTAGTTGCCAAGACCCTGTAGGACTTTTCACTTTCCAGTCTTTTTCTGCTAAAAATGCTCCTTAAATTGAACATCCACAAAACTCAAACAGGCAACGCATTAATGAGCATCTCCACATTTTATTCCAGACACCTATAAACATGTGGGTCCAAAGGGGTGCCTTTCACCCTGTGTTCAAGTTCAAGATGTTCTTTATGCCCTTTAATGATTTCCAGACCCCTTTTCATTTCTGCTTTCCATGAGGGCCATAAAATTCAGAAACTGATGCAACTGGTGCAACTGCTGCTTTAGCATCCACTCATGAGTGAGTGACCTATTAACTGAAAATGCACATCTTTGTACTGCAGCGGGAAACCCACACAGACATGGGAAGAACACGCAAACCCTGTACGGGCTGAGCTGGATTCAAACCCACACCTGGCCAGCCCAGACAATCGATCAGATTGAATTAATATGCATCTACGTTGAAAACGCCACGAAGCTTTCGTTTATCCAAATATGCAAATGAGCAGACACTGCTGTATATCTGTAGCCTAGCAACCAATTGGACACACTTAACACCGTTTCCCTTAGTAGGTGTGGAGAGGGGGGATGGTAGTGACATTTCAAGGTTTTGCTTTTCCATTTGCAAGGATATACAACTCCTTGACAGAGAAATTGACTGCTGTGCCGAAGAGCCCTCCGCACTTCTAACAAATAAATATAAAAACGAGTATCAATATTAACACTTGACCTTCTCCATTTTCTTCCAGGAATCGTGTCCTTAATCTCGCTGGCCGTGCTGTCATACGACCGCTACAGCACTTTGACGGTGTGCACCAAACAGGTCCCTGACTACCGCAGGCCCCTCCTTGCTGTGGGGGGGTCCTGGCTGTACTCCCTGTTTTGGACAACGCCCCCTCTGCTGGGGTGGAGTAGCTACGGCCTGGAGGGAGCGGGGACTACCTGTTCTGTGACGTGGACGGCCCGGACTGCTGGGTCCCACTCCTACATCATCTGCCTGTTCATCTTCTGCCTGGTGCTTCCTGTGCTGCTCATGGTCTACTGCTACAGCAGGCTGATGTATGCTGTCAAGCAGGTGGGTGCCTCCCTGTGGCACCAGCCATGCACTGCAAGGCTGCTGTTGTCAACTTTGCTGAATGAAGCTTTCGACACTTTTGGGCTGATGTGCAGGACCAGAGGCGCATTTTGTGTTTCACCGTGGCAACCTAAAGTATACGCAGGTGTAGACTGAATTTAAGATATAATTGTCTAAACCATTCTTGCATTGCTTCAGTCCTGAAAGTTGTGTGTTGCCTTCTAATGACAAGAAGTCAGAGTTTACATAAGTTACCGTGTTACAAGGGGTAAAATCCCTGCTCAGGTCTGCTTCACATTTACTAGTATGATGTGCAGATCCTGTAGAGGTCACACCTCAGAGACCTTAGTAGATGCTGAAACAGATTATTGGAATTGGCGGTGTCTGCAGACTTTTTTTTTTGATGTGAACCTTGAACATCCTGTCAGCAAATTTTGGTGTTTTGGTGAGGCGTGTTTATCATTTAAGTAGATGTTGTCTGTGAGAACTGCTGGTCTTTGTGTTCTTTAATGGTTGTATGGGTGTTCGGTGCAACGTGAAACTCCCTGATGTGTCACTGGTTTCACTGTAGTTTGTGGAATCCCAGATTCTGCAATTAATTCTGCAAATTATTGCTTTTCATTTTGTTACTCGTATCAGTTAAGTGAATCTGCCATCAGTGGTATTTGATGACTGACAGAAATGCATCTCCTCAAGTCTGGATTTCTGTTCATTTAAATGTCAAATGTCCTCTGGACGCCTTACTTTGTGAAAGGCTTTTCTTGTACGGTTCACAAAACACACATGCTGTGCTTCTACACTGCAGTACTTCCTGCATTTAATTGCTGTGGTGTCAGTTGTCTGATAGACAGTCTCCAGAAAGGTAAAGTACATACATGGCCAAAAAACGTGTGGGACCCCCCCATGGCTAAGCTGAGCTGTTTCAGTTGCACCCATGGAGTATACAAACACATTCTAGACAATTGTGTGCTTCCAGCTTTGTGGCCACAGGGAAGCCCCTTTCCTGCTCCAGCATGACTGTGCCCCCCCAGGAACAAAGTGAGCTCTATAAACACAGGGTTTGCCCACATTGGTGTGGAAGAACTTGAGTGACTGCACAGAACCCCAGCCTCAACCCCAACGAACACCTTTGGGATCAATTGGAATGCCAACCCATGAGCCAGACCCTCTCGGTGCCTTCATATTAATGCCCATGGGTTTGGAATGGAAAGTTCAACAAGCACATATGGGGGTGATGCTCAGGTGTCCACACACTTTTGGTCATATGGTGAATCTGTCTATTCTGTATCCCAATTTCATCTGTACAGAGCTGAAGCGGAGTAGGTGAGCCAAAAAGGGCACTGCCACCATTGTGAGTGTCTTACTCACTCACTATTGTCCTCTGCTTATCCAAGTCAGGGTCCGAGTGGTCCAGAGGCCAACCTGGAAAGGTGGTGAGGGTAACACCCTGGGTGGGATGCAAGTTCATGGTAGGCTTCCTAGATGTGTGAGGAAAAATTAAATTATGGAAAACCAGCAGCTCTCTTTTTTTTTATTTATTTTTTTTTTTAGATGAACCTGAGGAAAGGAGAGCAGGAGGTAGCAAGCTGCTGTTCCTGCTCTCAACTTGACTTAAGACAAAGCCAGAGAACCCCACACATTACTGCAACCTGTTATTAGCACACCTGATGCAGGTGAAATGGGAGTATTAGGGTAGGATCCGCACAACACTTCTTTTGTCGGGGTGAGCAACACTGCTCAGAATGTAGGAGACTAACATGTTCTGATCTTCAACTGGGGTACCTATCCTCTTTGGGGGGGTGGGGGGGTGATCTCTCCAGTAATTCAGCCCCAGTAAGGAAGCAGCTGCTTGGCCCTTTTGAAATCCGTGGCTTGACTGAGGATTCCTACACAGAGACAAGGCCGAGCGGAAGCGACGGACTCACTGCCTCCTTATCTCAAGGAAAAAATGGAAGTTGGCTGGGCTCTCGGGAAGTACAAATAAAAGCAAAACATTTCCTATTACAAATAAAAAAACCTGTTAGTGTTATCTGCGAATCCCAGCTGGTCTTCTGTCCTTTAGATCAAGGCAGTTTCAGGATGAGTTATGGTACTCAGTTCAGACAGGCCGACCTGGAGAATTACATCTCCAGCAGGGTGAGAAGAGCGATAAACAACAGACATAAATCATTAGGCTTCCATATGGGTGTTGATTTTTTTTTTTATTACAATAAAATATTTTATTAAAGCCAAATAATTTATTCAATAGTTTTATAAATTAAGAAGTTTCAGTTGTGTGAACATCTAAGAAGAGGTTGTCAATCTCAAAGTGGGACAAATGTGAGCATTTTGGATAGATATGCATTTGAAAGCAACATTAGAAAAATTTGAGCCATAAACCAATTAAATTACAAATAAATGTGTAAGGTTTCATTGAATCACCTGTTCTTACAGTTAAATGAGAGCAAATGCAAGTGGCCACTTGCCTGTTCTGTCCCATACAGATACCCAACCATGGGGATCCTGCTGCTCCAAGACTGCCTCACATTCACCTGTCTCTCTCGTCCCAGGTGGGGAGGATCCGGCGGAGCGCCGCCCGTAAGAGGGAGTACCACATCCTGTTCATGGTCATCACCACAGTGGTGTGTTACCTGCTGTGCTGGCTGCCCTATGGTGTGGTGGCCATGATAGCCACCTTCGGGCGCCCAGGCCTCATCACGCCCATTGCTGGTGTGGTTCCCTCTATCCTGGCCAAGAGCAGCACGGTCATCAACCCGCTTATCTACATCCTCATGAACAAGCAGGTGAGCTGCATCCTTGCCCTGCAGAAGGTCCACCGCTCCATGCGATGACGCCGTTCCTTTCCCCCTGAAAACTCAGGGAATGCATGGCGTGCAGGATTAAAGCATGAGTCGTATCAGCCTTTAGTTCCTCTTTATTTACAGAGTACAAAATAAACATGAAGGGAAAAGAAATGCATACAAACTCTCTACCAAAGTGTGTTCAATACAAACGGAGTCAATCTAACAAAAGGACCAAAACATTAAGGAGAAAATGTCATTAAAAACATCCCAAGGTTACAGAAAGTGAACTGATTTAATTGACTACTACTTATTATCGACCGTCTTTTCTAGTCCTGGCAAAATTTAAGGCTGTTCATATAACAAAGTAGCAGAAGTTTGACACTGAAAATTGTACTACAGTGTACATCCAATTCACAACACGCAAGAGGAGGCAGAAAATAGAAACCACCCCCTCGTGGACCAGTTATTTAATGCCGTTTGGAGGCACAGCACCCCCTCCCCAAGGGAGAAAACAAAAACATTTGGCACAGTATGGAGTTTTTACTGTTAGAGAACAAGGCATTCGTTTTGATAAGTGCTTGGAGAACGACATACTTGTGCTATTTCGCGGGTGACGCGCGGCACGCACTGAGCGGTGAAGGTGCGGCGTAGTCCGTGTGGCTTCCTCAGGCCATGAGCCGCACTCCGCTTTCTGGCTCGGAACGCAAGTGCCACGGTGACCTGGAAAAACAAAACTCAGGAAAACTCCCGTGCTCCCGTCTTCTGTTTTATATGGCAAATTTCTCCACGATTTCGTGAATGAGTGTACAATCGTTTCAGCAGCGTAGTACAACTTCAGAGAACGACAATCATCCTGGCAATATTCTACCGGTCTAATAGCACACACTCACTGAGTTCTCTACACCATTTAGTCTGTCCACATGCAAAATTTACAGGTTTCAAGTATTGCACTGCAGAAATGTTTGAATCACAGTTTTTCCTCCCTGTCCCATTTTCTCCCCAGACAGAGACGATGGTACTGAAATTGTCTGTTTGCATGGAGGCTGTAGGCGGAGATACTGCTGCTATCCATTATCCACATGGATCAACTAGCTCTGTTCTGGACTTTTTTTTTTTTTTTTTTTAAATTAAGGTGTCTTTCACTATTGCTAGCCTTTGTGCCAAGTACCATGCTCTGGTAAATGCTCTGGAAACTCAACTTGCTTAAAAACAAGGAATATATCTTACTGTGTACACATAAAGCAAAGGGTGTGCTGCATGAGTTGGGAGGACACGCATGACACAGTTGCAGGTGCGGCGGCACAGCCCTCTACCTGCAGAACCTCCATCGAGCAGACACATGGGAGAGAAAGTGATGCCATGAGAGCAGCAGATCAAAGGCTTAACATTGAGATGGCAGGGTATCTTGATGACGTTGTCCACACTGACCAAGAGGACCATGGTAGAGAGAAACACCTGTGAACATTCAGAATGGAGGTGACGAGGCACTTGACCTTCTCATGATTACTGCCCCACACCATAGTGAACTGCTGGGATAGGCGTGTCCCACGCGGAGGCAAAATGCTCAGTAGGGTGATCCAAATTTGAGAGAGTCCTTCTGTTGTACCGAAGCCGATGACGTGGTCCGGGTGATAAGTTGAACAATGTGTCACTTTGAGGGAAAGAGCACAGCATTACCCCAGTACACCAACCCATACGCGGGTAGAAAAGCAGCCACTTTGCATTTGGATCACCTTCCATTATAAATAAAGCTCCGCCCCATTCCATATTGCTGAGGAGGAAAAAAAGCTGCATTTTTCAAACATTAATAAATTTCTCAGATCCCTTGCAGGCATACAGCCTCAATGTCAACAAACCTATTCACTTTACATTATTTACAACATCTTAAACCCCTCTGAGTTCAAGCCCCATGAAGGAGTGGCTCTTATTCGCTCCACTTATCTTTGTGTTTCCGCCAGTAATGTGCAGAAATCACCTGCTGCCATTCTACTTCATTAATATCATTAAGCTTATGCACAGGTTGTTCACAAGATTCCAAAAATCCCGCGTCTGAGGGACGCGCGTCACTCAACTCTTGTCCGACACCCAGGTGACGGACAGAAGAAAAACTTCAAACCTGCATTAAAATTACCATCCCATGCTGGCCAATTAGGTGTCACACACACCCACAAAATTAATTTGGTTAAGCAGCTTCAGATACAAATTAAGCTTGAGGAGTAAATCCGCCGAATGCAGTGATTCCGACCCCTCTGTTGTACCCCTGTGTGAGCAGCACTTAATCTGAATGTTGTAGCACATATCCAGCAAAATGAATATCTTCTAAAAAGGTAAACAGACAAAGTTCTGAAAGTGAAGGTACTGACCCGAGAGAAGTTGCTAAAAACAACCGGGCGCATTCGTCCGTTTTCCAGTACGGCACAGCTGTATCTGTTTAAGCCAAATACAGTGTAGGACAGTGATTTCGTTAAGCTTGTAGGGTCGTCCGCCTGTGACCGGTGACAACCCTGCAATCCCTGTTTTCAAAGCAAAACCGTACCACCATTTATCATGATGCAACCCAACCCTCTGAAAATCAGGGCGAGGGAATGCTCGACTGCATCCGATGCCGATGGCTCCACAGCATGCGCGCAGGCAAAAAAAAAAAAAAAAAAAACTGGCTAAAGAAGTCTGAAACTCCACAATAATACAATATAAAACATCTGTACAAATAAAGTGACTCAGACACCCAGGGAGGAAACTCCACTGATTTATAAAATGTACATCTATCTGACTCCTGGCTTAATGTTTATAAAATCGAAATTTGCCCCGGTCTACTGACATGGGGCAGCTTTTAGAAACATTCACAAAGAAAATAAAACCACAGGTAACTTCTTACAACCCCCACCACCACTCACAGATAATGCAAGTCAGCATCAGCCTCGGGCACAGGTGCGGAAAACGACCTGCCAAAAGCAGACCCAGTATGTGTCAAGGTCCGTGCCCGTAATCATACTTCCCAGACTGTGGTGGTGCTATTGCTATCCTAACAAGCACTTTTTTTTCTCAGGCTCAGAAAATGCAAAGAGGAAATTACTTCAAGTGATTTTCGCGTGAAGGTTCTTCTCGCTTTCTTTTCTCCTAATAGGTGAAAAGGTTGAACATCAGTCCAATCACTATGGCCTTGACTGACAGCTACAACTGCATTAACAGCGTACCCTGCGCAGGGTTCTGCCCCTTCCTGAGGAGACGGACGTGGTTATTGCAGCGTTCTGCCCGCATTGGGGTGACGAGTTGGTCACAGGGTCAGGGGTCGCACCTGATGGTGCCGAACCCAGGGAGCGTGACCCTGCCCTTCTTCCGCAGGTCCTGCTCGGAGCCTCTGTTTATGCGCTGGACCAATATCTTCTCGTACAGCAGCGGGTGGTAGGCGCCCAGGGTGCATGCCGCGTCATAGTAGTGCTCGTGGTAGTGGCACAGGTCCGTCTGGCGCACCGAGGGGATGTACTCGTACACATGGACCTCCTTGCACAACGCCATCATTAGGAAAATGCCTGCAAGACACACAGCCAGGAGGCCAACATGCTGAGTGCAACATTTTCCATACAAACCGGTCCAGCCTTCACACCCCACTGGTTTCAAGGCCCATCTCTAGCTCACTGTACAGCTCCAGTCTTAAATTGGCTGCAAACTCCCAACCTTCCTTGGAGCCCCCTTCCTCCTATCCTCCCATTTTCAAGAATGTTCAGTCAAGCAGGAAAAGCACAAATATGTTTATCTGGTCAGAGGATTACTGTAGGGTGAGAACAGCCTCACAGTCGGCGAATACATTTCATTCTCACCTGTTCAAGCTACAGCAGTCTGGCCTTTTCAGCTTTTCGCCACTGTGGACTTTTTTGAAAATAATTGCCATTCTTCCCCCCTCCCCCACCCAGAGATGTACTATAGACATTTAAACTTGATCTGGGAGACAATGATGTCCTACTCTGTTCTCACGTGGAAAAACCCAGCTACTGCCTCCTCTTTTTTTTTTTTTTTGCAGTTGCAATTTTGCTATCCTTTATATATATTTAGTTATTTAGCAGCATACAACAAAGGGAAAACCCAGTCACATTTCAGCAACACACAATTACAGATACATCCACTAAGTACATCATCAGCTTTTCTGCCCACGTTACATCGGTAGTTGAATACAGAATTGATGATGAACCTCTGGTAGACTATGTCACATCTAAATAATAAATGTTGAGAATCAAACCAATTCTCGGTCCCAATTAAGTGGTTTTCTCATCCACTATCTGTTTCACTTTTTTTTTTGTTATTATGAAAGGAAATTGGATGTTAAAGAAACATGGGTGAGATGACTGTACAAGCTCAGTGTCAAATTCCAAAACCGAAAGGACTGCAGCTGAGAATTTAAAATATCAAGAGGTGGAATGCCTGCTTTATGAACCACAGCTCTTGTGTGAACCTCTAGTTTTACAGATGTTTCCTGATCCTCTTCCGTTGCAAGCGGAAGATGTCAGAAAATGGCAACTCCTCCATGCCATCCAAGACCACCATCATCCAGCTCAACCGCAGGGTCCACAACAACACAGTAGCCTGCACCGTGGACCTCACCGGAATCCACCGGGACCGTGCCACCTCCCCCACCGAGCGCAGTGACCTCCCAAACCCCAACCCTGAGGTCACTGCATGATAGCTCCACCCACTCCCATACTTCTTACTCACCTGTAAGTAGCATCCAGCCTTTCCATACTGGTGTAAATACCACCCCGCTACACTACTAGGTGTTTTGTTCCAAAACACGGCATACTTTTCTTTTTACATGGTTGCGTGCACTTGATTTGTCTTTTGCTTGTATATGGACAAACAGATTGTCGCATGTCAGCAGCTACTTTCTAATAAAGTGTGGTATGTAAGATGCTTATGATTTTGAAAATGCATGTGCATTCTGCATACTTATGTACATGCACATTTGCTCATAATATTTTGATGTCAGGGTAACTATAGCATATGTCTTATGTACTTGCACTTGTATTTCTATAGAAATGTATATATAAAATACAAACATATGCATAAGTATATATACATTTTTCCACCTTTTTTTTTGTTGTTTTCACCCATGGACATACACACAAAGCTGAAAAATGGACTGGGGTGCTTTTTTCATAAATGTGCTATGGCCCAATGCAGGCTGTGTGATGTTAGGATGGATTGCACAGTAAACACCTACTGGACCTTCTTGAGAGCTTCTACACCACAGTTTGGTAAACTTTTGCTGTACTGAATTGTTGTGAAAAAAGCTGCAAGCAGGGAGAGTCGCTTGAACAATCATGTGCATCTCCCGTTTTATGGTTAACAAATACCAAAATCCTAAAGAAATTGTTTAAAAATATGGTAAATTATGAAAAATTCCTCAAAGGGCTAAAATAAAAAGGTGCTACTGCAATACCGTCCTGTAGAAGGTGGCTTTAACTGAGGTATTACTATACATTTGTGCCAATATTTTTCACACGCTTTCATATATATATGCAACTTACAATTTTTAAATAATACTGCTGAGCATTTGAGGTGGTTACAAAATTAAATGTGTACTTAACTTAGATCTACCTTATAAGAACTACAGAGCCTACTAGTAGCCTGAACCCTGGTTACTAGTTAGGAAAAACATTCTGACCAAAAAACTCAAGGATGTCTGCTTGTTTTAGTCAATAGTTTGCTGTCACACACTTGCAGTTTGTGTTGCTCCACATGGCAGGTGCAAAAGGTGTGTACCTGTGTTGCAGCTCACCTGGTCAGGTTTTTGTGTTTCTGCACTTTGAATGTTGTAAAAATGTCAGTCTTTTTGGATAAATGATATCTGAGAAAAAGGTTTCTGCTGGGCCTGCCTAGTAATCGCTATGCTACCATTCAGTCCCCAACTGAGCCCGTATTCACCACGGTATTTACCATGGTTAAAACAAGTCTCCCCTGAAAGCTCTTGTTTCAATATCACGTTAAATCTAATAGGCACACAAAGATTCATCGATGATGCTTCCATGTGCTCCCTGGTGTCCAACTCCCCAGTGATATGCTGAGATGGACCCCAACTGAGACCAAAGCAGGCTAACAAGCACACGACACCGATGTGCAAATCAGTCAGTCACACATGCAGACAAAATGGAGCAGTCCCACCAGGCTGCTTGAAAGGAGGATTTTCCATAAAGTGAAGGCAAGAGCACAGCCATTACCCACAGCCACCGTGGTGCTTCTGGCCCAGCTGATGAAGAGTCTGAATCTGGTTTACAGACTGCTGCGCGACTTGTCCTCCCTTCTGAAGGGGGGAGTCTGCTTAGGCCTCAAACTCAGGATCCCCCAGGATCCTTCTTTCATTTCCGGAGTTATAGTCTGACATCCCACATCGACGAAGAAAAGCGGTCAGTGTTACCCGCAAGGACACGCATGCACATGCTGGCTCAGACAGTACTGACCGATGAAGCCGGAGGAAGGAGGGTTGGGCTGGATGCTCTCGTGCGTGTT
The DNA here is from genome assembly GCA_018136845.1 of Heterotis niloticus. Lineage (NCBI taxonomy): Eukaryota > Metazoa > Chordata > Actinopteri > Osteoglossiformes > Osteoglossidae > Heterotis > Heterotis niloticus. The sequence goes on from CM030906.1 coordinate 20,444,849, forward strand.
GCCCTGGATCAGGTCCCACAGCTGCCAGATGAACTTGGGGTGGAGGATGTAGAAGGGCTGGGAGGGTTTCTTCTTGCGGTGCTCCGCATACGGAGTGAACAAGTCGTAGTCCGGATTCTTGTACCACTGCGGAAAGAGACGGGAAGCTGAGCCACCCATGCCAATCAAAGCGCAACACACACACACACACACACACACACACACACACACACACACACACACGCACGCGCAGAGCTGGCCACATTACACTGTGTGTCTATAACTGTCACACTAATCGCCTGCTGACCCAGCTACCCGCAAGGAAGCAGCCAGATGGGAAAGAGCCCATTAACACCTCGGAGGACCACATCTCAGCTCCTGCTACAACACCATGGAGCACTTCACTAAATCGGTCCTCTGGCCCCCCAACCACCTCCTTCAGCACCTCAAGCATCCTTCTTGATAATTTTTAAGTATCAAAAAATTAACTTAAGTAAAATAAGTTCCCATTTTTGCTGGGAAATACTTGATCTGCAGCCTGGATTATTGTTTGCTGTTTTACCCCTTTGTCTTCATTTTCCAGAAATTAACAATAGATCTTTTCAAAATCGACTGCGGAACTTGATCGTAGGGCCTTGACCTTCTTAAAACAAATTTACTTTTGGTAACAACTGTTGTGTGCTTTAGATCATTTTAATGACTCAGCATGGTAAACATACGAAGATGATAAAACTGAAGTTGTGTTCATTACCTTGATGTCATGTATGCCCATGTGCTTTGCTGGAAGCCTTAACAGTTGTGTGATAAGGAGAATGGTGGAAATAGGAGGTGTGACCGAAAGAAGTGCGCAGCACCACCCACCTTGTGCAGGTTCACAGTGTATGGTGCGGGATCCCAGGCTACCAAGGTAACATCCTTGTAAAGGCTGCTGGTGTTGAACTGGTGGTTGGGGTTGGCCAGGATCTGTACCATCACAAGGCAGGGAAAGACAACAGACTGTAAAGACCGTGTTCTTCCTGAGCAGGGGGCGGGGGCGACAGCCCTCACATGGCATAATGAAAATTGCAGATGACAGGAAAACCCGTGTGATGGTCCTGCTCTGCAGGAAGCCATTAAATAAATAGGCCTTTAAATAAAACAGTTGGGCAGACCCAGATTACAGGGAGGCCAACAGTGAGATTTCCCGAGGGACCCCGCACCCACTTCTGTTCACCACCGTGGGTTGCAGGGGGCCCACAGCTGGCTCACCTGGGAGTTGATGATTCGCATGGTGGTCTTGCTCCCCACATCGTTCTCATAGCCTTCGGTGGGCGCTGAGTTGAACCGCAGCACAGCCTCATGGGAATCTGGGGAGCAGAACACGTGTCTTAGCAACTGTCGCTGTGGGCTTGACAGGCATCCATCTTGGCTACCTGTTCCAGCCTGCTTCTCTCATCCGCAGGCGCTCGCTCTTCATTAAAAGCACCATCTAGTGGAGAACAATGTACTTACAGCTAAATATTTTTAGTACAGGAGATTTAATCTTAATCAAAGGCTTTACACTGTCTGATATAAGTATAATAACTAAATAGGGATATGATTTAATCGCCCAGACCTTATTTTTTCATCTCTCCCTGTAGCCCAGTTCCATTTTGTCTGAATACCGCTCACAAACCACATATGTACCTGTAGATGATCACTGATGGTGACACAGGTAATTACATCAGCAAAGACATTAAGGCTGATGGGACTAAAAATTATTAGAATGCAGTTCTGAGACTGAAATCTCACACACACACACACACACACACACACACACACACACACACACACACACACACACACACACACACACACACACACACCCATACCCATGTTTCCTGGGTACTAGAAGATGTGTGACTAGGGTGTACCAGTCCCTCCCCCACCTATGAAGACAAGGGGGGGGGAAGGAGAGAAGAAAAAAAAAAAAAAAAAAAAAAAACTGTCCAGACGACTGAGGCCTCAGAAACCTGGTCATGCAGCAGCTGTTGTAAAATACCAGCTCAGATGCCTGCACACTAATTCTTCCTTCTCGCCATTCGTTCCTCTCCAACGTCTGGCTCAGGCCCTTGCACAGATGTGTGTGGTTGGCACATCAACTTCTCGGGACATGGGGTTCATATCAGACTTGTTCCCATGTGCAACAAAAGACTGTGAAGCCAGAAGTCCTTGAGGGCATCGAGTGTGTGGGTGTGGGAAGAAGGAGAGGACCAACGGACCTCATATCCCTCTGGGTTTTGTCACCCAGTAGGCCTGGTTTTATGCAAATGTTCTACTGAGCAGCCACCAGCAGGGGGTTCTGTTCACTTACACTCAGCAAGCCAAATGAACCACATAACAGGGATTTCTATACACAACCTAACCAGACAGTTGAGCAGAAGCAGCTTCTGGTAATCTGTGTCACTTCAGATTCTGCTGATAAAGATCCTTCACCCAAAAAAACCCATCCTGATTTAATGTTAAGATATAAGCGATGCAGTACATTCAAAAACACAGATGTCTGTGTTCTTGTTTTGTTCCTGAAATGAAAAAGCAGGAAACACCACCAGTAAATGCAGACATGTAAAAATCATTGTTTATACTCAAAACTGGTAATTCTGGTTTGCCCGACAACTTCATCCATTTATTTATTTTTTATTTTTAACTTTTGGGCCTCAGCTGTCTGTCACGATTCAGATCTCATATCTTTCAGCTAAAACAGCTGTAAATGCTGTCTGCCCTCCTCTGGTGTTTTCCCCTGAAACAAAGAAAAGTCCTTTACCCATACATTTTTAAAGTAGAACAAAGGGCGATAAACTGAAATAGTTGGCTGCCAGTTCCTACTGTTTGGTGTTCAGCACGCATTTAGAAAAGGAAAGGTATGTGTGTGTTTTCTCAGTTCGCTACACTCCTTGGTTTGTGTTTTTTGTAATTTAAACCGGAGATGGAAAAGGGCAGCAAAACTACACATGTAATGCATTCTGACAAGACTGTTCTTGGTCGTGTGTTGCATGCCAGGAAGGTTGCCTGCCCCAGCCAGCTTGTCAGCGGCCTTTGGGAAGTATCATCACAGTGAGACTTGCTCACAGCAGGTCCAAACAGCTCCTGCCCTGCAGAGTCATCCAGTGGACTCGCTGTCAGAAGCTTGCGTCAGGGTGTAGAAGGAATGGTGAGCACTGCACTTGGAGACACCTTCTGCTGTATCTATATTAACCTCCACGCACATTTCTCTGGTGTTCGTGTCCAAAACGATTATTGTTAACATACTGACAGTGATTTATCCCTTAAGAGCTGGGCAGCTTTTACCGTATTAATTCATGGTTGGCTAATAACCTCGAATCTGTATTCTGCAGCCAAGTATTTCAAGGACCTAAACTAGACTCAGGTTCCCCAACCGCTGAAGTATTGCCCCTCTTGAAAAGCCAGTCATCAGTCAGACCTTTCCTTTTTGGGACCAGCTGCTTAATTGCTATGCTTCCTCACACCCTGTCTGAGTCGCCATGGGAACTCAAAGAAAACCACCCGTGAAGGTCGGGGCTGCAGGGAAAATGGCAGCGTGGGAACGGTAGACCTGAAGCATGCTGCCACGTCGCCTGGCTCTCGGTCAATCTCCTCTAGCCGGACCTTCATGTTAATGTCAACGGCATACTGGCTTTCTGGGTGTTCAGCTGCAGATGTGCAGCGGCAGGCAGGTAGTCAGACCACAGGTGGTGAACGCGGGACAACTGGGGTGCTCACTCCCACCACATGTCCTGGCCTGGCATTATTACCCCCAGCACCAAACATTAAAACCCACCCCCTACTGCCTCCTGACTGCCATTTTGGTATGATCACAGTGTTTGCTGTGGGCCACAGGACAGCAGACGGCACCAGGTGCCATTAGGTGTCAATATGCTGTTTTTTTTTGTTTTACACGCACAAAACTCACCGATCTCCTTTCCTAGGGACGACCTGAGGATTGCCCCTGCCGAGGTGACCACAGCGCACGTGTTGAACTGGGAGCCGTAGAGATGGTCAAGGGCGCGGGGTGGCACCAGCCGGTCCCACCTGAGGTGGGAGAAGGGTGGCTCGGTCCCGTCCAGTGTACGTACCCGTACCTGACTCTTCAGCTCACACAGCAGCTCCATGGGGTTGCGCCTGGTGTGCCGGTGACCCTTGTAGGCCACGTGGTACTTGTTGGCACTCATGTAGTCATTCATGGCCTTCTGCAATCTGGGGCTTAGCATGCGGGCCAACACAGAGCCTCTCCACAACTTGTGCACCACCACTTTGGAGCGGGAGAAGTAGAACTGCTCCAGATCATACTCGTCCTCCCAGAGCCGGGTGCCTGTAGTCAGGGACTCCTTTGGCCTCCCATTCTGCTCCTTTTTCTCCACTTGGGCCTGGTTACTGTTCTGGTTCAGACCCATACTTGGTGTTTGGGGTACTTCAATACTATTCCCAACAGTGGACAATGCAGCCATATTCTGGGAGTACTGGTAGGCCTTTCTGACAGCAACCTCCGGGCTCACATCCCGACTGTGGTTACCCCCACTCTCTTGGCGCTGATCACCCCTTGCAGTGGCGCCGATGGATTTGGTGTCCGGATGTGAGCCCATGATGATGCGGTAACTGCCCTGCACAGAGGCCAAGTGGCGTGTGTCTGTGTGGGACAGCGAGGCGGGAGCTCGTGGCTCACTGGAATGCAAATCCACGAAATAGGTGAAGAGTGCCAGAAAGAGCAGGACCCAGGCCAGCATGGCCAGCAGGACCAGCTGCTTCCACTGCTTCATGCTGGACTTCATGTGCGAGCCAGGGGGGTCCAAGTTCTAGGGGGCCTAGGCGAAGCCTGTGGTGGTCAAGACCCGACCTGGAAGGGTCAAACACAAAACAAAGCTGGGCCAGCTACAGGAACTTGCAATCCAAATATGGGGGGGGGGGTGGCCACTGGTGGCATGTGCTCTCAGAGTTAGCTGGACTGCAGCTCATTTCTCACTGGTTGGTATTTCAAGAAAGCTGCTTCACCAACAGTTTCCATCCCCCATAATGTCACTCTCACTAAGCCCTGTTTTCACCTCCCCGATTTCATAGCATCACACAGTGGAGACACACAAACAGCGCCCTCCTCAGGGTATTACTGCATCGTGCCCATCTGTTACCACACATGGTGGCTTCCTGCCTCCTAGATCTTTTTTTTTCCTGAACTATTTGACTACAGAGCCCTTGCACCCGCTACCGGGACTGCACAAGCACCAAACAGTCTATTTTGGGTTTTTTTTTTATATTAAAAAAATATATAACTCCATCCTCTGCCAGTGTGCCATTATCGAACACAAAACATTTTATTTTTGTTCTCAGGAAATTGTCCAGGGGACACATAATTAAATCAATTTACTGCTGTACATCTCCCAGAAGATGGACCAATTTACAATACTGTCGAGTCAAATGCAAAAATCTATTTAAGCTCCCTGATTTTGTCTCTCGTTCCCCCCCCACTCTCTCTGTCTGTGTATGTGTGTGTTTTGCCGAGATGGAGACCAGAGAATGGTATCAGTACTTACCACAGCTGGAGCTTCTACTTCTTCAGCTCCATTTATTTCTTAGAAAATGGTGCACATTGCTGCAACACAAGAAACAAAGAATAAACCTGTGTGTTGGGAACAGGCTGCACGCAGACAAGCAATACACCATTATTTAGCTACTACTGGACACACACACACACACACACACACACACACACAATCGATGGTACTGTAAATTGGTCTCTGACCGTCTAAGTAGCTTTACACCGTAAGCTGCTTTGCAGAACAGGATCAGCCGAATAAATAAGTAATTGCAAGTAATTAACTGTGATTTAAATGCCTTCAGTATTAAGGTTTGCCTCTAATATCCAAATATGGAGATAGCCTGAGATACACCTTCTGGAATGACCCAAATTCCACTTTGAGTTTAATTTTAAACCCCATCTTTGACTTAAGACACTTTTGCTCCCGTTTATGAGGACCGAATGTAGAGTCTTCCCGGCAGAGGGGCAGCGCCAGACGATTTCATTTAGCATAGTCACTCTCCAAAGTGATTCATATTCAACATGTCAGATAAATAAAGTTATCTAAGTTGATAACTGCACAAGGAACTTTGGAAACCCACAAAAACATGGGAAGGTGCAAACTATTTGCGAGGGCCATTCCATATGCGTATTTATTCTATGCATAATGGGGCAAATGGGTTTCTTTTCAAAGAAACATTGCAATATATGTTTTAAACACATGTTCTACATAGTTTTTTTTTGCATTAAAGATTGTCCATCCAATTTGTTTTTTTTTTTTTTTTAAATCAAGCCACAGATTTGAAGTGGGACACATAGGTACTTCTCAGCCTAGGTGAGGTTCTTGTTTAGTCAAATTCATCAAACTCCAAAAATACTACTTACAAACATTTAAAAAGCTGCCTGAAAAGTCTCTCTCACACACACACACACACACACACACACACACACACACACACACACACACACACACACACACACACACACACACACACACAAGTTGAACAGTGGTAAAGCTTGGTGCTACAACCCCAGGCATCTAAGAAACAGGGTATAAATTCCAGTGAAATGTGAACAGTGGTAGAATGGGGTCAGCAAAATCACACAAACAAAAATCAACATTTTTTTTTTTAAAAAACTGTGGCAGCGATGCAGATGTTCAAATGAGTACAATATTTACAGTATTATATATCTAGTATCTAACACTAAAACATTAAGGAACTTTCCAGGGAAAAAGGATCTAAGACTGGGCCGAAGCAGAGTTTAGAAAAACAAACACAGCTACGTTAAGTTAGTCATGACCACCTTGGACACAAAGCATTTGTGATGCCTTAACTACCGTATAACAGTAAACCAAAGTATAATGACTAAATAAAAAGTGAGCAAACATCCGTAAGCAATAAAGTCACTAATAAAAACCAACAGAAAGGCAAGCACTGCATGACAAGTCAAGTCGCATTTGGCAGGGTTTTCTTTTCCTTTTTTTTTTTTTTTAAAAAGGTGGGGGTACGGAAGTGATTGGTCTGGATGGAGAAAGTGAAGACTGACAGGGAAAGGAACCAATGCTACAGACAACAAACCTGTACGGAAAGTTCAAAACGCACAAACAGAGAAAAGAAAAACAAACTGCACACAAGCCTGTACAGGGACTGCGTGCATGTCACTGTGGCTGGCGCCCGTAAAGGTAATAAAGTTTGATGACATACATTTTGTCTTTTCCACATGGTTGCCATGACATCCCTATTTAACCCCTCAGTGTCCACAAGATGAGAACTTTTCTTCTGGAGTGAGAGGCTAAGGATACAGATCTGTCCTGACCACTGTTTTCTCTGACCTATAAGGTCCAAGTAAAGCATTGAAACAGCAAAAAGTGGCAGCCTTGCCTCCTCTTGTCCTACAAATCAGTACAGTTGTCATAGAGACTGAAAAGATGAACGTGACAAATGAGCAGTAACGTACCACCGATTAACATGTAACCAGATAGTGCCAAGCATTACTCCCACAGAAAGAAGAAAGAAAAAAAAAATCAGGAGAAAGTTACCACTGTAAACCATGACTGTAGGTGCAACTGAGCTTAGGCTGTGCTGTGTTTCACAAGGCCTCTAATAATAAGAAGACAGTCATTTTTTGTCATTTCCAAAACTGTACCGGAGCCTCCTATCTGCCGTAAGGACTGGGTGTCGACAATCATAAGAGAAAGCCATGTAAAAATTAAACAGCATTCACCTTTTCTGGACCTTTCCAGCTTCTGTGCTTATGGTACCTGAGGTGGGGGGGGCTGGGAATCCGGAATTGGAACCCCCTCATTACCACCGACCTTGAGGGCCGCCACTGCATTTGTAACAGGGCTGCAGCTTAGCGCTGAACCCAGTGACCTCCAGACCCCCCATGTGCTGACTGAAAAAGGATCTGGAATGGAGCCCGAAGGAGGGGTGGGGGGTGGGGCTATCCACAACCACAAAGACTCCATCCCGATGCAGCCAAAAAAAATCTTACACAGTACGCCCAGTTCCCAAAACCAGATACAATACACATCCACGTGGTATGGGCTCTGAGCAGCACAGCGGACAGGAAAAAGACCCTAACTTACGAGCCTCCACTGACATCTGCTCATGCTGCACCACCCCCACCCACAATGCCTCTCTTACAGCGGGTGGGCTGGGGGGCTGGGAGAACCTGTCTGTGGGGCATCTGCTATGCAGATGAACAACATAATGCAGCAATAACATCCTCAGCAGTTAGCAGGAAGCAGTTAAGAACTTGGGACAAGCCTGTGTGTGTGTGTGTGTGTGTATATCTTCTGAGGAAAGAGGCAGTAAGGAAGTGCACAGCTATAGCTGCAAACCAAACTAACTGTTAAAAGGTACTCACCCTGGTACATCAATTACAGGTTTATGACTTACAAAGGGACAGAGTATAGGGAATAAACTCTCGGGCTCATAAACACCCTGCACACATCCACAAAGGGCCCTATAATCCCCCCACCGATGAGGTGGGCTGGCAAGAAAAATAGCTAAAGTTAAAGAAGAGCAAGAATAAGAACCACTGTTAGGCAAGAAAATATCATCACAAACTGATGGGCTTTGAAACTCAAGTTATAACCACGGTGTTACTTTGGAAAAAGGAGTGAATGAACAAGTCAAGACAAATAGAAAACTGATCCTCCTTTAAGAATTTTTGGTATCAGCGTAATAGGGTTTCACACTTATTTACCAGAAAAAAAATCATACTGAAATTAAAAAAAATTTATAAAGAAACTAGCACGAGCAAGCAGCAGTGAGGAACAAGGGAGAAGCACGGCCCGGAGGAGAGCAGTCTCCCGCCTCCTTCGCACAACGTCTTAATAATTGCGTTTGTTTTCATACCCTGGCCATTTTCTCCTCAGTTTTGGCTGTTCCTCTTCAGCGCCACACCATGCTGTCCAACACATGTCATACTTGTACACAGGTGGCTAAAGCAGCCACATGGGTTCACACATGGCATCCGTTTCCAGAACGGAGGTCTTTTCAAATATGGTCATCCCAACGTTGCAGTCCTTTAGGGAGACAGACCCCATACTCTGCAGGATCAATGAACGTCAGTTTGGAAGTGAGAAACATCCTGACGCAATGTGAAACTGAGCTAGGTGACCCATCCTGCTTGCTCCCGAACAGATCAAGTCGAGCCCTGAGGTCTCTAATGAAGACGGCTAACAAGCCAGAGCTGGGGGTCATTTGGCTGTTTTCGGCCACATAAACCGACCCCTTGCTAAGAGCGATGGGACCTTTCTGTCTGTTTCCTTGCCAACATGAACCAGGAGCAGGGAGGCCTGGAGCAGACATCTCCACTTTGGCATGCAGCTGCTTTAATAACTCGGCAATAGAGCAATAATCGCTCGTATCTGCGCCTCTGTGATAACAACTGCAGCGGCAATTACTGGAGAACCGCAAAGGTTTTATGTGCGCGACCCCAACACAACAGCAAATCCCTTAAAAAAAAAAAAAAAGCTCCACTTCTGATTCGAGTGACCATTTCAATGGGGGTGAAGACAATTATAAAAGAAAAATACTTGAGGATTTACAGAACCTGACAAATCGACCAACAAAACAAACAGGCGTGGAAAGGGGTGTGTGGAGGCGGCCAGTTGCCATCCTTTTTAAATTATTAACTCTACAGAGCAACGTCCACAAAGTCGCTTGGGGCAGGATATCCAGGTGTGATGGGTAAACAGGACGCCTCCTTGTTTTACAGCTTTCATCCACCTTGGTAGTTTGTCTCATGACACACGTCTTGCAGAGACATTACTACGCATCTGCCTTTCGTGCACAGGAGCTGGGAGATCAAAGGATGCCTGGAGGCAGCGTGTTTAAGGACAAAGACTTCTGAGTGCAAAGGTTGTGGGTTCCAGCCCTGGAAGGACTCCCGCCCGCTTTTACGCTCTTTGCGAATGGAGTTAATCCGGACCGCTCCGGCAAACCGTTGCCCAAGTTAACATTGCCGGAAGATGCAATATGCGCCAGTGCAAGTTGCCTTTTAATTAAACATAAACATCCGCTTAGAAATTATTAATAAACAGCACACAACAGGGCACAGCTGTCACATAAGGAGGGCAGGTCCTACGCTGTCCCAGTAGCAAAGTCTTTCAGTTCCCTCGAGCGATTGTTTCATCGTTTCCTCCAACTGTCCACACGTCTGTCTCTCGCAGGCATATTTGCATGTAATTGCATCACTGCAAATATTCATCAAAGCCTCGCGAAGGCGAGCTGCCAGAACGTGGCTGATCAGAGCGGTGGCTCGGTGGAAGGAGGGAAGAGGGAGCACAGAAAACCGGGGAGACAAATAAACCTTTCCTTCGTGAAGGAGCTGGCGCACGGGGAGCAAAGGTTGCACGTGGGGTGAAGCGCCAAGCTAAGATTGCGGAAGGTGGAGGTAGTTTAGTGATGACATCAGCTGCCTCGCACGCAAATCTTTGGTGCAAAACCCACTTCTTGCTGTACTATGCTAGTCCCTACAGTGAACTGATAACGCAAAAAATTACCCAGCTGTTCGCTTCGAGAGAGAATCACCCGAACAAGTGAATGCGGATGCAGGATGCAGCAAGCGAGCTGTTGCAAGACGAAGGATGGCGACGAGGACCCAGACAGAGGAGCTGATCCACGATCAGAAGGTGGAGGCTAACGTATCATCTGAGAATGTCCTTCTGCGCAGTTATGGTTGCCCAGAAAAAGGAGAATTTATTACAGACGACCAAGCTGAGCTGTAATTGAACCATTAGCAGCTGCCGCTTGACAACGGAAAGCATCTGATGTTTCACACGGTCCCCAAGTAGTTAAGTCCATTAGCGTTGGGCTAAAATGGTTAGCTTGGTGGAGGACGTGGGAGGATTCCGAGTGAGAGAGAGGAAGCAGGGGAAGCCATTCTTGCTGTAATCTCAGCAAAGAAGCTCCCAAAATTGCAAAGGAGAAGCTTTTAGAGGCTTTTAAAACATGTTGGCAACATTAAGCATTTTCTTATCTGTAATCTCATGTACAGAAAATATTTTTCGCCGCAGAATTTTTTTTAAAGTCTTATATTCTGCACTTTCAAATGAATCAAAGGCCATGTTTATCTGCTGTTTGGCACTGGTACGCAATATTCCAAGTGCATGAATACAAAATTTTAGTAATGATCTAAGAAAAATTTAAATTCCAGAAAAAAAACCTGCAGGTGACACCATTTTACATTTCACTTCTGCATTCAAGGCATATGATTTGTTAAAAATAACTCAGTTTTGCTTGTGTGACAAGATAAGAAGTTTATATTTGCTGATCAGTGTTATCAAGTGTGTCACTTAGGGAAAAAATTGCTAAATGAAACCAGCGCTTCTGTACATCGACTGCCATCTCTGAGAAGTAATAAATGTTAAGTTTCGACCTGAATAGAGTGGACCATCAAGGAGTCTGATGCATGCATAATAATTTAAAGGGTGTTTAATTCTTTCACAGCTATTAAAGTGCATTTAGATCATTCCAACACAAAAAAATTGAGTCTGCAAATTAAAACTGAAACTAATAAATATCAATGTCCCAGTATAGAGATAAAGCCAATGCAAAAGTACCAAGGCTGAATAAACTGGCCAAATGACCTCTGTGTGTGTTTAAAAAAAAAAAAGAAAGAAAAAAAAAAGATCTACTATTCAAAAGAACAGAATGGCTCTCAGAACTTTAAAGGTCAGAGGGATGAGGACACTTCAGCCAGGACAGATGACAGAGTTCTTGCCATTTTTTTCTGTCTTTTCCGAAGACACACCAAAGACATTTTTGTGCATTAAAATGACGGACAATAACACTGCCGTTTGCAAGCTCAAAGGCTCACTACGTGTCACAGCAAAAACAAAATAAAGGAAAAAAAACTGCAGAACAATGCTAAATGATAATGGAAGGCTCCATAAATAAAGGACGTGGCTTGTGCTCCTGTACTACTTCAGAGGACTGAGCTCTTACGATCTCGCTGACCATTAACAGAACAGGAAAACAACAAGCAAGGCAAACACAAGGGCTGACTGTAAAAGCCCACAAAATGACAGGTTGGGGTGACCATGAAGGAGGAACTTGATGGTTAGGAACAGGTCCCGGTGGTGGTGGAGATCACACTGCTGGACCAGAGAGCTGTTCCAGCAGGACACGTGGTAAACAGTCACCTACGGCCAGGATGATTGCAGTGTCCACCCCGGAAGGTGCTGTGGCAATGCCGTACCACGCTTCACCGTGTTTGTTACAACCTCAGTGCTGCACAGGACCGCATTCGGTTCTTCTCGTCCTGAGCTCGGCAAATCTCAGCGGATCAGTGTTAGACAGACAGGTCCTGTGACCTGAGGATTAATCACGATTAAATCCTGGTGTCCAGAACCAGTAAACATCAAATTCGCATGGCAGTGCAAACTCAGTTGAGACGCCCATCCTTTCAGTCCAGTGACATAACTGGATGTAAACTAGAGACCTGCCCTGCAAGAGCATCCCACCGTGGGGTCGACTGCATTTTTCCCTTTTCACCCACTGCACACCAGTTCAGACCGGCTGGAAGGAGGAAGCGGGCAAGACTTCATGGCCTATTTGCCTGGTGCAAAAGGACACACCATAACGGGAGGAAGGCTGTGAGGCGGCGGGATCATTAACCCCCTCCCCATTCTCAATTCTCATACCGTGACCCTTGCGACAGGGAAGCCAAAACCCAACAACCAACAGAATGTTTCAGCAGGAATTCATCCGGTGCAGGCACAACAGGGGGTCGCATCCTGTCATAAGACAAGGCCCCCACGGGGGGTCAAAATGCCGTCGGCTGCAGGGGCCGAGCATACGAGACCAAAGAGACGCACGTCCTCTCCTGCGATCAGGCCCTGACACCTGTTGGGCAGCAGACATGCGGTCCATCTCCACAGCTGGCGTCACGTCCGTATCCACGAAGCTGCATTCTTCACCATGTTAGCAGTTCAGCACAGTCTCTGTTAGGGGCATGAGGACGTGTAATTTTAAGGAAGCTCAGCATAATTTTATTTTAATTGTGCTTATATATATATAAGCTTATTCTGCTGTTTTCTGCTTATATATATATATATATATATATATATATATATATATATATATATATATATATCATATATATATCATATATACATCATACACATAATATATATGCACATCTGAACAATGTTTAGAAACAGCTAGCAATACACATTGACTTAGTAAAGAATGAGGGTGGAGACAACAGACAGAATCCTAGAGCAAGGGAAGCAAAGAGACAGCTACACCCACGGCAAACAGGTCTGGGCTCAGCATGGCACGTTAAATAAAGAACCGATGAGAACAATCACTGTCAAGCGGAAAATGGAAACTTCTATAAAAAGGTAGTTTAAGCCCTCTTGAACATAACGCTCAGGCAACAGTGAGTGAATACAATGGCACCATTAAGCAAAGCTCCTAACCTAAACTGTCCTTCTGTATAAATGGTTAAAAGTGTNGTGTGTGTGTGTGTGTGTGTGTGTGTGTGTGTGTGTGTGTGTGTGTGTGTGTGTGTGTGTGTGTGTGTGTGTGTGTGTGTGTGTGTGTGTGTGTGTGTGTGTGTGTGTGTGTGTGTGTGTGTGTGTGTATGCCTTCCTCAACCTTGGGTCCTCTCCTAGAGACCTGGGAGTTTGAGGATTCTGCGCAGTATCTTAGCAGTTCCTAGAACTGCACTTTTCTGGACAGAGACCTCAGTTGTTGTACCTGGAATCTGTTGGAGCCACTCTCCAAGTTTGGGAGTCACCGCCTCCAGTGCTCCTATTACCACAGGAACCACTTTGGCCTTCACCTTCCACTTCTGTTCCAGTTGTTCTTTCAGGCCTTGATACTTCTCAAATATATATATATAAAAAAAAAAAAACAACATTAACTACTATCATTTAGCTGACACCTTTGTCCAAGACCACTTGCAATGGCTGCGTTAGACACTTTGGTTACAATAATTTACCCAGTCATACAACTGGGTATTTTTACTGCAGTAATTCGGGTTAAGCAGCTTGCTTTTACGGGAAAAGCTGGAAATCTGAACACAGGGCCTTGGATTGCAAGGCAACAGCTCTAGCCATGACGCCACCTGCTGACAGGATACATGTGCAACTCTTTAAAAAATATTGTGCATAGCCTATAGCTTGCAGTAATATAAATATTTATATATATTTTGTCTCAGCAGCTACAGTTTATGTTGAATGGTGCTGTTATTTCCACCTCTGTGCCCATATTAGATGCTCAAACATGTCCCTGTAATTTTCCTGTACTGTTCGCATATTTTCGGCTTTTTTTAAAATTTATTACCACATGACGTTGTTTGTCCAAAGGAGAATCTAACATTTCATTCCTGCATATGCTAATATTATTGGCTATTAAAGTTATCTTAAAAGAGGAATTAGATGGAACTGCACAATCCACCACACTTAATTTTGGTTTATACAACAAATAAAAAGGGGGTTCCAATAATTCTGAAACATTTATTGCTGAAGAAAATGTTGTACTGCTCACTTATGAATATTTTGCTTTGAAAGATGCCTACCCAAATAAAATGCAGAGGTTTTCCTGATTTTTTTTGGCACCTTTATTTGCACAGTTTATTTTACACTGCGTTTTTGTTCATATAAAGAGTTCTGTAGCCACAGTGTGTGGGCATACTCATATACAATTTACAAACAAGTTTCATGTACCAGCTTATCTTCAGTAATTCTATGCATTTGTGAAAAACTGCTTAATGGCAGAGGGTGCCCAACGTGCAGCTTTGTAGATTCTGCACCACGAGCACCGGTAACAGCAGGCTTGTGGCCACTCCAATCCATGTCCCTGCCTGCCATGTGGGGCACAGACATCCCAATACAACTCTCTCTTCACCAATGAATACAACCCTTCAGTGGGGGTGGAACACCTGCCCCACCGTCCTAGCTTCACTCAACGCCTCTGTCTATGACCTCCCGAAATCTGGCATTGTGCTTAACGTGGAGCAAGTATCAAAGGAACTAAGAAACCTTTGAGCCAAACTATGAGGACCCCTGCCAATGCCATCAGTGCCCGTTTGCTGTGCAGCCGCAGCGATGATGTGCCACAAAAAAAAAAAAAAGGGGAGTGCAAGTTCAAAATCTAATGACCGAAAAGGGCAAGGATCTGGGGGTGGAGAAAAATACGACAGCACTTATCACCGCCAGCTGGAAGTTTTCTGGTGGACCCGCTGTATTTGCATTGCTTGTTGACGGACATGGCGGCACCATGGGGAGGCAGGACTCAACACCTCCATTTCTGCCGCGTGGCGCTCCGCTCCTACGCTCTCCCGGGGGTGTCGGTGACAGGCTTGGGTCCTTGTCCAAGGTTGTGGATAATAAGCTGGGGTCATGTTCCACCTGGTCAGGCTACCCTCCACCGAATTCCCCCCTCTATGGGCAATTATTAAAAAAGGCTTTTTTTAGCATCCACCTGGATGCATCTAGAGCCGTTACCAACTAAGCATGCCGCAAGGCGCCTCCTTGCCAAAGGCATTAATTGTGAGCTTGAGAAAATGCAAAAAGTCTCAGAAAAAAAAATCTAGTGTTCCGGAAGGAAGGAAGGTGTTTATTCATTTTTGGAACTATGCTGGTACATCAAAATACATTCACACTGCCCCCCAAACTGTATGCTTCACTTCTTTTTGTTTACTGCCATTTTATAGTAAAAGTGATTAAGGACCCTTTCCCACCCCCTAAAAAAAAAAAAAAAAAAATTGGTAACCATAAGAAAACCAATTCAAAAGTGTTGCAATGTATCGCTGGAGTGAAAAGTTTCTAAACCCACCACATTAGCAGTGGTCTGACTTGTCAATGTTCAGGCAAACCTCATGCACTGTAACCAGACCCTATAACTTCCAGTTCAATGAATCGTCACGCATCAACTATGAGAATTCCAAAACGTTTAGGCTAATAAGTCCGGGGGTCAAAATCGAACCGCATCTTCAAGGACCCGAAGGAATATTTCACCCGCCAGCTTGTGTGTGTCTGTGGACTAAGAGAGCCCAACAGAGAGCTGTAGACCAGCAGTTTCCATAATGACCCACTTACACAAACCTTATGCTGCGCCGAGTGGCTAATGGGATTAGAAGACGATTACGTGAAGATCCTTTACGCCTTGAGCAAATGGAGGCACCAGTTCACAAAGAGGTAGGCTACCACCTCTCTCCCTGCATGCGACAATAAGGATGCATGGTAATGACTGCCCATTTCCTGCAGCAGATGTGTAGGACCTTGAAGTTAGTACCCACCTCCCATCCCCCACCAAAGGAAGCCCCGCTCCGCAAACAAAGCCTGGGGGGGCAGCAGTGTCGACTAGTCGTCGTAAACCATGACGCTTCACTCCCCTCTTGCTGAAATTGCAGCAAAACGGGCCAGACTGGTCTGAATGCAAGTCATCACCTGACATGAGACGGGTGTCTAACCGGCGCATTAAGGACAGCAATAAAACAAATGAGCTGGGCCTCGTATGTCTGTCCTGCATGATGAACTCCACCACCTTTGCCCAGCTCCTGGTTGTTCACCAGGCATCAAAAATCAAAGCCTATAGCTTCTCAATTCTGCCCCTTACATGTTGGAATGAGCTCCCTCTGCACCTGGAAACTGCTTTTGACATCCAAAATGCACCTTTCAGAACCACTTATCTCCAAACAGCTCGACTTTGTGACCGCTGGTATGATGAAAATGTGTCAATCACATTTGTACTTCGCATCGGACTCATTTCATAGGCAATTGGGTAAAGGGCACAGAAACATAGGGATATCGCACAAAAAATGTGCTTTCAGAACTGTGCAAATATATCAGATATATCCAGGAAAATTTCTTTACTCTGACTTGTACCTCGCTTTAGAGAAAAGCATTCTGTTGAAAGAATGAAGGTCAGAAGGCCTGGGTGTCCACCTGTAAGGGACTGAGATTTGTTTTACACCCAGTGAAGTGGAGAGGAGGGGGCCCAGTCCTCAGCTCCACCACTTGGCTACAGTATGGATTTTTATCACTTGCTTCAAAATGGGACTAAACCTGCTGATACGGTGATGGACAGTAAAAGTATAGCTGAAGCGATACCACCTCACAGCATCGAGGCTGCATGCGCCACCCTCAATCCATTATCATGTGTATTACACAAACACACTCCCCACTGCACTCACGTAAACACACACCAACACACGCAGGGCAAGCTTATGTTGCCAAACCAAACAGCAAGCTGTGGGCTTTCAGCAAGATGATGTCAAGGCCTGAACCCCACCGATGCCCTCTCTGCACAACATCCGCTTTTCTGTCCTTCTGCTGCACTTCAACGCGTGCGGCTCCCTGTCCGACAGCAGGAGATCACGTCCTGGAAAACGCAACGCCGAGCGCGCACGGCAGTTAGCGTGGCTAATGGGCGCCAGCTAAGCACCATTCCGGTGCTGTTTGACGGCATGAGGAGGAAGCTTCCTCCGCAGTCCTCATCTGGGTGGCTTCCTGCATTTTGGAAATAATATTCAGCGCAATTTAACAGAGACGAATTGACACGCTGCACTGTGTAATATCTGAACAAATGGCACCTGATTTTTGTTCCGTTCGGAGCTTAAAAAAAAAAAAAAAAAACCAGGTTGTGATATGTGGCCAGACTCTGAAACCTGCCTGCTGGAACGTGTGCCCCCAGGGCACCTGGCAACCCTCCCAAAGTGTAGTCCAACAACTGGTCCAGCAACTAGTCACTGTCAACACACACGGTTTAATAAAACTTAAAATTAATGAGAATTAGAGACAAATCCAGACTCATTGCCATATTAGTTGCACCGAATTAAGTTCATTCGCTCTTGCCTTTTCCACTATGGTTAAGATCCATTTGTCCATTATCAATAATTTAAAAAAAATAAATAAATAATAAAATTTCTGGATGTCTGGCTTATTTGATCCATGGGTAAGCAGGTGAGAAAACAGTAAAGGTATTTAACCCTAACCCGTAATACTGGCGTCAAAACTACTGCAGCATCGACTGGCAGCGCTGCTACAAGGCACCATATTTGGTTTTTCTTTGCGTTTCTATCGGCAATCGTCAGCATTATCCTATTTATTAGTTTTAACATTCACACAGTGCATTACAATCGTTCCCCTCCTTGCAAAGGTACTGCACTGTGGTCCCGAGAAAACCTAAATTCAGACGTACTTAGCGTTAGTTTCTGTGTTTTTGTGTCCCGAGCCCAAAAGTGTCACCCGTTTGTGCCGAAATGTCCCGAAGTACCACACAGTTACCTCGCCAGTTAACATCACAGCACAACGCAGCATAGCAGCTTCCCTCCATTATTTACTGCGTGTTTTAAATCACTGGGTTGGGAGCCAATGCCAAAACCACGCTTTAACCACAAAGATAAACTGTAATCATCCATAAAAAAACAAAATAAAAAAACACAAATAAACACTGAATATTCATACAGAACCCCCCCCCACCACGGGGAAACTTCCAAGTCTCCCTGTGTTCACCTGTTTCCTTATTCTACTGTACAAATGTGGAAATGATTAATTTATTCAGGGTGCGGATGTTTTATTTACATAAAGCCGTGCTGATGATTCAGTATAAGTTTTTCTTTCTTTCTTTCCTTAAACAACAGCCAGCAAAAGAAAATTGGTATTCTGGTGGTGCTGAAAAAAGCAGAGCATTTCGAAACGGAAATAAAGCACTCCACAGCATGCTTGTCATTGTTCTACGCTGGAGTTGTTTTAGCGCGGCTGATGTGAGAATTTCGTGGAAAACGCGGCAAAGCCCCCTTAAACGTTCATACGCGGTCAAGTACAGTTCAGTGCAAACGGGTTTCGACTTACGGCGAGCTCGTCGGAACCGAACCCCGTCGTCGGCCGAGGAGCGCCTGTACTGCTGAGGCGGCCGCTCGTTCCGCAGCTTCCCCGGAGGACGCCGCGCGACGCGGCTCACGCGCTCAGCGTCCGAGCGGGAAAGACGCGCGCGGTCCCGACGGGCGGACGAAAGAACGCCCGGTGAGCGGCAACGACGAAGGAGCGGACGCGAGCACGTTTCGCGCCGCCCTGTGGACGTGGGGGTCCGGTCCACGCACACGCAGCGAGGGATGCTGAGCGCCATCGTGCGCGGCGGGGGGAAATGCGGGCTGTCGTCTGGAACGAGCACAGCTGAGGCGCGGGAATGGGGACCGAACAAGCGGCACCAGCGCACATCCGCTCCTTACCTGCGGCGCGTTCACGGCTCCCCGACGCATCCTTCGAAGTGTGCCCCGGCGGAGGAGGAGAAAGAAAGAAAAAGAAACGGGGGGGGGGGGGACGACAACAAAGAAAGCAGCGCCGAATCGCGCACACGCGCGCGCTCCTACACGCACAAAGGCAGGAGGGCGAGCCGGTGGCGCCGCGCGCTGCTGCCCATCACCGACGATTCGTTTCGCCAGCGGCGGCGTGTGCGCGTGCTGGGGGGCGGAGTCAGGGAGCCGCCGTCGCGCAAGGCTTTGAAGCTGAGCTCCCCCTCCCTCCCCGCGTGGGAAAATGGACGGCAGCCGATCGGAAAGCGGACAAAACGCCAGCAAATCTTTCATGAGGAAAACAGAAAACACAGAACTCTCAATGAACCGCTATGCCCCCAGCAATTCGACAGTGTGTGTGTGTGATGGCGGGGGTCCGTGTACGTGACTTTGTCGCTCCACGGGACACACGTGACCTAGTGGGTCGGTGAAGGGGGTGTAAGCTCTTTTTCATCTTTTTTCTGTTATTCTTTATTAAAAGTGCATTCACGCGACTTCACGCCACGGAATGGGATTGTGCCCTCATAAAAAGGGAACGAATTTGACCTCTATTGTAAGAAAGCAAGGTGGGGGGGGGGGTGAAATAAAACAACTCAGGTAAAAATACTCATTCAAAAATATACCTAGGTAATTTTTTTTAAAAAGTACAAAAACTGCTCAATAATCTGCTTTTGATTCAAAGTAGTTGTTTGACAAGTGAACAGCCAAGAGGAGAAAAAAAACAAGCTACAGGTAAACCCCATAAACTGAGCACCTTGTAGCATTTGGGTCATTGTGCCGCCCGGGACCACACAGCGCAGCTCACACACAGGGTGTAATTTCTTGCATTATTACATTTTCTCGCAAATACAGATAACAAAATGTACACTATGTCACCAAAATTGATTGCTGAATTCAGTACATCTGCATCTATGTGCAGCAATAAAATCTGTCATTGGCAGGCAGTGGCGCACACTTTGTGTGTGTGTGTGTGTGAGCAAACCTTTTCAAAGAACCAATTTCAAATTCAAAACAGTAAATCGTCTTTCTGGAGTTTAATGAACTCCACTAAACAAAAAGCTCAGTTAGGGTGAGAAATACCTGTGGGCCAAATTTCAGGTCCTGTGTCCCAAAAAGCAAAGCTGTGCATAAAGAACAAACAAACAATCAAGATATTGAGCTCTACAGATATAGAGCTTAAACTGTTTAATGTTTTGAACCACTAGCAATACAAACACTTTTATTACATAGCTTTAACTCACTGAAAATAATATATTTATATCATTTGAAATAAATTAAATCTGCCATGTCTATAATGTTGCACACTGTCATTTCAGTTACTGCAGTCAAACAAAAGCAACGCGAATAAGATTAAAACCTGCTAGGTGTTTTATTTAATCGCTACTGTACTGTCCCAGGCAACTTAAAATGTTAGGCTTTCTACACCGAGTTTTTCCCTTTTCATTTGCCCATTTACACAGCTGGGTAGTTTCCACTGGATCAAAGGTTATGCAGGGAATCAAATTCATGTCCTTTGACCGTAGAGTGATGCTCCAACCGCTATGCTGCCAGCTGCCAAACATGAAGAGCCATTTAGCCGGCATCTTTGTCCAGCATTTACAACTGTTGACTGTTATTTAGCCATTAAAGGTTCATTTAGGACATCAGAGTTACAGTGGCAAACACTGGCATGAAAGCAAGCTGTACAGCTGATAGCTAACTGGACTACTAAAGTCATTCAACTGGCGACACTGATATTCTAGGAAAGAAACAGTGCTTGCTAACTAGTTAGTGATTAGTTATTAGTAGTGTATTTTCAGAGTGGTTGTGGAGTCCATGTTTATTCTGGGGTGAAACAAATGGGCCGGGGGATTTTTCCATAAATTTGCTGTGGACCAATGCAGGCTGTGATGTTAGGATGGACTACACAGTAAACACAAACTGGACCTTCTTGAGAGCCACAGGGATGTTTGCTTGTATAATCTCCTTGTACACAAAAGTAAACTCATGGTAATCGTTCAAATATTTAATGCAAAATTCATACCGACACATCTCCATGTACAAATGTTTCCAAAAAATAACCTGAGATTAAAAACCTGAGAAAAAGAAAAGTGTTTGTTTAGTTATTTTAGGTGCTGATTTATTGTTACAACCACGATGAATTTCAATTCCTGCAATTTTTGGCTTGGCCCATGTTTTTGCCCCAGGGTGCACACACAGTAGACGCTGTTTTTTTGCTTAGTCGTTGTTTGTTCCTGACAGATACTGTCTTGTGTTGTTAATGATTCGTATTTCAAGTTTGATTTGCTGAGCAAAGTTACGCTTGTTAGGAGCCACATTCTGAACTTCTTCTTGGTCTCCTTTGTTCTCATTAAAGTTCACCTCAACTTAAAGGGAAAGGCTCCAGTCTCTTCAGCCTGTGTGTCCTCGAAAATCCTGGTTTCAGCAAAAGACCATTATAAGGAAATGGTGTTCATTTTTGAAAATTTTTTCCAGTATTTTTTTAAGACTGTGGTGTGAGGAATAAATCAGACAGATCAACCTTTCTAGCATGAGTTAGTGTTTGGCCAAGTGTTGAAATGGGCAAAACGGGTTACCTCAGTGACTTTGAATACAGCATGAGAATTGGTGGTCTGTGTCCTTCCTAGCATCTCCCCACCTGTTGTGCTGGGCTTTCCGTACACAGCTATTTCAAGAGTTTAAAACAGAAAGGTGTGAAAAACAAAAAAGTACTACTGATCTGTGATACTGTGGAGGAAAACAGATTGTGGATCAGAGGGGTCAACAGAGAATGGAGAGAAATTTGCAGCAAACAGATGGGCTGCAACCAGGCAAATCACATCCAAATTCAACACTGGTGTGCAGAACGTCGTCTCACAGCACATCACTTATCCAACTTGTGCAGCTTGATGGGCTTCAGCAGCCAAACATTATGATGGGTGTCAGTGTTGTCAGGGAAAAACAGGAAGAGCATATCCAGGCAGAAAAAAATTTCCTGTTTGGATGCATCCAGGTTTCTTTTGCGTCATGTTGGTGTACCTTTCAGAAATTGGCACGACAACATGAGTCCATGGAGCCGTACTCT
Source organism: Heterotis niloticus (assembly GCA_018136845.1). NCBI lineage: Eukaryota > Metazoa > Chordata > Actinopteri > Osteoglossiformes > Osteoglossidae > Heterotis > Heterotis niloticus. The sequence goes on from CM030906.1 coordinate 20,467,177, forward strand.
TAGATGTCAACAGTGCAGGCCGGTGGCGGCAACGTAATGATGTGGGGAATGTTTCCCTGGTACACATTAGCCACGGCGTATCTGACCAAGTTCATCCCTTCAGGGCAACAGTTTATCTACACTGAGGTGGACATTAACAGCATGATATTGCTCTATATCACAAGGCACCTCTCATGAGCAAATGGTTCCAGGAACATGACTGCAAGATTTCTATGCTTCAGTGGCCTGCTCAGTCCCCAGATCTCAACCCTATCGAGCATCCTCGGGGCGAGGTGGAAAGGGAACTTTGCAGGGACTACACAACACAATCATGTCTGCATGGTGCAGCATCCAGAATCCTGCAGAATCCAAGCCCAGATGAAGTTATGAAGGCCAAAGGAGGTGCAACATGCTACTAGACAGGCGTACCTAATTAACTGGCAACTCACTGTCTCGCTTCATACTTTTTTGTAAAAGCTTATCTTTATGAGGAACCATTTAAAGGAAAGTCTGACAAATAAAACAATCCTTATACCATAATATTCCATTCTTACAGGAATAACAAATTCTATTTAATTACTCACAAAACATTTAATATTAAAATGTTACATTTAATAGTGAATTGATTACTTTATCTGTAAAATGGCTTTAGCCTCTTCTCCCTACTGATCGAAACAATGAATGGTTTCTTCCACACTTTGATCTATAGGCCCCAAAGGAATCTTAAATGTTTCTTATTCATGCAAAATCTGCTTGGCCATTCGTTCAGAAATCCTGAAATGAGAAGTATATCGATTCTGGAAATTATTTTTGCTAGGAAAATGTTCTCATGCTGCCACCAGGGATCCCTAATGATCGTACATAATTTAAATGCAGGTCTTCCGCTGTTTTGTTGAGGGATTGATAATTATAGGCAGTTAATATCTGGTTTAGTTTGGTTGCACTCACTCGCCAGCAGAGCCCAAGTTATTGTGACCATAAAACACAGGCATAATGTATATTGCCAATGACAAAAATATATATTTCAAAGTAACCATCATCCCACACATCATTGTAAAAAATTTAATTAATGAATCGTAGAATGGCTGATTGGTTTAGGTACTATGGGGCATTCAAGGGAGAAGATTAACACATTAACACCTGCCCCTGGTAGCTACACCAGGTTACCAAACCTCCACGTCTACAGTTTTTTTTTAAGAATTTCAATTTACAAACCAAGACAAAAAAGTGTCTGGTAATACAAACTGTCCAGCATAGCAGTTACTGTTTCTCCATTCATCACCTCCATCCATAATTAGAGATGTTTCGAGTTTACTGGTGACAAAATTGCTTGTAGTGTGTGAATATGTGAGGGCCTCTGTGTGTGTGTGTGTGTGTGTGTGTGTGTGTGTGTGTGTGTGCCTACTGGACACCACGGCAACCGTGACACACATGTCTAGTTAAGACCAACAGACCCCTAATTGAAATGATGCCCCTCTAACTTTCCCAGCATACATGCCCCAGAACAAAGCAACTCAAAACCTAAATTCCTTTGTGCCTCCTCTTGTCACAGAAACCAGCGTCACAGTGGACATTGTGGAGGAACAGAAGTTCAAACAGTACCGTAGTGATACCCTCTACTCTGTCAACCAAGTGATAGAAATTTATGGAGCTTTAGAAGACCCGAGTCAGCTGGATAAAACATCTGGATTTTTGTGTATCACTTATTGGAATTCAGTCTTGTAACCATTACAGGTGGTTTCCAGCTTCTCACTGCCAAACAGGGTATGAACAGGCTTTATCTGTTCATTATCATGGGAACTTCCCACGCTTGCCTTGGAAACGTACCATAATTGGAGGGGTTGTCCTGTATTGCCAACTGTGGTGTTAAATGGTTATATATGTATACTGTATGTCCATATCTGCCGATTAGACTGTGTAAAACAAACGTCTACTTATATTCTGTGTCTAGGTTTAGCCTCGATACTGCGAAATAATAATTTTTTTATCAAAAAACTTTTAAATTTGTTTTAACTGAATGGCTTGTTACTCTCTAAACAGGTGGTCATTTTCATTATGTTCTTAGCTAAAATTCTTTACCTTATCTGTTGTGGTCCACTGACTCCAATTGATTGCAAATAATTTTTGTAGCTCTTCCTTGTTATATTCCTGTTTTGATTGGTCAGTTCAAAGCATACTTATTCCTCATTGGTCTGGTCTGCTATTGTGTGTGTCACACTTTCACACTTTATGTAAGGGCTTTGGTGCCCAGAAGAAGAAGGCAGAATGGGCTCTGTTTCTTATTTCAAGAATTCTTCCACACAGCCATCAGTATTTGCATGATGTTTCAATATGTAAACTTCCTTCCCCTCATGGCCATAAACGAACAGTAAATTACACTGGCACATTCTTTTGCAAACATTAGACTAGCAAATTCTTTAAGATGTGAACAAGCACCAACTTATTTAATTGCATTTTCTTTGTTACTCTATTATCTAAACTTCAAATTTGTATGACAATCCATAATTTCAAAAGTTCTGAGTATGGTATAATCTAATAGGAGGTTGTGGTATTTAAGGAAGCCCTAAGTACAACTAAAAAGAAGAAAGAAAAACAAGGATGACATTTTAGTTGGCTTGTTGTCTTTACAGCCTTTGTAGATTTGGTTTGTTTTTTGTGTTTTACGTTACATTTCTGTCTGTAAAAATTGTAAAGAGTTCATCAGTCTTCACAAGAACATTAAATCCTAGTACATTTCTGTGTCTCAGATGTTGCATCCAAGAAATCTGTGGGCCCAGTTGTATCTCTGGCAACCCTACCATCTCCAAGGGATGCTGGTGTGACAAAACATGGGTTTGACTGCTGTAGTTCTCCTGCTTTTCAGCATTGGAGGAATGTGGCACACAGAGGGAAGCCACCAACACACAAACATCTGCATCTGATAAGCATGCTGCCTACCATCCCTCATCCAAAAGTAGACCAGGGAGCCTTTTGCATAAATGTCCCGTGAACCAGTGCAGGCTGTGTGGTGTCAGGACAGATTGCACAGTAAACATCCACTGTACCTTCTCGAGACCCTCTGTACCTTCATTTGCTGCCAAACTTTTGCTGTAGTAAATTTTTTGGAAAAAAGCTGCAAGCAGGGACGTTCACTTGTTTGATCTCCTTGTGTGCAAAAGTAAAGTCATGGTAATCGTTCCAATATTTAATGTAAAATTCAAAGTAAGATGTCTGCATCCAGAAATGTTTCCAGAAATAACTTATCTGAGATTTTTTTTTTATCTAAAAAGATTGCTTGTTTAGTTATTTTAGATGCCATCAAAAGTGAGAGGAACAATATTGAGTCTTTGAGAAAAATTCTGTCTGCAAGTTTACCCACAAGGCTTCAGTGTTTAAAGAAATCCAAGGGAAAAGCTACGCCAAGCCCCAGCGTATGCCAACCACACACATGCACAAAGACACGCATAATCTAGCTCATACATGCATTTGTCTATGAACTTTAGTTTTAATTTGCAAGCAAATTTATACTCCTCCCTGCATGTCACCTGCTACCTCCTTTAGTAAGATTTAGACTTCTGTGTAGATCCAAATTACAAGACTCAAGGTCTGTAAATACCCCTATTTATTGCCTTTTGACAGGTACTTAGGAACTTCCTGAGCCTTAATAAATCCTAGAGGTAAACTGGTTCTCTGCGAGCTTTCAGTAGGTGAACAGAAGTCTACATCAAGCTTTGCTCTGCACTTTGGGTTTTTACTCTTTTCACGCAGTAAATATGACTGCTACAGCTAAGACTGCTCTTTGTGTCTCCATTTCACATATTTCACACCTTCTGCTTTTTTCCATCAAGCTTCTGAAAGCATCTCTTCACTAGATTTATGCCATGCCAGTTATAAAGCACACTGTACAGCGGTAGGAGAGTAACACAGGATTATATGTCTCTGAATAATTGATCAGAAGTAAGGAGAGGAATTCTTTTTAATGCCTTGCAGTAGTCAAAATTACAATCTGATGCCTGAGCAGACTCTCAAAACCGATGCTCTTGTGGAATCTGGCTTAAACTGAACGCACGTAAAGCTAACTATCATAAATATTATAGCTGTCAGCTACAGGACAGAAGAGGATAGAGCAGGATGTAAACCTTATTAATCTCCGCAGGTAAATTTGCCCATACAGCAGCTGGAGCCACAGGACATGGAAATCGCTCATCAGACAAAATAAATAACAAAAAACCCCAAATGAATAAATAACCAGTAGTGCACAAGCTTCACGAGCCACTGGGTCAGAGTGGTGGCTTACAGAAAGTTTTTTTTATCTTGTTATTGCTCTGTCTACACATTTTACAGTATTTTGAATATTATTGCAAGAGGTTATAAGTGCCGTTTTCTTGTGTTTACTACGCAAACC